>OX439392.1:14962385-15562385 GCA_949319315.1 Zelleria hepariella | reverse complement strand
ACAGTTTGTGTCAAATAAATACAGTGTGAAGTTCGTCAGCACCCTTCAAACGTTAAATTGAAGGGGATCGCGATAGATTCAAAAGTTAGACAATTAAGCCCCAGGTCCTTAAAGCGCACTGTATCTCTCCTCCCCAGGCCAGCGCGACAAGCCATTCGTGTCGGACGAGGAGATGCGCCTGCGCACGCCGCGCCCCGACATCCTCTCCGTACCACCCAACAGCAACTACTACGATGGCCTGAAGGAGGCCGAGTCCAAGGTTGGTCTGCTTCTTGATATCCTCTTTGTGCCTCACCCTTCTTCAACCTGTAGCCACCCGATGCTGAGTGGTCTCTCCCATTGCATTTCATTCGATCCATCCGTACGGTCTTGGCTCTCTGGGTGACCTCTCCGGGGTTCCCTACGTGAAATCGAAACCTGTTGGTTCTAAACTTTTCACTTCGAGAAGCCTTATTTGACCGATGTTTGTACCTAACGTTAGTGCGAAAACTATCATAAAAGGGTAGCATAAAACCTAACAACTCCTTTTTTCACAATTTCAGTACCCAGTGCACCCTGGCAACAGCATCGTCGGCGTGGCGGACTCCATCTCCAGCGCCAACGACGGCCTCGACAGTGCCAAGGGCCAGTACCGGCCCCCAACGTCCTGGTCTACGGGGACCGGCACCAAGAGACCAGCTAAGGAGAGCCAGACCTCGCAGGACCAGGGAGTCAGTAACCAAGGGCAAGGTAACGCGGGTAAAAGACCCGGTGGGCAAGGGCAAACCTCTCAAAGCCAAGGATTTAATATTCAAGGTCAATTCGAAAGTCAAAGTGGAAACCAGAATGGGCAAAGCTCTCAAGGAATTAATAATCAAGGATTTGGAGGTCAAAATATTGAAAGACCTGGTCAAAACCAGAATGGGCAAAGCTCTCAAAGCCAAGGATTCAATAATCAAGGATTTGGAGGTCAAAATATTGAAAGACCTGGTCAAAACCAGAATAAGCAAAGCTCTCAAAGCCAAGGATTCAATAATCAAGGATTTGGAGGTCAAAATATTGAAAGACCTGGTCAAAACCAGAATGGGCAAAGCAGCCATAACTCGGGATTTACAGGAAACCAAAATGGCCAGTCACAGGGATTTAACCACAATGGGCAAGAGTTCGTAGGAACCAACAACCAGGGCAGACCTAGACCACCAACAGGAAACCAGAATACTCATAACTCTCAAAGTTCCCAGCCAAATGGTAATTTCAACCAAGGATTTGGAGGCCAAAACAACCAAAGACCTAGCCAAAATACTCAAAATCCTCCATTCAATAACCAGAACCAAGGATTCGGGACTAATAATAATCTGGCAACAGCTGCGTCGCAGAAACCTACTCCTACTGTCCAGACCACTCCAGATTTTACCCAAAACACTGGAGTACCGCAACCTAGCCTAGACTTAACTCCTCCCCTTGCGCCTAAGCCAACAACCACTGAGGCACCCTCTGCCGAAGACTACGACTTGGATATCAGAATAAAAAACTCTGGAGAAGACCCTGTCGTGAATTTCATAAACAGATTCGACCCCAACTCTGCCACAGCGCACAAAACCGCCATGACTCCTTCCGAAATTTTGGACATCAATCAACAGTTACCTCAAGGACATGACGTCAGCGCTGAAGATGAAAAAACAACGCCGAGGAACAAAAATAGAGGCAAGAATTTAAATACTTTGGAAGGCGAAAAGAAGGGTGTCACTGCACAGTCACGGTTCAACACTGCGAATGTAAAACCTACGTTTGCCACAACACCGACACCAGACACTTCTGCTACGAACACCTTTGGGACTGCGCCCCAACACCAGGGTATCTCCCAGCCAGATGTTCTCCTTCTTCCACCAAAGACTGACTATTCCGACCCACCATCAACTACTGTAGGCCCACCGATCTACTACGAATGGAAATGGGCTGTGCCAGCGTTCGAACTAGAGCCTCCTAAACAGAGCAATGTAACCTATAACAACACTATTCCTACCGGTCGAAGTGCCCAGGGCAAAAGACCGTTTAGCGATTACACAAGACCTACACCGACGACTGAAGATGTTACGCCATCGAGTTTCAACACCGAGTACAATATCAGTTCGTACTTCGTTCCTGACTACATTTTCCCGTTAGACAAGCCGCATCCGGGATATGAGAACGACGAGGCTCAAACCTCGTTCCAGGTGAATGTGGCAAGACCAGGAAGGTCAAGCTATGGTGAGAACCCGGCCTGTCCCCAGTGTCACCCAGGGTATGTGAAACCAGGCACGTGCGAGCCTTGCATCATCGAGCGGTAACACAATAAGGAGTTTAGAAAGCCATAGATACGTTAAGTTACACAATAGTTTTTGTACCAGTAGGGCTGGCATTACATGATCGAAGAAGACTTGAGAACCCAACCTACCTAAGTATTTGTGAACGACAGGGAAAAGAGTATACTTATCTACTTAAGCCGCCAATATTTATTCATACTCGTTATTGAGTTATTGATTCTCGTAGTTTCATTCAAAGGCTGTTATGCAAAAAAATATTAGGGGCGCCATCTCTAAGCATTCGAGCGAAGCTCGGTCGCCCAGGTACTCTACTTAAGCCGCCCATTGACGATGCATCCAACCGCCGCATGCCCCATAGAAAATGGCTGTTTTCCACACTGACGAGCTGATTTTAGAATGCCGCCACGCCGCCATGCCAATGGCTAGCGAATGCTAGAACGAATTTCATTTAGAAGCATCGTCATTCTTCAATGGGTAGCTTTAGCCCGATCGTCTTTCTTGCAATGATGTTTTTGGGTTCGGTTTTTTGTCGACCATGTCTTGCTTTAGCCGCAGTCGCAGTTAATAGTCTGAGAATGCCATGGACAAAAGTCCTAATAAATAACCCTATAAAGATGTAAACACAACGTAAACATTTGCTGCCCGCTAGCCAAGACTATGAAGCTGTGACTCAACATTTTATTCGAATATGATTTTATTATTCGAATAAAATTTAGAGTTTAAAAGCTCTTTACGCTTTGCGCAGTCAGGGGGGTTACCCTTGACGCTATTGCAATCAAAATGAAAAAGTTTAAAAATTAATTTCTCTTTGAATTCGCATAGTAATGCTTTGATTTTAAATACTTTGTAATGTTTATTCAAAGGTAAGGCTGTTCTATTAAATAAAAACACAAAATGCGTCTTAATTTGTAAAAAATAAAATTTTGTAAATTGCGCCATATTGCGGCTGTATTGGAAAAGTGCGTCAAGGGTAGAGGGGCAGGCTGGATCTTTCTGTAGAATGTTGTCTTTAACTTCTGTTTATACCAATATGGCTTGGTTTCAAGACTTTTAGTCCAAGTCTTCATTTGTATTCAACTACAAACGTTTGTGCGGGCGACTTCACAACATTAAAAATTGACAGTTTACCTAACACCTTATAGAAATTAATATTTTGTGATATAAGTACTTTGTGCAATCATCTGCTATGGTCTGTCCCCGAAAAAAAGCGGAAAACCAACGGCTAACGAATAAAATCTAGAGTTGATTTCGTAGGCACATTTTCCGGTGTGTGTGACTGGGACTAGTGATGCGGTAGCATAATATAACGTGTTACAAAATGTCCTTACTCTTTTCTGGATGTAACCCATTTCTGTAAAAATCCATAATCTTCAAATAATACGGTGGATCCAATCTAGAGCGACTGACGAATTTTTGCGGTGTGTCGGTGACTGACCACCAGTGACCAGAATAATTAGATAATTTTGAGTTGAAATGTCTTACCACAAAAACATTCTAATTGCTTACCCACGTTAGCATGATTATAGGCTGAAAAACCAAGCTAAAGTTCCACAAAAGTAGTGTAGCGGAAACCCCAAATTTTCACAATTTTTCAGTTTTGAAACTATTAATACCTACTGAGATATCTCACAATCCGTTGAATTTGTGTTGTTTGAATAATAGAGAATAATGAAAAAAAAATTTACTCTTTATTGCCGTGAAAAAAAAAAGCTCAGTTTAGTTACAAAATCGAAAAAGCTGTGAAAATTGTGCATTTCCTGCCAAACTACTTTCGTTGATAACTTGTTGAAAAAGTTACTGTAAACCTCCAACTCCACCATGCGACCAAGAAAGAGTAGCGATGGTTTGGCGCACTAATTTGGAGTACCTTATCTACATGTTATTATCTACAGGGTGCACTCTAAGTCGATAGCGAAACTTTAAGTAGGATGTCTACTGATCAATACAAACAACTTGTACTAGGTGGTGACAAAAATGGAGCGAAAAAAATATCTGCTGTTTCATACATTTGGCGCAGTACTGAGGCGACCTTTTGTATGGAACACCAGATTTTTTTTTCACTCCATTTTTTTCGCCGCCTAGTACAAGTTGTTTGTATTGATCAGTAGATTGCCTACTTAAAGTTCCGCTATTGACTTAGAGTGCACTCTGTAGTAGGTAAGTGGTACTCACCACCTAATAAAAAAATGTACCTACTTACATAAATAAATTATTGTAGTCCGAATAAGCCAATGTTAAACCTAAGTGAAGTTGTAATAACAAATGTACAATTTAGTTGGTTACCTACGATAAAAAAAAAATTATTAGGTCTTACGGTCAGCGACTCGCTGATTACCCCACGATAGCTCTTACCACTCGCGGAATAAGTGCGTTAATCAAACAAAAAGAGGTAAGTAGATACCTACTTGAGGGTCGCGCTGACCGTACCTAGGTACCAACCACATTATTATTTTTATAGTTTTGTACCTAGATACCTACTTGTACATACATAATTATAATTACTTGACCCTGTACCTTTTAGTGTTTATTCTTAGCTGTTTTACATATTATTTTATCTAATAAAATAATTGCCATAAACTAAATATACTTTTATTAGTGTGTACGGTCAGCCACAATCTAGGATACCCCATGGCAGCTCTTACCGCGTGCGGCATAAGGACTCCAATCGAACAAAAAGGGGTATCCTAGCCTGTGGTAACTGTACCTACCTACCTGACTACAAATGAAAATATCCATATAACTAATAACTCTAATAGTATTGTATCCAACTGATTCCCCACTCCAACCCACAACCCACAATCCACCCACAAACTACGCCGAAAAGTTCAAACAAAAGTAAACCGTAGCAAAACTTGTAGCGCCATCTATATTTAGTACGAAGAAGTTTATTTAACCAGACATTTCTCTTTACGCAAAAATACTAGTATTTATGTGGAAGTAAATAAAAAAAAAACAATAATAATAATAAGACCGTTGCTTCGGAAGGGAGGCTCGGTTTACAGCTTGTATGTTTTTTTCAAATAATTAGTGGAACGGAACGTAGATTGTTGCATTTTTTTGTTTTTTCATGCATTTCATTAGCTTTTTTTTTTATAATAATCTGTCATACATACTGAAGACGTGGCTGTACGGTCTGAAGACCCTTGCCTATCCCGTGCAGGGACAAACATAGTTAAAAAAAAAAAACTGTGGCTGTGATCTGACGCTAGAATCAACCGGACCAATCGTCGTACCGTATACAAGAGTTACCAGCTTTAGTGAACGCCTCCCATTGGTCGAAAAATTCAAGACGTCGTTCGCTCCAACACAGACGATATACGATATTTTTTCATTTTTTGTAATCAGTGTCTGTGGTCAAGATGGTGGAAATGCAGTAAACTCGGGGAGTAAATGTTGTTGGCATAGGTTTTTATAAATTCACAAGTATTTTTAAACAAGAAACGTGGGTTATAGTGTTTGTTTGTGTCCTTAATTGTGTACTCGTGCGTTCAAAGACACCGTATAATTGTCATCAAGCTTTAACAAGGAAAGTTCATGTGCAGAGTGGTTCATAAGATTAACCTTCGTTAACTGAAACCCTCTATCCATTATCTGATGAAAGACTCCTCAAACAGACTCATACTGTCTATTCGTAAGTAATTGAACTGGTTTTCCACACCTAACCTAACTTATCAACCCTTTATCAATCAAACGCCTGGGTCTGTAACGCAATAGCATATCGATGGCGTCCCAGTAGGAGCACTAAACCGGGGTTTCCTCGTTTTTCTCCTACAACCCGCGAATTAATCCTCTAGAATTAGAATCAGATTATTCTTTGCTGTACTACAGAAACATATGTTGGTGGGTCAAGTTGGGGGCGGGTTGAAGGTTTTGAAGATACAATTACTTTACTTACTTACTGTGCTGTAGCAATGACTTTGAATTACTTTGCAGTTATTTTATTTATCTATATCAAAGATCACTGTATCGCGCGCTATCGTGGTCCAATTTATTTATTTTTACTCTGCGTATGGTCCATCCCAAATCCCCATCTGCACATCAACTCGGCGTTCCTAACGCTCGCTGTAAAAATTGCTATAGTCTATCAAATATCTAAGAAACTTTTTTCATTTCAGGTCTTCGACAAATCAATACATGGACTGTTGAGTATATTTAGAGAGCAAGCCAGTATCTCACCCCAGAAGCAAAAATCAACATGGATCAAGATACAATAATCAGACGGCTGTTGGCATTCCGCCCCAAGTGGCCCCAACCATACCTAACTATTCTTATTAAAGTGAAACTTATTTGCATTTGCAATGATTTTTTGCTAGAAAATAGAACCGTGTCGTCGTTTTTCTGGAATATGGTACTTTTATAGCTATAAATAAAACCCTAATTTTTCCACAACTTTTAATGGTAGGAGGCTGAAGCCGATATTAAAGCTCCAACTATGTATTTGTAAGTTTTGTAACCTAAAATGTATTTTGTGGAGTCACTTGGTTTGCTTTTATCTGTGTCATATTATATTTTTTATTGGAATAAACAAATTTCGATAACTTCATTGCCTTTTCATTAATACTTCTAATTAATATGAGAGCTACAACAGAAGTATCGACAAAATCATCCCTAGCATATCGATATCGATGAACTGACTGTCGACAGCACTAAATAAAGGTATCTATTTTTTGACACTGACAGCTCCACTATGGCCGGAGCGTTTGTAGGGTTTGAAACGCATCTGTTCTTTTTTAATTTGTGGTGATCTGTGGATGACATTTGACATGATATGAAAGTAAACAAAACAAAATACGTTTATCCAGATTCCAGTCTATTTTGCTTGAAATTTAGCCATGGCTGACGAATACGCTGCAGTCAAACGTGGAAAACTAGTGCTGAAGGGAGACAAGCCAAAGTACGTAGCTGTATCCATCCGACATTCCATTTTAGAGCTCCCCTAACCTCAAAGTCAAACTTCCTCCTTTCTTGTCCAAACAGGGCCAAAAAACGGAAACACAAAAAAAGCAAAGACCCTTCCGAGTCTTCCAAAGTCGACGAGGATTCCCTCAAACACGGCGGGTGGTGGCAAGTGACAAAAATCGAAGATGTGACCGGGTCAATATCTATCGAGTTCGGAAGCAATAGTTACATCTCAGCCTTGGACAATGGTTTGTTCACCCTCGGGGCGCCCCACGGCGATGGTGAGGGTCCATCACCTGAGGAGATCTTCACCGCTTTCCCGGCTGGGGAGACAAAGTTTGCCCTGAAGTCCGGCTATGGGAAATACATGGGGGTCACGAAAGACGGCGTTGTGGTCGGCAGATCTGATGCCGTGGGCCCTATGGAGCAATGGGAGCCGGTTTGGCAAGATGGTTAGTAAACTAATTAAAGGTACTTCTCAATGACCGACAAAAATTGGTTTTGTTAATCCTTTCCTATGTCTGGGACATGTCCCAGGCCCTGCAGCGCCGAGCGCTCTTCAATTATTGCATGCTGTCCCGACACAATGATTCATCTAAAACACCCATCCTAGCCAGCTGTTGGTACTTTAACCTTTAAAATGTCAAAACTAACAAAACGGTTGAAATGCAAAAATAAAAAATGTGCCATCAGCATTTTGCAATCTGAGATAATAATATAAAACTTGAGATTAGTTCACCCAGTTGAGTATAAATGCAATAAAAATGCGTGAAAACATATTTGAAAATGTGTGGCTCGGTTTGCTCTGCACGTATTGACCGTGTCTCTCCTAATATTTCCAGGCAAAACAGCGATCCTCAGTGCGGTAAACAAATTCATGTCCGTGAGCCCGGAGGATGACTCCGTGGAGGTCCGCAACGCAGTGGCAGCTAGCTTGGAGTTCTGCTCGATCCGTAGCAATAAGGCTAAAGAGGTCAATAAGTCTCTGCTACCGGAGGAAGAACAGGCCGACCTGGCCGAGGTCGAGGTCAACTATGTGTGAGTAGATTTACTACTAAAGCCCGTAATTTACCTACGAGGGGCGTTCAAAGCATTAAGTATTTAAGCAGAAAGTTTTTAGGGTTCCATACTTCAAAAGGGTAAAACGGAAACGGATCACTTGTGTGTCTGTCTGTCTTTTATTTATTTTTTTCTATTTATTAAGTTTTTAGGGTTCCATACTTCAAAAGGGTAAAACGGAAACGGATCACTTGTGTGTCTGTCTGTCTTTTATTTATTTTTTTCTATTCACTAAAAGGTTTAACTCGCTAGTATTTTTATTGGTGAAACGGACTAGTTTCGCGACTCGCGACGCCGTGGCCAGCCTCGAACGAAACTAGTCAGCTACACCAACAAAAATACAAGTGACATAAAAAGTTTACTAAACAGAAAAAAAAATGTGCAAAAATTGTCTTTTCCAACTCCGTATTCTATGCACAATCTCTTCAATTCCAGGAGAAAGTTCCAGAAGTTTCAAGACAAGAAGCTCCGCATCAACGAGGGAGCTGTCTCCGAGCTGAAGAGAGCCCAGACCGACGGAACCCTGCACGAGACCCTACTGGACAGACGGAGCAAGATGAAGGCTGACCGATATTGTAAATAAGAAACTTTAAAACCGGAACAGAAGTTTTTTTTTTATTGAAGGCACTTTTAACCCTTGTTCCAGCCCTTGGCTCTATGACGAAAGGAATTTTGTGACGAATAATACTCTGATGAAGTAATTTTAATTAAGTAAAACTTACTTTAAGTAAACGTACCTTTTTTAATTAGATTCTACCATGGAATATGTAATAGGTACCTTTAAAGTCTAACTTAAACCTCAAAAAGATTATCTGCCTATTTCTGAATTGAGAAATTCGCTATCTATCTCTGCAGATTTCTCACAAAATAACGTGACAGAATTAGTAAAATTCTCAATTCAGAAATCGGGCCTATATCATTGGGCTGTACAATTGGGAATAAAGGGTTGAGGTCAAGCTTTGGTTGGGTGGAATTTTCCAAATAACACACGCACCATGGCACATTTTAATTTTAATTTATTTCTCTCATAAAGAACATTCGGTACAGTTTTATCTTCATCTAAACACGTTTCGAGAGTAATTTTGGATACACCGCGCACAGTGGTCGATTTGTACGATTTAGGCGGCCAAAAGTCCATTTCTCAAAGTTAACTTATAACAAAACTAATTGATTCCCGGAAAAATAGACACCCCGACTGCCCAAACCCCACCCCTCCCCAGTTCCTAGAACTGCGTGCGCGCCCCCACAGGTAGTCGGAACTTGATCGTCGCGCAAGCTGTACGCGTTCGTTCTCGACACTCTTAGCGCAACCGATATTCTAAAGTGAATATTTCATTGGATATTATTCAGTTACAAGTGAAAGTGATGGAAGTCGAAAATTCAGGTAAGCTCCTTCAAATATAATTTAAATTAAGATAAGGAATATCAATATTTAGTGCAGTTACAACGTATCAAAGATCGCCCTTTTTCGTAGAAAATATTATCATTTTTTTATTTTCAATAGTAAAAATGTTGTACTTCCGAGACCGTCCGAGTTAAATTCCTTATGGTTTCTAATAGTATAGCTCTTTGAGCAGATAACCACAAAAAAAATAGCCACCACCTTTGACCACTTCGCGAGAAAAATAATAATTCATTAACTTAGGCAGAAAGTGAGAAAAATTCATTTTTTGTTTCTTTTGCGTTAAAATTCCTTTTCGTTGTTCTAGGTTCATCAAGTTACTCGGGCATGGAGGTAGTAACTCGCAGATATCTTTTTGATAAGATGATTGAGGAAAACTCTCCATCAATAAACGACAAATTGGAATACTTACAAAATTATTTGTTAGTGTCTTACGGGGACTCCGACGAAGACAAAAAGTATATAAATCATAAATTTTCATATTTTAAAACAGAAATAAAAAAGAGATGGTCCAAAGCACGCAACACGCTAGAAAAATTTCTTATAAGCAATGATGCATGGTTAGCAGGAACGTTCGAGATGCCCATAAAAACGGATAATAAGTCAGGACGACCTAGCAAAACATTCAGTGAATGTAGTGAAAGAACTAAAAGGAGGAAAACAGAAGAAGTTCGCTCCTCTGTAGGCAAAGAAGTGATAGTTCACGCAGCGCAAGTAATTTTACAAAAAGAAGGAAAAAGAAACGCCTCGCAAGTCCTAAAAGATATTACAAATTCGCCTGCAGCCGCAAACGAATGTAAAAAAAGACATTCCAAATCAAAGGCACAAGATCCCCTTACGCCTCGGGAGGCACTGCGAATGTGCGTGGACGCTGATTTGACACGAAGTCAATATGAAATTGTGCGAGCAACCAACAGAAGCTTTTACCCGTGCTACGAATTAGTGTTGAAGGCTAAACAGGAATGTTACCCACCCAAAGAGACGCTACGAGTGACCGCTTCCTGTGCTGAAAGTGATCTACAATCTTTGTTAGATCACACCGTCACGCGATTATCAATTTTCCTCGAAGAAGTACTAATGACTCTTACAGAAACTGAGAGAAATTCCTTGCAGATTATCTGCAAATGGGGTTGTGATGGTTCACAACAAGCTCAATACAAACAAAAGTTAATGAATGACGCCGACTCGGATGCAAATATATTTTTGAGCTCATTCGTGCCTCTACAAATTGTTTGCGGCGAAGACAAAACAAAAATGGTTTGGCAAAACCCGACTCCTTCTTCACCACGATATTGCCGCCCGATACGATTCAGATTTATAAAAGAGTCTACAGACATTACAAAAGATGAAATAAATTACGTTCGGGACAGTGTGAAGTCCCTAAAAGCCACGGAATTGGAACTGAATGGGCAAAAATTCTCGGTTAGCCACAGTCTTAAAATGACCATGGTGGACGGCAAAGTTTGCAATGCGGCGACTGACACCAAATCAACGAGTAGATGCTACATATGCGGAGCCACTTCAAAAAACTTTAATGACTTAAGTAAAAAAAACGAAATTCACCCAGAATCGCTTGAATTTGGCCTATCAACTTTACATGCCAGAATTCGATTATTCGAGAGTATTTTACATTTAGCTTATAAATTGCCCGTTGGGAAATACCGTGAAAAAAGAACCAAAGCAGAAAAGATGCTAGAACAACAAAAAAAAAAGAGATTCAGCAAAGATTCAGAGAAGAAGTAGGTATCTTGGTAGATATGCCAAAATGTAATTTTGGTAACACAAATGACGGCAATACTAGTAAGATTTTTTGAAAACCCACATCTGGCTGCTGAAATAACGGGAATAGACTTTAATTTTATTTATAGAATTAAAGTTATTTTGGAAGCCATATCAAGCGGTCACAAAATAGATGTCCCGAAATTTGATGAATACGCCATGGAGACAGCAAAACTGTATGTAGAGTTATATGGTTGGCATTCTATGACTCCTACCATGCATAAAATTTTGGTACATGGTGGAAAAGTTATAGAAAATTCTCTAGTGCCTATTGGTCAACTTTCGGAGGAAGCTGCAGAAGCTCGTAATAAGCACTTTCGCTCATACCGTCTAAACTTTGCTCGAAAGTTTTCACGCGAAGACTGTAACCTTGATATTTATCACAGGTTACTCTTGACATCAGATCCACTCATCAGTTCAATGAGAAAAAAAAAGAAGATCCGATCAAAACCATTTTTGCAGGAAACTTTGGAGCTTTTGCTTCCTGCAGAACCAAATACAAAAGGCACTTGTGATAAATGCATGGAAAGTGACGGTGAGGAAGAATTGTCTTTTAAAGAGTAACATAACAATTTGTATGTTAAACTTTCATAAAATATTGTCTTATTGTTTATGATTCGGTACCTAACATTGTAAGTAACATTTAGTATAATAATGTGGTAATAACTGTTGACCATTTAATTTTAGTGTATACTGTATTTTTTTGTCATCCATATTTTATTTTCAATTTAAATAGGCATGCAGACTGTAGAGAATAAACATTTTTTTTTATGTACGGCCGTCTTTTACTTAACAAATTGTGATAATTCTTAACCCAAATATCAAAAACTACTAAGCCGATTTTGATAATTCAAATGAACT
Organism: Zelleria hepariella; assembly: GCA_949319315.1. Lineage (NCBI taxonomy): Eukaryota > Metazoa > Arthropoda > Insecta > Lepidoptera > Yponomeutidae > Zelleria > Zelleria hepariella. The sequence goes on along the minus strand of OX439392.1, from coordinate 15,550,103 downwards.
CAAAATATATATTTTACACCAAAGGGAGATTTAAAGAAAATTTAAAAACATTGGCGCTATTTACAAAAATATTTTCACAGAAATGTTTTTTTGTATAGAAAAATACGCTTTCAATGAAACGAATAGGGATAAACATATATATTCACTCTAAAATACCAGATTAGCATTTGTTGTCGTATTTATTACTGAAATAAAGCATAAAATAGTTTTGGCCGCCTAAATCGTACAAATCGACCACTGTGCCGCGTCTGCTTACAAAGAGAAACGTTCACGATTCGTTTACAGCCTAGTGAATTTGAATATAACTAACTACAACGCCTTACCCTATATAAAAATCGTATCTACACCTAAACCTACGAGTTACAGACAAGACATTACCCAGAGCCTGTGAAGGATTCTTGGGAGCGATACAAGCTATAGTAATTTAAAGAAAGGGAATTGCTTCGTAAATAATGTTAGTAAAAGCAACTCTGAGGTTGGGGTCAAAAACTACACATTTTCAGGTTCATTATCGCTAGATGGTACACACGACAGCACGTCAGAGTGTACCTACACTTTTGTTGTAAAGTCGCCAGTAACGTAACCGAGTAGAGTGCTAGCGTCTAAGGGTCGACGTGCTGTCGTGTGTACCTTAGCAAAAATAATCTTAACTAAAAGTGCGCGAAAGCTCACTAGCGGTAAGTGCGAGAATGCGATGGCAGGCACGCACTTTTGATTTAGACAATCTCTACTGCATTGGAACTTTGCCCCAAGTCTTCTTTACGTAGGTATAAAACAGAATACTCATGCCAGTTTATTTCGTTGACATCTTGTGTTCTGCTGTACATATTGTGAAAAGATTATTTCTGGCCACAATTTATTAACTTTGTAATTTTTTAAGAATTTTCAATCTTCGGAATAATGATATTAATACAATTGCGACCAATAAAATATAACATAGCTAGAAGAGTAAATGAATGATAAAGAATATTTACAACACGAAAAGTAAATAGTAACTCAAGTGCAGATCAAATAAATGCTATTTGATGCCCATGATAGGAGAGCAAATGTAGTTACTTGCCAATTATTTATAACAAACTATAAATGGCTCGGTGGGAGCTCCAAAATAACGCAATTCTCATGTTAGCAAAAGTCAATCTGACCAAGGGGACCCTTGACGCCATGGGGTTTTTTCCAGGGCCCTTAGCCTGTAACGCAATGGCGGGTCAATGGCGTCCCGGCAGAAGGACAAAACCGGGCTCTCCTCGTTTTTCTCCTACAACCAGAGAACTAATCCTCTAGAATTAGAATCAAAATATTATTTGCTGTACTACAAAAACATTAAAAGGACAGACAGCGTTAGCAAATCTTAATTGAAGTCGTCACCTGACAGCCCATTTTGGCACCATTGTGTTACAGGCTAAGGGCCCAGGCATCAAAAATAGCCCGAATAACTGTCAAAATCAGTCTATTAATCTGTGGTTTCCATACAAACCACAGATTTAGTTGCGCGATAATTCGCGAATCGCTGTCAAATTTGACACTTGGAAAAATCCCTATTGCGTTCATATTTACAAAGTTTGAAAATGTATTTCTCTTTTACATCGCATAGTCGTCCTTTGATTTTATATACTTCCTAATTTTTATTCAAAGGTACAATTAATTTTGTATAATGCCAATATAAAATGAGTCTTAATTCGTGAAATATTGAATTTTGTAAATTCCGCCATATTGAAGAGAATGCGTCAAGGGTAGAGGGGCAGAAGATTATCTTTTATTTTTGACAATCACGCTAAAATTAATAACTAGATTGTAAAAAAAAACTATGACCGGTATGTACACTATATCCAAGTATGTACATAACACAATGGATACATTTAACTGCACCGAGATTTAAATTAATTTAGTTATTATAATTATTATAACAATATTTTAATGCAAAAAATGTGATTACCACTGGCTTCCATCATTGGTTAAGAAAATTGTTGAGGATGTAATGATATAATTATGAACAGTTAAAAACACTACTTAGCGCTCAAAAATATTAGTCATTCAAATTAAGTCTCATAGAATACTTTAATCTCTTTCACATTGGTTTAAATTAAACCCATATTTTAAACCAATGTGCCCAACGAGCCCCATTTCATTCGACTTCAACTCTTAAATCTATGACAATATGATGCACGTTGTGTAGCTGGTTAGTATACTTTCTAGTGGCTAATACGCGATGTACACACGACAGCACGTCGACGCTTACACGCTAGCACTCTACTCGGTTACGTTAGGCGCTTTACAACAAAAGTGTAGTCTGACGTGCTGTCGTGTGTACGTACAATGTCATAATAGATTTATCAGCTGTAGTTTTATGAAATGACCGCTTCAAATAAAAATACAATTCCAATAAACGATCTCAAGTTTATATTCAGTGGATATATGTAATCATTGTATTATTGTTATAAATTGAAGAAAGAAGTAAATTAAAAACAATGTTTGTACAATAAATAATGGAAGAGTGCGAGTTAGTAAAGTTGGGGCTGTCGATTCAAAATTCCCAATTAAATAGAGATTATTCAGTCATACTTTATTACAATATTATATATTTATACACAAGAAAAGTTACTTTTTACACCGTAGGTAGTACATACACTTAGCCCATTTCGTATCACAACCAATTTATACAAAACTCCACTCTATTTAATTAGGAATAGAGATACAAATCGTTACTGCAAGCTTTATTTGGCTAACGGATATTCTAGATCGACCTAAGAGTATTAAAAACAAACGTAATAATGGAAACTAAGATTTTGTATAACCATTTAAATTTTATTTCAGTCATGAAATCACTATTTCTCAATTATATCATCATGAGGTATTTATTGATAGGTGGCAGATATGAGTTACTTTACAACTACATTTTACATTATTTTGTATTACAGGCCATTTAGACATCAAATGCATTTAACTCGTACAAACATTCGCCATCGGTCAAAAACAATCTTTGCAATAATAGTCAGCTAGTATTATTTAGTAAGATATTTGGGTCCAAACCCAAGGGAAGGTTGCGTGACACCAATGAGCCGTTTTCAAAGCACACATTCATAGATGGCTCTTACAGGCGTGGCCATAGAAGAACCGGAACTCGACTGTCAAAATTAATCTGTGCTAAGCAAAATTTGACATTCGTGTCCGGTTCTTCTATGGGCATGCCTGTAAGCGCCATCTATGAACTACTTTCAATTTGTGCTTTGAAAACGGCCCGTTGATCTTTACTATAACCCGTGTCATTAAAGAAAACATTTAGGATGAACTTCAAAACACTCTCCCTCTCGCTCTAATTAATACAGTCAAAGCGAGACAACGCTAGGTTTTTAACTCCGTCCTAAATGTTTTCTTTAATGACACGGGTAATATTAAGGTGATAACCTAGGCACAACTAGAGCCGCCAATGGAAATAAATCATATCTTCTTTTTGAATGCGTTTTTTGCTAAAAACGAAACGTCAAATGATAATCCCTAGGCTTAACTATTTTTAGGACCAAAGGTTTAGATTCCAGGGGCTTAATTGTCTAACTTTTTAATCTATCGCGATCCCTTTCAAAGGTATCGGGATTATGATTCTGATTGCGACTTTAGAATGGAATTGTCTAAGTTTTAAATCACAATCGCTAACAGAACGGATGAGTCAAAACGCCATACAAATTGAATGATATTGAGTGAAAGATTTTGCTATTTTCTTCACTCAATATCCTTCAAAATCGACTCGCAATCCCTATTCCTATCCCAATCGCTTTCAATGACAGTTTGTGTAAGATAAATGCAGTCTGAAGTTCGTAAGCACCCTCCAAACGTCAATTTGAAAGGGATCGCGATAAATTCAAAAGTTAGACAATTTACCCCCAGATCCTAGAACCTAAGAATAAAACCCGCCGTCGCCAAAAGTGGCCACATGGCGGCGTTAGTTGTGCTTAGGTTGTCATTAATTAGGCAACCGGAGAAGGCATGTTGTAAAATGCCTGAATCTCAAGATGGACAGATCTGTCCATGCAGCCATTGTTTATCTATTGTTCTTCTTATTCGCGAGCCAGGTAGTTAAATTAACAGAACACATAAATGAATGTCTCTCTCTACGAATGAAGTAAAAAGACCAACCGATCATATAACCCGTGTCATTAAAGAAAACATTTAGGATGGACTTCAAAACACTCGCCCTCTCGCTCTAATTAATACGGTCAAAGCCAGACAACGGTTTTAACTCCGTCCTAAATGTTTTCTTTAATGGCACGGATTATACAAATTTACCTGGCCTATAAGGCCGGTATACACAGGTTTGTTAGTTCTATGTATTCATTACAAATCTATGTGGAAGTAATCTATAATACAATATTGGAAATAATTTAAAAAGACAACGAAATTCATGGATTTTTTATCATAATTTTTACACCTAAATCGTATATTCAATTCACCTTTGTTTGGTGAAATATTTATGCTTTACGCATACGGGAGGTAATCCAAACCATTCTTAGATCAACTTTAATGTCCAGACAAAGCAGTTGATATTAGATTGTCATCATTATGTTTCAGTACAATCGTTTGCAAAAGTAGCTAAACTTAATTCTTCACCATTTTATGCCACTTTCGAAGCGACTGTACATCGGTGTGTAATAAACATACAGCCGATTATAAGCTCACATTTTGAAGGTATCTGTACAGACGTTATGTTACCATGAGATTTATTTATGAGATGACGGATCGATGTAAAAAAAAATTCATCACACTGCCCGCAAAATCTCGACAAAAGTATTGAACGAGTTCTTAGTGTTATCAAGCCAGTAGCCAGTGCAACCGCACTTTTAAGGTGGGATGATAGCAAAGTTGCGGGAAATTAAAAATTTTCACAGTTTTTTACATTTTGTAGCTAAACTGAGCTATTTTTGTTCAGCGATTTTTCGTTCGCGGATACTACAAAGTATGCTTTTCATTATTGTAAACAACAGAACAATAATAATTCAGCCGATTATGTGTTCTGGTCTACGATCTACGATCATCTATTTTTGTTCTGCAGTGGCACTGCCCAAAAAACTTGTCGTAGACCAGAACACATAATCGGCTGAAATATTGTTGTTCTATTGTTTACAATAATGAAAAGAATACTTTGTTATTTCCGCGAACGAAAAATCGCTGAACAAAAATAGCTCAGTTTAGCTACAAAATGTAAAAAACTGTGAAAATTTTGAATTTCCCGCCACGTTGCTATCGTCTACCCTTAAAGCTGAGATAGGCTACATAAGTCACATGAGGGCACATGACCGACGCCTTCCCCAGCCGCAACAGTCGCCGTGACCGAATCCGGTCGGATTGAATCAGCATCATCATCAGTGTTATCAAGCCAGTGGTGACGTGCCGCGTAAACAATGCCATTTCTTTCTTTATCCCACTTCAGCATATTACAATAGAGTCGTGCAAAGCTAACTTTGCAGTGGAGCATCCGAAATAGTAATTTCCGTACGTTGCTTTTGTATGTTTTCACCATTTTTCAGTGGTACATGTTACGTCAGTTATTGTCTGTTACAATATTGTTTTGTGGAATACATTGAAAATATGGTGAAAACATACAAAAGCAACGTACGGAAATTACTGTTTCGGATGCTCCACTGCAAAGTTAGCTTTGCACGACTCTACAACGTGTTACAAAACATCCTAACTCTTTTTACAGGGTGTAACCTGCTGGTCAACAAGATGTCAATTCTGTAAAAAAAAGTTGAAAAAAACAATGTTTATTTTATAACCTCAAAATAGAAATTTTTTCATAACTTTTTTGTTCTTGGTATTAGCTCAAATTTAAAAATATGTTTGTGGGTATAGGTGCATTTGCAAAGGTTTGAGTTGTTAAAACATTGTGAAAGTCAATGAAAACAATTTTTAAAAATACTTTTCTCCCGCCACACCGTTCACATTTTATTAATTTAAAAATCAATGGAACGTCATAGAGCTAAAAAAATATTTAGATTGTGATCCCTATCACCGGGTGCTATTACCCTGTAAAAAGAATTAGGTACTTTTGTAACACGTTGTATAATGAAAAAATCAACAATCAAACCAGATTGAGAAAAGTGTTGAAATAAGATCATATCACGTGAAATATAGTGGTGAATGACGTCACTAAAACGTTGGCTATGTGAACAAGATGGCGTTTTTCAAACCTGTAAAAAACAACGCCATCTTTTTTTACACAGACAACGTTTTAGTGACGTCATCCATCGCTATAGTGCGGCCGTTATTTAGCGGCACCGCTATTGGACGCTATTGGAGGAAACTCAAGCTTTGGCATAGCAACTAAGCCGCGGGTTTCCTCACAATGTTTTCCCTTACCGTCAGCGAGTTTGTTTGTTTCTTTTCAAAACATTTGTGAATTTAAAGTAGCTAATTTAGTTAGCAGCTACGTTTACAGAGCGGGTAGACATCGCAAGCGGTCGCACGGTTAGGATTTGCGAGAAAATTTAACACCTTGTAAGCAAAGATCACTCTTGCCATCACTGAACATCAACATTGAACGAGAATTTTCGTCTCGTATTTGTTTGAGCGCTTACACGCTGGTACTGGCTGGCTGGCTGGCTGGCTGGGTGGCTGGCTGGTCGGCTGGCTGGCTGGCTGGTACTGGCTGGCTGGCTGGTTGGCTGGTTGTCACTGAGTGGTACCCCCGTTCCGCGCCCGCTCGCTCGCTGAGCCTCAGCTGGATGACGTCATGGTCTCTGTCCGCTCCGCCCGCAGCCACTCGACAAACTCGTCCAGCATTACTGGCCCTGGAAGGATAAAATACGGGTCTATCTATCAATCTATATAATAATAACTAGGTGGCTACGCCCCCTGCACGCTATACGTGCCAAACTCCGCCCGGCTCGGCTTCGCTTCGCCGAGCAAGAGCAAGAGCGACGATTATTGAACGATGCGTGCGAGTTTCGCTCAACGCGGGGCGAGGCCTTTGGCCCGGTTTCTGAGCTGAGAATTTTGCTAAGCAAATGGGTAAGTATCGTCCTGTCTCTGCAGGTTTCTCACAAAAGAGCGTGACAGAGCGATACGTAAGTATGTGCTTAGTAAAATTCTCAACTTAGAAACCGGGCCTTTGACTGTCTGGTGGGAGAGTTTGGCTCGCTCCGAGCTTCGCTCTCCGCGGGACTCGGCCTGACTCAGCCTCGGGACTTGGTCTCGCCGACATTTCTCGTGCGGTTCCCACTAAAAAGCGACATTTTCATACGTTTTGTATAGGGACGGATTTTCATACAAAATTTGACAACTTTTGACAGCTATACTGGGTGTTAAAAGACCGCCAACAAAGCGGGAAACCACGTATTGCCCTCATCATAAGGAACATTTTTGCCCAAGGAACAATGCCTGGGAAATCAACAGTTTCCGAGATAATGAGGTTCAAAGTCGGACTTTTCAAAACTTTTTTTTTGCAGAAATGTATTCAGTATCTAGTTCTTAACATACTTTCTCAAGAAGCCATATCAAAATTATGAATATTTCTTACAAAAAACGACGTTAAAATTGCAACCCGCAATGTATTCTAAACATCGGCACTTCAAGCTTAAGTAACCTAAACTTATACCTACGCTTGTGCAATATGACTTCTGTGCGTTACACGTCCATTGCGTGATAAAATATTTTTCGAAATTATAACATAAAAAACCAAAATGATTTCCCAGCAATAATTTATCGAAAAAGCACTTTGTTTTGGTGTCTACAGGGTGCACTCTAAGTCGATAGCGGAACTTTATGTGGGCTATCTACTGATCAATACAAACAATTTGTACGAGGTGGCGAAAAAAATGGAGTGAAAAAAATATCAGCTGTTCCATACAAAAGGTCAACTCAGTACTGCGCCAAATGTATGAAACAGCTGACATTTTTTTCGCTCCATTTTTATCGCCACCTAGTGCAAGTTGTTTGTATTGATCAGTAGACAGCCTACTTAAAGTTCCGCTATCGACTTAGAGTGCACCCTGTAGTATGCATGGCTTTCGGGTCTGTTGGCGGTCTTTTAACACTATCTCGGCCGCCATATTGAAATGTCAAAATATTCGACTTTTTTCGAGATAGCGCGTCACTTATTCCCTACAGAATGTACTCACAAGCGCCGTCAGCGTCGTACGTGGTGAGGTGTGTGTCGACAGTGCGCGAGAACTCCAGTATGTTGCACCACTGGTCGCGGTTGACGACCCGGTAGCGCCGCTCGCGCTCCAGGAACGCGCTGAGCGGCGCCCGGAGCGCCCAACGCGGCAGCAGCACCGACAGCAGCGCCCGCGCCGTGCCCGTGTCCAAAGACCGTTGGTCCTTGTCCTGAAATGGTACGGGGAACTTTTGCAATCGGAATCGCGAACCAAGAACCCGGGGAAAATTACGTAGTTTTTGAAAGAAAGAAAGAAAATACATTTATTTATCGCCAGATATACAAAATACACCACATACATAAAATTATAATTGAACGAGCGAGCGAAGCGAGAGAAGTTCTCCGAGTCTACTGGAACAATCCGGCGTTTGTATGTATGTTTGTATGTATGAATGTTCGTTCGACGATAACTTGAGAAAATTTAGTCGGATCGTCATGAAATTAGCTCTTCTGGTAGGCAGGTAAATGAGGCAAAGAGAATTTTTAAGTTCGAACATGGGCCAAATCGGTCGAGGGGTTGCTGAGAAATGGGGTCGCGAGTTCATAGTTCGGGGCGAACCATTAGTTAAAAGTAACTATAGATAATTAGGTGCTAGGTACATAGGTATGATAAGTTACGATTACCCTTAGGGGCACCTTAAGGATACCCGCAAGTCGCAACGCTGGTATTCTGCCAGATCCTTGCCTCCCTTTTTACTTTTAGTTTATTTTTAGTGGTGATATTTTGAGTCGCTTCGTGCGGAGGCTAGATTGTTGGTTGTTGGGGTGGTTTTCGAGTTTCGTATGAAGAGGCCTTTTCTCAGCAGTGGGTGCTAAAAGGCTGGTGATGAATGAATGAATGATGATTTCTTTAATCCCCGACCTAAAAAGAGGGGGGTTATAAAGTTTGACCGCTTTGTGTAAGGGAGTGTCTGTCTGTGGCACCGTAGCTCTAAAACGGGTGAACCGATTTGAATGCGTTTTATTTACTTGAAAACAGGTTTTCTAGAGTGTTCTTAGATATGTTTTATGAAATTCGGTTCAGCCGTTTATGAGGTATGCTAATTTGAAGCTAAAATGTCGGGGTATTTTTTTAAATTTAGTTCTTATTTCTTTTGCTGAAATTCAAACTTCGTAGACCCTAAGAATACTCACCCTAGCAAAATCATAGGAATATCGGTACACCGCCTTGAAGATAAAAGGATCGCTTAGAAGACTTTTCAAATACTCTATTTTGTTCTGTAGTTTTTGAGCGCTGTCGCACTGTAGTTCTGTTAGACCTGCAAATATGAAATAAAGCAGAGAATTATAAATCAATATCGAATTGCATAAGCTCAACACTACTTTATCTTTACGTTATCTGTAATATTCTTTCTGTTGTGCAATAAAGAGTTCTCTATCTATCTATCTATATGCAATTTATGTTATAATTTTTCTTGTGTGCAATCCTACTATCCTACTAATATTATATTTGCGAAAGTTTGTAAGTGTGGATGGATGGATGGATGGATGTTTGTTACTCTTTCACGCTGAAACGGCTGAACGGATTAGACATCAGAATAACACATAGGCACATATTATCACGCTTTTACACTTAGGAGCAAAGTAAAGCATATATTCTTTTTCTGTAGTCCACGCGGACGAAGTCGCGGGCAAAAGCTTCTTCTTCTTCTTGTAGTGCCGTCTCCTATTGGAGGTTGGCAATCATCTTGGCTATTTCTTCTTTTGAGGCTGCCAAACGGGCAAAAGCTAGTAAAGTATAAAGAAAGAGTAAGCTCAAAAGAAGCGGCAGACAGAACCTTCGATTGCCGTAGAATAAAACAGTGTGTTAAGACGCCGTACGTCTCACAACTAGCGCCGCCAATGGAAAATAAATCATATCTTTTTTTTGGATGCGTTTTTAGCAAAAAACGCTACTGCGATTTCTCAACGCGAGGCTTAACAATTTTTAGGACCTAAGGTTTGGATTCCAGCTCCTAGAACTTAAGAATGCAATCGATTCTCGCCAAAAGTGGCCAAGTAGTTAAGCCTCGCGTTGAGAAATCGCAGGAGCGTTTTTTGCTAGAAACGCATCCAAAAAAAAGATACGATTTTTTTTTCATTGGCGGCTTTAGTTGTGAGACGTATTTCATCTTAAGGTAAACCCACCAGTGACCCACTCCTCCTGTGTGAAGTACCCCATCTGCTTGGCGCCCATTTTGTACGCGATCACCAACATCACCACATTCTCAGGATCCACTCCGATGTCCTCACAGAACTTTTCCATCCCTTCCGGCCCTGCAAGTCAACGAGGCAACATTTATAGGCTTGCAAAGCTGACGAGTCTGCAAGCTGTAATACTTGGAACATACAATGAGCCCATACAATGATATTTTTCTATTAAATCACGGTTTTACTCACTAGTAATTTGTCGGTGTAGCCGACTAGTTTCGGTTCCCATTCGGAGACCTTCTTCATGGAGAACGAGACGGCCCTCGCGACGCCGCGGCTAGTCTCGAACTGCGTTTGTCGGCTACACCGACAAATTACTAGTCAGTAAAACCGTGATTTAATAGAAAAATGTACAGTGCTCACGAAAGTTTAAGTTTACAATGATATTGTTCGAAACATTCGCTTATGATGCGCAAAGCGACTTCATTCGCGGTGGGAAAAGATGCCGACGTGAAATATGTCGCAAAATCAAACATGGCTATACTCCTCAACTGATAATTTTTTGTAGACTTCACTCTCTTACGGTTGAACCTTTTTTCTATGGTTTCAAAGGCGATTATGGCGTGTCAAAAGCCAGTCTAGAAGTGACAAGTACCTTAGTCGCGTTTCGCGAAAAGACATGACACCAACTTGACTTCCCGTAGAAAAGAGGAGTATCTCGCCGGCAAGCGTAAAAAAAAGTCGCGTCAAGGCCTTGCATCCTAGCCGGGCAGGTCTCCTTCTTCCGGTGTAGATATACCCACCAGAGATAGTCAAACGAATCGCTAAATACCGACAAAAAACGGCACGCAAAGTTACACAGATAACTATGACTACAGGGTGCACTCTAAGTCGATAGCGAAACTTTAAGTAGGCTGTCTACTGATCAATACAAACAACTTGTACTAGGTGGTGAAAATAATGGAGCGAAAAAAATATCACCTGTTTCATACATTTGGCGCAGTACTGAGTCGACCTTTTGTATGGAACAAATGATATTTTTTTCGCTCCATTTTTTTCGCCACCTAGTACAAGTTGTTTGTAGTGATCAGTAGACATCCTACTTAAAGTTCCGCTATCGACTTAGAGTGCACCCTGTAGCGGTTCGCCCCGAACTATGAACTCGCGACCCCATATCTCAGTAACCCCTCGACCGATTTGGCTCATGTTCGAACTTAAAAATTCTCTTGGTCTCATTTACCTGCCTACCAAATTTCATGACGATCCGACTAAATTTACTCAAGTTATCGTCGAACGAACATTCATACATACATAAATACATACAAAGGCCGGATTGTTCCAGTAGACTCGGAGAACTTCGCTCGCTTCGCTCGCTCGTTCAATAAGGTCCCCCTTATCCCATGGACGACTGGACTGAACGCCCCATTCACACGTGGCAACAGTTGAGGGCGAGCCGCAAGCCTTAGAGCCCTCGCCCTCGGCGACTTTTTGTAGCGATGCTGTCGCACGTTTCGTAAACAGCATCGCTACTAACTAACGCGCTTTAGTGGTATTTTCAACGCGCTACAGAAGCGATGCCAACGCGCTACTAACGCGCTTCAAGGTCGCGAGTGTATCGATGCAAACGCGCGACCGTGACGGACGACATCGGGGAGAGAACGGCGGAAGGAGGAGGAATCGCGTTTGCATCGCGACTGAACCGTGGTTACGGTGGGCGAGGGCACACAGCTAGCGACCGCATCGCGACTGTATCGATGCGAACGCGCGACAGCATCGCTACAAAAAGCCGACGTGGGCGAGAGCTCTTAAGGTAGCATTCGGTAAAGGTAAGCGTCGACAAGAGGCTGCCGCGACCCAGCAGTCGCTGTCCGGCAGCCGCCGCTCTGCTTTATAGGGATTTGTATGACACACCGTCTGACGCAGGCGGCTACCGCGGCCCGGCTGCCGCGACCGACCGCCGCCGCCGAACGTGACTCCCCCCGGCCGCGCCGCTCAGCCGCCTGTGTCGGACGGTGTGTCATAGAAATCCCTATAAAGCAGTGCGGCGACTGCTGGGCAGCGACTGCCGAGCGGCGATTGCTGGGTCGCGGCAGCCTCTTGCCGACGCTTACCTTTAAGGTTAGAGGTGTTCGTTAGATTCCTAGCATGCAGGCAAGTGAGTCACTCACCTAGAACATCTGGCTCTGACGCTGTGGTGTACTCTCTGAACCATTGCAGGCATTTCTTTGTACTGAAACTTGTGTCTTCTGATTTGGAATGTCTTCTTGAACTGAAACATATAGAACACATTTTTCTATATTAGGTAGAGGTATTTTTATGTCGTACACACATACAATAGGGCCACAAGCTGTCTCGTCAATCAAGATTCAAAGGTTTAACCAGTTAAACCTATCTTATACTCGATACAAAATATGAAATATTTTATGGACTCTAGATTTAAAGAAACTGCAAGCGGCCATAGTTGGATGAAGTCACCATGGGGCAGTTGGTGTGTGGTTGAATAAAAATAAATTATAGGTGCTGGACGGAGCATAAGCCACAATGTATTTGTTTATGATTAGCTAATAGACTAGCAAAATCAAGACCGGAATTGTGTCAGTAGGTCAAAATAAGAAAACAATGCAAACACTGTAGAATGAAATCTAAAACTCTGCATGACCTTGACATACCTACATTGGACTGTTTATTTTATTATTATTGATGCAGTGCTCTTATTTCAGTTATTTTCTAGAAAAGATTAAAATTCTCAATGATCTCAATGAATGAGGTGTCTGCGACCACAATTGGGGTCCTTCTCCGGTATCTACCTTAGATTTATTATCGTGTTCCTTTTATCGACAGCTATGGTCATAAAAAGGGCACACTACATCCAGCGAACGATCGTAACCGAGTGCCCGGACCTATGTGCCGCCTCTGCTTGCGCTTCGGTACTCTGCGAGGAGGCGGTGCAAGTTACCTGGCGTTCCTGGAGCGCTTGTGGTGATGGTGCTCCTCGAGCGAGGTGGTCCCGGGGCCAGGCAGCAGGTCGCTGGCGGCGCCGCTGCGCGTGCGCTTGCTGCAGCGAGGCATCGTTCCACCACCCTGTTGGTGAATCATCATCATCATCATCAGTTCCTTTTATCGCTAATTAGGGACATAGAGCTCTCAAAACAGTTTTCTAGTCTGGCCGATTCTGTTCCTTCATCTCAAGCTCATGTTGGTGAATAACTAGGGTTATTACCAAATAACTAGGGTCGGGTAAAATCGTGACGGAGTGGTACCCTAGAAACGGAAAACGAAACAGAGGTGCACAAGACAGCATGTCGATGCTTACACGATTAGGACGCTTAGGACTTTGGTTACGTTACGAGCGATTTTACAATAAAGTATACCTACACTCTGTCGTTCTGTTGTGTGTACCTATACTAAAATCCACATATCGGGTGTATTTTTTGACAGACATAACTGTAAAATTCTAGAATACGGCAACATTATTCTAGAATTTGACAGTTATGTCTGTCAAACGATACTCCGGATCTGTGGATTTAAGTCGTATAGGACATGATTTAGTTGCAAGAGCATTCTTTTGCTCAGTCAGTACTCAGTAGATGTCAACTTAAAAGTCTAAGATGAATCAAGTGCATGTCTCACATAAGTAAATATTTCTTTATAATGAGGACCAGCTGTAACCATATCACTTAACCTAAACCAATTTCAATTTTCAAGGCCATTGACCTTGAACATAAAACGCATGTTTACACCCAAGGAAAGTAGGTAGCAAGATAGGGAAGTTCATTAGTTTCAGCTTATATCTCAGTGTTTATAAACAACAACTGGCATTAAAATTGACTACAGAGCCAGGTATGCATGAATATGACATGGGTCTTAGCTTTTACTGATTATCTTATGCAATAGGTCCATAGAATTTAACTGCAGGCTCCTTTATTGGCAGTAGGAGTCACTAATCACGATTACAAAGTAGGCACAGTATGGGATGAGTGTTAAATGTATTCTGGGTGTGAAAAAAACAACCAACTCTCAGGGGTCCGTTACGACTTGACGAATGCGATCTGAAATGTGAATTCCAAGTAAAACTGAGGCTACTCACTATTGGTGGCAGATTCGATATGAAATTGGAAAACTTGAAGGGGTTTGCGTCTCCTATTTTGCGAAATTTCGAGGAACGCTGGTTGAAAAATGTCTCCGTGACAGGTCGATAATAACCTGAAATAAAAAAATCAATGTGGCGCAAAATTATAGACATTGATCTAACCTAACCATCCGATATAAAAGTGCAATGTAATTATTGTTTCTTGTATGGGGGACACAAATAAATGGAATGATTTGGAATGCATTTGCAGCTGTTTTTGCGATGGCCCTGCAGCCTCTAACATCGATTTTATACGTTTGAAATCGTTACCTGCGACTTCCAAATGGTACTAAAGTGGCTACAATTCAGTATTATTTAGACTAATACAACTTATTAACACTTTAGGGATTATTTAGAATTTTATTAGAAAACAATTTGCAGATGCAGCGGCGAAGAAAACTCAAAACGGCTGTGGAGCAACGTTTCGTTTATGCTAATATTTGTTTGTTCGTTGGCCACTTTGGAACATGAAATTTTATTTTTATTTTTTATCACAATATTTGTGATAAACAAATCACCAACTGTAATGTTTTTTTTGTCCCAATAAATAATAATTTTAAAATATTTTATTTGTTTCACTGAACGTTTTTAGGTTTTTGATTAAAAGAAAGGAATGCAAAGTGAGGAACTAAACGCTTATTTGTGGAATTTTAATGCTAGTTCACACCAAGCGCAAAGTTCACTGTGGTTCGTAATGTTGTGAATGAACTTTACTGATGATGATGAAAAGTCTTATTCGTATGAAAAAAAACCCCAGCTCTGGTTCAGGTCTTTTAGTAAGTATGTATTTGATCGCCAACTGAAAATGTGCTTGCTTTTTTGGTAAAAAACTTCGACTTTCATTGCTTTGTGAACTAAAAAAGAAACTGGCAAGTGCGAGTCGGGCATGAGCCCGTCAATACGGAACCCATAATGCATGAGCATTATGGGTTCCGTATTGATATTCAATAAACAATTATTTTTTTGTTACTTTATTATCAGAGACTACTTCTCAGTTCTCACAGGTTTTCCTGTAATCTACTGGTAATAGAGACCTATTTTCTGTATTTTTATTTTTTATTTTAGGTTTAGTATTTTCAGAGCTAAATGGTCAATTTTCGTTTATTAAAAAAAAAACATTTGTTATAATAATAATGAGCCACTGACTGAGCCCTTTCATTTGATAATATTATTACTTATGTCAAACGATATTTATTATTATATTTAGGTAAAAAACCTTTTTTTTTGTTCCACATCTCGTTTCTTGTATGGCCAAGCCTATGAGCGCCATCGACCTGAAAATTGTGTGTGTTTGGTGTGTGACAGACGTACAGACAGACACAATATTGATCCTATAATGGTTCCGATTTTTTTCCTTTTGCGGTACGGAACCCTAAAAACACTGCACCTCCACTCACAAAATACTTGGAAATTGGATAATGATGTGTGTTTGGTGTGTGACAGACGTACAGACAGACACAACATTGATCCTATAATGGTTCCGTTTTTTTCCTTTTATGGTACGGAACCCTAAAAACACTGCACCTCCACTCACAAAATACTTGGAAATTGGATAATGATGACGTCATCCGCTCCTCCAAAGCTACCTACGTCACCGATTCGGGAGCACATTGGTGTGGAAACAAAACAAGTGATCTAGTAAGAGGGTCTAATTTGAAGGGGTGCTTCGCCCTCCCTCTATCCTCCCTCCTGTGGCGCGACGGACTGTTTGTCTCTTTGAATTTTGACTTGAGACCTAGGTCGACGCAACATTGTCAAATTAATATTCGATTTACTTTGACAAAACTCCAACAGACAAGGTAGCTCTCATCGCGCGCGGATTATATTCGGTAGAATTTTGTACGGTCGGCCACAGTCACAGATACCCCATGGCAGCTCTTACCACGCGCGGCATAAGGGCGCCAATCGAACAAAAAGGGGTATCCTAGCGTGTGGCCGACTGTACCTACTTAATTTATAATGGGTATGATTTAAGCTATCATCAATTTATTATGTTTTGAATGTTTTAAATAATAAGGTTTGTCCGCAAAATAATAGATCTGTCATCAAAGTGTAGTCGCCAAACAATATAAAAACAATTTTATAATAAATCACATATAATCATCGGGATATTTTATCAAGTATCAAATAAATAGGTTTGTACTTATTTTAATAGGTTTGTCCTAATAACTGTATAATCAAATTAAGGAAAAACGGTCATCAACAAAATGAAATATGTAACTTAAAAAAATCATAAAGATCCAGAAAAATAATGTTTTTGTATCTATGAATTTAACTACTATCTTACATTAGGTACTTGTATACTGGTTGTACACACGACAGCACGTCAGACAGTACATTTTTGTTGCAAAGTCACCAAAGTAAGTGAATAGAGTGCACGCGTGTAAGGGTCGACGTGCTGTCGTGTGTACCTATTGTTGTACCGGCACTTTCTCCACTAGTGATTTCTCAACGAGCTATGATAACATTATTGGAGGAGTTGCATCATCTTCACCACAACTTGATGCCATGATAATACAACGTGTTACAAAACATCCTAACTCTTTTACAGGGTGTAACCTACTGGTCAACAGGATGTCAATTCTGTAAAAAAAAGTTGGAAAAAACAATTTTTATTTTATAACCTCAAAATTTAAAATTTTTCATAACTTTTTTGTTTTTGGTATTAGCTCAAATTTAAAAATATGTTTGTGTGTGTAGGTGCAATTGCATAGCTTTGAGTTGTTAAAACATTGTAAAAGTCAATGAAAACAATATTTAAAAAATACTTTTCTCCCGCCACAGCGTTCACATTTTATTAATTTAAAAATCAACGGAACGTCATAGAGCAAAAAAAATATTTAGGTTGTGATCTCTATCACCGGGTGCTATTACCCTGTAAAAAGAGTTAGCATCTTTTGTAACACCTTGTATAAAGAAACTATTGGGAAATCAATTAAAACCAAAAACCCTAACGCAACCGAGTAGAGTGCTAGCGTGTAAAGGTCGACGTGCTGTCGTGTGTACGACCCATCGCTGCGCATGATTGGTAAATTTTCATAGCGCGCCAATTTGGCTCCGCCCCTTTGATCATTTTTTAATAAAATTTATGAACTGAACTATTAAATTGGTAACGAATAGTATTATTTGGAGAATTGAACGAAATAATTTGTAACTACTGTACTGATGACAAAATGACAAATAAAAACAAGTCGCAATCTGCGGACGATAATCAATTTATTTGATGACAGATCTACTATTCTGAATACGGAGCTGTTATTTTGGGAATAAACCTATTATTCTGAGAACAAAGTTTTTATTCAATGGATGCACTACAATTATATAGATAATCCATCTCTTTTTCTGCGAACAAATTGACATTAATTTGGTAATTTATACCTGGCGACACTTTTTATTTTTCTGAGAATGAAAATATTTCGTGGTGATAGATCTATTAATTTGATGATACAAGTTGATGACAAATATAAACTTTGATGACACAAAATATAGTTCCCATTTATAATTTGGTTGGTTCTGTCTGACACGTTCTGAGTCTGCGCCTGTAGTACCTATGTTTTGCCGGGCTACAATGGTATACTTAGCGCTGTTTTTGTATATTTTAAAATATTAGACCTAAACATCATTTATTGATAATTTTCATTAGTATAGTTCTATCTCTACTATTATTTCTATTAAAACCCCCGACAAAAACACGAGTCGGTCTACGACTGACATTAATATCAATAATATCATATAATATCTGAGCGCTTCCGTGCTTCGGAAGGCACGTTAAACCGTTGGTCCCGGTTGTTGTTGATTAATAACAATCGTTAAGCCATGTCAGAGGCCCTTTGGGCGGCCTAAAAACTCTGACACCAGGGGTGGCCACTACCTCATACGATTACCTACCTACTGACATTTAAGTTTAAGTCTACAAATTGATACGTTAAGTATACCTACTTAGCCGAAAAACGCGTGTGGCAAATTGCTTTCCCATTGTGGCAGGCGCACAGTGGTCGATTTGTACGATTTAGGCGGCCAAAACTATTTTATGCTTTATTTCAGTAATAAATACGACAACAAATGCTAATCTGGTATTTTAGAGTGAATATATATGTTTATACCTATTCGTTTCATTGAAAGCGTATTTTTCTATACAAAAAAACATTTCTGTGAAAATATTTTTGTAAATAGCGCCAATGTTTTTAAATTTTCTTTAAATCTCCCTTTGGTGTAAAATATATATTTTGAGTTCATTTGAATTATCGAAATCGGCTTAGTAGTTTTTGATATTTGGGTTAAGAATTATCACAATTTGTTAAGTAAAAGACGGCCGTACATAAAAAAAAATGTTTATTCTCTACAGTCTGCATGCCTATTTAAATTGAAAATAAAATATGGATGACAAAAAAATACAGTATACACTAAAATTAAATGGTCAACAGTTATTACCACATTATTATACTAAATGTTACTTACAATGTTAGGTACCGAATCATAAACAATAAGACAATATTTTATGAAAGTTTAACATACAAATTGTTATGTTACTCTTTAAAAGACAATTCTTCCTCACCGTCACTTTCCATGCATTTATCACAAGTGCCTTTTGTATTTGGCTCTGCAGGAAGCAAAAGCTCCAAAGTTTCCTGCAAAAATGGTTTTGATCGGATCTTCTTTTTTTTTCTCATTGAACTGATGAGTGGATCTGATGTCAAGAGTAACCTGTGATAAATATCAAGGTTACAGTCTTCGCGTGAAAACTTTCGAGCAAAGTTTAGACGGTATGAGCGAAAGTGCTTATTACGAGCTTCTGCAGCTTCCTCCGAAAGTTAATTAGTTAGGCACTAGAGAATTTTCTATAACTTTTCCACCATGTACCAAAATTTTATGCATGGTAGGAGTCATAGAATGCCAACCATATAACTCTACATACAGTTTTGCTGTCTCCATGGCGTATTCATCAAATTTCGGGACATCTATTTTGTGACCGCTTGATATGGCTTCCAAAATAACTTTAATTCTATAAATAAAATTAAAGTCTATTCCCGTTATTTCAGCAGCCAGATGTGGGTTTTCAAAAAATCTTCTACTAGTATTGCCGTCATTTGTGTTACCAAAATTACATTTTGGCATATCTACCAAGATACCTACTTCTTCTCTGAATCTTTGCTGAATCTCTTTTTTTTTTGTTGTTCTAGCATCTTTTTTGCTTTGGTTCTTTTTTCACGGTATTTCCCAACGGGCAATTTATAAGCTAAATGTAAAATACTCTCGAATAATCGAATTCTGGCATGTAAAGTTGATAGGCCAAATTCAAGCGATTCTGGGTGAATTTCGTTTTTTTTTACTTAAGTCATTAAAGTTTTTTGAAGTGGCTCCGCATATGTTGCATCTACTCGTTGATTTGGTGTCAGTCGCCGCATTGCAAACTTTGCCGTCCACCATGGTCATTTTAAGACTGTGGCTAACCGAGAATTTTTGCCCATTCAGTTCCAATTCAGTGGCTTTTAGGGACTTCACACTGTCCCGAACGTAATTTATTTCATCTTTTGTAATGTCTGTAGACTCTTTTATAAATCTGAATCGTATCGGGCGGCAATATCGTGGTGAAGAAGGAGTCGGGTTTTGCCAAACCATTTTTGTTTTGTCTTCGCCGCAAACAATTTGTAGAGGCACGAATGAGCTCAAAAATATATTTGCATCCGAGTCGGCGTCATTCATTAACTTTTGTTTGTATTGAGCTTGTTGTGAACCATCACAACCCCATTTGCAGATAATCTGCAAGGAATTTCTCTCAGTTTCTGTAAGAGTCATTAGTACTTCTTCGAGGAAAATTGATAATCGCGTGACGGTGTGATCTAACAAAGATTGTAGATCACTTTCAGCACAGGAACTTCCTGTCAGGAAGCGGTCACTCGTAGCGTCTCTTTGCGTGGGTAACATTCCTGTTTAGCCTTCAACACTAATTCGTAGCACGGGTAAAAGCTTCTGTTGGTTGCTCGCACAATTTCATATTGACTTCGTGTCAAATCAGCGTCCACGCACATTCGCAGTGCCTCCCGAGGCGTAAGGGGATCTTGTGCCTTTGATTTGGAATGTCTTTTTTTACATTCGTTTGCGGCTGCAGGCGAATTTGTAATATCTTTTAGGACTTGCGAGGCGTTTCTTTTTCCTTCTTTTTGTAAAATTACTTGCGCTGCGTGAACTATCACTTCTTTGCCTACAGAGGAGCGAACTTCTTCTGTTTTCCTCCTTTTAGTTCTTTCACTACATTCACTGAATGTTTTGCTAGGTCGTCCTGACTTATTATGCGTTTTTATGGGCATCTCGAACGTTCCTGCTAACCATGCATCATTGCTTATAAGAAATTTTTCTAGCGTGTTGCGTGCTTTGGACCATCTCTTTTTTATTTCTGTTTTAAAATATGAAAATTTATGATTTATATACTTTTTGTCTTCGTCGGAGTCCCCGTAAGACACTAACAAATAATTTTGTAAGTATTCCAATTTGTCGTTTATTGATGGAGAGTTTTCCTCAATCATCTTATCAAAAAGATATCTGCGAGTTACAAATAAAACAAGAGCGTGGTTGGCAATAGACTAAAGTTTGTCTTTTTATTTGGTGAAACAGAACACACACGTTAGTACAACATTAGGCCACTAGATGGCGCTATATGCTTATTTAGGTATAATAAATTACACTGCCACTTAGCAAAATAAGCAAAATAAATTAAACTCAGGGATTATTTTGGTACTATAGAAAACAAAACAAATGTATCAAAATAAACTACCCTGTATAACTAACCCTGTATAACTATACCAAAAATTTGAACAAAAACAATCTTTCATAGTTCACACAAACCTAACATATTGATAAACTTATAATGTTTGTTAGAACAAAGACTTTTTGTAAGAACATCAGCAGGCATTTCGGACGTGCATAAATATTTAATTTTTACATAATTATTAGCCACACATTCCCTTACAAAATGGTGTCTGATGTCTATATGTTTTGTCCTTTTATGGAACAATGGATTAACTGCTAACTTTTGTGAACTCTGACTATCTGTAAATAAATCAATTGACATATTGTTCTGTTTATTATTAGTAATCTCACTTAGCAATCTTTGTAAATAAATAGCTTCTTTTGAAGCTTCAGACAGAGCCATGTACTCGGCTTCGGTGCTAGACAGTGCCACTGTTCTTTGCTTCCTGGATTCAAAAGAAACAACACATCCTGACATAATGAAGCAAAACCCAGTGTATGACCTTCTGTCCATGGTACATGATGCCCAATCTGCATCTACAAATCCTTGTAAATTACACTCAGCTTTCTTATAAACTAAACCATAACTTTTAGTTTTCTTAAGATACCTCAGCAATCTTTTTAAATGCTTCCAATGAGATTCATTGAAGGAATTGTTGTACTGGCTTAGGAAGCTCACACTAAAAGATATATCTGGCCTTGTGAGCACAGATAGATACATTAGACTCCCTATCAGCTGTTGATAAGGATGGTTTACACAAACATTACTTAAATCCTTATCCAATTTCAAGTTTACTTCCATAGGAGTATCTAAAGTTGAACAATCTAACATATTGAACTTTTCAAGAATCGTGTTTACAAATTGCTCTTGGTCTACAGTAATACAGTCTTTTTTTACATTTACACGCATGCCTAGACACTGTTTAATCTGACCTAAATCTTTTATTTTAAATTTAGACACAAGTTCACTCTTTAGCTTTTCATATGTGCTTTTACAGTTGTAAAATACAAAAAAATCATCGACAAACAAAGCTATGTAAACTTTTACATTTTTGTTACATTTTACAAAGAGACAGGGCTCATATTTAGACATTTTGTAGCCTAACTTTAACAAACATTCTTCTACCCTTGAATACCAAGCTCTGGCAGATTGTTTTAACCCATAAACAGCTCTTTTTAGCTTTAATACTTTTCCATTACAATTGACAAAATCTGAACATTCAGGCAATTCCATAAAAACATTTTCATGCAAATAACCATTAAGGAATGCCGTTGGAACATCTAGGTGGTTCATATCTAGGTCAAGTTGGACGCTCAAAGCAAATAATAGTCTTAGAGTAGAATACCTC
Source organism: Zelleria hepariella (assembly GCA_949319315.1). NCBI lineage: Eukaryota > Metazoa > Arthropoda > Insecta > Lepidoptera > Yponomeutidae > Zelleria > Zelleria hepariella. The sequence goes on along the minus strand of OX439392.1, from coordinate 15,527,602 downwards.
AATACTGGTGAGAAAGTTTCATTAAAATCAACACCCTTCCTCTGGGTAAAACCCTTTGCAACGAGACGGGCCCTATACTTCACTTCACCTTCACTATTAATTTTTTTCTTGAACACCCACTTATTTTTCACGACTGTACCGTCCTGGGGACGGTCCACCAGTTCCCACGTATCATTGTTCTTGAAGGAATCTAGCTCCTCTTTGATAGCACGCTGCCACTGGACCTGTTCAGGTCCATTTAACGCATCACTGATTGAAATGTCACCTGACACGCCTTCAACACACATGTTTGTATAACCATATCTATCCGGTTTACGCCTAACACGCTTCTGTGGTACACTGTCGACTTCTGGCTGTCTAACTACATCAGTATCTTCTGCTGTTAATGGCTCAAAGTAATCACTAGAATCGCTTGACGATTCATTTCCTTCAGGTACATACGTGTCATCTTTGGGCTCTGTCGCCGACTGGTCTTGTTCTGACGCACTACTTAGGACTTCTTCTGTTTCTTCCTGTTCTGTAGAAACATCCTCCTCTGCGCTTTCAAGTTTCTGCTGTTCTACCAATATTGTTGTCGAACTGTCATCTTTCTCCATGACTACAACATCTCTGGCTACAGTAACTTGTTGTGTTACTGGATCATAAAGGCGATAGCCCTTGATATTCTCAGGATATCCAACTAGGTGCATCATCCTTGCCTTTTTGTCCCACTTTCTGCGCTTTTCCTTCGGAACATGGACCATTACTGGACTGCCAAAAACTCGTAGATGGCTAACGTTTGGCTTTCTGCCCGTCCACACTTCCAAGGGAGTAGTGTTCTGGTCTAGACCGGCCGCTGGTGATCTATTCTTGATATACACTGCCGTATTCACAGCTTCTGCCCATAACATTTTCTCAAATTTAGCATCGAATAGGAGACAACGTGCTTTTTCTACGATTGACCTATTGTTTCTCTCGCATAGCCCATTTTGTTCCGGCGTATATGCATTCGTTTTCTGATGTACTATGCCTTTTTGCTTCATGTAATTCTCCATTGTTGCAGAACAGAACTCTCCGCCATTGTCTGATCTCAGTAGTTTGATCTTCGTAGACTGCTGGTTCTCGACCAGCTCCTTGAACTGCTTGAAGTATGCAAATGTCTCGTCCTTAGATTGTAAAAAGTAGACGAAACACATCCGGCTGTAGTCATCGACAAATAGTAGGAAATATCTGGCCATGCCTAAAGACTTCTGCTCCATTGGTCCACATAAGTCTGTGTGAACCAATTCTAGCACTGCTTTTGTCTTGCTCGTACTATGAGGGAATGGTAATCGTGTTTGCTTGCCCTCACAACAGACAACGCAGCTAGACTTGCTGGTAGCAGTCTTCTCTTCGTAAGTCACGCCTTCAACGGCTCCATTCTTCATCTTATTAAGGTCATTTGAGTTTATATGACCGAGTCTTCTATGCCAAGTGGTACATGAAGTCTGTACTGCAGCTGCAGCTAAAACTTGCTCAGACTTCACCGTTTCTAATCTGTATACCCCGTTCTCCAAACTTGCTACACCAATCTGTTCGTTCTGTGAGTTGTAGATGGAACAGCCATCGTTATTGAATATCACATTGTTGTTGTTCGATATTATTTGGCTCACTGATAATAGGTTCGTGGTGAGGTTTGGTACGCACAAAACATTGTTGACGTTTATTTTATGCTCTCTCTTCCCAACTTTTGTTGTAATCTGAAGCTCTCCTGAGCATAAAACGGGCACACAAGTCTGATTAGCCACTATAATTTCCTTGGTTTTCTGTTTGCAAGTCACGTTTGACAACACGTTTTTGTCGGAGACCAAATGGGTGCTGGCGCCGGAGTCTAAGTACCAGTCATTCTGACTGAATTCCCTCGTGAGGAACACTGCACTAAATGCATTCGGCATCGTCTTTTTGAAAGTATTATTGCATTGATTTACATAATGGCCAATCTGTTTGCATTTGTAGCAGCGAATAGTTTTTTCCGCCATTTTGTTTTGACATTGCGATTGCGTTTCGCTTTTGCTACCAAACTTCGTTTGTTTTTTGCTGCTGAACTTTCTCGCGATGAATGCTCCCTCCGACTTTATTTCAACATCTGCACTCATGTCCAATAACTTTGTTTTTATAGCATCTGCACTGATATTCATTCCTGAATGCTCGATGGCCATGATCATTGGACTAAACTTCTCTGGTAGTCCCGCCAACAATAGTGATCCGATCCATTCGTCATTGATTTCAAAACCGGTGCCCTTCAGTTTATGAGAAGTTTCCACTAGTTGGGACACGTAGCTCGTCATAGATTCGCAGGTGTCCAATCGGATGGAAATCAGGTTTCGAAGTAGACTAATCTTGCGTGTAAATCCGGAATCGTCGAACAAAGATTTCAACTTGTTCCACACGCCTCTCACTGTTGTTTCATTCTTTATATGAATATAAAGAGACGGATCAATAGTCATGATCATCTTTGCTTTTGCCTTTCTGTCGTCTTGCTGATTTAGGACATCCGCGCTGGATAAATCGACGCCTTCGAGGATCAGAAAGTTCTCGACTGCAAAAGCCCAATCGTCGTAATTCTCCCGTCCTTTTAACTTGGGAACGTTTACGGAGTAGTTTCCCGACATGATTATCACTGTGCACTATAGAAAAGTTAGCTGTGACTCTAAAAACCAACTGAAAATCGAATTTTACTGGGACTGGGCCCATAACCAAATAAAACAAGAGCGTGGTTGGCAATAGACTAAAGTTTGTCTTTTTATTTGGTGAAACAGAACACACACGTTAGTACAACATTAGGCCACTAGATGGCGCTATATGCTTATTTAGGTATAATAAATTACAGTTACTACCTCCATGCCCGAGTAACTTGATGAACCTAGAACAACGAAAAGGAATTTTAACGCAAAAGAAACAAAAAAGGAATTTTTCTCACTTTCTGCCTAAGTTAATGAATTATTATTTTTCTCGCGAAGTGGTCAAAGGTGGTGGCTATTTTTTTTGTGGTTATCTGCTCAAAGAGCTATACTATTAGAAACCATAAGGAATTTAACTCGGACGGTTTCGGAAGTACAACATTTTTACTATTGAAAATAAAAAAATGATAATATTTTCTATGAAAAAGGGCGATCTTTGATACGTTGTAACTGCACTAAATATTGATATTCCTTATCTTAATTTAAATTATATTTGAAGGAGCTTACCTGAATTTTCGACTTCCATCATTTTCACTTGTAACTGAATAATATCCAATGAAATATTCGTGGCGTGGCGGGAATTCAATAATCTCACAGTTTTTTTTAAATTTTAAAGCAAAACTGAGCTATTTTATTCAGCGATTTTGAATTCACGGCAATAAAATAGTATTATTTTCATTATTGTAAACAACAGAACAACAATAATTAAGCAAATTTTGTTTTGTGGTCGACAAAACAGAGGCTGTTGTTTACAATAATGAAAAGAATACAATTTTGTTGCAGTGAATCAAAAATCTCTACACAAAAAAAGCTCAGATTTTATTCAGATTTTAAAAAAAAAACTGAAAAAAAAAATCCATACTACAAGTTACCAAAATAAGAGTCGAAAGTGAACATTTTAGATTCGAGGTGGACGGAGCAAACATTTCAAAAGTCTCTTAAAAATACAAAATGGATGTTCTGTACTTTCAAAGTAGTTTCAAAAAGTTCTGTTGCTTATCAGCTTGCCAAATAGTAAAAAAAGTGGTCCTTAATAGGCCATTTTGTGTTGAAATTGGCTTCCAAAGGTAGTCAGGTAGAAAATTCGGTATCTTTCTACATACCTAATAGGACCTTCAATGCCGTCGTGATCTTGTTCATTCTCGCGTACAGCAGACACATCATTTACCAAGGGTGACCTATGCAAATACAAAACAAAATCTTCGAGTTCATGTGAATCATAATCTGTATACCTTACATTTACTATCATTGAACGAACGCACGCGCCGTCACACAGTGCGCGCCTGAGTAGTTGCAAGTTGAGGGCGGCTGTGCAATTTCGAAACCTAGCAAGCGACATTTGTAAAAAAATAAATTAAGATTTATGCATCATTTTAGATGATTGCCCACGAAATTGCATTGTTAAAATCTCAAAAAAAAAACGCTCAAAAACCTAGCAATTCCACAAAGATGAAAAAACAAACTCAAACAACCTAGTATGAGCCATCGACTATTTTAAAACCTAGTAAGGCTCTTTTTTGGTTTTAAAATGGTCAAACAAAACCAATCGTACCAGAAAATCTAGCAAGTGTTTTCATTACATTTAACGTACACATTAGCCATAGAGAAATGAAATTGTATTGTATGGCAAGCCATGGTTCTTCCGCTTTTGAGCTTACTCACGTTCACCTTTTGCCTACCACCTTTTATTTTACAACTAACAAACACCTTTTTTTGCGCTCCTGTAAAATCGGTCAAATGGCTCATGCTAGGTTTTAAAATTGCATAGTAAACTTTATTGAGTGAGGTGAGGGGTAGCTAGCACGCACAACAGACTTCGCCGCTAACATCACCGCGGCGTGTGCCGCGCGCGATACAAGCCGCGCGCGGCCCGGGTTCGATTCCCGGTGCAGGCATGTTTTTTTTTTATTTTAAAATTTACGCACATTTGTGAATTTGGAGTAGCAATGCTACTCGCTATCGGTGAAGGAACACATCATTAGGAAATCCGCGGATTAGTTGGTGCACGCACGTATTGAAACTTGTCTTTCCTGTGGGCTAGGTCGAATAAGTAGTCAATCATTTTACAGCTTATTCAACCTAGACCAAAGAAAACACAAGTCATCTAAAAACAATCTCCCAGGCACTGCAGCTTCCGAGTGGTCACTTTACCCATCTAACTATCGCCTAACGTAGTTGCAAAGTCCTAAGTATTTTTTGGTAGATGATTATACAGTCTAATGGCAGCTCTAACCGCACTAGATGTGTGAAGTGACCACTCAGATGCTGTAGTGCCTTACGTAAATTGAACATTTCTACGTAGTAGTCTTTTTTTTTCATAGTATTCTTTTTTTTGTGCGTTAGTATAATATTGCACCTGCTCCTTTTATTATTTTTATTTCCCATGTTGACTGAAAAATACAAAATCTATGTACTTTTATGAATACTGTTCACTTCACTCACTCTGAAGGCACGAATTTGTAATAATACTTACGTGATCAAAAAATTTTTATAACGTGTCGTCGTATCGTGTTGCGGAGCGCACGCAAGCATAGACCGCTCGTCTCAACGGAGCGATTGGGAATGAAGCGCTCAGTGGCAATGAAACAAACGATAGGTCGCCAAGCGTGTGTGACGGAGATAGAAAACAAAATATCTGCCTCAGAATTAGTTGACGTAAGCGCCAATTCTTTAATTTGAAATAAAACTAAATATTTGTATTATACAATGAAAAGTTGTAAGACCCACTGACGTGGTCATCGATTTAATATATGTTTCGAGGTTGTATGGTTACAGTAAGAACATTTTAGGCGTCTAAATACTCAATAAATTGGGAAAATAGAGGTAACTTCGTATTTTTTTTCTATCGAGTCAACTTTTATCTTTTACGTTTTTTGTTAAACCTGCTCATCACAAATATAGTCAAGTATCTGTACTATTTTTGTGAAATTAATGAACTAAGTAGAACTGTGTGAATTGGTCATTTGAAGTGAGCGTAATTGGCTTTATACGGCCCCTTAAATACGAACAACGAGTCAAATCGGTCGAGGGGTTGCCGAGATATGGGGTTGTTAAGTTTATATGGGGTCGTGAGTTCACAGTTCAGGGCGAACCACTAGTTATTCAAGACAAAAAAGGTCGCATCCCATTCTCATCCCGCGCGGATTAGTATAGGTACTTTGTTTTTTTTTTTGTAGAGCTCGATGAACGGATAACTGTAGTAGATTTAATAGGGATTTTTCCAAGTGTCAAATCTGACAGCGATTCGCGAATTATCGCGCAACTAAATCTGTGGTTTGTATGGAAACCACAGATTAATAGACAGATTTTGACAGTTATTCGGGCTATTTTTGATGCCTGGAAAAAACCCCATTGGAACTGCTGAAAAAAATAAACAAAATTCTAAAAAAAAAGAATAAAAGAACAAAATCAACCTGTCAACCTCTATGTTATTTGGCGACAGCTTAAAATTTCAATGGCCAGTCTTAAAATTCGCGATTTCATTCAACTCGGCTCCCTTACACCCCCGCGTTTACCCTCTTTTACTACCCCTACCCTACATATGGTTCATTTACACTAAACCATTTGCGAATAGGTACGCACTGAGTTCGACTAAAGTACAAGTAGTTCGCCCCGAACTGTGAACTCGCCACGCCATATCTCGGTAACCCCCCTCGACCGATTTGGCTCATATTCCAACAAAAAAATATTTTAATTTCATTTATTTACCAGCCTACTAAACATGACGATCCGACCAAATTTAACTCAAGTTATCGTCGAATGAACATTCATACATACATACAAACTACATGCAAGCGCCGGATTGTTCCAGTAGACTCGGAGAACTTCTCTCGCTTCGCTCGCTTGTTCAAAATTATTTTTTTCCGAAGACATACAAACAGCCAATCGTACCGATGTATTCAAATGATATATGTATTTTGTTTAGCACGGTTTTATTTCGCAACTTTGAATGAAAATGTGTTTCGGTAAAGGCTGTCAGTTTTGTTTGTCTTAGACAAAATATTGGTACGATTTGAATCTGGCAGAGCACTCTGAACTCCTAAATATAGCATGGTAGGTGACTCTACTGTTTATCGATGTAGGTACTCTAGGCGGGGGTGGAAATGGCTCACTGTCTTAGCTAGTGGCTGATCTCATGTAAACGCTCCACAGAAGTCCGAGTTTGGCACCCTCTGGTGTGCGCCTACCCTCAGTCGATTTCTATCGTCGGGGGTGGCTGCACGTCCGCCATTTTCCCGCACGAAAAAAACACGCGATCTATTTCCGAAGTGCAATATTCACCCGAACTATTCGAATTTCAAACTGTGTTCTTTAGTTATTTTCTAGTGTTGACTCTGTTTTGTTTTTAGTGTGCTGTATGTTAGTTTCTTCCTAGTGGTCGGTTTAGTAAGTGGATTGTATTTTTGTCGTCTGCTTGGTGGACGGCAGCCCGCATTTTGTTAAACTTACGTAAGTATTTATACTGCATTGCGATAAGCTGCCAGGATTAATTAAGTGATTTATGGAACGTCTCTTAATTTTATTTCACTGCTGTTTCTGAATAACTTTACTCTACTTTTCTTTTGACAGCGTTCAGTGGCTAAAACCGCAATCACATTTTAATTTCCATGACTGAAATGATCACTTAGCACGTCATTCATGATAAACTTAGGCTTTCACGGTACCAAGGCTTTGATATCACAGCTTAATCATCAGTCCTCATTTTCGCAGGAAATACAAGGTCAACAATTAGGTACGTGTTCGTTCATAAGCAAGATACCCAGCTTCGATTCCCGGTGCGGGCATGACTATGACTTTGTTTATTTTCAAAGTTACGTGTATTTGTGAATTTGTATTTGTGAATACCATTCGCTAACTGTGAAGGAAAACATCGTGAGGAAACCGGCGGCTTAGTTGGCTCCGCACGTATTGACCTTGTCTTTCCTGTGGGCTAGGCTAACTAAGCTGTCAGCGTGATATAGGTGCTGGGCAAGCCTATTCCATCTAAAACAATTTTCCAGACACTGCAGCGCTCGAGTGGTCCCTTCAACCATCTAGTGTGAGAAGAGGTGCTACTGGACGTTTCATAAATCATCTCATTACGTAGATGCAAAAAATGCGTTAGTTCATATGCAGGATGATGCGCCTCGGGTCAGAAATTACACAGCCGATTAAAGCAGTTGGTGGAAACTTTGATGAGGTCTGAGATAGGTTTTTCAGCCACAAGATAAGTAAGCTCTAGGTATCTATCAGAATGCATAGAAAAAAAAATAGTTTACTTACTCTAATAAATATTGACTGCTCTACATCAAACATTGATGAGGAATAATTTTATAGTAGCCAATACACGTGGTATACTAGCTCCAGCCTTCTTTCAGAGTTATAGTTAGAGAGCTGGTGACCAATCGAGATATTTTTTCGTACAAGGCTAGGAGTTGGTAGGCTGATAGAGTAGACTTCGCTGAGTCTGGGAAAAATATTTTTTTGGCACGGTCGCGGTTGAAAGTTAGATTTTTTCGACTTTGAAAGTTTAAATGTATGGGTTCAGTATATTTTTTTTGTCGTACAAGGCTAGAAACTTCTAGGTTAGTTGTTGAGACTCCGTTGAACAAGAAAATATTTGTTTTTTTGGCCGAGCGTGGTTGAAAGTTTGATTTTTATAACCCAAAAATTCACACTTTCTAGGTTATAAAAAACAATATTTCTACCGCGTTTGGCTAGTAATAAACAGTGATTTTGTGATCAGCAGAGACTAAAAAGGCAGCCTAAAAACTCCCAGCCTTGTAGACAAAAAAGAAATGACTTAACCTATACATTTAAACATTCAAAGTCGAAAAAATCTAACTTTCAACCACGACCGGACCAAAAAAATATTTTTCCCAGACTCAGCGAAGTCTACTCTATCAGCCTACTAACTCCCAGCCTTGTACGAAAAAATATCTCGATTGGTCACCAGCTCTCCAACTATTAGGTAATGTTTGGGCTAAATCAACACGAGTGCCTAAATGCCTATTCTCTAAGAAAACCACTCAACCGTCGAGTCGCCCGTTAAAACACTCAAGAATAGCCCTTATTGAAATTAACAAGTTTTTTACTTTTTAAAACCGGATATTTATATTTCCACGCAAAAATCACCACATACCTAGCTTTGCTAGCCAAAGAGCCTTAGGAAATATTTCAAGTGTTTTCCTTTTTCCAGGCGCTACGAGACATCCACCCGCTGTCTACGATAAAGGTGAGTACGAACGACCTTTTAATTTAAATACTTTTAGGAAACTGACCACTACGACGTTACCAAAGGATCTTTAATTTAACAAGCAGGTATTTTACAATGTTTAGTCGGGAACTTATTGTCTCTATATTAGGTATTTTGTTTGCCTTGGAACAATAAGTAGTATTTGACATAAATTTTATGATAATGCTTAAACGTAGCTACGTTTGATTCTCCAGATCTTATGATGCCTCTACACTATTCTTTGTTTTCCTTCAGCTCTTCATATAACCTAACTTTTTTGATAAAATCTCTCTTGAGTCCTTTTTCATTACTATCTTTTACAGGTACGAGTATACGTATTAACATCATTATTTACCTGTTAAATATGTACCAACGAGGGTAAGAAATGGTTTGCTTTATTGCATTTATTATTATGAACCACTTATCAAATCCTGGCTGTTGGGTCCATAACTCAAAGCTGCGAAGCTAGGCCGTTAGCCCAGAAATTTGAAACTGCCAAAAGGCCATTTCCAGGCGAGGCCAAACTGAGTTTTATTTCATCAAGCGAGTGTTAAATTGGGTTCCTGCCAAATCTAAGTGCTAGATAGGTGGTGGATTGCACCTCACAGAATTTTTGCACATACATTATTGTAATAAGAGCTCAGTTTTTGTTCTTACTAGCTGTTGCCCGCGATTTCATCCACCAGACTTTTCTTGTGACTTTCTTATAGTTTTTCTGCTAAGCGGAGACCAATCCAATAAATCTTATAAAAGATCATAAAAATCGGTCTCGCCATTCTTGAGTTTTACTTGCGTCAGCCAGGCTCAGAGTTAATTGACTAACACTAGTTGACGCAAATGGACTTAGGTGGTGTATGTATGTAACTAACCCGACTTTGTTTAAGGCTGGAAGATAGCAACGTGGCGGGAAATTCAAAATTTTCACAGTTTTTTACATTTTGTAGCTAAACTGAGCTATTTTTGTTCAGCGATTTTTCGTTCGCGGAAATAACAAAGCATTATTTAAATTATTGTAAACAACAGAACAACAATAATTCAGATGATTATGTGTTCTGGTCTACGAAAAGTTTTTTAGGCAGAGCCACTGCTTCGTATTGCCGCGAACGAAAAATCGCTGAACAAAAATAGCTCAGTTTAGCTACGAAATGTAAAAAAACTGTGAAAATTTTGAATTTCCCGCCACGTTGCTATCGTCCCACCTTAAGATTATTCTGCGTCAATCGAAACAAAGAGATAGAGGTATCGCCGACTAAACATAACTAGGTGGGATATCATAACTCTACATCCGAAAACAACAAAAGGGCATTGAATGGCTCTCCATTGTGGTATCGCAGTCAAATCGCAGACTGGGCAGGCTTTACGCACGTTTGACCAGCGACAAAGGGAGATGGGATCGCAAACACACATCCAGACTTTTGGACCGGGAGATACAAAAGGTTTGGTCAAATTAGTACGTAGGTACAGTCGGCCTCACGCTACGATACCCCGCTTTGTTCGATTGGTGCCCTTATGCCACGCGCGGTAAGAGTTATCATGGTGTATCCGATCCTCGCGCGGTCCCTAGCCATCCTAATCTATGTACGGTCGGCCACAGTCACAGATACCCCATGGCAGATCTTACCGCGCGCGGCATAAGGGCGCCAATCGAACCAAAAGGGGTATCCTAGCGTGTGGCCGATTGTACCTACCCTCCGCCAACACAACGATGTCATCCGACCATCGAGCTGCTATTCTTCCTACCGACCGCCGTCCAACTCTTGGCCGCCACTCTGTCTCTGTCTTGGAATGGACAAGAAAATAAGGCTGGCCACTTACAAACGGAATTCTGGACGGATGAAAAATCGAATCGGGATTCCGAATGCAGTGACTGCATACAAGTAATGGGATTCCGAATGCAGTGACTGCATACAAGTAATGGGATTCCGAATGCAGTGACTGCATACAAGTAATGGGATTCCGAATGCAGTGACTGCATATGGCCTTACCACACACATACGGTTTGTTTTCCGGAAAGTTCGTAGATTTGTATGCAGTTGCCGCGTTCGGAATCCCCATTCGTTTTTTCCGTTACGGAAAAAATCCGTGTCCATGTGGCCGGCCTAAAACACGCACGCTCCACGCAACACACTGCGTCAATACGTGTTACGTACACGTTCCATCATCAATAAAATTTTAAAGTAAAATACAAAAGCAGTCCTGACATGATCGTTTGTAAAACTGGGAAGCTTTTTAAAACATGAATATTTGATGAACATAAATTTATTTGAGCGCCTGTCTGTATCCTTTTTCAATTCATTACATGCGTTTCGTAGTTCGAAGCGTACATGAAAGCTACGTTCGTGCCATGTTTCAGACCTTCTGCCGGATGGAACCATGGACCGGCCCCCTTAGCACGCGGACCTATTGCCTACTCTCAACTGTCACCTTAGCCACTTAACACTACTGAGGTGACACTGAACAGTGGCTTAGGTGACAGTTGAGAGTAGGCAAAATGGTAGCGTGCTAAGGGGGCTGGGGCCTTATAGTCTGTAACGAAATGGTTCCAAAATGGGCTCCCGGTTGACGGCTTCAATTACGGTTTATTAATGCTGTCAGTTCTTTTAATGTTTTTGTATTACAGCAAAGGATATTCTGATTCTAATTTTAGAGAATTAGTTCGCTGTTTGTAGGAGAAAAACGAGGAAATCCCGGGTTAGTCCTTCTACTGTGACGCCATCGATACGCCATTGCGGTACAGGCTAGGGCCCAAGGTACACACGACAGCACGTCACTTTTGTACACTTTTGTTGTAAAGTTGCCCGTAACGTAACTGAGTAGAGTGCTAGAGTGTAAAGATCGACGTGCATTCGTGGTTACAAATCCGTCGTTTACGACTGGCACTATAACAGTCGCCAAACAATTTTATAAATTCATTTTCACGTTTCCTTTCTCACTTTTTTCATGATTAATGAAAGCGACTCACACCTGCATTGTAATATTTAACAGTTTGCGACGGTTTTCGCGACTCATATTTCCTTAAATTTCGTTTTTCTCGCCATCTTTTCTCGTAAATTTTAACGACCACCGTAATTAAGGGAAAGCTCTCTCTTTGTGTTCGTTCTTTACCTATCAAAATTTAAATAAAAATATAAAAAATTCTACAAAACAAAATAATATGGACTGAATTTTCAGCTTGATATTTTCGCTCTGCTACAATTTCAGAAAATGTTAACTTTAACTTTCTTTCCCGTGGGCTAGGCCGACTAAGCTGTCAGGATGGTATACCTAGGTGCTGGATAGCCTACCTACACTATGTAAAAATCCCTTGCACTGCAGCGTGCGAGTGGTCACTTCACCTATCTAGTGTGAGTGAATTACGGTGCCACTTCAATCATCTCATTACGTAGATGCAAAAGGAGAGAGGTAAAAGGATATATTCAATTTCAGTAATCCTAGTTGTGCCGCAATTATTTTACTCGAGAATTTTACTAATGAATCCCTAAATAACTGTAAAACCAATTGCACTTCAAAAAAAGTTTAATTGAAACTTTGTTTACAGTACCCACACTCCAAGATGAAATTATGACGAAATTTTTACAGTTATTAACATTTTTAAATTTTGTAATCAAGTATGAATATGATACGCCACAGACAACAAATATTCTTACTTAAAGTTGGTTGATATCGGGCAATGATTTCCAAATACTTACAAAATATCGGGCGTAAAGTCTGTGAATCGTAGACGACCATTTCTCGTAGAGGTAGCTACGGCGCGTAGCACTGACGTAGCACTCATCTTCATTGTCAAATAATAATTGTATCTGGGGCCTTAACCTGTAACGCAATGGCGTATCGATGGCGTTACGGTAGAAGGACAAAACCGGGATTTCCTCGTTTTTCTCCTACAACCAGCGAACTAATCCTCTAGAATTAGAATCAGAATATTCTTTGTAGTACTACAAAAACATTAAAAAAGGACCGATAGCATCGTAATTGCAGCCATCAACCGGGAGCCCATTTTGGCACCATTGCGTTACAGGTTAAGGCCCCTGCTTCTTTGCTACGATGTTTTTTGTTCACCATAGCGAGTGGTATTGCTACTAGAAATTCACAAATGCAGTAACTTTGAAAAATAAACAAACAAACTCCATCTAAAGCAATATGTCAGGCATTGCATCGTCGAGTGGTCTATTTATCCATTTAGTGTGAGTGAAGGTGCCAGTGGACGCTGTATAATAATCATCTCATTACGTAGATGCAAAGGCCTAAGTTTCTTTGCTTCGCTGTCGATTGCCTGTTTACCTACTTACTTCCCATAGATATACTGCCTGTTTCTGATTTGAGAAATTTGCTAAGCAACTACTTAAATATTGTTCTGCCTCTGCGGATTTCTCACAAAAGAACGTGAGAGAACGATAGTTAAGTATTTACTTAGTAAAATTTTAATTCAGAAACCGGGCCATAGTGGGTCAAAAATACGCGAAAGTTTTGAAATTCCTGTTGTGGTAGCTCCTCCGAGCAGAAATAGCCAAATCCCATTATTGCGAACAGCGTCCGTGTCGTGTAATAAAGTTAACGAATCAAATACGCACACGCGCGCCGCGGCCCGTAATAAAGTACTGGATTTTTGCATTCCACACATACTTTCAGAAAACCCGGGCGTAGAAACGGTTGGCGGTTGGCTGTTGGCGGTTAACGGTAAACTTTGCCAATCGATTAAGAACGGCTAGTCCCAGTGCCGTCTTTGCCTGGGCACACGGGATCGTCAGGGGGCCCAAAAAGACCGACAATTTCCTTCCGACGCATGTGACCAAAAACGCAAAAGGCCAAATAGAATTTTTTGGCGTATCGCGTGTTTTAAACTCATTTTATTTCACATTTATTCTGAAAATATTTTTGTCGGACACAGTAAAAGTGAGCAGTGATAAAATAAGCCAAATAAGAAAACGTGGCATTGTAATGTATGAAATTTGTACTTTCCCTTTGCAAAAAGGGCCCCTAATTCTTGTGTGCCCAAGGGCCCCACCATAGTATGACGACCTTAGCTATTCCAACTAGGCTGTGAGAGTTTCATCATACATGTCACTAACTTGATTATTCATTCTTCTTAAAACTTAAACTTTCGTAAGCACTGCACAAGTGCACATTTTTATATCGCTTTAACGGTTTGGTTTATTCATTCTTCTTCTTCTTCTTTGTGTGCCTTCTCCTATCGAAGTTTAGCTATCTCGTCCTTCGAAGCCGCCAAAAGAAACATGGAGCCGGTGCTTTGCCCGATCCATTCGCGCAGATTTTGCATCCACGATATCTTGGGTCTACCAGGTCTCCTTTTGCCTGATATCTTGCCTTGTATGATCAGTTGAAGGAGGCTGTACTTGTTGTTGTTATTTTCCGCAAAAAGTCTTTGTCTTATGTTCTCACTTTGCAAGCCACACACGAATTGATCGCGCATATTTTCGTCCAATGACAACTTGAAGTCACAGTAGCGTGATTTATTCTTCAACTCCGCCACGTAATTAGCTATGGTCTGACCTTTGTCCTGCCTGTACTGACGAAACCGATATCTTTCTGCCATGATGGATGGAGTCGGTTGTAGGTGGCCTTTCATTATACTTATGAGTTCGTCATAACTCACACTTGACGGTTTCTTGGGGCTGCATAGATTCACCATGAGCTCGTAGGCAGATTCTCCAACCATAGATATAAGCGTCGGCACTTTCAGCTCCGGTTTCACATCGCTAACCAGAAAGTACATCTCCAGTCTATCGCAATATGTTTGCCAATTGCCACTGTGCACGTCAAAGTCACTTAATTTCCCGACACTTTTCGCCATTTTCACGGAAAACCTCCTCAGTCGCCACTGTTAAGTAAAACACACTTGTATCTGGGAAGATTTATTACACGAATGCCTGGCGGGCGCGGTACCCTCAATCTGTACAAAAAAAGCAAAAACATAACTAGGTACCTACTGAAATACATAACATAATCATGTGGCCAAAATACTCTAGCTTCCTCTTTTGGATGGTCTGACTATTCATGTGTGCTTTATAGTCTAGAAACTGACTGAGCATACATCAAAACATCATACATCATTGGGTCCCCTAACATCTCAGTCGCGAATTCTCGTTTCCACCTGTCAGTCGGCATCGAATTTATGATGTTTGATCGCTGGAGTATTCAAATAACATTCCTGTAGCGGATTAGTTAGTGGCGTGGTTACTAGGAGTCTACTTCAGTTGCCCTATTCACTAAACATCCACAGAATCGAAATGTTTTCAAAAAACCTAAATGGGTTGAAAAATTTATAAAAACCTCTGAAATTAGAGGTGTTTTTCAAATGCGTAAAGCTAAATAAATCGTGGCAAGAATCCGTTTTCTTACAATAATTATGCGTAAAGCTAGTTTTATAGACCCTTCAAAAGGTGGTTGTTGCTATCCTATGGTACAAAGGTACAAATCCTTTACAAGATCACGCCATGCCTTCCTATCCTCAGCAACTCTTCTGGTTTCGCTCCAGCTCAGCCCAACGGCACGCACCCTTCAACATAAATTGAAATTAAACAGTATGAATCAAACCTCCGAAACATTTTTAAGTCACATTTTGCGGTCGCTGCATCACTACAATATCTAGATACTTCGTAAAAACCGAGCTGATTTGACTGTCTGGCCCATTCTGGAAGTAGGGTCCGTAGTAGAATATTTTTGGTGCCTAGAGCGTTTTCGCGTAGGTTCAGTCGACACACACCCCTTTAGCGCCCCACTAATATTCAAAATTTATTGCGAGTCTGACTAACTTCTCAGCCATCATAACGACTGAATCGATCTACACCTAGTAGGTACACCTGTGTTTTTAGCAGGGGCCTAAGCCTGTAACGCAATGGTGCCAAAATGGGCTCCCAGTTGACGTCTTTAATTACGAATACATGAATATCATGAATACTGTTGGTCCTTTGAATGTTTTTGTAGTACAGTCTGCCACAGTCTCAGATACCCCTTTTTGTTCGATTGGCGCCCTTATGCCACGCGTGATAAGAGCTGCCATGGGGTATCTGAGATTGTGGCCGACCGTACCTACAGCAAAGAATATTCAGATTTTTACTCTAGATGATTATTTTTTCTATTAAATTACAGTGTTGATGATTAGTTCGCTGGTTGCAGGAGAAAAACGAGGAAACCCCGGTTTTGTCCTTCTACTGGGACGCCATCGACACGCCATTGCGTTACAGACTTAAGCCTCAGTTCAGTCACCCGTCTGAGGGCTGCGGTTGACTCATATTTTGCACTCGCGCACCGACGTATTTCATTACATACAGGCTACAGCCCGTGCAAGGTTTCACCGCACTTTATTGCACTCTGCATTTATGGATCTACTTTTAGGGCCGTCTTTAGCCCGTTGGGGCCCTTGTACTATCGGATAAGGGGCCCCAGGGGTGGTTTTGATTTCAAAGCCTTGCATGCCCTAAGAAAATTAAATGTAAAACTAGGGTGCTCTACTCGTCAACTTAAATTGTTCTTATATTCGATATCTCCTGGCCAAACCGATGTTACCCAAAATCATGAAATCATGAATCCACTTCATCACGCGATTCACGCGCGCGTGATAAGTTCAAGCTATCTCTCTATTTCTCTATCTCTCTGATTTTTCTATAGTTTTGACTTTTGATTCATATTGTGCACTCTCCTCCACGCTACTTTAGTTGAACCTTAATGTAGTAGACTCTACATTTATGGATAAATGGTGAGAAATTGAGATTTTGAGTTAATGACTTCTTCTGGATCGGTCCCTCAATTCTGAGGGTCCTGACTTTATACAATGGTTCTCCACTCATCACGGTTATGGGCGCGATGGGATGCGTGCTGGATGGATCCACCTGCTGCCCTCTTTAGGGCATCGGACCAGCGCATTGGTGTTCTGCCTCTCGCCAGTCTGCCTTCTGGCCCAAAATGATCTGTTTTTCCAGAGTATGACGTGGTGACCGCTCAAAAAAGCTGAGGGCTCTCTGGCGACAGACTGTTGACAGTCGCTTCTTTATTCTGGGCTTGTTTAGGATGAAAATATTGGTTCTGAGTTAATGACTTATAGTAGACTATTGAGTAGACTATTAACCAAACCTACGGCTTTCAAATTGACAAGCGTCTAGTCCACCTAATAGCCCACCTGATGCACTGTCACAGCTTGAACTTAACACCATTTCCTAAATTAGAACAAAAAGTAACAACATAAAATAAATGAGAAAATGACGGCCAAATTACTGCATACAGGGCGTGTGGTGTATAGCGCAATCTTAGATGAGGGGGATAGAGACTCAAAATAAGTAGGTACCGAAGTTTAGCTTGGCTCTAAGATAGAAATCAAAATTAAAAAAAAAACGACTTTACCCCTTTTATCCAAAATATATAGCCAATGCGCTGACGTGTGATGACTATGCCCGAACTTATACCCAGCGGGCTACCTTCATCTTACTTATTTAGGTATCTGGAATCTGGTATCTGGTAGAAACTTTTTCCCACAATGGTAGGTAGGTAATCGTATGAGGTAGCACCCCCAGAGATTTTAGGCCGCCCATAGGGCTTTTGGGTATCCTACTTCTTCGTTGTTACGCTCTTGTCAGAGCGGTCGTGGTCCACATGCACTAGGTACTTACTATCAGTGGCTGATGTTGCGCGCCTTACAATGCCACGCCATTTATCTCGGTCAGAGGTTGCCCGGGTGCATTCAAACAGTGTTTTCCCCACAGTGGTGGGGTATCTTATCGTGTCGTTAACCATACTTCTGTTTTTGCACCTCCCTTGTGTAGTAGTGCATTGTACAACCTAAGGTTGGGCTAGGGGGTGGCGATCTGGATGAATCAATATTTCACCCCACGCGTTTAGGGTTGGCTAATGAAAAGCACAGTGCGTTCGTTGCATATAATCCGTGCGGGATCAGAATGGGATAATACCTTTTGGAATTGAGAAGCTCGCGGTCCTGTAGCGTCAGCATTTCGGCAAACTCTATTTGTCTATAGCAAACTCGCGTCGAAACTTGCTTGTGTTTTCTGTGCGCGTGGGTGTCTGCTCGAGGTTTATCACGTTTTATTCAATTAATGCAATAACATTGAATCCTTTTACAACCATTAAACATTTTTGTGTATTTCCAATTTAATAACCCTATGATAGAACGTAGAACTAATATTTTTTTTACTGACGCTACTCGAGAACTGTCATTTTCGATTCAGTTCCAAAAGGTATTATCCCATTCTGATTCCGCACGGATTATACACGGTGCGGCCTTGCCTGCTTGCACCGGTTGCCCCCAGTTCGGTTGTCAGTCAATGTTTGTCCGACAAGTTGTGTGATGTGTGGTCTGCCGTGTTTGATCGCGCTGAAAATGGGTTTGAATTTGGTTTGCTGTGAAAATCCAGCGATGTTTTTGGAAGAGACAGAGATTCCTACCTAAGCCATTTCGTGTTTCTGCTTGTTAGAGATTAAATTGAGTTTTAATGGGTAATCATTGAAAATTATTAAAACCAACTTCACTTTTGAAAAGGTACCTTGCTACAAGAAATGCTTCCGAATGATCGGCTGATGAGTGTTGAGGAGTTCCGTACTTCATCTCCGAAGTTCTTCATCAGATGTTCACGATTTTTATGGGACCACACGGGTAGTTATCCTTTCAAACGAAAAAAGAATCGTCAACATCGCACCTAAAAAAAGTTCTGAGGTAACAAACATAAAAAAATACGGGTCGAGTTGAGTACTTACCTCCTCCTTTTTTTAAGTCGGTAGAAACCATTCTAAACTTTGCAAGTTAAACTCTACAATAATTTACAATCCTTTTCGCTAGTAGGAAAGATTGCAATCAATCAAATTCAATAATTAGTAAACGCTCGAGTTTTGGGAACATTACCTCTCATAAAAGTGACACTGTAATTAAGAGCGATTTAATTTATTAGCACGTCAGGGTGTACACTTTTGTTGAAAAGTCGCCCGTAACGTAACCGAGTAGAGTGCTAGTGTGTAAGGGTCGACGTGCGCAGTCAGAGTGAGTAATATGTACTTATGTACATACTCACTCTGAAATACCCTCTCACGCGGCACCTACAGGGTGCACTCTAAGTCGATAGCGGAACTTTAAGAAGGCTGTCTACTGATCACTACAAACAACTTGTACCAGGTGGCGAATAAAATGGAGCCAAAAAAATATCAGCTGTTCCATATAAAAGGTCGACTCAGTACTGCACCAAATGTATGAAACGGCTGATATTTTATTCGCTCCATTTTTTTCGCCACCTAGTACAAGTTGTTTGGAGAGATCAGCAGGCAGCCTTCTTATAGTTCCGCTATCGACTTAGAGTGCACCCTGTAGTAGCAACTAATTGTGACGACATACATGACAGCATACTTACCCAGAAGAATGAAAGAACAGAAATATTTTATTGAATAAAACGAATTTATTGTAAACGCTTCACTTCTCTTCACTGTTGATAGACGACAAGAAAGTGGTAACACTGCTGCAGCTGCTAAATGTCATTCCATGGACTTGGTTTTTAAATTAGAGTATAGTGCGAATCTTCGTGGTAGTATCAGTAATTCAGGACCAAAAAAGCATAAAAGTATCTACCATTAAACGTTGTAATCATCTAGAATTAATTACCTATGTAAAGTTCTTTCATCATCATCATCATCATCATCATCAGTTCCTTTTATCCCTAACTAGCTTTTTCCCGCGACTTTGTCCGCGTGGACTACAGATAAAGGATATGTCCTTTACTTTGCTCCTAAGTGTAAAAGCGTTATAATTTATAGCCTATGTGTTATTCTGGTATCTGAGCTATCTCCATTCCAAATTTCAGCTAAATCCGTCAAGCTATTTCAGCGTGAAAGAGTAACAAACACACTCACTCATTCACAAACTTTCGCATTTATAATATTAGTGGGATAGTGGGATCAGGGACATAGGGCTCTTATAACAGTTTTCCAATCTGGCCGATTTAAACTTATTTGATTTTGTATTTTATTTGTGTAAAGTTCTTTGCACATTTTTTATCACACTGTTGACAAAAGCACATAAAAGGGCCACTCCTATACTTCGTTGTAGATGATTGTAGGATATAACTATGCATAATAAAAGGGTGTGAGGGCGATTTTCAAAAGCGTCTCCATGTTTGAACGCTCCTTTTTCCGACCGTCCTTTGAACTTGTTATTTAGTGGGTTTTTTTTTGCGTGTAGGGTAGGTCATGTGAGTTTTTGGGATATAATTGGGTTACGATTTGAAATTGGTTGTTTTTGCCTCGCTAACCAAATTATAGGTATTCTATCTAGGTACACACGAGACACGACAGCACGTAGACGCTTACACGCGTGCATTCTATTTACTTACGTTACGGGCGACTTTGCAACGAAAGTGTAAACGTCTACGTGCTGTCGTGTGTACTAGAGATACAAAGCTAAAAGTTAGAGGGGCCATTGTGGTATTGATCAATTATTACATAGTAGATACTTATAAAATTAAATGACTGTGTTTAAAATTCTACAGCTCCAAAATCTAGTATATCTAATCAGCCTATAACCTGTCGCTTCCTATCGAGTCAGACAGACAGTCTACAGACTCAACCCGAGTATAGGGGACCAACCCTCGCCACTGGCAGCTAGGGTTGTCGCGTGACAAATCTATTTTTATTTAATACCTCGCCGCAGCGAAACTAAAAGATTAGAAGCTCTAATGTCACACTGGATTGGGTGCAACTATTTTATTTCTCGAGGGGCGCGTTATGCTCTTATGCGTCATGTTGACCCTTACAATTTTGTACGATAAAACGGTGTACAAATTAGTTTGTAATTTTCGCCTCTGGGCTATTTGAATTGAATAAAATGATAGCAGGAAAAATACTTAGGCATTAGCCTCTATTAAGTACCTAGGTACTCTAGATTAGTAGCTATCATAGATAGGTAGGTAGGTACTTTAGTAATTCCTTTTAGACAAAGGGGACGATGTAATGTCGATTAATAACGCTAACACGCTGAAACGGATGGACGTATTTGGATGAAATTTGGAATGGAGATCGTTTAGACATCAGAATAACATATAGGCTAATATTACGCTATTACAGTTAAGGGAAATGTAAACCACATAATATATTTTTTTCTGTAGTCCACGCGGACGAAGTCGGGGGCGAAAGCTAACATAAAAAGATTTCTCTGCACTATTGGATGTTTAAAAATTGGCAACCCTATTAGCGCCATTTTATAATTCATGCAGAGAGCCGTTCTCAGCTGTATCGACTAATTTTACACCCTAAAGAGGCCTGTAACAATGTCCAGTGTATCTTGACATCTGGGTAGAAAGGCTATTATCGCATAACGATGTTTAACAAGGCGATTGTACGGTCGGCCAAAGTCTAGGATATCCCAAGGTTAGCTCTTACCGCGCGCGGCATAAGGCCGCCAATTGAACCAAAAAGGGGTAGCCTACCGTGTGGCTGACTGTATGAACAAGGCGGGTTGTCATTTCAAACGTTTTTGACTTCATTTTGCAGTCGGGAGCTGTAGCGCGTCGGTTCCACGAATTTGATTTCGTACGAGGAAATTGACTTGATTTTCAATCTTCGGTTCTAGTTGTCGTAGCTCGTTTGCTTTACGATTTTGCCTCATTAGGTTTGATACCTATCTATATTTCTCGGAAAAAAAAACAGTACCCAGCTTTCCAAGAAAAATATGTTTGCGTAAATCCTACCTAAGTTCCTACACTGTGGAGGCAGCCTGATACATTTCAAGTAGCTCAACTGGGGCCTTAGCCTGTAACACAATGGCGTATCATGGCGTCCTAGGTAGAAGGACAAAACCGGGATTTTTTCGTTGTTCTCCTACAACCAGCGAACTAATCCTCTAGGATTAGACTCATAATAACATTAAAAGGACCGACACTGGACTGACAACATCAATAAATCGTAATTAAAATCGTCAACCGGAAGCCCATTTTGGCACCATTGTGTTACAGGCTAAAAGCCCTGGTGAAACCACTGATTTGTTTTTTACGTAGACTGTTTTGTGTCCTACTGCTGGGCAAAGGCATTAACCTTGTGTCCACCCCTCCACTCTTTTCTATCTTATCTGGGGCCACCTCTTGCCACCCCGGTATTTTATTTAGGTACCTATTGTAAATACAATAATTTATGGTTTTTCAATAATTAAAAAATATCTTATCTTATCTGCTAATAAGCAGGGGTACCTATCCTATGCCTATGTGATATGCGACAGGGCCTGTCGCTCCCAAATCGGTCTACATACTGCCTATTTCTGAATTCAGAAATTCGCTAAGCAAATGGGTAAGTCGTCCTGTCTCTGCGGATTTCTCACAAAAGAGCGTTAACTTAACTATTGTTCCGTCACGTTCTTTTGTGAGAAATCCGCAGAGGCGGAACGATGTTTAAGTACTTGCTTAGCGAATTTCTCAAATCAGAAACCGGCAGTTAGACATTTAAAAAGTGTCGGAAAGGTAATGGACGCAAAGGCCAATGAGGACACTACCTACTAAGAGTTTTGCTAAGGCCCAGTTTCTGAATTAAGAATTTTACTAAGCAAATACTCAAGTATCGTTCTGTCACGTTCTATTGCGAGTAATCAGCAGAGACGGAGCGATATTTAAGTGCTTGCTTAGCGAATTTCTCAATCGGCCTAAATGTCTGTGTTCTAACTTGGCAACAACTTTTGAGCAAGGAAAGTTGAAAAGAAAATAGCAAGCCGTCTTTTTGTTAATGTTAGCAACAACTTTTGAGCAAGGAAAGTTGAAAAGAAAATAGGAAGCCGTCTTCTTGATAATGTTTTCTAGGGGTAAAAACTTGGCTAGCCTCAGAAATCGACGCGGCGTCGGATTTGTCATAAAATTGGTCACAAGGGTGCGTTTATATCGCGCAACGGCGGAACAAAACTCGCTCGATCTTTATTACGGATTTATTAGGTACGGTCGGCCACAGTCACAGATACCCCATGGCAGCTCTTACCGCGCGCAGCGTAAGGACGCCAATCGAACAAAAAGGGGTATCCTTACGTGTGGCTGACGGTACCTACGCACGCCACCCCCAAATGACAGGGCGCGACGACGAGGAAAAATGAAATGCGAATTCCGATTGCTCACGTACTAACGAACTGCCGTATTATCATCATACATTTCCATACCAGGCTCCGACAGCTATAACTAGCAAATGAGGGCTACCGCGCTTGGATTTGCCGCTTGGGGCGCTTGTGTAGTGCGAGGTCCAAAAATGACACTGCTTGTACGGTCGGCCACAATCTCAGATACCCCATGGCAGCTCTTACCGCGTGTAAGGGCGCCAATCGAACAAAAAGGGGTATCTGAGACTGTGGCCGACTGTACATGGGCTACGCGGGTTTATTTCTAACTAGCTTTTGCCCGCGACTTCGTCCGCGCAGACTTTTTTTTTTCTCGTGAGTGGTTATTCTTCTATTCGGGGCGGAGAGATATCCAACAAATAAAAAATCATAAAGGTCGGTCCAACCGTTCTCGAACGACTTTGTTTTATACATTAGAATAATGTTATTTTGCAATACCTCAGATTAACTATGGCAAATAGTGGTTGTCCCGCTACTGACTACTGCTTTGCAACAGTTTTAGCTTTTGTGTTCTAATTTTTGTTTGGAACAAAACGGGGCTTGCTCGATTTGTTTTATTTGTACAATTTTAAGGTAGGTATTATAGGTATTATAGGTACATGATTTTAATGAGAGTAAACTTTTTTACGTACTAACTTTAATTGAACGAGCGAGCGAAGCGAGCGAAGTTCTCCGAGTCTACTGGAACAATCCGGCGTTTGTATGTATGTATGTATGTATGTATGTATGTATGTATGTATGTATGAATGTTCGTTCGACGATAACTTGAGTAAATTTAGTCGGATCTCCATGAAATTTGGTAGGCGGGTAAAGGAGGTAAAGAGAATTTTTAAGTTCAAACATGAGACAAATCGGTCGAGGGGTTGCCGAGATATGGGGTTGTTAAGTTTATATGGGGTCGCGAGTTCACAGTTCGGGGCGAACCACTAGTAAATATCTTACTTTAAGAACCTTCATGGCATTACTCGACAGTGCCGCCAACTAGTGAGCACTAAAACGGTAGAGTCCTCATTGGAACGCCTGCCAGGATTATTAAAGCAATAACTGACACCACAAAGCATTGCTATTCCGAAATGCCAGGCGTTGTCTAACTAGGAACGCTCAAACTTGGAGCGTAGTATTGGCACAAAGGATCGTGCGATTCAATTCAATGCACTTGAAAAACAGAAAAAAAAAACTTCCGTCTATCGAACGTTGCTGGCTGTCTCGTTTGAAAAAAGAACAGTGCGAAGAGTTTGCAGTGTGATTTGCTCAACCGAATCTTCACACAGGCTCTCCTAATTTGGCCTTATTTCGTGGCGTGTACACTTCACTAGATCGATAGAGCTAAAAGATTTACAGCTACTAACGCTGAAATGTCGGTCAGATTAAATTTGGACTGCGCTACACAAGGGACGTCGTTCGATTTGACCGTATTCGATGGCTCTATCTAAAATATATTTCCGAAACTTTTTTTCCTACCACTTCTTTTGTGCGCGGGTCGTTGACTAGGTTTTTACGTTGACATCTCTGACAAATACACAGTTTTCTTTTGATGCGTACCTAACTTTTCGTGGTAAATAAGTAGTAATAATCTAATAGTCTCTACCATAGTTATGGTTGACCACAGTCTAGGATATCCCAGGGTAGCTTTTGAAAATAAACAACCCGCACCGGGAATCGAACCTGGATCCCTCGTTTACAAAGCACCCTTCCCCTTGACACCGATGATAACACACTGTTTTCGTCGGTTTTCACAAAAAGAACTTCGCGTTTCCACATCGCGTGAGGAAGACAAGAATGCATGTCGTGTAAACAGCCTATAGCTCATGTCGGGGGTCTGGGTGCACATGTGAGGGGATGTCGGTGCCTTTGTTTTTCCTCTATTAGTGCGTGGTGGTGGTTTTAGACTTGGCGAGCTAAACACGAATTCTGAAAAGTCATCTACACAATGACGCTATGAAGACCCGTGATGGGTTTTTCGCCTGCTCGCGGGGTTCATACCGTAAATCAAAGTTCACGGCATGATTATGTAGAGGCCTACTTGAAATCCGCGTCTCGTAGCCCTTATCGTTGACTGGAAGAGGTTTATGACTCCCTTGCCCATGCAATTACAGGATAGGGTAAATATTTATGTCTATCTCTAAACTAAGGCCTTTGCATCTACGTAATGAGATGATTTGTACACTAGAAGGGTGAAGAGACCTCTCGGCGCTGCAGTGCCTGGACTTTATTTTAGATGGAGTAGGCTTGCCCAGCACCTATACCATCCTGACAGCTGCAACATCGTGAGGAAACCCGCGGCTTAGTTGGCTCCACACGTATAATTATTGACTTGTCTTTCCTGTGGGCTAGGCCGACTAAGCTGTCTCTCTCTAAGTCTCTAGCTTAAAACAAAGTCGCTTGCCGCACCTGTCTGTCTGTCTGTCTATCTGCTGATCCGCTAACTTTTGATGCGGTTTTCACCGTCGATCAGTTAAATCTTCTACTCACCGCCGGTTAGAATTTTTTTCACAGAAGGAAAGGGCACGTTTTCTTTTCAAACTATCACTCGGTTTTTGGATCGTCAAGTCTAAAATAATCTTTTTTACAAGCACCAGTAGATTGTTTATCGTAATTATAGTGAAAGAAAAAGTGATTGCCCTTTTTTGGTGTGCGTTACTTGGAATAGCTAGGTGGTGGTGGGTGACGGTGATTTGTCTTAATTAGTTTGTTACGCTCTTGTGGTGTGGAGAGCCGAGCTCTAAGTATGTAGCAATGATTTTAAAATAATCGGCTGAGTTATTGTTGTTCTGTTGTTAACAATAATGAAAAAATACAATGTTGTAGCCGCGAACGAAAAATTGCTGAACAAAAATAGCTCAGTGTAGCTTAAAAAATTAAAAAAAGACAAAATTGAATTTCTCGCCACGCTGTTATCGTCCAACCTTAAATAGGTAGTTTCTACCGGGATTGAGGTCTTTTGCATTCGCTTTCTGAAATTAACGAGTACCTATTGCAGCAGAATATTTTTTTTACGTTCAGCCCTCTGGAATACATGTATTTTAATGAAATAATTTTAATTAATTACTAGTAAAAAATTTCATGACAGCGTCCACACTGCTTTCGATGAACCAAATTAAATATCATCCATCATCCCTGGAGCCTACACGTCCATTCATCCATCATATTATTATCAATACAATATTATACAGGGTTGCTCCAAAATGTTATTTGCATAAAGGGCCAATCGACGCCGACAGTTTAGGATGAAAAATCTGTTTTTTATTACCGCTTGAGGACATTACGTACAAAGGTAGAGCTGAACTACTTGTTACCTGAATACAGGGTAATGTAATGGCTGCCATAATGTGATAGATAACCGTTTTCGGTGTTTAGGGATCAATTAAAAAAACCTGCTAATACCAGAGACAGAAACACTACCCTGCGCTCCAAAACCAAAATTATTGATGTTGGAGCTGCGACCGCTAGGCTCAAATGGAATTGGGCTGGCCACGTCTGCCGCATGAGCCAAGACAGGTGGGCAAAGATCGCCACCGACTGGGTCCCACATGACGGACAACGAAGGCGCGGCAGGCCTAGGCGACGACGGCGTGACGACCTAAACAAGTTCTTGCCTGGATGGCCGGAGGTGGCACATGATAGAGATGTGTGGAAGACAAGAGGGGAGGCCTTTGCCCAGCAGTAGGACACTAACATCCAGGCTAACTAAATAAAAAAATACCTAACTACTAAAAAAATTCAAAATACCCCTGACATTTTAATTAGCACTTTGGCGTTTTTTTATTAAATTTTGTTTTATTGTTATTTGTCGTTTTGCAAAGAGAGAGAGATTAGACTTAAACTTCAACTTTTGTAACATGACAAAGCGCGGCGCAAACCGCAACGTCCCTTTGGTCAGATAAAGGACATTTTAGGTCGGTAGGTACACACGACAGCACGTCAGACTGTACACTTTTGTTGTAAAGTCGCCCGTAACGTAACCGAGTAGAGTGCTAGCGTGTAAAGGTCGACGTGCTGTCGTGTGTACGTACGGAGTGTATTATAAAGTCCTTTAGGGAAAGGGCGCATCAAGGTCGCACGCATCGCATTACTTGATCCCAAATGCGTAGGAAGGTTTTGATCAAATAAGTATTATTGTTTATTTTTACCCGACTGACCCAGAAGGAGGGTTATGTTTTTCGAGTGTATGTATGTATGTATGTTTGTATGTATATTTCTTTGGCACGCTCTGTAGCTTTATTTCGGTTCTTATTTTAATTTTTTTACGCAATCGGGTTTTTTGTTTATTTATCGATCATTGCTTCCATGGGGTATCCAAGGGTGTAGCATTCATTATAGCCAGATTAATGCAGTTGGCTGTATCTATGCTCATGTATTTAGTAAAGTAGGTAGCTAAGCACCTACCCTAGTTTATCATGGTCGAGTGCCGCGATATATCGATATTTTCCTACCGAATAGCTTGTTATTGGAAACCTCATTGCTTTATTTTCTCTGTCATTGGTTTTCAATCAGTTCTCTAGACACACTTGAAGGTTGATTTTCCAAAGCAATAACGCGTTACTCAACTTATTTATGTGCTTATTATAAAAGCAGTGTGTAGAGTGTGCGATTTGTTTTTGCATACAATTTGGTAAATAAAAAGATTTCTTTAAAGAATGATTTCAACCTACTAAAGTAACAAAACCTTTGATTTATTATAAAAGTTGCTTCTGCAGATAAAATCTACAAATGTAAATTATGATCTGCAGAAGGTACGGTCGGCCACAATCTCAGATAACCCATGGCAGCTCTTACCGCGCGCGGCATAAGGGCGCCAATCGAACAAAAGGGGGAATCTGAGACTGTGGCCGACTGCACCTACTCCCAAGCCGCAAAAACTAGTTGTATAAAACGACCATACTAAGGCCCGTAAGATCAATCACAGTTTAAACTCAATCCATAGATTAAACCTCGCATTTTGTATGAAAGTTAATCGACAGATAGGGTTTAAACTAGCCTTTTTGGTTTAAACTGTGATTGATCTTACGGGCCTTAGAACGTTTTGTTAGAAACTGTTTTTGATCGTATAAAACCATCGAACTAAATCCCATAGAATCCGCATTACATATAAAATCACAATAAAAACTTGTCCCCACAGAAACAAATGATATCAGCAATAGAACAATACGAAACATCATTTCGACCATACGTCTAATATTCGAATGTCAACCTTATTGCATTAGTGTACAGTTTTACTTTAATTTCATAGACTACGAGCAAATAAGCTCCCAAAGGCAGTTTGGACATCTATTTTTCCAGACACATTTCAGAGTTCTATGTTGTATCTAGTTTTATCCTTGATCGAAGTATAAAACACAAAAGAAAGTGTATTTTATTCGGAGGTGGCGCATTATATCTCTGTTTAGTATCAAAACGAATTAATAGCATTATCAGTAGTCAGTCGTAACTACTCGTCACACATGACAAATCAATCCTACAGTGACCCTGGTCTCAAAATAGTGATGAGGGTAGGTACCCACTGGTGCCAGCTACTATAGTATAAATTCAAACGACATACATAGATTGCTAGTGCTATTTCTCCACCTGCATCAATGGTTAACGCGCGCTAAGTCGGGCATCACGCAGATAATAATATGACCAAGAGTTAGCAATGATTTAGCGCATGCATTTTCTAACCCACATCTACGTGATGCCCGACTTCAACTGACAGTTAAAAGCTGATGTTAAAATGCTCGCTAGATGGCGCAGAAAATACGGCTACATAACGGCAGTCAAATAACGCTTTTTCCCACAGATTCACAGATTAGAAAGTACTAATAGTAAAGATACACAAACACCACAGATAAGAATCAGGCATGCTTGTGCAATACATTTGCAATTTTTATTCTTCAAAGCAAAAACATAAATTGTTTTGGATAAATATAGATTAGGTAGGTAGGCTACTGACATCAACTAGGTACGTGATGCGATAAAATTTGCAAGCAATGAATTGTGTTTCTGGTTATGATTATTACAGTTTACGGTAATTTGTCGTACCGTTGGCAACACTGATTGAAATTTCAACTGACTGCCGTTATAGTGCCATATTATAAGCGCCATCAGTGGAGAAAAAAAGAACTACGTTTTTTTTTTTTTCTGAAAACGGGCCATTAACGCGCATACGCACACCTAAAAGCTTACGTGCTTAGATTTTTCGCTTCCTTATACGAAGTTTTTACTGCGATACTAAGTTATTAGGTAATCGAAGCACCTACAGATTATTTTCATGGTTGGTTATACCACAGCAGTGTTGCCAGATACAATTTAATTGCAGTACATTCACTGTAATGAGCCGTTTTCACGGCTGTCAAATTTCGCTTTTTCTGAAGATATTATTAATCTGTGTAAGCGAAATTTGAAAGCCACAACCCGGTTATTGTATGGCCAAGCCTATGAGCGCCATCTACCAAGGGCTTTGAATTCAGCTTTTAACTGTCAGTTGACACTGTAATTTTCAAGCTACGCCACTGCTATTT
The DNA here is from genome assembly GCA_949319315.1 of Zelleria hepariella. Taxonomy (NCBI): domain Eukaryota; kingdom Metazoa; phylum Arthropoda; class Insecta; order Lepidoptera; family Yponomeutidae; genus Zelleria; species Zelleria hepariella. The sequence continues at coordinate 15,498,100 of OX439392.1, read as the reverse complement.
ATGTTTTTGCGTCTGGTAACACTGTACCGCAGTACCGAAGTATGTTGTGTATTGGAAGAGAAACGGAGCCAAAGGTCGAAAGTCTGGAATCTCTCCAATATATCCGTTCTCCCAATCCACCGTGCAGTTGGGATTTAGGATCGATCAATTAATAGGATTGCTAAATGCCGTCACAGCTTTTTTATTGGCACAGCTACAAAAAAAGTTTCATTTATTATATTAAATTATTTATTTCTAAGTTACATAAATTACAGTTATAATAAAAGCTACACTGCTACACTAAATCTAAACTTAAAATACCCTATTTTCTTTTTGTAATGCAAAAAACCAAAATAAAAAAAAAGGTCTATCGGTGTCACTAATGGCTCTAAAAGTTTTCGGCCTAGCAACTACGAATCTAAAACAATCCTTGGATTCAATGCCCTAAGAAAGAGAACCTTAATTTGTTATCCAGATTAGGCAAGTAGGTAATGCGGGTCTAAGTAGATAAAGGTCTAATGAAACGATTACTGTGCGGTCGTGGCTGCTGTTTTACGTCTAGTTTTTTTTCGGTCGTCGTATAGTATAGCGATGGTACGAGTAGAACCGTGAGGAGGACAATGGACTCGAAAGTAAGAGGCCCAGGTTTGAATTCTGATGGTTTAAGGCCAAACACTCTCTCTATCTCTAAGAGAAGGCCTATCTATACCACTGCTAGTGGGACGTGTACCTATTTATAGGATACATGGTACATCTGATCTCATGTAAGTATCATCAAGAAAAAAATGTTGTTTTCTTCGTCGTGAACGTGAACATAGAGATTTTAATTTAAAAAGTCATAGATCAAGGTAGGCTGGACAGTAGTTCACAATCCTATTTATATCCCTTCATTAATGCCCAAACCAAAGCAACGGTACACAAAGATTCATAACAGACCTACATAACAAACATTCATATAAACAAATCCCGTACACCTCATTCTATAAATAACTTCCTAAAGAGAAATTAATGCTAGCTCCCGTGCACCTTTGCAATGGTTCAGAAGCCTTGCACAAGTAAACGACCAGAATACACCGACCTCCCTAAACCCTTGGGTCAAGCGAGACTTAGTCGTAGTCGGGAGGTCTTACTGTCTGGTCGCTGGACCTTATTCGCGAGGATACAGGGGGAAAGCGGTCCAATGGGTTTAAATAATTGGAAGAGCCGGACTAGGGAGGAGTGGGGTACGTGGACACTCACTTGTGTGCAAATTATGTTTATCTTTTGAGTGTAGAGAGTGCCGATTCCGTACATTGTCCACGTTTTATTACCGTGAATAGTTAAATAATCTGAGCATTTTTCATCTTTGGACGCGTGATATACTTAGTATATAAGTGTGGCCCATTGTTTGTTATTAGCAGTCTGATTACTATAGTAGTCTTTTATTCTTACTTACGTTTAAAGTTCGTATGTGTCTATAAATGGTATATTTTGCTGAACCAATGAATATTACTTACCCCTTGAGTAATAGGGATCTCCAATTCTCCACGAATGAAAATGCAATAAAGCACCTGCGAAGCCTTACGCGCGTCCCTTCAGTAAGCGGTCATAGTTTGTAGGGCGCGGGTCACTATACTCGTGCCTAAATATGACATAGAAGAACCTTACACAATCAGGCAAGTTATGAAACTTCGAGAACTTTTTTATTCTTCTGAAGCCTCTCTACTAATGGAGGGTGGCCTTTATCTCTCAATTCTCTTATTATCCAATTTCTTGCCATACGAGATCTTCAACGCTTGTCTGAACTAAAATTACGCGCCAATCCATGCTTCGTACGAAACTCTTATCATATAATGTGACTTTATGGTGTTGTGGTGGAGGTGATTCCCTGATGTTTCTAAACATTAATTATCACGCGAATATAATTTATTAAATGCTACAAGTCCACCTGCATATTAACGCATGATTAGCGCGCTAATTCGGGTATAACGAGGATCCGAATTTTTTCGACGATTTCTAACAGAAATTCTCAGCTCTTACGAATTGATACAAATATTAAATTTTTGCAATGACAACTGGAAGGTCTATTGGAAGTATTTTTTTAAGGAATACTTGGTGAAAGTTTCCTCGATGATTAAAATGTTTGGAGTCACCTGTCGAAAACCCTTTTTTTAGTCATATCATCGAATTGAAAACTCATTTACGGTTTAATTTTATAAGAATCCTTAGATTAATTAGGTATTTATCTAGTAATTGTTATGAAGGATTTTTCTATAAATGTGTTCATCTTGATGTAAAGTGACTAAAATAGTGAAAACGCGCAAAAAATCCAACAAGATGGAGCAGAGTAGCAGGCGTGCTTTTGTACTGTATTTATTTTGTGACTACCTGGACTCGTAGACACTTGTCGAGTGTCGTGCCCGCTAATCGAATTTACTTCCGATACTTACTACTAACTGTACCATATCGCAAGCGACTTAATAGCCGACCCTTTTTACCCGACTGCGGTGCAAACAAGGGAGGGTCATGCTTTTCGCGCGTATATTTGCCAAGGTTATGCCTGCCCCTGTATTATCTAACATAGGTATGCATCGTAAAAATAACCGTTATTAAATGTAAAAAAATATATTGTTCATTTCAATAAGGGCTATTTTTGAGTGTTTTGACGCTCGGAGGTTGAGTGGAATTTTTTGATAATAGAGGCGCAGGTTTAGTGGTCGAAAGTGGTTTGTGTTTAAGAAGAATCATTTAAATATCTAATATTTTTTGCATTTGTGTCTGTTTACTTGCATCACGCACCAAATCAGGCATTAGGTACCTACGTAGATGTGGCCAAGCATTATTTCGCTTAACTACAAGGTGTTACAAAAGATCCACTCTTATACAGGGTAATTAAAATTTTAAAATAAAAACAGTAAACTTTAAAAAATATTTGTTGAGGTTATAAAATAAAAAAAAATATTAATTTTTCAATTTTTTTTCAGAAATTTCATCCTGTTAGTTACACCCAAAAATCGCAAAAAGAGATCTTTTGTAACACGTATTGCTAAACTCTTGGCCAGATCTACGTTATGCTCATGCAGTACTCAGTGCGATATTTAACGCATTTAGGCGCAGGTGGAGCAGAAGCATAACAGGGCCCTTAGCCTGTAACACAATGGTGCCAAAATGGGCTGTCAGGTGACGACTTCAATTACGATTTGCTAACGCTGTCTGTCCTTTTAATGTCTTTGTAGTACAGCAAAGAATATTTTGATTCTAATTCTAGAGGATTAGTTCTCTGGTTGTAGGAGAAAAACGAGGAGAGCCCGGTTTTGTCCTTCTGCCGGGATGCCATTGGCCCGCCATTGCGTTACAGGCTAAGCGCCCAGGTTGGGCGTAGTTATAAGCCCATAGGACTATCCCATGCCTACGTGTTCTAACTCTCATTTTCGCACACATTCACGGGGTTTCACGGCGGCGTTAAGAGGAAACGTGGGTAGCCGCTGCTCCAGGGGTACAAAAAGGGAAATAAAATGGCTTAACATATTTTTTTATAAAGTAATAAAAATATCCAGGGAGGAAACAGGTCGCCCTTTTTGTATGGAGCAGCGGCTACCCGCGTTTCCTCTTAACGTGTAGACGGCTAAAGACTCTCAGCGTGGAGCCTGCCTTCGCCCGCGTTATTTGCTAGTACGTCAATCGGCAATTTCCCGTTTACTTGCCACGTGCCTGACTTGCCTCGCTCGGGTGCTGCTTCCTGTAAAACATGACACATTTTATGTTCGTAGTTGCTACTTTAGATGTACAGTCGGCCACACGCTAGGATTCCCCTTTTTGTTCGATTGGCGCCCTTATGCCGCGCGCGGTAAGAGCAGCCATGGGGTATCTCTGCCTGTCACTGTAGCCGACCGTACCTAAGTGAGAGAAATAAAAATACTAGTGAGTAAAAAAAAAAGAAGTTAAAAACTAAAACCCGACTACTAAAAGGCTTAAAACAAGACCTGCTTATCCTTAAAATAGACTCATAGATAATTAATCGTAGTCGGAGGCCATCGGTTTATCAAATGTGAATGTGGTGTCCTCCGACTACGATTAATTATCTATGAGTCTATTTTAAGGATAAGCAGGTCTTGTTTTAAGCCTTTTAGTAGTCGGGTTTTAGTTTTTAACTTCTTTTTTTTTTTAGCTTTTTAGTTAGTAATTTTGGATGATCACCTCAAATAGAACCAAGAAGGGCAAAAAAAAAACTACATTTTTGAAAAGGTCTTTTAAAGTCCTTTCATTTGATACCCATGACGATGGTATCCGATAATTTTTATTTTTAGGACCACCACTTTAGGACGCAGCACAGCCGCCATCTTGGTTTTTTTCAAAATAAAACTAACCTATGTTACCTGGGTGATTAAGACAAATCCAACGACACCTCATTTGTTGAAATCGGCCGAGTAGTTTAGGCTCTGCGAGGGAACAGATGAACACACAAACATACATACCCACATACATACATACATACAAACATACATACATACATACATACGCTGCTAAAATCATAACCCTCCTTTTTGCTTCGCGTAGTCGGGTAAAAACCGTGATTTAATAGAAAAATGTGCAGTGCTCACGAAAGTTTAAGTTAAAAAAAAGAGAAATAAAAGGCTAGACTACTAATAAAAGGTGTTACAAAAGACCCTAACTCTTTTATCAGGGTAATAGCACCCGGTGATAGGGATCACATCCCAAATTTATTTTTTCCTCTAATGATGACACGTTGTGGTAGGAGAATAGTTATTTGTTATGCATGAATGCAAAATTATTGTTTGCGGCGAGTGCTTGTATTGAATACCGAGCTAGCGAAGGTTTCTAAAATTGAGCCACGAGCGTAGCGAGTGGTTCAAAAAAAGAAACCTGAGCGTAGCGAGGTATTCAGAAGCACGAAACGCAAATAATATTGCATTCGTGCGAAACACAAAACTTTTCATCTCATAGAAGCGAGGAAATGATTTTGTTAGCCAAGCGTGACAAACAATAGACATAGGTAGTTATGTACCTGCCATAGAGGTTAGTCAAATGAGTTTCCTTCTTTTTTGCTTCTTCACAAAGGAGTTTGTGGCATTGCCTAGCAACGGGTTGTTGATTACAAATCATGTCTTCTTGAAGTGTCATAAAATCAACAACCCGTTGCTAGGCAATGCTACAAGTTGAAGGAGTTCCTTATATTTTTTTTATTAGGGCGTCGAGTTCAAATTTTGAAGCGCACAAAAATACAAAGCGGTTTAAAAAAGGATCTTCTACGATCGCATGTTTAAAGTAACAGCGTACTTTCCGAGCATGGGAGATGAAAAGGTATTATTAATGAAAATATGGTGTTCACTGATTTTCACAATGTTTTTCAACTTAAAACTATGCTTTTATGACGGTTCGACCAAATTTACTTAAGTTATCGTCGAACAAACATTCGTACTAACATTATTATAAACATTCAAACGCCGGATTGTTAAAGTAGACACGGAGAACTTCGCCTGCTTTACTGGCTCGTTCAATTATGATTTGTATGTTCTCCATATTCCTACGATGCATTACTTAATAAAGTAAACACTCTACGAAAAAAAAAGATAACAAACTTTAACAAAATCGCATGGGCGGAAAATGTTACCGAAGAAGTCGCAATGGCATTATCACTTCGCTGTGGAAGCAAACTCGCTTCTATTCTCTAGGGGAAAAGGGCGGGTTTGAGACGAGAGTCGTGGAATGTATCTCAAGAGGACGGCGGTATAAATTGAACAAACAATGTATTGCAAATGGACGAGCCACTGCTTCGGACGACAAGCTAGTCAGTGGCACTCAAACTTTGACGAAATGCCATAAAATCAATAATTTTACCTACAAAACAGAGTAGACTAGAAGGAGAAGTGAGATTATTTCTTCAATTTACTCATGTCCTCAGAAAGATAGATAAAAAAAACATTATTAAAATGTTCAATGAAAGTAGCGTGGCCGGTAAGTCCAAATATTCACAGTTTTATAATTTTTTTAGGCAAACCTTACTTTGGGTAGCCACTTTGGCCACCATACATTTTAGGTGCTAACAGAAATGCTTAGACATTAAATGGAATCTAAATAATTACACCCTGTACATGTCCATTGTTACAAATGATGAGAAGCAAACAAGCAGAGAGATACAGTCGGCCACACGCTAGGTTACCCCTTTTTGTTCGATTGGCGCTGTCAGAGCTACCATGCTCTCTTAGACTTAGACTGTGGCCGACCGTACGTAATTCAAAATGAATTGCGAATTTGCGACATTGATTGCCAAATATGTCCATAGTTTGAGCACCGCCGACCACTAGCCCTCTCAATATATCACGGTACATTGCATCTCGCCGGCCCCTTCCCCACGCAATATTATAAACTAAATAGAACACGAAGTACAGCTCCTCTTGTGGTCGCAACTGTCCGGCTCCGAAGATCTCCCCCATGTTTCAAAACACTGACCAGTATACAGGGCGTCCCACGGCTACGCCACATGGAGGGAAAGTACCTTGAATATTGTAGATGGAACATTTTACTGAAAGAAGACAGTATTTGAATTTAAAAAACAATTCAAACTGCATTCATAGATATCTAAATAATTACATGGTTGAACCGGGAATCGAACCCGTTACATGAGAAAAATAATTACGCTGTAGTTTTATCATACCGATCGAAAGGCTTCATCGTAAGGATTATATTTTGCTAAATAACATAGTGTCAGAAATAAAAGGAAGACCATGAATTTTAAAATTTTTAAAAAACATAAATCAATTTATCAATGAAAATCACAGTAACAAAAGAAAAAAAGTATGAAAATTAAACACATTTTTGAATTATTTCTTTTTAATCAGCCAGCCGCATTGCGATGGACAAAATTTTACGCGTCTTTCGGCTAAGGATACGGCTCGAATTGTTGCATACTACCAGGTAAATGTAAAAATTATTGGTCTTCCTTTTATTTCTGACACTATGTTATTTAGCAAAAAAATCTGGGGGCACGGCAGTGCCCCCGCCAGGTCGAGCGCGAAGCAAACACTGCCGTACCATCCTTTACTGGAACCATTTCGCCGCATTTTCAGGCCCCTATTTGAGAACCTCTGGATAAGACCAGAACGCAGAAATTTTCGTCATCTAGTAAGCTATAATCACATACTTAAAATCCAAAATTTCAAGTCTGTAGGTCATTTAGTTCCAAAGTTAAGCGAAAGCAAAGTTTCGCATTTATGACACACACTCACTCATGATCATCATAATAGAACTAGTACTTCCCATAAACTCAGAGAGCTGAAATTTGGTACAGAGTTAGGGTTTAATGACCACATAAAGGAAAAACTATAAAAACTAGGATAATCGAAGATCTGGAGCACCTGGTGACCCTGATTAGAAAACACAAGAGCCCTAATAGAACTAGTACTTCCCATAAACTCAGAGAGCTGAAATTTGGTACATAGTTAGGGTTTAATCGCCACATAAAGGGAAAACTATAAAAACTAGGATAATCGAAGATCTGGAGTACCTGGTGACCCTGATTAGAAAACACAAGAGCCCTAATAGAACTAGTACTTCCCATAAACTCAAAGAGCTGAAATTTGGTACAGACTTAGGGTTTAATGGCCATATAAAGGGAAAACTATAAAAACTAGGATAATCGAAGATCTGGAGTACCTGGTGACCCTGATTATAAAACACAAGAGCCCAACCAAACTATTATAGATCGACATATACCGCCATTACAAAAAATATTCAACTTGGTGGGCCGCTTCATTTGATGTCAAAAATCGAAGGTCTGAAGTATCTGATGAAGAACCCTCAGCTGCCCGGGAAGCACAACTTCAAGATAAACGTTTTATCCCACTATCGGTTAGCGGCATCTCGCTTTACGCGGTGAAATAAAGCAAGATGGCGATAGCCGATAATGGGATAAAACTTTAATCGTGACATTGTGCTCCCCTAGCTGGTCACAGCTGTATTATGGTAATGCCCCCTTCTACTATTGGTACATAAAAATATCGACTGTCATTGCAGAAATCCAGCGTAGTGGGACACATCTTCTAATTTAATCTAGCCTATAGCGTCCTACTGCTGGGCGAATGCCTCCCCTTCTGCTTTTAATACGCATATAAATAAAATTAAAGGAAATCTCTGGATAAGACTAGACTGGCTTTTATACTTATACTTACAATTTAACAAAAACAAATAGTCGAACGATTAACTTTATTCTACTCGAACATTACTCAAATTAAAAAAACGGTTTCCAATAAGAAAATCTAATGAAATAAATCAATATGCCCACGTTTCTACAAAAAGAAGTGAAATCCCACCAAAAACATTCTGTAAAAACTAGCCAGGTCTCGATGGAGCTGCTTGTTTATCTCTAAAAAGTTATGAAATCTAGACAAGGTCGTGCCAAGTCTAAGGTTCCTTACTGCGATTTCTTTATTATTATAGTTAATGTTGTATGACTTGGCCGTTGAAGGGTATACAAGGGTACAAAACCAGGTGCTCCATGACACCATTACACCAATCTGACGCCAGAACCGCTTGTGTACCCTTCAACGGCCAAGTCACACAACATTAACTATAATAATAAAGAAATCGCAGTAAGGAACCTTACACTTGGCACGACCTTGTCTAGATTTCATAACTTTTTAGAGATAAACAAGCAGCTCCATCGAGACCTGGCTAGTTTTTACAGAATGTTTTTGGTGGGATATCCTTATCATGAAGCGTTTCAATCGGTATAATAAAACTACAGGGTAATTATTTTTCTCATGTAACGGGTTCTATTCCCGGTTCAACCATGTAATTATTTCAATATCTATGAATGCAGTTTAAGTTGTTTTTTAAATTAAAATAATGTCTTCTTTTAGTAAAATGTTCCAACTACAATATTTAAGGTACTTTCCCTCCATGTGGCATAGCCGTGGGACGCCCTGTATACCTACAATTTTCCTATTAAATACCTACAATGTATTTTTTTTATCACATCTATTCGAATAGTTGGAATAGTTGGAGTTCCCCGTGAAGTGGGAATTAAATAGTTTTTTAATTCCATGGGACAAAAAGTGATTTGAATTTGGGACTGAGATTTGGAATCTGTATATTGTTAGTAAACATTCCAATGACCAAAGAGATCAACCACGAACACGATTGGTTAGCTTCACATCACACGGTGTTGACTTTATTTTTCTACTACACTTAACTTATTAGGTGCATACCCTATTTTATTCCGTCGTTTCAGCAGTGCCATGTTGATCATTTATATGCTTGATAGATAAATAATTACGAACGAAGACGGAATGCATTTCTGTCGTTTTTATTTTTTCATAAACTTTTTATTTGGCTTGCATGTGGTTTATTGTTTCCCACTGCCAGTTACTTGTCCATACAATGTTCGTGATTGATCTCTTTAGTCATTGGAATTTTACTATCAATATCTACATTCCAAATTCAAATAAATTTTTGTCCCATGTAATGAACGGTTCTTGTGTCGCATTTATTCATTGGCAACATCGTCTACCCACCCCACTGGCGTATTTTACACCTATCCCCTAGACAAAGCCTGATTCTGGACATTCTTTTTTTCTGTATTTTTTTCCTTTCTTTTTTATGGAGATTGCCCGCCGCGGTGGTGTGGCTTTTGAAAAGTTTTTGAAGGATTTTTGCGGCCAGAGGAAAATTGTATTTCGAGCCTTTTCTGCGAAGGTAACGGAGTTTATTTACCTAGGCTGTCGAGGAAAAGAAATTGTGGACAACAGAGAAAATGTTAATAAAGAGAAGCGTAACACCAAGATAAACTTACACCCATTTCTTCGAAGGGTTACGAGTAGCCACGTGTAGAACAGAGCAGGTATGTTACCATCGCGTAGAACGTGTTCTACAATTTAAATCGAGCCTAAGTTTTTGAAGTTGTAAAAAAGTTGTAACCTCGCTGATTGTACCAATACCTCTTTGGTAGATACTACAGATTGTAGGCAATTTTCATCCCACCTGTTTCAAAATAAAACCTGCAACGGCCATAAATTTCCATCAGCCAAACCATCGATAGGGAATTTTCATTTAATTGTAAAATATTTTACGGTTTTTAATGAAAATCCAATAGGCTCGGGCCGCCATGCGCCGAGGGAATAAAATGGCTATTTAACATTTTGGCTAGCGCCCTCGTTTTCTGTATCATTAAAAATAGCCAGCTACAAAATAGTAAGAAACAGATAGGCCGCAAAATAGTAGATTGTTACCCGAGGGACTAAAACACAATTTTTAAGGCGAGAGTATTTCTTTGAATCCAGAGCGGATTCTAAAGTAGAATCCTGAGCGCAGCAAGGGATTCAAAGTACTCGAGCATTAAACAGTGTTGTTCTTGAGGTGAACACTCTACTTTTTATCACCCTCTATGAGAAAATAAGTGACTGAAACTTACGAATAATTAGCGTCGGCTCGGCATCCGACACACTGTTCTCTGGAGTTAATATTATTTACTCAAAAAAGCTCGTAATGTGGTCATTAATTCGACAACCTTCTTTGAGCAAAGGAGGACTTGCGGGCTACTTTGATTAGGCGCCAGAAAAGTTGTATGGAATTTCATTAATGTCGTGTTTTGCGGCCAGAAAAACTGTATGAAAATCCATTAATGTCGAGTTTTGTTTCAAAAATAGAACTCAAAAGTCAGACACAAAAAGTATTTATTTAGAATTTGGCTGTTTGGGTGCTGGCAGTCTACAAATTGCATAGAAAAAAAAAGCGCGGCCATATTGTTTTCGCCGCTTCGCGCGTTGTTCGAAGTGATTTTTTCTGTGCGTGCTGTTTTTGTTGTAAATAAAAGTGAACTCTTCAAGCAACGAATCCTCCGATTCAATGTGTTTAACAACGCCGAGCATAAAAAGGAAGCGAAATAAGATATTTAAAGGTACCTATTGCTACCGAAGTCAAAGGAAAAAAATACAAGTTTATCTACGAAAAGTTTGCGGAATGAAAAATCAACAGAAAGTAAACTAAGACAAAAGGTAAGCTGATTCTATTTAAATTACTCGCATTGTTTGAGTAAAGCACTATACAAGCCTTGGTCTGCAATGAGTGCGCTTCTGGCCACGCTATGATGGCCTCGAGCTTAGCTTAGCTACGCTCTCGGCCGTCAAGCTTGGTCATCATTGCAGCCCTTGATGTCCGCGCTATAAAGGCCTCGACCTTCGGTCTCGGCCTTCATTCTAGCTTGTCCATCAAGGGCTGCAATGCTGACCACGCTGTGAAGGCCTTGAGCTGCGCTACGCTGCGCTCTGTCGGCCATCAAAAGCGTGCCAGAAACGCATCCATTAAAGACCGCGGCAGTAATGTACTATTAAACACTTTAATTCTCATTACTTGAGGAAGAAACACTTTTATTTTATGAAAGTAAGTAAAATCCAAATTTTTGTACACAAATAAACGATACGAACGAATACGGAATGCATTTCTGACGTTTTTATTTTTCTACAAACTTTTTTTATTTGGCCTGCGCCGCGCGGTATATTTTTTCATACTGCCAGTTTCGTGTCCATACATTGTCCATGATTGATCTCTTTCAATGTTGTCTGTAAACTCTTTAGTCATTTGAACTTTTACTTACAGATCCAAATTCCAAATTCAAATCACTTTCTGTCCCTCCGGGATTAAAAAGCTATTTTAGTCCCTGTTTGCGGGGAACGAGCTAGATCTTTTCGAATAGATGTGATAAAAAAGTACTTTTTTGACCTTATTAGACGTGTAAGTCGAACTATCAATTTTAACTAGTCCTATACTATGAGAGTAAAATAAAATAGTGCCGAAAAAGTACTTACCTGAGTAGGTAGCTCAAATAAAATATAACACCAAAAATTCTTATCTGTGCTTACTTTCTTTGGCATAAGGGGTTGCCGAGATATGGGGTGGTAAAATTATATTATGCAATACAGTTATATTATATTATGCAGTGCCTGTGCGAATGCTGTTAGCAAAAAGTTACACATCACGAGTTCACAATTCGAGGCGAACTACTATTTCCATGTTTATATCGATTTAACGGTTTCACTTACTTTTATTTATACTATTTTCATCAATGTCGTATCTCAGAAACGGGTGTCGCCCACAGCCTACTTGAATCACGCCCTTCCACCTGCGGCGATCAATTAAAATAAAATTATGAAAATGGTGTACTCTCATGCCCGCTACGCGGTAGAACATTCACAAAAAAGATCGGCTACATAAGCCACATGTGGCAGCAGGATTTTTGAAGACCAGCAGGCGGCAGCGAAAATAGGAGTTATCGGTCCAACTTTTATATTTCTCCACAAAACAACGTAATAATTCTCAACAAATTCTCATTTCTCTATGTCAACAAACAGGTCTACCAATCAGATAAAAAAAAAGAAGTAACAACTTAAAAATACAAATCCACCATAGACAAAATATACCATAGACAAATTACTTATTTGTCTATGGTTACAAAAACCAAATTTAGCCTCTTTATCAAGGGATTTTCTGACAGCTAAAAAAAATTAAAAAATTGTTCTAAAAGCTGTGACAGATGGCGTTGACCTGACTTGTTCGGTCTATCACAGAGTAAATTAGTGCTTACAAAAGAGAACAGTCTTCTTCACTTCATTGCTCTGTGACTTCATCTTTCATCGACGTAGACGTTTTTCCATTTTTGTACATGAAAAAGTGCACGACTTTGTTATTGTTATTGTATGAGTGGATGGTAAAACCGGAAACACTTCATTTTGCTCCACCACTAATACCCAAATGTGTTTGGACGTTTCTACGAAGGTCAACGAGCGTGAACTGGCATAAAAAAAGAACATGTCTTGTCAGCGACATCTAGTTACAAATTTGGAACTACAACCTATGAGCTGTCAGAAAATCCCCTATTATTTAAGGCGAGAGCCGGAAGTCGTCACACACATGCCAGCACATCAACGCCGACAATAATAGTGGAGTTGAAGTAGTCGCCAAGGCCGAAACTGGCACGCCTTGATTCAAGGGGCTGAGACCTCTGTGTCTTCACACTCTGTGCGCAGAAGCGGAATACAATCGGCTGTTAACCTTATCTAAACCTCGCACAAGGGGTGCGTAATTATGCGCAGATATCGCTTTACAAACATCACACCCCCAGCGTTAAAAGGATGCCACAGAAATGTACTGTCTGTCACACTTTAGAGGGGCCTTGAACTGTCACACTCTTCGTTAATAAATGGTAAATAAAATATCAGCTGATCCGTAGTAAAAGCTCAAAGCCTCTGCACTAAAATATTCGGATAAAACAGTTTTTTTTCAGCCATTTTATTGTTCACCCCTTAAAAGGATTTTTTTCACAGTGCAGCGAATTTCAAAGAGCTAAAGTCCTAAAACTTGTTAGGATATTCCCTGCATTTTTTTTTTCTAGTTTGAGATTTAAAAGTTTTAACGACACTCGGATCAAGACTGACTAGCTTCCGATTCAAGTGGTCTTGTTTGCTTGTTTGGTTTTAACATCGATCGTCATCGTGTTCACATAATTGGGGCGCCGCACCGCCGGCCGGTGGGTATTGTAAACAGTTTTATGTGATTTGTATTTTTTTATGACCAGTGGCATTTTATTATATGATACGTGCGTTTACAAATCGTCATAGAAATTGGCGCTTCGGCCAAAGTTTTTGCTAGTTTGCTATGAAGAAAAAAAGTCAAGGTGCATTGTATCTAGTCTATCTAGTGCATTGTAATGAGTATCCAGTTCAAGTCAGTGGCTAGGATTTACTTGTAACATTTTTCACGTATACAATCTTATTTTTTGTTTGTTTCAGGTAATTTCAACTAAACTTGACAAACGCAAAAGGTCTTTGGAAACGATAAAGATGGTAGGTATGTATACATATTTTGTTATCGCCATACAAGTACCTATCGCAAAATTAAAAACTCATCAGTGGGGGTGCCCTTGGCAGTGAAAACACTGCAATGTTTAAATTATCGTGAATTTATCTTTTGTCGGGTATTGCTCTTCAAATAATCCACTATGAAAATACTGATACGACAAGAACCTAACGATGCTATAAATACGCTACAGATAATCAAACTGTAAATAACAGAAAATAATAAAATAAAAGAGATGAAATTATTGTCGGATTAAGAATTTCTCGGTACTTTCTCGGTAGCTAAGTATGTTGGTTTTAGTAGACAATTTGTAATTCAGTCATTATGGTGTGTAGCCATTTTGAATTTCAGGCATTTGAGATTAAGACAAACTTAAATTAAGTCATTATGAATTTCAGGCAATGTGGGACAAAGGCAAATTGATATTCAGGCACAATGAATTCAAGGCGTTTTGACCTTCGGTCCTTACGGACCGGAGGGTTTAGATTCACATTGTATGTTAATAGCTTACTTCAGTTACGAACACATCGATCTAATTGTGATTAATATTTATTTTTTTAATTGTTTTCGCTTATCTTGGGATTATTTTGTCTGAAGTGATTATGAAATGACTTTGCAGCAGAACACCTTGCATCTTCATACATCGTATGATACCTACCTATGTTCTCGTTGTTCGTACAACACAGCGTACCTGGCTTCTACGTAATAAACGTGTGTTTTACGACCCAACATAGGACTAAGCTAGGAGACTCCCTCAGATACCCCCCTAGTCCCTTTATGATAATGTAAACTGTTTAATCATAGTCGCTGGTGCTTTGTTGAGGTTTTTCTTTGACATTATTACAAACAGGGATGGTGTTATTAATATGGCTGTATGTGTTTTATATGACAAGCTAGAAATACCACAAACCAGTGATCATTAGCGTTTCATCGATGTGCACAGAGCGGCTGGTCTAAACTATTCAAACTTCAGTTTTTTTCACGCCTTATAATGTCTTAGAATTGACCTCTTGGCTAAGTGCATTTTAGCATATATATCACAGAAAAACATACTTAAATTTTAAATCCTAGTAATCTTTTGGCTTTTATTATAGAACTAAGGTATTTGAATCATACCTGTAAATATACGCTACAATATGAATCATATCGCTTAAGTTTTTAGTGATTAGATAATTTTATGATTCACGCACGCTAGGTGCGTTGTATGGTTAACTAGATTCATGAAAACGTACACACATAAAACTTGGTATTTTCAAACCAGATTAACTATTGATTTTTCGCTATAATTATTTAAAACATCAATGGCCACAAATACTTTTTAATAAAACCTTATCCGGAATGACTCTTAATTTTTTTTCGGCAAGGCCACCTCCTGAGGGAAGTATATTCTGTAGATATCCTCCCAGAACTCGATGTCTTCTTTGTCGGGCTGCGTGCGAGCCACCAGTGGCTCGTTGATCTCGACATAGTCTTGCTTCTCTAAGGTGTAGGGCCGCCACTTGACAGCGGAGCAGTCTGGGGTTGGGTTTCTACGAGAAACAAAAAGTTTGTAGTTAGTAGACCTACGATCGCACGATTGCGTGCTAATACATGTTTTAAACAAGTGGTTATACATACCCGCTTTTAGCAAAGTTAGTCCACAAATTGGTGATGTTTTGAATCATCTTGAAACTATCTGCTTTCTTGTTAACAGGCGTACTCATGGGACCAGTATTGTTAAAGAGATAAGGCTCATCATCAGCATGTCCCACCAGTTTCATCCCTGGTACCATGCTACGATTCCTCTCAGAAAAGCAGGAGAACTTATAGTGGTACAATTTAGTATTGTTTTTCACACAAAGCTTCGCAAACTGGGCAGTGCCGTAAATGTACATCTCAACTGCAATAAATCTCAAAATCTTTTCTAAACTCTCACGGGATATAACATCCTTACCAAAAAAGTGTTCTCTGATCTTTCTACCGACTTCTAATTGTTGATGCAAAGGAACATTCCACGAGATCCTGACAGGTACGAA
Organism: Zelleria hepariella; assembly: GCA_949319315.1. Taxonomy (NCBI): domain Eukaryota; kingdom Metazoa; phylum Arthropoda; class Insecta; order Lepidoptera; family Yponomeutidae; genus Zelleria; species Zelleria hepariella. The sequence goes on along the minus strand of OX439392.1, from coordinate 15,482,258 downwards.
GCTTTCCACATTGTTGTTGTACTTGGCCAAGTTTCCGTCTATGTCCATCCATCCAAAACCCATAGCACCTTCGTCCTTTGTATATCCGACAATGACATCAACACCTTCGTGAATTCCCTTGCGTAGGTTGTCATAGTTATTGCCAAACATGAATCTTTCATTGTTTCCGAATTGTTTTTCATCAACAACACCCCATTCTAAGTTGAACAACGGTCGAGTTGTTTCAGCAAAAGTTACAGTAGCTTTCGTGTTCATCAGATTTTTTGTTGGTTGCTTTTTGAAGAACTCGTACAGCTCTTTCGGGTCTCTGCTATGGAATCCTAGTTGCCTTGCTAACGTCACAGCTCTTTCGAAAGGCTCAGTAATAGTTGCCCAATAGCCGTTGAATACTCCACTCTGAACAATAGCTCTCTTGAATAATCCCTTGCTCATTGGAGAAACCAATTGGTAAGAAACCGATACGCCCCCTGCGCTTTCCCCAAAAATTGTGACATTGCTGGCATCACCACCGAAGTTGTGAATATTCTTCTGAACCCACCTCAAAGCTGCTACCTGGTCTTTTGCGCCGGCGTTGCCAGGGCACTCTTCAATACCAAGCGAGAGGAATCCCAAAACTTCCAATCTGTAATTCAGGGTTACTAGAATGACATCTTTATCAATCAAGAAGTCTGGTCCGTAGTTTTCACTGTCTCCTGAACCCATGATCAGGGCACCTCCATGGATCCATACCATGACGGGCAATGGATTTTTTGGTTTAATGTCTTTGGTATAGACGTTCAGGTAGAGGCAATCTTCGCTTCCCTCCACGATTTCATTTCGTAGCATATTGAACTGGTAGCAAACGGGGCCATGCTTCTTTGCATCTCGGACTCCACTCCATGGGTTTGGTGGTTGAGGTGCCTGAGAATAAATATTTTTTTACGATTTTTATAAACTTGTAGATCTAAGTTTTTGGGAAATAAATTAGTTGGATTGACAATGTTAAACTATTTGTATGTGGATGTTTACATAACTTTTACGACAATAAAGTTCGCTCTAAGAGATACATCTTAAATACAGAGAACAAACACAACTGAGATATACATGGTACAATTTTATTGGCAGTGTTTTTGGTGATTTGATTAGTTAGATGTTATTTTGCCTTTTTGACTTAGCAAAATCTAAAGCAAATATTGACATAGGCAAAGACATTTTTTGCTAGCCAGTATTCTATTTTATTGAACAAATGCATTCAGACTTACTTTGAACCTCAGATCGCCAACCGGGGGAGCAGCATAAGGGATACCCTTGAAGCTATAATAGTCATAACCCAATTCACTCTTCAATACCTCTCCCTCCAAAATACCATCACAAACCTTGACTTGGACCATCTTCGACATTCGACCGTTACTTACTGATGATAATTTCTGTGATGCGTTTTGTCGATGTACAATCTTATCGTTCATATGAATCACAAAACATGAGACACATCAAAATCGAATGTCAAAAAAAGGGTTATGATTAGATAAGAATATGATAATATTATGTTGTTAAAATCAATACTTATACCGTCATATTTATCCATAGCTGAGATAAAACAATATTACTTTGAAATCGCGCAATACCAATCAGCTGTGAAGCTACGAGTAGCATATACAAATGTTGGCAAATCCCAGTCATGACTTATCATGAGATGGGTTGTCAGGACAGTGTTATCCATTCTTTTAATGTCAATGTCTCAGGCACTGCAACGTTCGAGTGGTAACTTCACACATCTACTATGAGTGAAGGTGCCACTGGGCGCTGTATAAATTGTCGCATTACGTAGATGCAAAAGTCTAAGAGGTAAAGAAGAGTAGCCTAGTCACTAGTGCCTAATTCATCTAGTAGTGTAACCAGTGGAACAGTTTGATGGATTATTTTTGGTGGCTGTAAAGAGAGTTGCGAGAGCAGTTCAAAATACTCGCACACGAGTCAGTCATCTACTTTTAACAGTACCTACTAGTCTTTTAAAGGTGTAATGCCTCATACACTCAGGTTTCCTCACGATGTTTTCCTTCACGGTAGCAAGTGGTATTGCTACTACAAATTCACAAAAATCGCCAATCCGCATTGAGCACGCGTGGTGATTAAGCTCGAACTCTCTCTCTGCGAGAAGGCTTTTGCCGCTCACTAGTCTGTAGTAGTGGTATCTATAATTTGATTAAATATTTTTGGTGTCAGTGAAATTAAATATAGTTTTGAGAGTTCGGCATAGTCCGTCTCACTCCTTTAGCGCCCCACCGATACTAAAAGTATGTGAGTTATGACTCTATAACTTCTCAGCTGCCATAAAGATTGAATTTTGCGAGTGGCAAAGATTGCACATATTCAAGTTCTAAAGCCCCAGTGGCGCCTTTTAACCTGATTGAGAGTATGGGTTCATAACCGTGACGCTCAATGCAATGGACTGTTTGACTGCCTGACGGAGCTGATTTCAAAACCTCTCGGCACTTTAGGTCTTATTACAGGAATGTCCAGTCAGTTCATTAAGTCTGTTTCCCTGAACGTCCATTCCCTGATAGTCCACTTCCCTGTGAGTCCACTACATCGACGATGCAATAAATTTGATTATGCCATCCATCGATGTCTCGTCATTCGATGTGGTGAACGGTCCATACCAAAAATTCTCGCTAGCATGACACTTCACTCAATGTCGCAACTCGCAAGTTTTGATACTAGCTAACAAACCCCATATTTTACTCCCAAAAGGGGTAGTAAGTAAACAGTAAAGAAGTTCCCACTTAAAATTCCAAAGAATTTCATTAAAGCTCCCGGGCGCGGTCCACGCTTATCCCAAGTCTAAAGACAAGCGTCTACAGTCTCCGCCGTAAAACATCCGATATTGCGCGAGCAATAACTTGGTAACACGTCTTGGCGGAAATTAAACCCGCCCCGAGTTATGTGTATCAACGTTGCCGAAGGCGTTTAGAACTATCAAACTTTAGGAAGCTGCGGAATCTTTTAGGGCTTTCTAAGGGCAAGGCATACCGCTTTTGATCTCCGTCGAATGAATATGAAAAAAACATCAATTAGTCTTTGATTTTATGTTCATATAATTTTATGTTCATATAATGTATTCGTAGGTTAATTTTATTTACACTAATATTAAAATATATATATAACTACTTATATATGACGTTCCGTTCATGCCAGCCTTTCCTTCCGCATCTTTCACTCGAATAGTTCAGTCATTTTATGTTTTTCACCTAAACTAATTAATAAAGTTTTCAAACTTGTGTTACATTATACCTTTGGGTGTAGTGATGAAAACCCACAACTCTCCCCCCCTCTCCACCTGACGCTTCACCCCCTCTCACCATGAAATAGGTCCCATTTTTTTGTTTTTTCAATTTTGTGGGAAAACTATAGAAGATACGGCAAAAGTGTCAAAGGCAAACATAATCCTTATAAAATTTTACACAAAAATGGTTATACACATTTTTTGATAGGCTTGATGGTATTCGAGCTATAGCTAGTTCTATTATCCAAAAACTTGGCTATGAGCAATAAAATATCGTAACCAGCCTTTTTGTTTCAAAATATTAAAAGTTAGGTACGGAATTGTGTCAGGGAGCCTATGTTAATTAGTTGTCAGTACTTTAGCCTAAAAAATGAGGTTTCATTCATTTCATTACGCATAATACTTATGGAGTTATAACTATCAGAGGTCTGGCGGTCACCAGTTACGCACCGCTCCCCGTTAATGGTTTCTTCCTTTTTTTGGGAAAACCATAAGAGATACGAAAAAGGTGTTAAAGGCAAACATTATCCTTATTAAATTTCACATAAAACAGGACAGCATATTTTTTGATAAACTTAACGGTATTCAAGCTATAGCCAGATACACCGAAAAATATGTCAAAAATTACATAAGTCGCATTTCTTTTAAAATCTTTATAATTACGTACAAAGTAGTGCTCAGGGCGACTACGCCAATAATTCTAAGTAATTTAGACTACCGAACAAGCTTTCATCCATATCATTACGTACATTAGTTCTGGAGTTATACGTTCTGGAATTATTAGACAGTTAAAAATATTGCTTATTAATTATTTAAGGTTCGATACCTTATACACGAATCTATTGCCAAAAGGACGTCAAAGGGAGTTAGTTTATTGAAACGGTATTAATAATGAGCCATAACATCAGTTACAACTTTTTAATAACAGGAAATATGAAATAAAAACTCTAGTCACAAAGACTCTACATCTCCCTCAATATCATGATTTTTGTTAAAACTGCTTTTGCCTCGGCAACCGCTGCATTGCATCATTTTCCGCAGATGATGAATGAGGAGAACATTTGCGTCATCATTAGCAAGTACTTATTAGAGTTATTCCTTCGTCTTTCAGTCTGTTGGCCAGTGGAGCAATGAGTCTTTTCTTATTGCTCAAATTACTAAACATTATGTTTTGGTTAGGAAAGTTGTGTTCTTTCATTAAATTGAATCTCAGGACATTTTCTGTTGATAATACGTCTCAGTCTTCTTCCAGCTAGGCTGCGGAAAAATGCAATGCAGCGGTTGCCGAGGCAAAAGCTATTTTAACAAAAATCATCATACTGAGGGAGTCTTTGTGATTAGTGTTTTTATTTTATTTTTCCTGTTATTAAATGGTTGTTACTGATGTTATGGCTCACTATTAATAACGTTTCAATAAATTACCTCCCTTTGACGTCCTTCTGGCGATAGATTCGTACATTACTCGTTACCTTTAATAATTAATAAACAATTTTTTTTAACCGTCCTATAGTTCCAGAACTAATAACTCGAGAACTATTGTACATAATTATATAGATGAAAGCTTGTTCGGTAGTCTAAATTACTTACAATTTATAAACGTAGTCACCTTGAGCACTATTTCGTACGTAATTATTAAGATAAAAAAAATGCTACTTATGTAATTTTTTGGCATATTTTTTCCCCTATATCTGGCTATAGCTTGAATACCGTCATGTTTATCAAAAAAAGATTTAGTACTGTTTTATGTGAAATTTAATAAAGATAATGTTTGCCTTTGACATCTTTTTCTTATCTCTTATAGTATTCCCAAAAAAAATTAAAAACTATTAACGGGGAGTCGTAAGCTACTTGTGCCCTCCAGACCTCTGATAGGTATAACTCCGAAAGTATTATGCGTAATGAAATAAATGAAAGCTCATTTAGTAGGCTAAAGTACTAACAACTAATTAACATAGGCTTCCTGAGCAAAATTCTGTACCTAACTTATAATATTTTGAAACTAATATGCTGGTTACGATACTTTTTTGCTCATACTCACATTTTTGCATAATGGAACTAGCTATAGCTCGAATACCATCAAGCCTATCAAAAAAAGGTATAGAATCTTTTTTGTGTGAAATTTAATAAGGATTATGTCTGCCTTTGACACTTTTGCCGTATCTTCTTTAGTTTTCCCACAAAATTGAAAAAACTAAAAATTGGGACCTATTTTATGGTGAGGGGGGGTGAAGCGTCAGGTGGAGAGGGGGGGAGAGTTGTGGGTTTTCATCACTACACCCAAAGGTATCATGTCACACAAGTTTGAAAACTTTATTAATTTGTTTAACCGCCCCATACATTGAAAACATAGAATGACTGGGCTAGAAGTCAACCATCTCGGCATAAAATTATATGTAGAAAAGTGCCGAGGGAATCCATTAGAGAACCGCTCTCCAACAATGAAATTTCACTCGCTCCGAATGAACAAAAAAATATGGAACGTCTGAACACAAGTCTATGTAAGAGTGAACGTTCATTTTGACACTTTGGCTCCCGTCTTGTAGAGAACTTGTTTTGACGACGCTTGAGGAAAATGTCTACTATAAGCGCCACGAAAGATGTGACTTGACACACCACGTGATTTGTGATTTTAGCGGGATGAGGTTTGAGCGCGGGAAGGGACTGCTCCTCTACCCTTGACCCCTTTTTCCAATACGGCCGCAATATGGCGCAATTTTCAAAATTTAATATTTTAGAAATTAAGACGCATTTTGTGTTTTTATTGAATAAAACAGCTTTACCTTTGAATAAACATTACAAAGTATTTAAAATCAAAGCATTACCATGCGAATTCAAAGAGAAATTAATTTTAAATCTTTTTCAATTCGATCGCAATAGCGTCAAGGGTAACCCCCCTGGGCGTAAACGGGGCGGCGGAAAGAGTGCGGGAGGCGCGGTCAATTCTCATCTTTCGTGGCGCGTATTGTACTGTAAACGTTTATCAGATGGATCATATTTAAGGCAAATATCCATTAATGATGCCTTCCCAAAACTCCAGTTCGCTCTGCTCCGGTGACGACTTCAAACTGATTTCATCATCGATGTCCAGATAATCGCGCGTCTTCAACGTGTAAGGCGACCATTTTACACCGAGAGACTCATCTGGTGTTGGGTTGCTGAAACAATAGAATGCAACAAGAATGTTGCTGTAAATCACACTTACATCATACCACACTAAACGCGAATTATACCCCTAGCTAGACAGTCTGAGACCAACCCCGCGAAAGTTTGAATGAATAAAAACTAGTCATATATGAATTTATATTTTGGGTACCATAAATTACTTAATACTTAATCATATTCTTCTAGTATGCGGAATTGTGATGAAGGACATCCCCAAATACAGGGTGTTGGTCCAAGATGCAAACTCACCCGTTTTTAGCAAAATTTGTCCAAAGCGTTGTCATATTTTCAACCATCTTGTAGCTGTTGGCATCCAAGTCCAATTTTGAATATGTAGTGTTGAAAAGGTACAATATGTCTTCACCGTGACATGCTATCTTTCTGCCATTTGTAACTTCTTTGGGTGCCAATATCGATTGAAAGTTGTTTCTTTCAGACCAGTAGTTAAACTTATAGAGATAGATATTATGGTTTTTAATCGAACACTCCTTTACCCACTGTAGTATGTCATACGCAAACATCTCCATTGCAAAGAACTGTATCAAAGGATCTAGGTTATCTTTAGTTATAGCTTCATTGCCGTAGTAAAACTTTCTTATCTTTCTACCGACTTCTAATTGCTTTTTTATCGAAAGGGTTAAAGCTATAGGTCTTGGCACGAATGTTTCAAGAAAATTATTCGCTTTTTCGATTATACCATCCAGTGGATCCTGTATAAATCCTAAAATACCTTCATCGCCGGTGTATCCAAAAATCACTTCAACATCATCATGGATTCCATTTTGTAGCGCCTTATTAACATCTCCATAGAAAAACCTTTCATTCTTGCCGAATTGTTTTTCACTCACAATGTTGAATAGTATTGCTAAGTTGACACGTTCAGTTTCAGCAATAGTTACTTGAGGTTTTTTCGAAAGGAGTTCTTTAGCTGGTTGCGATCTAAAGAATTCACAAAGCTCTTTATCATCGCTGGTATGTTTGCCCAGTTCACGTGCAAGAGCTATAGCCCTTTCGCGTGGCTCGAAGCCATTAGCCCAGTAGCAGCTAGCTACTCCACTCTGAACGATAGCTCGTTTGAACAAGCCTTTACTCATTGGTGAAATCAAATGGAACGAGACGGAGGCTCCACCGGCACTTTCCCCAAAAATCGTCACATTATCAGGATTACCGCCGAAATTTCCAATGTTCCTTTCCACCCATCTCAGCGCACTTACTTGATCTTTCATGCCAGCGTTTCCTGGAATATCTTCTGTGTCCAAGCAGAGGAAACCTAGAGGTCCAAGTCTGTAGTTTATTGTTACTAAGATCACGTCTTTATCGACAAGGAAGTCTGGCCCATAGTGATCACTGTTTCCGGACCCGCACCAAAATCCACCTCCATGTATTAGCACCATTACAGGCAAGGGGTTTTCTGGTATTATAGTTTTCGTATACATGTTGAGGTAGAGGCAGTCTTCGCTTCCTCCCATGTATGTCATTGTGATTATGTCCGTTTGGACACAATGTGGGCCATGTTCCTTTGCGCTCCGAACTCCTTCCCATGGTTTTAGTGGTTGAGGTGCCTGAAATTTAAGTCTGAGTGAGTCCTGGATATGATAATAATCTGCAGTATTGAAAAGGCTTACGGAAATAATACTTGTTTATACCAAGACACCGTTTCTACGTTTTTATCACTAATGTTGTAAATCATGACAGTATGTTGAGACGCGATATGTTTGCGGATTCAAGTCCTAATTTAAACAAAAAAATAATATTTACAGAAATAAGTAACAAACATAAGTAGATGAGCAATAATTCATAAATTACTTCTTCTTTCTTATTGGCAGCTAGATAATAAATAGCTGATATAATAAGTAACAACAACATAAGCAACGATTTTTCTACTTAGTCCGAAACTAACGCAAATGTAGTGTTCTCTTACCTTAAATCTGAGCTCTCCAATCGGTGGTTCAGCATAAGGGATCCCTTTAAAACTATAATATTCAAATCCCAATTCACTTATCAGCAATTCACCTTCTAGTGTTCCCTCGGACACGTTTACTTGTGTCATGGTGCCAATTTGTTATGTGACGCGACTTAACTGATGCACTTATCGAAATTTTTGTTTGTTTGTTGTGATTACTTCGATTATTAATACTGATAAAGACTCTACAAAATGATGGAGGTAAAGAGGCTACTACTCATGACAGTACCTTTATCAAAACTGGTTGAGGTCGTAGTGTGATTTTGCAGTCGATGTAATTCTCAATAATGACCCAAGTCAATGGGCATCGTCAAATCCCATTTTTTATTCTATAAATCGAAAATATAGACAAATATAAGAAACCAATTTGAATATTTTCTTAATTTTTTATGTAAATATTTTTTTATTAATTATTTAAAATTTCTAAAAGTTTTGTGTATGACGTCACCACTGGCATTATGTACTAAGTTCATTGCATTCATTCATGCTTTTAAAAAATAAAAATTTGTTGACGGTTGACAAATGTCAGTGACAAGAAGGTTATTTTCTCAGTTATTTGACACTTTTGACAGTTGTTGTTGACGAATGTATTTTATTTTTTTATATTTGTAGGCAATGGAACTACCACATTAGAGGCTATGATGACGTCATCGAAAGAAAAATGAAGTAAACATTTTTGGCGATAAATATTAATAATCCGTTTTAATTTTACTTATGTAAACCCCTAATAGTAATCAGTATCCCTATTCCTCGAAATGGTTTTCAATTTACGACAATCGATGCCTCACTGATCAATGCCCATTGGATAATCTTCCTCCTAAAGTATATAGGTACAGTCGGCCACACGTTAGGATACCCTTTTTTGTTCGATTAGCGCCCTTATGTCGCGCGCGGTAAGAGCTGCCATGGGGTATCTGTGACTGTGGCCGATCGTACTTCATTGTACGACTAAGGACACGTAGAGAGAGATACATCATCGTAGCCCCGCGCGGCGTAAGTAAGTGCGTTAATCAGACAAAAACAGGAACATATCTCAGCTTGTTGCTAACAGTATCTTTAATCGTTTGCTACAAGAGATTCAACCATAGAGATCGTTGTTTAATGATCCTAAACCGGTTCCGAGGAGGAAACAAAGTTGTAGCATGTTATCGTAGGTAGATCCATTTTGATAATTTATTTCCTCTTATATATTTTTCTTGTGTAATCATACGAAACCGGCCAAGTACGAGGCGGAACGCGCACCGTAGGTTTTATTTTATAAAGGTGCTCATCACTTGGAGCATTCGTCTGTAATGTAACATTACAGGTTAGATTTTGAGCATTACATTAGAATACTGCACCAATCTGACGCCAGAACCGCTTGTGTACCCTTCAACGGCCAAGTCACACTACATTAACTATAATAATAAAGAAATCGCAGTCAGGAACCTTAGACTTGGCACGACTTTGTCTAGATTTCATTACTTTTTTGAGATAAACAAGCAGCTCCATCGAGACTTGGCTAGTTTTTTACAGAATGTTTTTGGTGGGATCGTGGTTACGGTCGAAGGCACACAGCCAGCTACCGCATCGCGACTGTATCTATACGAGAATAAGAATAGAATAAAGAATTAAAAATGTTTATTACCAAAAATACTTAACTAAACTTAAAAGCTAAAACAATTAAATTTTGTCATTTTTGGTAAAGGGAGCACGCTCTCGATACGATACGAAAGATACGATAAGAACTCGCGATAGCATCGCTACAAAAGTCGCCGTGGGCGAGGGCTCTAAGGGACATAACTGTGGCTAAGACGAATCGTATTTTTTTTTCCGAAATCATTGGAGTAGGGTGATTGTTTATACAAGGATCACAAACAGCCTACACGAATCGTTAGGAATAGGATATCCGTTTAGTAATCCGATCCTTTATTTCACTTAATTACGTTGTATGGATTCTCAGAGGATAAAACAACACAAGCGAAAGTTCAAGGACTTTTGTAATAGAAGACCTACAGTGTGCTAAATATCTAATGTAGAATATTTTAGAAGTTGAATGTAGTAACGCGTTTTTACCATTTTGCCCCATTTTGGTAAATACAGCCGCACAGGTTACATCGTGATTCCCGTGGCACAGTCTCGGTGAGTTTAGCATACTAATGCGGCGCCCGGATTCGCCCGCCGCTGTTTACTACAGTTTCTGTTATAACGAGATCGGACGCCGTCAGATCGGCTTGAATACTAATTAATGGACAAACTACACAAGTCTCGTTATGTACGTAGAATCGTAGATAGGGCTTTAGCTTTGAATGTTGGTGGCGGGGGGTATTTCTGAATCTGTAGAGGTTGCTGTACACGGGTAGAGTAAATAGCAGAGTCAACTAGCATACTACTTTACCAGTTCCAAGTACTCTACCAATTTAAGTAGAGTAACTGTTTACACGTAAATTTTCATTTTGTCGGTAGAGTTGTCACTAGGTAAGAAGCACTACGGGGTGCACTCTAAGTCGATAGCGGAACTTTAACTAGGCTGTCTACTGATCAATACAAACAACTTGTTCTAGGTGGCGAAAAAAATGGAGCGAAAAAAATATTAGCTGTTCCATACACAAGGTCGACTCAGTACTGCGCCAAATGTATGAAGCAGCTGATTTTTTTTTTTCGTTAATTTTTTTTCGACACCTAGTACTAGTTGTTTGTATTGATAAGTAGACAGCCTACTTAAAGTTTCGCTATCGACTTAGAGTGCACCCTGTAGAACAATGAACGTCACTAATAGAGAAATTGTAAGAAACTTTAATGAATGTTTGAACTAGTTACTCCACTAACCGTTTACATGGGTCGAGTATTCGGCAGAGTAAGCCGGAGTGGGGGAAGGAAAGTGGTAGAGTAGCTCGCCCACGTTGCTAGTTACTGTACTCTACCAAATTTCAGCTCTCTACTCTACTAATACTGTTTAGTGGTATAGTTAGTAGGATAGTTAGTACTTTACAGCTCTACTCTACCGTTTACTCTACCCGTGTACAAAAAAACTAAGGCCTTTGCATCTACGTAATGAGATGATTTAAACAGCGTCCAGTGGCACCTTCACTCACACTAGATGGGTGAAGCAGCCTGTGTTATTCAGCCAACCTACATATTTTGTTATTAACCCTTTTTGGAACTCTTTATATTAAAAATTCTTGTTATCATGTCTTTTTGTATTTGATGTTTGCCAGTTCTCCTCCAAAAAGTGTCCATTAAAAATCCATCTTTCCTACAGAATCCCATTTATAATTTCAGTTATAATCTTTGACAGCTTTACTGGTCCTTCGTGCCGGATTCTCCGGTTTTAATGTCAGTTATTTTCGAGGTCGGTATTTCGAACAATCTAGTGCTAGTAAATCTAACTGCTTTCAATTAGTGTAAACGGGGCTTCAAGTCTGAAATTAAGGTTGATGCTTGATTATGATTAAAATGCTACAAAAAAATGCTTATTTTAATTTCATACAAGCAGCACTTTACATCCTCTTGGCCTTCTTCGTCTTAGTTCACAGACCCAAAAAACTAACTAAGGCCTTTGCATCTACGTAATGAGATGATTTATACAGCGTCCAGTGGCACCTTCACTCACACTAGATGGGTGAAGAGACCACTCGGCGCTGCAGTGCCTGGGACATTGTTTTAGATGGAGTAGGCTTGCCCAGCACCTATACCATCCTGACAGCTTAGTCGACCTAGCCCACAGGAAAGACAGGTCAATACGTGTGGAGCCAACTGGGCCGCGGACCCAAAGTGCTATAAAAATGAGTCAAGTGTAGAAAGCAATTTTTATTGCAATTTTTTTAGACCAACAGAAACCGATGATTGTAGGTACTTCACACAACTGATATGACAATATATCTATTTTAAGTAGTAGTATTTTTATTATCTTTTTGTTAATTTATTAGTTCAGTTGTAAGTTGACGAAGCCTGTTGTGATTGTTTGTTTATTAAAATTTGTGTAATTTTTTTTGTGTATATTATAATCGTGTTTTGTTTGCATAAATAAATTAATTCAATCTTATTTCTATAAGTTACGAAATATAGTAATAGGTACTCCTGAAACAATATACGCTTTAGATAGTACAAAAGCAAGGTGAAGTCACATAACATCAAGTACTGAATCACCCCGAAACTCACACGTTTGCAGATTAATTTCAGATTCCCCGCGTGAGCGCGGACGGAATCCGGCCTTCATATTACGGATGATGCTCTACAAATAAATGAGAAAGATATGAATCCTATTTGCGAGTACAGTCGCACAGTGGTCGATTTGTACGATTTAGGCGGCCAAAAGTCCATTTCTCAAAGTTAACTTATAACAAAACAAATTGATTCCCGGAAAAATAGACACCCCGACTGCCCAAACCCCACCCCTCCCCAGTTCCTAGAACTGCGTGCGCGCCCCCACAGGTAGTCGGAACTTGATCGTCGCGCAAGCTGTACGCGTTCGTTCTCGACACTCTTAGCGCAACCGATATTCTAAAGTGAATATTTCATTGGATATTATTCAGTTACAAGTGAAAGTGATGGAAGTCGAAAATTCAGGTAAGCTCCTTCAAATATAATTTAAATTAAGATAAGGAATATCAATATTTAGTGCAGTTACAACGTATCAAAGATCGCCCTTTTTCATAGAAAATATTATCATTTTTTTATTTTCAATAGTAAAAATGTTGTACTTCCGAGACCGTCCGAGTTAAATTCCTTATGGTTTCTAATAGTATAGCTCTTTGAGCAGATAACCACAAAAAAAATAGCCACCACCTTTGACCACTTCGCGAGAAAAATAATAATTCATTAACTTAGGCAGAAAGTGAGAAAAATTCCTTTTTTGTTTCTTTTGCGTTAAAATTCCTTTTCGTTGTTCTAGGTTCATCAAGTTACTCGGGCATGGAGGTAGTAACTCGCAGATATCTTTTTGATACGATGATTGAGGAAAACTCTCCATCAATAAACGACAAATTGGAATACTTACAAAATTATTTGTTAATGTCTTACGGGGACTCCGACGAAGACAAAAAGTATATAAATCATAAATTTTCATATTTTAAAACAGAAATAAAAAAGAGATGGTCCAAAGCACGCAACACGCTAGAAAAATTTCTTATAAGCAATGATGCATGGTTAGCAGGAACGTTCGAGATGCCCATAAAAACGCATAATAAGTCAGGACGACCTAGCAAAACATTCAGTGAATGTAGTGAAAGAACTAAAAGGAGGAAAACAGAAGAAGTTCGCTCCTCTGTAGGCAAAGAAGTGATAGTTCACGCAGCGCAAGTAATTTTACAAAAAGAAGGAAAAAGAAACGCCTCGCAAGTCCTAAAAGATATTACAAATTCGCCTGCAGCCGCAAACGAATGTAAAAAAAGACATTCCAAATCAAAGGCACAAGATCCCCTTACGCCTCGGGAGGCACTGCGAATGTGCGTGGACGCTGATTTGACACGAAGTCAATATGAAATTGTGCGAGCAACCAACAGAAGCTTTTACCCGTGCTACGAATTAGTGTTGAAGGCTAAACAGGAATGTTACCCACCCATAGAGACGCTACGAGTGACCGCTTCCTGTGCTGAAAGTGATCTACAATCTTTGTTAGATCACACCGTCACGCGATTATCAATTTTCCTCGAAGAAGTACTAATGACTCTTACAGAAACTGAGAGAAATTCCTTGCAGATTATCTGCAAATGGGGTTGTGATGGTTCACAACAAGCTCAATACAAACAAAAGTTAATGAATGACGCCGACTCGGATGCAAATATATTTTTGAGCTCATTCGTGCCTCTACAAATTGTTTGCGGCGAAGACAAAACAAAAATGGTTTGGCAAAACCCGACTCCTTCTTCACCACGATATTGCCGCCCGATACGATTCAGATTTATAAAAGAGTCTACAGACATTACAAAAGATGAAATAAATTACGTTCGGGACAGTGTGAAGTCCCTTAAAGCCACGGAATTGGAACTGAATGGGCAAAAATTCTCGGTTAGCCACAGTCTTAAAATGACCATGGTGGACGGCAAAGTTTGCAATGCGGCGACTGACACCAAATCAACGAGTAGATGCTACATATGCGGAGCCACTTCAAAAAACTTTAATGACTTAAGTAAAAAAAACGAAATTCACCCAGAATCGCTTGAATTTGGCCTATCAACTTTACATGCCAGAATTCGATTATTCGAGAGTATTTTACATTTAGCTTATAAATTGCCCATTGGGAAATACCGTGAAAAAAGAACCAAAGCAGAAAAGATGCTAGAACAACAAAAAAAAAAAGAGATTCAGCAAAGATTCAGAGAAGAAGTAGGTATCTTGGTAGATCAAAATGTAATTTTGGTAACACAAATGACGGCAATACTAGTAGAAGATTTTTTGAAAACCCACATCTGGCTGCTGAAATAACGGGAATAGACATTAATTTTATTTATAGAATTAAAGTTATTTTGGAAGCCATATCAAGCGGTCACAAAATAGATGTCCCGAAATTTGATGAATACGCCATGGAGACAGCAAAACTGTATGTAGAGTTATATGGTTGGCATTCTATGACTCCTACCATGCATAAAATTTTGGTACATGGTGGAAAAGTTATAGAAAATTCTCTAGTGCCTATTGGTCAACTTTCGGAGGAAGCTGCAGAAGCTCGTAATAAGCACTTTCGCTCATACCGTCTAAACTTTGCTCGAAAGTTTTCACGCGAAGACTGTAACCTTGATATTTATCACAGGTTACTCTTGACATCAGATCCGCTCATCAGTTCAATGAGAAAAAAAAAGAAGATCCGATCAAAACCATTTTTGCAGGAAACTTTGGAGCTTTTGCTTCCTGCAGAGCCAAATACAAAAGGCACTTGTGATAAATGCATGGAAAGTGACGGTGAGGAAGAATTGTCTTTTAAAGAGTAACATAACAATTTGTATGTTAAACTTTCATAAAATATTGTCTTATTGTTTATGATTCGGTACCTAACATTGTAAGTAACATTTAGTATAATAATGTGGTAATAACTGTTGACCATTTAATTTTAGTGTATACTGTATTTTTTTGTCATCCATATTTTATTTTCAATTTAAATAGGCATGCAGACTGTAGAGAATAAACATTTTTTTTATGTACGGCCGTCTTTTACTTAACAAATTGTGATAATTCTTAACCCAAATATCAAAAACTACTAAGCCGATTTCGATAATTCAAATGAACTCAAAATATATATTTTACACCAAAGGGAGATTTAAAGAAAATTTAAAAACATTGGCGCTATTTACAAAAATATTTTCACAGAAATGTTTTTTTGTATAGAAAAATACGCTTTCAATGAAACAAATAGGGATAAACATATATATTCACTCTAAAATACCAGATTAGCATTTGTTGTCGTATTTATTACTGAAATAAAGCATAAAATAGTTTTGGCCGCCTAAATCGTACAAATCGACCACTGTGAGTCGACAGAAGATTTTTACCTTCTGATTGTATCAGACAATTTTTTTTTTTTTTTCAATTCGATTTAATTTATTTGTCATAAATTACATGTGGTTTAACATGTTATATTGTGGTGTTATATTGTAGTGCCCTAACTGGGTGTCGTGTAATTCAATAAAATAATTAATTACTTACCAATACTTAGCACCTGTAAATAATATATGAATACTAGCTCTTGCTCGCGACTTCGTCCGCGCGGACTTAGTTTTTTTCCCGCCGTTATCACAATAAAAAATAGCCTATAGCAATAACGTAGTTTTCCAATAGTGAAAGAATTTTTAAAATCGGATGAGTAGTTTTAGAGATTACCCCCTACATGAATACATACTTACAAACTTTTCCTCTTTATAATAATATTAGTGTAAAAATGAATATGTATATGAAAATCTTTTATTTTTTGTTCCAATGTCGCCCGCAAAAAAGTAATGTAGCCTGTACAACATTAAACGTACATAAATGCGCCACTTATTGGGCGATTATCTCACCACACCATGCGTGTCCACTGTTATGTAGATTGGCAATTTTCACGTTGAAGGTATAATGCATCAGACGCCTAGGTTTCCTCACGATGTTTTCCTTTACAGGTTAGCGACTGGTAATGTCATGGGGACATGCCAGCACCGGTAATCGAACCTGTGCTTCAGAGTCCATTGTTATACCCGCAAGAAGGCTACCATGGCTCACTTGTGCGTCTCATGTCGATTGTAAGTTCAGCAACATGCTGAGATGCCCCATAACTCTTAACGTTAATGGCATAAGTGTGGCAATCTAATAGAAAGGGACATCCTAGTGTTTTACAGCCTCCTGCAACTTATAATGATAGGAAAAGTCGCTGGCAAGAAAGCCGTCGGCCGAAGGAGAAAATCCTGGCTAAGAAACCTACGGGAGTGGACTGGGATCGCGAGTACTGCCCAGCTATTTCACCTCGCGAGAGACAAAGAGAGATATATAGAGGTGACCGCCAACCTTCGCTGAGTCGCAGAGGCACCCTAAGAAGAAGAAGTGTTTTGCTGACTGTACATAGAATGTGACTGTACGTCTCCCGTGTTGCCTTGCCAAATATCTAGACAAATATCACTGAGCTGAACAGCATTTCAGGGAATCTTACAATTCTGTACTTGAGTACTCTGTGATACGAGAGTGTAGGGGTTTACAGCTAGAGATTCAAGCAACCAGCCAGAGAATCACGAAATCTTGAAAAAGATTGTATGGAAATCTTGAAAATGAGGTGGTACTTAATTAGAAACCGCCTTTGTGGTAGTAAGTAAGTAACATTGGACAGCAGTTACTCGTAGTTTAACTCAGTATAGTATCCTCCTGCTCCTTGCGTCGGTATCCTCATCACTGAGTGAGGGTCGTGGTCATTCAAACGGAGCAATCCGTGTCGTACGATGCGTCGCCAGTTGTTCCTATCTGCGGCTAAGTGTATGGCATCGTATACTGAGGTGTTGAGTGTGGAGCAGATTTGGTCGGTCCAACGTGTCGGGCATCTTCCCCTTGGTCGCTTTCCGTCGATCTTACCAGTGAAAATCATTTCAACAGAAACATTCCCACCACTATCGGCCGTAAATGTATTTCAATTGAAACTGTCTACACTGAAGTAAAAACTTGCCTGCCATAAGGCCATAAGCTTATCGGGGCTGAAATAAATTATTTATATTTATAATGGTAGTTTTCTCCTAAGATTAACTAGTGGTTCGCCCCGAACTGTGAACTCGCGACCCCATATAAACTTAACAACCCCATATCTCAGCAACCCCTCGACCGATTTGGCTCATGTTTGAACTTAAAAATTATTTTAATTTCATTTACCCGCCTACCAAATTTCATGACGATCCGACTAAAACTCAAGTTATCGTTGAACGAACATTCATACATACAAACATAAATACATACAAACAAACATACAAACGCCGGATTGTTCCACTAGACTCGGAGAACTTCGCTCGCTCGTTCAATTAGTAATTTAGTCCGACGAATATGATTTATTTTTGCTTCTTGCTTTAGACATTATTGCTAACTGCATACTAGCATTACTTTTAGGGGTCCTCCAGTGAAAATACGCTTCTTATAGGTAGTCGAGAAGGATCCTCGGTGTAGTAAATCTGCCGAGACTGCCGCGATTTCACCTCTCGGCATTCTTGGCAGGTTAGTTCTCTATCTACGTATATGTACCTATATCATACAGGGTGTTAAAAGACCGCCAACAGACCCGAAAGCCACGCATACTAGACACCAAAACATAGTACTTTTTCGATAAATTATTGCTGGGAAATGATTTTGGTTTTTTAGGTTATAATTTTGAAAAATATTTTATCACGCAATGGACGTGTAACGCACAGAAGTCAAATTGCGCAAGCGTAGGTATAAATTTATGTTACTTAAGCTTGAAGTGCCGATATTTAGAATACATTGCGGGTTGCAATTTTAACGCCGTTTTTTGTAAGAAATATTGATAATTTTGATATGGCTTCTTGAGAAGGTATGTTGAGAACTAGATACTGAATACATTTCTGCAAAAAAAAAAAGTTTTGAAAAGTCCGACTTTGAACCTCATTATCTCGGAAACCGTTGATTTCCCAGGCATTGTTCCTTTGGCGAAAATGTTTATTATGATGAGGACAATACGTGGTTTCCCGCTTTGTTGGCGGTCTTTTAACACCCTGTATGTACCTATATCATATAGGTAGTCTATAAACTCTTTACCAACACATACGTGACCCATATAATCTCCGCGCGCTATCCTCCGTACGACTCTTCCACCTCATTGCATTTCAATTCTGAAGCGAAACATTTCAGACCGGTGACAGGAAAATTCTCAAGATAATCCCGAAGGAGTGTTGATGTTAGGGGAAAACATCGTGAGGAAACCCGCGGCTTAGTTGGCTCAGCAAATCGTAAACTTTTCTGACTTGTCATACCATACGTTCATTTTAGGCATAGTTGAACGAGCGAGCGAAGCGAGCGAAGTTCTCCGAGTCTACTGGAACAATCCGGCGTTTGTATGTATGAATGTTTGTATGTATGTATGTTCGTTGGACGATAACTTGAGTAAATTTGGTCAGATCGTTATGAAATTTGGTAGGCGGGTAAATGAAATTAAAAGAATTTTTAAGTTCGAACATGAGCCAAATCGGTCAAGGGGTTGCCGAGATATAGGGTTGTTAAGTTTATATGGGGTCGCGAGTTCACATTTCGGGGCGAACCACTAGGTTATATATAAGAGCGTAGGCCGGCTAAGCTGTCAGGATGGTATAGGTGTTGGGCAAGCCTACTGCATCTTAAACAATATCCCAGGCACTGCAGCGCCGAGTGGTCTCCTCACCCATCTAGTGTGAGTGAAGGTGCCACGCTGGACGCTGGACGTTGGACGCTGTATAATCATCTCACTACGTAGATGCAAAGGTCTTAGTTAATCTAACTACGACTTTGTGAGAACTATGTAGAATTCCACCCGAAAATCAAGATCTCGTCTACTAAAATGGAGTGTGTAAAGCGCTCTAAGGGTGGCATTAATAGTCGTCAGCTCAAGCTCGAGCTCAAGTAGGTGATCTCAGAAAACAAAATCAATCGAACTTGAGTAGCTGTCAGCATATTAATAGACACTAGCTTGAGGTTGACATTGACATTAGCCAAAATCTCAAGTCGGCTAACGTCAATTCAAGCTCAAGCTAGTGTATTAATGACAGCTACTCAAGCTCGATTGATTTTGTTTTCTGAGATCACCTACTTGAGCTTGAGCTTGAGCTGACGACTATTAATGCCACGCTAAGACAGTGGCACTTTATTGTATTAATTGCTTAGGAAGACTATTATAACGTGAAATATTGAGGTGTCGACGAGTTTGGGACCCAATTAACCCAGATAAGTGGCCGGCCAGTTTCAAATTGAAGCAGTTGCTGTATAGACTTTCGTAGCTAGGTATTAACTCTATATTTTCAGTTATTTTGCTGCAAATATTTTAGCCACGCTTTTTGTGACCTGGTGCACGATTCATATAACTGACATAAATATTTTATTTGGACAATTCTATATAATAATATGTAGATTGCGTAGTCGATTTGACATGAGGTTACAAAAAAGGTTTGTTTACAAACCGTCCTATCAATGAACATCGAATTGTCATAATAAAATATTTATGTCAGTTATATGAAACCGGGCCTGGAGGGCACCTTTACAAACGATACGCTAAGTTTTTTTCAAATCGTCTCATGAAGTCACCACCTCTCTTTCTACCGCTTGAAATTATCGTATAATTAAACCTAGACAGCCAGTTTCTATAAATTCCATCCACTTTGGGGCAAACTACTTTTACTATGAATTAAGCGCCATGCCTGTAGTTCTGCCACCTCTCCTCTTTCTATCTTGTCCGTGTCATGGTTATTATGGCAGGGGCTGAAACTCACTAAATAATTTTGCCGGACGGCTCAGAAATCCATTACGTCTATCGGTCTACAAACTTTGATTTGCCGACGCCTGCGGGTGACGGCCCCCATTAGGCCGACACAATTAAAACAAATATGGCGGCTAAGCTGTAAGCTGTTAATGTTCGCAAACAATTACATACAACATGCCAAGCGTTTGGTGGGTCTCTATAGGTACAGTCAGAGCAGCATGTCTGCTAAAGGACATTTTATTTTTGCCATCGAGATACGTATTCTACGTTCGAACCTTACGAAAGCTAGCACTAATCCTTGAACCGTACAGATTTGGCAAAATGTTCATTTATAAGTAAAGTTTTGTTTTCCATGAAACCAATATTTTTTTATCCATGTAGGTACGTAGTAGTAAAAGGGTATGATTTGGAAACTCCCAGAAATTAGGCCCAAAAGCTCTGCAATAAATACCGCTGCCAAGTACCATCTCCAAACTGTAATAGCGCCAATGGAACGATCCGGCGTTTGTATGTTTGTATGTATGTATGTATGTTCGTTCGACGATAACTTGAGTAAATTTAGTCGGATTGTCATTTTTGGTAGGCAGGTAAATGAGACAAAGAGAATTTTTAAGTTCGAACATGAGCCAAATCGGTCGAGGGGTTGCTGAGTTATGGGGTCGCGAGTTTATAGTTCGGGGCCAACCACTAGTTTATCCTAGCCTACAGGAAACATTTATAATGTTTCATGAGAAGGCCTGCTAGCTTCGACACAATATGCCATCGGTACAAAACGTACCGTATTATGCCAAAACCTTTGCATCTACGTAATGAGATGATTTAGACCGCGTCCAGAGAGTGGCACCTTCAGTCACACTAGATGGGTGAAGAGACCACTCGGTGCTGCAGTGCACAGGACATTGTTTTAGATGGAGTAGACTTGCCCAATACCTATACCATCCTGTCAGCTTAGTCAGCTCTGCCTAGCCCACAGGAAAGACAAGGCAATACGTGTGGAGCCAACTAAGCCGCGTATTGTGGCTACTATTACCTACTTGTATTATTCTACTCAGTTCCAGTTACCGATGTTTTTGCTACATCGACTTGCAAATAGGTTCATGTAAATGAGTATCTCGAATTAAGCCGCCAACTGTACAACATGTGTGAACATCGAACTATAGCATAACAACGGTACAACTAAAAGGATAGACTAGCAAGTTTGACTTAAAGTGGTTGACAATAAAGTAAAAACGTATTTGTCACGAATATATTTTCTCTGCTATTCGTATCTCGCAGCTGTTTAAATTGTTCAGTTTCAATATTGGCCCGATTAAGGCCGGCCACATACAGACGGAATTCCGGACGGAAAAAAAACGAAACAAGATTCCGAACGCAGTAACTGCACACACAGCCCACTTCTGCCCACTGTTGGGTATTATAGACGGTGGTTGTTTGTTGGACTTAGTGTGCCCTTTTCATGACCTAAGCTGTCGGTAAAAGGGCCACTATAATAAAAAAGGTAGTCTGGAGAGGGAAGTGTTGGGTATTATAGGCCTTTATCCCCTCGCGCCACCTCTCGCGATCCCTCGCCATCCGCATCCATTGAACCTAGAGCATGGAATACCGGAGCCTTTTCCCAATACCGGTATTGATTCGGTATCAAGATTTTAAATACCGGGATACCGGTTTTTCGGTATTTTCCGGTATTAATTTTTTGTTATATTAAAAAAATTGTATTGTTATAAAATAGATATAGAAAATAAAAAATAAATGAGTTTATTTAATTGAACGATAATATTCATTTATACTAGCATTTGCGCGCGACTTCGTCCGCGCAAATATTTTTTTTTCTGTTATCGACATTACCGGACGAATTTAGTTCGTAATTTATAGTCTACATAATTATGTTAGTCTGGTTTCTAAGCTTTCTCCATTCCTTCAGGCAAATTTGTGCTGCAGTTTTAGCACACACTCACTCACCCACAAACGGTCCGCACTGTCTGGTCCACACTAACTTGTTTCAGAGTTTTATCTGTAATACCGAAACTACCGAAATTTCGGTATTAAGATAATACAATACCGGTTTTTCAAATGCAGATTTTTAGTCCGGGATCCCGGTTTTTCGGTATTACTGCCGAATGGAGTTATGAGGATAAACAAGGCCTTCTGTTTATTTTCTATCGAGAAACTTTGAGTAGGAGTGTATTATCTCTCTAGTTGGAGGTTTTATTGTTAAAGCCTTCCCGCTTGTTTGCTTTTACTGCTAAAATAAACCTAGATTTAGCTTAAACTTTGCCGCTTTAAACCGACAGGCAGACATTTTTGACTTAAACCTAAAGATAATGTTTCGTTTGGCTTGCAATGACGTGGGATATTTGAAGCTTGTCTTGTAACAACACTACACTTACTTTAACTCTACTTACGTCTCATATATTTATCTTTTGTATTAATAATCTATATTTTTTTTAATAAAGCCTACCCTAAGGCCTTTGCATCTACGTAATGAGATGGTTTATACAGCGTCCAGTGGCACTTTTAGTCACACTAGATCGGTGAAGAGACCTTTCGGCGCTGCAGTGCCTGGGACATTGAGTCTATAGAAATAAGTCCGCCCTTGTACATAATGTCTCACATCTCAGGTATTTAAGTATTTCTTTTTATTTTTTGGGCAATAAAGTGTAACAAAAAGACATTGTTTTAGATGGAGTAGGCTTTTCAAAAGTCTTACGTTTAATAAAGACTTGAAAAACAAGGCTTGCCCAGTACCCTATAATTGATCATCCTGATAGCTTAGTCGGCCTAGCTCACAGGAAAGACAATTCAATACGTGTGGAGCCAACAAATATACGGGTTTCCTCACGATGTTTTCCCTCACGGTGAGCGATCCTAAAAAGCCTAGCATTAACAAAAACAAATGTCGTTTTCATCACATAAAAGCGTTCAAAGGGTTAATTTTATTTTAATCGGGTCAAAGTTGGAACTGAAAATGAAAAAAAAAACTGCGAGATACGAGAAAAGAGCGGAGAAATATTCGTTATTAGAGAAATATTTTTGGCACATCATTCTTTTTTTCATATAGTGTCTGCAACCCATTTTGACCACTTTGAGGGTAAAACTTGAATAAAAAGAAAGTAGATTCTAGAGGGGTTCGTGGAAAATAAAGTAGATCTGATGTACTAGTGGTTCGCCCCGAACTGTGAACTCGCGACCCCATATAATCTTACCAACCCCATATCTCGGCAACCCCTCGACCGATTTGGCTCATGTTCGAACTTAAAAATTCTTTTAATTTCATTTACCCGCTTACCTTTCATGTCGATCCGACAAAATTTACTCAAGTTATCGTCGAACGAACATTCATACATACAAAAATACAAACATACAAACATACATACATACAAACGCCGGATTGTTCCAGTAGACTCGGAGAACTTCGCTCGCTCGTTCAATTATTTATTGATTTGCTCTATCTCTGAAGCACCGGCAAATCAATGAAGCTAAATTAACTTGCAACTTCTAATAACTCTCTTTAGTTAAATGTCATCTGTCGATTGCAGTCCGCTGAGTTGGGATTGGGAGCCACTGACCGACTTCAAATATAAATTGAATTATGTATGGATATCGTTTGCCGTAGACTACATAAGCCCTTTCTTCTCAGCAGCCTCTTTTTTAACCAAAAAGAGTTTGACCGCTATGTGTGTGTGTGTGTGTCCGTCTGTTTGTGTGGCTGTGTGTCTGTCTGTGGCACCGCACCGTAGCCCTTAGCTCTTAAGCGGGTGAACCGATTTGGATGCGGTTTGACCGCTATGTGTGTGTGTCTGTCTGTCTGTCGACTTGTCTGTATTTGGCACCGCCGCCGGCTCTACTAGCTAAACGGGTGAACTCATTTGGATTTTTTATTTGAAAGCAGGTTTTGCGAGCACTGTTCTTTGATATGTTTTACAAAATAGGTTCGGCAGTTTATGAGATTCTAATTTAGTAAATGTAGTAAATTTAAAAATGACCTGAAGATTTAAAAAATACGCCTTGGTTACTGCTATTACGATGTAACCTTCAATTGACACCTTTTACTGGGCCTTAAGTCTGTAACGCAATGGCGTGTCCCAGTAGAAGGATATAACCGGGGTTTCCTCTTCTAGAACCAGTAAACTAATCCTCTAGGATTAGAATCAGAATATTCTTTGCTGTACTTTGGCTGTACCTACTACAAAAAAACATTAAAAGGACCGACAGCATTAATAAACCGTCGTAATTGAAGCCGTCAACCCAATTTGACACCATTGCGTTACAGACTCAGGCCCCTGGATGAGTTAAATTGTTTGTTTTTTTTAATTGAACTTTAATTTCTTCTTTTCCAGATAATAATTGAGTTCTCCGAACCTTCAGTTTCAGGGTAAGTGAAACTTTTTCTCCTTTTTCAGCGTTTTTGTCTTACATTTTAATAACAAAGTTTTCCTCTGTTTAAAGTTTTCTTGACTAAATAATGGGCCGGTTTTTCCTTTGTTTTTGCTTTGTTGGGGGGAACAATTAGTGGAATCTTTTGAGTCGAGGAATATAAAAATAATCGTCATTCCAACGCCCTAATCTACTTTGTCTATTAGATAATTTCCAAATAATTACTAAATAAAATAAAAAAAAATATTACCGACATTTTAGCTTCAAATTAAGTAACAACCCATTTTCCACTAGTATTATAAACGCGAAAGTTTGTGAGTGAGTGAGTGTGTTTGTTACTCTTTCACGCTGAAACGACTATACAGATTTGGCTGTTTGTAATGGAGATATAGATACCAAAATAACACACAGGTTACATAATTATCCGCTATTGTACTTAGGAGCAAAGTTAAGTAAATATCCTTTTTCTGTAGTCGTCATAAACGGCTGAACCTATTTTGATAAAACATAATTATCTAAGAATAATCGCTAAAAAAACTGCTTTCAAATATTGTTGAAGTCGTTTTATGACGAATCAAATAAATAATCCATCTCCGAGCCATGTTTGTCCACCTCCAAAATCGCCAAATTGTTTTAAGGAAAAACTCCACACAAATTATACCAACCAATTACTCGTACCTAAATATCAAACAAAAACATCCCGTTTGAACTTTGAAGGAACCGGAAACGCGCCCAATGAGAGATCGCTATCGAAAGTGAAATACCCGCAGGGCAGCAACACACGGTATATCCTTCAAGAATGACACTTAGGCCCAGTTTCTGAATGGAGAATTTTGAACATTTATAATAAGTTGAAAAAAAATCACTCGGGACAGGACTTGAACCCGCAACCTCTCGCATACCGTGCAGGCGCTCTACCAATTGGACGGGGGGCGCCCGTCCAGTTGACGGAGACTAGTTGAAGAAATTCGCATCGACAGTTACTTGACTCGGTAGCTCAATTGGTAGAGCGCCTGCACGGTATGCGAGAGGTTGCGGGTCCAAGTCCTGTCCCGAGTGATTTTTTTTTCAACTTATTATAAATGTTTAAATTATTCCCTAGCACGGGTTAGTGCTTTAGAAAAAACAAAAAGTGGAGAATTTTGCTAAGCAAATACTTAACTATCGTTCTGTCACGCCTCTTTTGTGAGAAATCTGCAGAGACAGGACGATACTTACCCATTTGCTTAGCGAATTTCTCACCCATTTGCTTAGCGAAGAAAAAATAAGACTGATGATAAAATTATGTTGTTGCCTTGAATGTTGAACCCCACCCGGACCCGTATACAGGGTGTCCCAAAAAATTGTGTCAAGCGGAAGTCCAGAGATAGAGCACCCCTAGGGGTACCCGAATCACCCCCAAGTATGTTCAGCGATTTTTTGACGTTTAGAAGTTAATCTATATCTATATAATTAATCTAATTATTTTTTGGTGATAGATTAATTATCTAAGACCCCAATAAAGAAAAAAGATATTAAAAAGTTAAATACAAAAAAAGTTAAAAAATAAAAACCAATGCTAGGTAATTCTTCCCAAAAAAACCTTAAAAGCCTCATAACTTCTAAACGTCAAAAAATCGCTGAACATACATGGGGGTGATTCGGGTACCCCTAGGGGTGCTCTATCTCTGGACTTCCGCTTGACACTATTTTTTGGGACACCCTGTACATTATTTCTTTAACTTAGAATCCAAAGAAACATTTTCTTCTCCACAATATACAGTTATTAAGCTATTGGAAAAGAATACCCTACATCTCTATGCCGAGTAAATGCCTACTCGTAGCGAATATAATTAATTCAGAGCACGCGAATGAGGACCGGCAATGACCTTCCAGCTAGATTCCTCCGTGCCTGTAGTTTGTTAGTGACATGGTTTATATCCTCCCGACTACTTAGGCCCTTGCGGCTGTGCAATTTCAAAACATAGCAAGAGCATTTCAGGACAGGCCTTCCCCAGTGAGGGGATTAGTCATCATCATCATCATCAATGCTTACAAACCTTTTGATAAGACAATGTTTATTCAGCTTTCTTGTTGTACCTACACAAGGTGTTGGGTGTTACATTAGAAAATCGAGCAAGAACCCTGCTATGGCGCTGCTAATTCAGCTTGCTAGGTTTTGTAATTGCACAGCCCCTTACATCTACGTATTGATATGATTTATGCAGCGTCCAGTCGCACCTCTCCTCAAACTAAATTATTGACGTGATGGTGAACTAGATGACGACTTGGACGCTACAGTGCCAGGGGCATTGTTTACTTCTTTCGTCGATAGATAAGTTTTTTTTACCACATAGAGCTAAAGAGCGTTTTCCGTCATTCTCCCCCGTTCAGGGGTGTTTATAGCAAAGGCGCCATGTGTGGAGCTTGCCGGTAATGTTTTGTAGAGTGAATCCGCTACTGAACTCTCTTTACCTTTTAGAATGGCTAATTTAGTGTTATAAGATAGGTTCTGTTAACGA
Organism: Zelleria hepariella; assembly: GCA_949319315.1. Classification (NCBI taxonomy): domain Eukaryota; kingdom Metazoa; phylum Arthropoda; class Insecta; order Lepidoptera; family Yponomeutidae; genus Zelleria; species Zelleria hepariella. The sequence continues at coordinate 15,455,115 of OX439392.1, read as the reverse complement.
CTTACGCTCAAATCCTTAGAATTTTGCATGCTATTTTCTAAGTATTTTACTTTTAACGCAGCAGGTAATGTAAATAGGAATCCTTGAGGGATTACAAATCTTTTGGAAAAAAAGTTCAGTTCTTATGAAGTTACGGATTGCAGGTCAAACAGGATAACTAAATTAAGACAAGGACTCCTATAAATAATTGGCCAGCCTGATTGACGCACGCACATTAAGAGGTCAAAGTCACTCAAACGAAACGTGACCACCTTACTAACAACAGTTCGCCGACCAAATAACTTCTGGTGGCCTCTATTTTCCTGCAAGCAGTATAACGCGTAAGCTCTGGAGCATTCTATCAGACCTAACTTATCCTCCTAACGCAAGAGGGATGACGAGGCCTCAGGCTCCTTTTAAGACACAGACAATGTATCGTTAACTGCCCGTTCAACTATAAAACCTACATCGACATTGTCAGCAGCATCATTCGATTGGCAGCAATCCAACAATCAACAATGAAGTTCTTAATCGTCGCTTGTCTCGTCGCAGCGGTGTACGCTGAGCCACCTCGCTTCAGAAACGCGAGGTTCCGCTTCCAGAGACAAGAGCTAGCCCCAACCACCACCGACTCTCCCACGGAAGGTACTACGGAGTTCCAAGGATACGCCGCAGCCGGATGGAAACCTTCAGGCCCGCAGTTCGCTTTGCCGAACGAGCAAGCGCCTGACAACCAGTACGGAGCTCCGGACGCTTCCTATGGAGCGCCGCAGAAGGAGGCACCCTACCCAGCGTCAGGATGGAAACCAGCAGGGCAGCAATTCACGCTGCCCAACGAGCAGGCTCCGCCAGCAACCAGCTACGGCGCCCCGGACAACTCTTACGGACCTCCCAGCACTGACAATCCTGACGCGGAGGTAACCACTGATAACCCGCAGACAGAAAAACTTGAAGGGCCTGTGGATGTCCAGAAGAGTCAGGGGACATACTATCTTCTGCTTCCCAATGGACTCCTGCAGAAAGTGGAGTTTATGACGGAGAATGACGTGCAGAGAATGGCGTACACTGCGCGTCTGCAGTTGCGTGATCGCGCTCCGCTGTTCCTGTTCAGGCCTTAGGATGTGTGACTTGTGATCTGTTAGCATAAAGTTGAATTTTGGGTAAATATATATTTGTTGAGAGTAGAGCACGTTTTTTCATGATCTCCTTTGTCATCACATCACTAATGTTTTGAAACTAGTGAACCCCTTACAGATACTTGCTAGCTCTTCTAAGAATGCAACGATATTTTTTCTTGATCTCCGAATTCACAGCTTATCTATCATGTAGAAATCTTAAAATGAGATACTCCATAATACTTTAATTTAAATTCTATGTTCATATTATAATTGTTCACTGAAACGGCCTTTTCAAAAATCAATGCAACTTCCCAATGTGTTCCATGACATCAATTTAGCCAAAACTTTGTCAAGTTTAGGGTTTTAGTAGATCCCGGTTTAGGTACGGAGATATCAGGGAAGGTATGGCCATTAGAACCGACCGATAAAACTGTCTTAATAGCCCATTCTACAGAATACTGGACCATTACCTCCGTCCAAAATCAGGTCGTAACCCGCTAGATCTGAATGTTACAACTATGTTTAGAAGTATAGAACTTTAACTAAGGCCTTTGCATCTACGTAATGAGATGATTTATACAGCGTCCAGTGGCACCTTCACTCACACTAGATGGGTGAAGAGACCACTCGGCGCTGCAGTGCCTGGGACATTGTTATACAACTTTGGAACTACAATAACATGCCCAACTTTTACCAGCTGAGAGGACGGAGAGTCAAAATAGGAAGCAAACTCAAAAAGTGGGCAAAGTTAGAATATAAAGTAGGGTTTTTAAAAAAGAGGGCATTTCTCTACAAATACTATGAGAATCACACTAAGGGGGCAAGACCCGAACAGACCTCATACAGACACAGTGGAATGTAAGTTCAGCCGCCGAAGTTAAGCAGCGTAATTTCGGCATAGTATGGCTAGAAACATTGGCTCTAAGTTAGAACACACAGACAGACCTTTTTTTTTAAATGCAGATTAGAGAAGTGACTAGAGTCGAGCCTCCTTAGCTCGACGATTTGGCAAACGGCCGCTTGTAAATAACACTCGTTGTATTGTCAAAACTTCGCCTTTCATTGTTTTGTTATGTCCGCCATTTGTTTGGAAACCCCGAATTATCATGAGAATGCATGGGTGATTAAAAGCCAGAGCGAGCATGGGTTTTAGGCGCTGAATGTCGCTTGACTCATGCATGGATATTTTATCTGGTAAAACTAATATAGGTAAATCGAGGCTCCGAGTAATAATTTTGAAACATAATTAGTGCTGTGTACCTATAGAGTAGACACTAAAAAATTTAGTTGAATGCAGATCAATTACTTATTCTTATTCTTAATTATTACTTTTTCTTTATTTAGATAGGGGACTGATTATTTCACATAAAAAATATATGCGAGCGTCAAAGCGTGAAAGGGAAGCCATCAATCCACTTCGTGACTTCTTCGTCAGTTTCGTGGATCCCTATGGACTAGTGCTCAATCATTATAAGATAGGTATTTTTTTTTTTTTTTTTATGTAGCCTCTATAGTGTCCCACTGCTGGGCAAAGGCCTCCCCTCCCCTAAGATAGGTATTAAGTGAGAAAAAACCCTTTAAATCCGTTATAGCACACATTGTTCTCGCTAGAGATTTCAGTTTGTATTCGCTGAAGACACTTTGTCATATTATTTTTATTTTGCTCATTGTTTGCTCTACTTTGAAATCTTCTCACAATAGCACACAGCAAGTCCTTGCACCAAGCCTCATTTGAGGTTTAATGATACCTCGAAGCTCGGTAATTGTTTCCGCACCTTAGCTACAGAGCTCCACCCACTCTATGACAATATAAATTCAGCAAAAAACACCTACGATGGCTTTGATAAATTGCCTATGTTAGTAAATTTAATGGATTTTCTCCGTGGATGTTTGAGTCACATAACTCATAAGAAACCAATAAAATAAAATAAAATATTATAATAATTCAATAAATAAATTATATACACTGAAATTCAAAAGTAAAAACTTCATACTTTATATTAAATCAATACTAAGCACTATCTACTATTTTTGTTCAGCTTAGTGAAGCTAGTGAGGTCTGCGCCTCTATTATCTAAAAATTCCACTCAACCTACGAGCGACAAACACTTGAAAATAGCCCTTATTGAAATGAACAAATAACAATCCTTTTTTTTTTTAAATTTAAAAACAGTTATTTTTACTGTGGATATTTTAGATAATACAGGGGCTGACCGTTCTTGGAGAAGAAGCATGGTAACGAAACTCCAAGGATCTCACATTATGGACATTCACAACTTCCAAGGATCTCACACACAATAAACGAGCGTGTTCGATATTCCCGAATTGGCTCAGCTTCAATGAAGGCCAAATAGCTGAATTGCGCCCGATTTCTGCGCGAGCGATCAATTACACTTACATTTGATCGCTCTTGCAGAAATCGGGTGTTAGTGTCTAACCCACACCATGCGGAAAATGCGCTACCGAAGTTCGGCTACTGATTTTACGTTCCGATGTATTCGGCTGAGATGATACACCATAAGCGCGGAAATTAGTACGCGTCGGAAATTCGGTCCAAACTTATATAAAAAAAAAGGAACCCAACTTCGGTCGCGTAATGTGTTGATAGAATATGTTGGCGCCGAATTGCCGCCGAACTTACGCCCGATCTTACGCTTAGCCGTACGCTATAACGCGACGGAATTTCGGCCTAATGTGTCATAAATCATAATGTGTCAGAATGTCAGTAATACATAATTACATAATTATTACATTGCAGGCGAAATCACACCGAACTTCGGTCACAGCATTTCAGCCGGTAAATTAATGTGTGATAAGCTTGTGGTGTAAAGGTAAGTATACCTCAAGAAGTCTATTCTATTATTAATTCTATGAGAGATGAAATAAGAGAAAGAGGGCTTTTGAACCATGTTTGTTTGTTCCAGCCGAGCTAATTCACTTACAAAGACATGGCGCATAATCAATCATTAAACGAAGTGACTCTTGCGCCGCCCATGCTTTCTCGTAGAAATGCGCCCTGGAATAGAAAAAAAAATTTTAATCATAGAATCTTGGTCCGATTTTCCGTTGCCGCCAATGAAAAACAAAACGCATATCTTCTTTTTGGATAGGTACATTTTTTGTTGAAAACTCTCCTGCAAAATCTAAACGCGAGGCTTCACTATTTTTAAGACCTAAGGTTTGGATTCCAGATCCTAGAACCTACGAATGCAACAATTTATCGCCAAAAGTGGCCACTTTTGGCGATAAATGATTACATTAAAATGTACCCTAGCACGGATTAGAGCTTTAGAAAAAAAAGTAAGGCGTTTCAACTAACGAAACACCGCCAGTCCTTCTAGAAAGTTGTCCTTCACGATCCAGACGTTGACGACCCACTGCACGACGCCTCTGCAGCTGCTGTAAGCGAACAGCAGAGCTATCCAGGAGGTATCTTCCAGGAACATCTTCTCTAGCCAATCTGGAGGGTCCAGGTTCGGGAGGAGCCTCATCTGCTTCAACTGACCGCCGGTCCGGTTTATGTACTTGAAGATGTCACCTGGACGAAAGAAGCTTTAAATTTTAAATGATGGCTAAGCGGTTATTAGACACTACAGTTTAAGGCCGTCTTGCACCACTTTTTTTAAATGTGGTTTAAATAGCATTTAAATTAAATCTTCATACAAAAGTCGATTTAAATGGCGACTTAAGGCGCTGGGCATAGTGAATTAGCCCGCGCGCAAAAAAAATGCACAAAAACGATTCCTGTATCAAATACACTAAAAAAATCGAAAATGATCACATATCAAACCCTAGAATTAGGTGAGAGCTATCTAAAACAGTCAGTTTTGTGTTGATACCCATAACAGATTGCAAAATATTTTGTTTGAAAAAAAGTGCGCCGCCTATTTTTTTTCATCAAAAATATCTTCAAAACGTTTATGAATGTCAACACGAAACTGGCTGTTTTAGGTAGATAGGTCTCACCTAATTTTAGGATTTGATATGTGAAAATTTTCGATTTTTTTACTGTATCAAAAACACTAAAAAAATCGAAAATATTCACATATCAAACCCTAGAATTAGGTGAGAGCTATCTAAAACAGCCAGTTTTGTGTTGATACCCATAATAGATTGCAAGATATTTTGTTTGAAAAAAAGTGCGCCGCCTATTTTTTTCATCAAAAATATCTTCAAAACGTTTATGAATGTCAACACGAAACTGGCTGTTTTAGATAGGTCTCACTTAATTCTAGGGTTTGATATGTGAAAATTTACGATTTTTTTAGTGTATTTGATACAGGACTCGATTTTGTACATTTTTCTTGGCGCGCGGGCTATTCACTATGTACAGTGCCTTAAGTGGCATTTAAGAAGTGGTGCAAGACGGCCTAAGGGTGGTATTCTAGAACGCTACTTAAACTCAGTTTAAATAAGAACGCTACACAGGCTCAGTTTAAACTCAGTTTAATCTAGGACGCTACTTAAACTCAGTTTATACGGTGGTAACTCTAAGGCCCGGTTTCTGAGTTGAGAATTTTACTAAGCACATACTTACGTATCGCTCTGTCACGCTCTTTTGTGAGAAATCTGCAGAGACAGGACGATACTTACCCATTTGCTTAGCAAAATTCTCAACTCAGAAAACGGGCCTAAGACACTTATTGTAAAGTCGATCACTGCTTCTTATACGGCCACTTGACTAATTTACTATGCGCGCTCATTGTTTTTCGGTTCCCGTTTATTTCTATTCATATTTTTCATAAAGTCGTGTCGAAGGATGGCAATTACTTATTTTGCCTATTGAAAATACCGGCGTAAGATGTCAAGCTACGATATTTTGTATCCGCCATGGATGATAAGTTGAAATAGTCCATACATTGTTGTGACGCATAATTATCTCTTCTCTACATGGTATAAAATAAAGTCGCTTCCCGCGTCTGAATCTCCCTGTGTACCTGTGTTTCTTCATCATCATCATCATCAGCCCACTTCTGCCCACTGCTGGGTATATGCCCTTTTCCCCTCGCGGTACCTCATCTTCCGCATCCATAGACCCTCTGCCGCCACAACGTTGTCGTCCGACCATCGAGCTGTAGATCTTCCTACCCATCGCCGTCTAACTCTTGGCCGCCACTCTGTCAATACCCTTGTCCACCTGCCATCTTCCCGGCTAACAAAGGTGTCCTGCCCGTACAGGTGATGGTGTGTACGCTTAGATCTTTCAAACTACTCAGCGGATCTTGATGCGGTTTTAACCGATAGTTAGATACCTTTTCACGGCTACCGAACTTTTTTATAATTTGCACTTGTGTAAAGCTTCTGGTATTACATTTTTTAATTAAGTAGGTCTCTATTATTAATTAAAATTTTATTAACTGTTGATACCTACAAATATTCACTAGTTTACTAATACGTCTCTTTGAAGATCCAATATCTTATCACAATTCGGCGACAGGAACATCAGACGCTATGTCGCCTCTAATTAATTCAATCAAGTAACACGGCAACTCGATGCCGAAACAATGTTCCTGATATCATTATCATTCCGATTACAAAGCTGAATAGCTTGTTATAGGGAACACTTGTTAGTTTTGTGTCGAATCCTACAAACCTACGTCTACAAATCTACAGCAATAACCAAAAGTAAAAAAAAAACCCCGACATTTTAGCACACAACCACATCTCATAAACGGCTGAACTGATTTTGATAAAACATTTCTAAGAACACTCGCTAGAAAACCTGCTTTCAAATAATAAAAAAACCGCATCGAAATCGGTTCACCCGTTTAAGAGCTACGGTGCCACAGACAGTCACACACACATAGCGGTCAAACTTATAACACCATCGGGGGCTAAAACAAAAAAAAATAGACCACGTACGTAGACGGAGACCAGTTGAACAAATTTGCATCGACAGTTACTTGACTCAGTAGCTCAATTTGTAGAGCTCCTGCACGGTTTGCAAGAGGTTGTGGGTTCAAGTCCTGACTCGAGAGATTTTTTTCTACTAATTATCATAATTATTTTTAAAAGTTATCCTCTTGTCGGAGCAGCATTCTCCATAAATGTAAAAAAAAAAGAAGTTTAAAGTTATGTACGGTCGGCCACAGTCACAGATACCCCATGGCAGCTGTTACCGCGCGCGGCATAAAGGCGCCAATCGAACAAAAATGGATATCCTAGCGTGTGGCCAACTGTACCTTCGGTACTAGTAAACTCAGCGTCCACCAAGAACATCCCCGCATGCACCAGGTCGGTGATAACAAGAGCCAGCCCAACCAGCGTGAAGGGCAACAGGGCCGTGTAGAAGCCCAGGGTCCGGGAGGTCTGGCTCATCATGTTAGCCAGGGCTAGGAGGGCCCAGAATACGTGGAGGGTGAGCCAGAGGGTTGCTTTGCTGAAAATGTTAAGTGATGGGGATTAAACACAACTAGTGACCTAATGGTTCCTGAAAGGCTGTGTCTTAGAAACCAGGTAAGACTAATAATAGACACCACAACACACAACATGAATAGAAACACAATTTTACTGCTACCAGCCTCTATAGGAACTTTTTGTCCTCTGTTTAGTAGATCACCAGTAATTTTAAGATCTCATGTTTCTAGACATACACCAGTTTCTAATATTTACTGTGCAACGTTTTCTGTCCAGTGATTTAAAATCTGCAATTTAAGGATCTCCTTTAATTTGTTTTTTTTTTTCTACTACCTTTTACTTGATTATGGGATAAGCACAGACCAGTGCATTACCAAAGGTTAAATAAAAAAATAAGGATCTTAAGTTCCAAAGATTTATAATAAGATCAGAGAGAAGGGTAGATAGAACATCAGTCAGATGGTCCGATGACACAGCCTAAGTAGCTGGAAAACAATGGTTGCGTCTGGCACAGGATCGTGAGAAGTCAAATCAAAATCAAATCAAATTATTTATTTTCAAAAATTATTTTTACAAAAACACTTTAACATTGAGCCCTGCACTAGGTGACCCTGTATCGCAGGCGCTCGGTTACGCTTGTACAAAAGGTATTTCTGTTGAGGCTCTGTTGCTTGAGCATTTATACTCAGAAGTGGATGTTAATGTTAGTGGATGATGATTAAAAGGTTAGTATTATAACTCACGTTCTGAACTGGGCAGCGATCTCGTTTCGCTCAATCCAGATGATAGTGGAAGCGTAGCGGGTCTTGCTGATCCTTGTAGTGAGGTTGTAAAAGTAGACCCTCCCGCAGGCCTCGGGGTCATAGAGATACAGTAGTTTCGTCAGTGTTATCTGAGGAACGTTGCGTTACTTTTGGGCTGATTGCTTAAGGCCCGGTTTCTGAATTGAGAATTTTACTAAATAAATACTTAAGTATCGTTCTGTCACGTACTTTTGTGAGAAATATGCAGAGACACAACGTAAAGTAAAAGTTAAGTATCGTTGTGTCTCTGCATAGTGAATTTCTTAATTTAGAAATCGGTAGTTTGGTTTGTGTTTCTCTAGCACTGGTAAGTAAGTAGCACTTTATTGTACACAAGAAAAGAATGAATAGTTTTGCGGGAAAAAACGTATTGATAAAAGTACAAATGGCGGTCTTATCGCTTAAAGCGATCTCTTCCAGACAACGTTTGGATGGACAGGACTGTAAGAAAACACAGTAACTATGGGTATGGTTGAGCATTTTAGAAAAAAATATATAAGGAACATAAGAAAACGCAATAATTTTTTTGGAACATAAAGAGATATCTATACAATATTGGTATCTACAGAAAAATTAAGGTTCAGTAGGTATGGAAGACCAAAAAAGTACAGTTCACTAGTTTCCAAATTCAGTGTGTCTACATCCAGGTCAAAAACTTTCTTCATGGCTGCTGACTTTTTCGATCTTGGACCGTATCTTCATTCAATAAAACCGAAAGTTGAGTAGGCGACATCTCGGACAAAATATTTTCGGACCCTTTGTCCGAAATGTCGCTTTATTATTTTAATATTTTTGAGGCGACATCTCGGACACTAACAAATAAATCTGTTTTGTACAGTCGGATAAAAAAAATAGAAGTTAAAAACTAAAACCCGACTACTAAAAGGCTTAAAACAAGACCTGTTTATCCTTAAAATAGACTCATAGATAATTAATCGTAGTCGGAGGCCATTGGTTTATCAAATGCGAATGTGGTGTCCTCCGACTACGATTAATTATCTATGAGTCTATTTTAAGGATAAACAGGTCTTGTTTTAAGCCTTTTAGTAGTCGGGTTTTAGTTTTTAACTTCTATTTTTTTTTTTAGCTTTTTAGTAAGTCATTTTGGACCCAGAATAGAACCAAGAAGGGCAAAAAAAAACACATTTTGGAATTTTTTGTTCTATTTGTTATGTTGACGCTACATGTGTTATACATTTTTGAAAAGGTCTTTTAAAGCCCTTTCATTTGATACCCATAACGATGGTATCTGATAATTTTAATTTTTAGGTCCACCACTTTAGGGCGCAGCACAGCCGCCATCTTGGTTTTTTTCAAAATTAAACTATCTTATGTTACCTGGGTAATTAAGACGAATCCAACGACACCTCATTTGTTGAAATCGGCTGAGTAGTTTAGGCTCTGCGAGGGAACAGATGAACACACAAACATACATACCCACATACATACATACACACATACATACATACATACATACATACGCTGCTAAAATCATAACCCGCCTTTTTGCTTCGCGTAGTCGGGTAAAAACCCCCTACGATCTTATTTATGAGGAGACTAATAAAAATGTTACATATCTTGTGTACTCATGCAGTCTTCAACATTTGCTCTCCCCTTTTTGATGAAAAAAATAGAAGTTAAAAACTAAAACCCGACTACTAAAAGGCTTAAAACAAGACCTGTTTATCCTTAAAATAGACTCATAGATAATTAATCGTAGTCGGAGGCCATCGGTTTATCAAATGCGAATGTGGTGTCCTCCGACTACGATTAATTATCTATGAGTCTATTTTAAGGATAAGCAGGTCTTGTTTTAAGCCTTTTAGTAGTCGGGTTTTAGTTTTTAACTTCTATTTTTTTTTTGAGCTTTTTAGTTAGTTATTTTGGATGATCACCTAAAATAGAACCAAGAAGGGCAAAAAAAAATACATTTTGGAATATTTTGTTCTATTTGTTATGTTGATGCTACATGTGTTATACATTTTTGAAAAGGTCTTTTAAAGCCCTTTCATTTGATACCCATGACGATGGTATCCGATAATTTTTATTTTTAGGTCCACCACTTTAGGGCGCAGCACAGCCGCCATCTTGGTTTTTTTCAAAATTAAACTAGCCTATGTTACCTGGGTGATTAAGACGAATCCAACGACACCTCATTTGTTGAAATCGGCTGAGTAGTTTAGGCTCTGCGAGGGAACAGATGAACACACAAACATACATACATACATACATACATACATACATACATACATACATACATACATACATACATACATACATACATACGCTGCTAAAATCATAACCCTCCTTTTTGCTTCGCGTAGTCGGGTAAAAAGTACTAGGCTTACATAAGGTGGTAGGAGGATCACCACCTCAGATCTCACATCATTACGCGGGGTTAGTTAGGAACAAAATGATGTGAGAACTGAGGTGATCCTCCTAGCACCTGAGTGCTTAAATTCAGGCTTTAACTGTCAAGGAAAACGGCTCATTTAAGCCGCTTTAGCTATCCTAAAATAGGCAGCTGTGGTAACGCTCTTTCTCTGTGTATTATATTTGAATACTTTAGTATCTGACTGTACGATACATGTTCAATATTTTGAGAGTGTCCGAGATGTCGCCTCAAAAATAATAAAAATACAAAGCGACATTTCGGACCAAGTGTCCGAAAATATTTTGTCCGAGATGTCGCCTACTCCGAAAGTTGTACCTCACGCAATTCTCCTTGACGAGGTACCAATTGGCAGTTCAGGGTGAGCCAGCTAAAGAGCACGCAGACCAAAGCTGAAAAATACAGAATTTTGAAACATTTATTGTCACAACAGTACATAAAGGGGTTAAGTACATACCCGGGCGGAGATCCAGAGGAAGACCGAAAACCAGGTGGATGGACGTGGTCAACAAAGACCTCATAGAATGCGGAGCTTCCGAAGACGACACCAAGAACATGGCGAAGTGGAGAGAGAAAATAAGGAAAGCTGACCCCACCACCATGTGGGACTAAAGCTCGGAAGAGAGAGAGAGAGAGAGTACATAAAGGGGTAGTTTTGGGCTCTGTCTCTTTATTTTCATCTAACGCTGTGGTCAATACACCTGGCTAGACGTACCGATGGCAGATGGACAAAGTCCATTGCGGAATGAAGACCCCGAGAGGGGAAGAGATCGTCTGACCACCAGCCAGATGGTCCGACGACAAAGCCCGGCTATTTAGCTGGAAAACAGTGGTTGCGTCTGGCACAGGATCGTGAGAGGTGGCGTGAGCATGAAGAGGACTTTACTCAGCAGTGGGTGTTAACGGGCTGATGATGATGATGATGAACGCTGTGGTGTGAAGCCTAGGACATTCGATTGAGACATAAACTACATAACTAGTGGTTCGCCCCGAACTACGTACTCGCGACCCCAGTTACAGATGTGTAACTTTGTTATCGCCATTCGCGCAGGCGCGCGCGCTTTGGATATAATCTGTACAACCCCATATCTCGGCAATCCCTCAACCGATTTGACTCATGTTCGAATTTAAAAAAAAAAAAAATTCATTTACCCGCCTACCAAATTTCATGACGATCCGACAAAATTTACTCAAGTTATCGTCGAACGAACATTCATACATACAAACATAATACATACAAAGGCCGGATTGTTCCAGTAGGCTCGGAGAACTTCGCTTGTTCGTTCAATAAGTTTTGATAAGATTTCTTTACAACTTACTTTGATATGAAATTATTAGTAACGTCCATGTATGCAGCGATCCCATGGTTTCGTGCGTCTAATTATTATAATCTAGTCGGCTTTGCTTTGAACATAGATCCTTTGTTTGTCACAGAATAGAAAAAAAGCCTTTGGCTGTATGCTCATCGAAGAAACGGGAGCTAGTTTCAAAATAGCTCGATAAATTTCTTTGCACTGTTCCAGCAATGTTTTGTGAATTTGGGCATCAAAGCGTTTTCGAAACAAATAAACGTGGCAAAATCCGCCCCAATCATAGCTTGCATCGATATTTAAACAGAACACCCAATGTCGAGTACGATGGGCGAAACGAAAATTTTAATAGAATTCCCCTAATAAAATTTAATTTCCTTTAGAAATGGCACCGTGTAATTTGGTTCCACCTTTTATGCGGATGCGAATCACAGATAGGACGGTTATTGTCTGAATTTATATCCGATATTACTTTTTTATCCTGTTTTTTCAATCAAGGATTTCTGCTCCAGGTGGAACATAACAATGAAAGATTCCTTTGCTAATCATCATCATTATATTTAAGAGTTATCCTCTTGTCGGTGCAGCATTCTCCATGCACTTCGATCACAGGCCAGTTCCTTTGCAGCCTGGTACGTCACGACATCCACCTTCTCTTTAATTTGGTCAAAGTAGCTTCTCCGTGGCTTCTCCTTTGCTAATAGAAGTTATTTATTTCGAAGGCTCGCCTAACGTACATCCGATTTAAAAATGTATTGTTGTCTCATTTCAAACTCATTTCAGCTAATCCCGCGTTGCTATTCGGAATTAATCTTCTTTTAGTCAACTGTCACATTTGATCGCTCTTACAGAAATTGGGGAAAAATCAAAATGTAAATCAAGACGTCAACGTAGTTCTAGTAACATACAGAACAGGCTCGTAATTTTTATACTCTTGCAAAGCCCCCTGTATCAAAGCCTCCATTTGCTAGTTGACCATCCTGGTAGTGATGGAGTTCAAAGCGTGCCTACCTAGTTGATTCGACTGCAGCCGTAAACGATGAAAGCAAAGATCCATCGCGTAATTTCCGCGCTTATGGTGTTGGTGTGTCTTCAGCCGAATACGTCGGAACGTAAATCAGCCGCGGAACTTCGGTCGCGCATTTTCCGCAAAGTGTGTTTAGACACTAACTGTGCAAAAGGCGTAGGAAATAATAACCCTCACCCAGCTTCTCCGCAGTCGGGTAAAAAGGTAGTCTTAATTAAGTTACTCACTCTTTCGTGAGAATTTAAGGGTGGTATTCATGAACGATACTTAAACTGAGATCAAAATGGAACTCTGTTTAAACTAGATTTCAAAATTGATCTCTGTTTAAACTAAGTTCAGCGAGATCAATTTTGAACTTACTTTAAATTGAGTTCAAAATTGATATTCGAATCGAATCGAATCCAATCCAATCGAATCAAATCGAAATGAATTGAATCGAATCGAATCGAATTGAATCGAATCGAATCGAATCGAAACGAAACGAAACGAATCAAATCAAATCGAATCTAAACGAAACGAAACGAATAGGATCGAATCTAATCGAATCGAATCAAAACGAAACGAAACGAATCGAATCGAAATTAATTGAATTGGATCGAATCGAAACGAAACGAAACGAAACGAATCGAATCGAAACGACGCGAATCGAAATGAATTGTATCGAATCGAATCGAATCGAAATTAATTGAATCAAATCGAATCGAAATTAATTGAATCGAATCGAATCAAATCGAATTGATTTGAATCGAATCGAATCGAATCGAATCGAATCGAATCGAATCGAATCAAATCAAATCATTTCGAATCGAAACGAAACGAAACGAATCGAAACGAAATGAAACGAAACGAAACTAATCGAATCTAATCGAAACCAATCGAATCGAAATGAATTGAATCAAAATGAATTGAATCGAATAGAATCGAATCGAAATTAATTGAATCGAATCGAAACGAATCGAATCGAAACGAAACGAAACGAATCGAATCGAATCGATTCGAAACAAAACGAAACGAATTGAATCGAATCGAATCAAATCGGGACATCTGGCTAAACGGGAGGACGGACGGTGGACTAGGGCAGTCACGGAATGGTGGCCTAGAATGGGTCGACGGTCGGTGGGTAGACCGAAAGCCCGATGGGTCGATGACATTGTCAGAACAGCGGGAGGACAATGGACGAGATTGGCTTTAGACCGAGGGGGATGGCGTGAAAAGGAAGAGGCCTATGCCCAACAGTGGGCTTTATTTATGGGCTGGATAGATAGATAGATAGAATCAAATCGAATCGAATCGAATCAAATCGAATAGAATCGGCTATTGCTAGATTCATGGTACGGTCGGCCACAATCTCAGATACCCCATGGCAGCTCTTATCGCGCGCGGCATAAGGGCGCCAATCGAACAAAAAGGGGTATCTGAGACTGTGGCCGACTGTACACATGGTATGACAGCACGTCAAACTGTACACTTTTGTTGTAAAATCGCCCGTAACGTAACCCAGCAAAGTGCTAGCGTGTAAGGGTCGACGTGCTGTCGTATGTACTGATTCAAGTATCAAAACTTTAACTGCCCATATCTCCTAAACGACTAATGCTAGACCCATGTTTATGGTACTCTAAAAAAAGGGCTCGACGAGCTCTACCTGATGAAAAAACAAAAATAATAAAAAGTAAGTATCAAAACTTTAACTGCCCATATCTCCTAAACGGCTAATGCTAGACCCATGTTTATGGTACTCTAAAAAAAGGGCTCGACGAGCTCTACCTGATGAAAAAACAAAAATAATAAAAAGTAAGTATCAAAACTTCAACTGCCCATATCTCCTAAACGGTTAAAGCTAGACCCATGTTTATGGTACTCTAAAAAAAGGGCTCGACGAGCTCTCCCTGATGAAAAAACAAAAATAATAAAAAGTAAGTATCAAAACTTTAACTGCCCATATCTCCTAAACGGCTAATGCTAGACCCATGTTTATGGTACTCTAGTCCTATAGTCTAGCATTAGCCGTTTAGGAGATATGGGCAGTTAAAGATTTGATACTTCTTTTTTATTATTTTTGTTTTTTCATCAGGTAGAGCTCGTCGAGCCCTTTTTTTAGAGTACCATAAACATGGGTCTAGCATTAGCCGTTTAGGAGATATGGGCAGTTAAAGTTTTGATACTTGAATCAGTACTGCACGTCGACCCTTACACGCTAGCACTTTGCTGGGTTACGTTACGGGCGATTTTACAACAAAAGTGTACAGTCTGACGTGCTGTCATACCATGTGTACAGTCGACCACAGTCTCAGATACCCCTTTTTGTTCGATTGGCGCCCTTATGCCGCGCGCGATAAGAGCTGCCATGGGGTATCTGAGATTGTGGCCGACCGTACCATGAATCTAGCAATAGCCGATTCGATTCGATTTGATTCGATTCGATTCGATTCGATTCGACTCGTTTCGTTTCGAATCGATTCGATTCGATTCGTTTTGATTCGATTCGTTTCGATTCGATTCACTTAATTTCGATTCGATTCGATTCAATTCGATTCGATTCAATTCATTCGATCCAATTCATTTCGATTCGATTCGTTTCGATTAGATTCGATTAGTTTCGTTTCGATTCGATTTGATTTGATTCGATTCGATTCGATTCGATTCGAATCGATTCGATTCGATTCAATTCGATTCGATTCGATTCAATTGAATTCATTTCGATTCGATTCGATTCAATTAATTTCGATTCGATTCCATTCGATTCGATTCAATTCTTTTCGATCCGCGTCGTTTCATTTCGATTCGATTCGATTCGATTAGATTCGATTCGATTCGATTCATTTCGTTTCGATTCGATTCGTTTCGATTCACTTAATTTCGATTCGATTCGATTCGATTTAATTCGATTCGATTCAATTCTTTCGTTCCAATTCATTTCGATTCGATTCGTTTCGATTAGATTCGATTAGTTTCGTTTCGTTTCGTTTCGATTCGATTTGATTTGATTCGATTCGAATCGATTCGATTCGATTCAATTCGATTCCATTCGATTCAATTCAATTAATTTCGATTCGATTTGATTCGATTCGATTCGATTCGATTCGATTCGATTGGATTGGATTCGATTCGATTCGAATATCAATTTTGAACTCAATTTAAAGTAAGTTCAAAATTGATCTCGCTGAACTCTCAAATAATAAAACCGTCTACCATTTATTACAAGACCACCCGTTTCACAGGCAGTTGGTTCCTATGATTTTCTTAGAAGGATATCTGGGAGAATTCTCTCCTTCATAAGCGGTCAATCGAGCGAGAATGCGGCTGTGCAATTTCAAAACGTAGCAAGAGCCATTTGACCAATTTTACAGGGGAGTCAAAAAACGGTTTGTGGTTACTTTGTTTCGATGCCCTGGTAAAACTATGGGACACGGTAAAAGAGAGTAAGCTCAAAAGAAGCTGCAGAATTTCTCTGCTATTCTTCGCTATTTATTTCTCTATGGCCAATATGTAGATGTAATGCACGTATGACAACACTTACTATTTCTGATGATTCTAAAACGATTAAAACTGGCCATTTCAAAACAAAAAAAAGAGCCGTCGACCATTTTAAAACATAGTAAGGGAATTTATCATGCTACTAGGTTTACAAATGGTTTTTTGGGCCTGATTTTCATCGTGGTCGACTTACTTGGTTTTTTTGAACTTTTATTTTGGTATTTCTAAGAAGTTTTTTTAGATTTTGTCAATGCAATAATTTCGTGGGCATAAATGATGCATAAATCAAAAACCCATTTTTTTCACATGTCGTTTGCTAGGTTTTGAAATTGCACAGCCAAATGGACGTAACTTCACTAGGAGGAAATTCTTGGTAATGTCGCATTCGTGATTCGGCAAAGAAAACATTGGCGCATTCTGAATAGGTATGGAACTAAAAGTAGGCGGGCTTCACTGGTCCGTCGTCGTTGGGCCAATACAAAAAAGTCCTTCATTATGAAGGGCGAATTTAGCAGAGCGATAGACGCTATTTGACGATTTTTGCGCGATGACTGCAAAATAAGTACGGTTGGCCACAGTTTAGGATACCAGTGCAAGCAGCTCTTACCGCGCGCGGTAAAAGGGTGCCAATCGAACAAAATGGGTTTTCCTAGCATGTGGCCGACTGTACCTACATACGTAATCAAGGAACCAGTCTCAGTAGAGTTATTGAACGAGCGAGCGAAGCGAGCGAAGTTCTCCGAGCCTACTGGAACAATCCGGCGTTTGTATGTATGTATGTATGTTTGTATAATTGTATGTATGAATGTTCGTTCGACGATAACTTGAGTAAACTTAGTCGGATCGTTATGAAATTTGGTAGGCGGGTAAGTCAGGCAAAGATAATTTTTAAGTTCGAAGATGAGCCAAATCGGTTGAGGGGTTGCTGAGATATGAGGTCGCGAGTTCGTAGTTCGGGGCGAACCCCTAGTTATTAATGTCTAAAGGTTCTCAACATGTGCTATCCAACATAACATTTTAGCAGGTAAGTAACACTCATTAAGGCTCGGTATAAGGCTAACTAGCGCCATCAATGTTGAAAAAATCATATGTCCCTTCAGAAGGGTTTCTGACAAAATCCTAAGATGAGCTCATGCGCCATGCTTTCTAGATTTTTAAGTGTAGGTACCCAAATCAATTTCTAGTCTTAAGCTAAAAAAAAATTCGATAACCGCCAAAAACGGCCGCTTTTGGCGGTTATCGAAAATTTTTTAGCTTAAAAGTAAATTTCGAAGAGGGTAGGGTAGATGCTATAGTAATTGGCCACTTAAGGATTTAGAAATTTTCAAAATTAGAAAAAAAATACTTTGAACACTCGCATAAAAATAAGCATTTTTTTGTGAATAGAGCATTTAATGATATTTATAAAAATGTAAATAACTATCATTTAGTAGCACGTTTACTAGTTATTTGAAAATAATATTTAAAAAATGAGCGAAGATACAGTAATTGGCCCCCTTGTCATAGTTATTGGCATAGCCTTGTTATAGTTATTGGCCACCTTTTTTTATAGCGGAAAAGCAATACTTATAATATGTTTCAATGCCTCTACTTTATCTAATGGCTTTCTAAACCACAGAAACATCTTCAGATTCATTTTAGCTAAGTTTTTCGGAAATTATAACTGCGTCAGAATAACTACAAAATGAAACATTAAAAATACCACCGACATTTTAGCTTCAAATTAGCATATCTCATAAACGGCTGAACCGATTTTGATAAAACATATCTAGGAAGACTCGCTAGAAAACCTGCTTTCAAATAAAGAAAACCGCATCCTAATAGCATTAAAATAAGTGTTCTATATCTGGTTCCTCTTTTTCTGTGAGGTAGGGTTGAGGGCTAAATGAACTTTAAGTGGCATAGTTCTTGGAAGCTGCACCTTGACTATTTCATCTAATGCTTTTTCAAGCATATCTTTTGAGTAAACTGGGAATTCGGCATGTTGAAATATTGTCTAAAAATAAAATAATTGTTTTATATTATGATATAGTAGTTGGCATGCCATGTACTAGTACTTGGCATGGCATGTTATAGTAATTGACATGGCAGTTATAGTAATTGGCATGGCATGCAATAGTAATTGGCCCCCCGGCCAAATACTGAACCACTTGTCATAGAACACTATTAAATGAATTTATGAACTCCTCCACACGTAACAAAGATGACTATAAAGTTAGCAGCACGAAAATGACAAAAAAAAAATGTCACAGTAATTGGCCAGGGAGGCCAATAACTAAAACTGATACATTTCGGTTGTAGTAATTAGCCAGGGTGTAATTTTGAGGTTACATCAAGATATTGGGCTTGAAACTGCCGGAAAACGATAGCGCAGCTTATGTTCTACATATTTAATATGTGTTATGAAAGAAAAGACAAAAAACAATGCCTTTATGATTATTTACATGAAGGTCTTACCTTAATTTTTTGCTAAAATCACCGGCAAAATCATCACTTTTTACACCAACATTAGGACTAGCTCGGTGGGAAAAAAACTAACGCCTCCTAGTGTAAGAACTGAAAACTATTTGAATAAACGAAATACGAAGAATCCGCTCGTCTCACTCTCGCGCTTGTGAACGTCGTAGTTTTCTTATTTTAAATTATTGAAGTTGAAGGGGCCAATTACTATCGCGTGGCCAATTACTATAGCATCTACCCTATCTACACTTAAAAATCTATAAAAACATGGCGCATAGGCTCATCTTAGGAATTTTTCAGAAACTTCTTCTAAAGGAAGATATGATTTTTTTAACATTGGTGGCGCTATTTAGCCTTATACCGAGCCAAGTTTCAGATAAAGAGCTGTAGGTAAAAATCAAAACGGCTCTCGTTCCATTGAGCAAACGGACAGAATGTGCAATATTGCCGAGCGCCACCGGCGAGCAATCTACGGCAATTTGGCGTTAGTGTCGGCGATAGTACACGGTAGCCTGTGAAATTATCGCAGTTTCATCCTGTGTATGTGATAGCCCTGCTTGGCTTTTACAATTTTCTCTCTTTTACTATCTGTTTTAGAGCATATTCAAGCGTTTCTTTTCTAGCATTTGAAAACAAGTTAGGAATAAGCTTGCAGTACCCAAATTAGCTCCATCAATGCAGCTCGATGGTCGGACGACATCGTTGTGTGTGGCGGCGGAGGGTCCATGGATGCTGATTGCGAGAGACTGCGAGAGGTGGCGCGAGCGCAAAAAGGCCTTTAACCAACAATGGGCAGAGGTGGGCTGATGATGATGACCCAAATGAGCCGTTTTCAACTGACAGTTAAAAGCTGATTTTAAAATGCTTCGTAGATGGCGCAGAATACAGCATTCAAATAACGCTTTTCCCCACAGATTCACAGATTATAAAGTAATACCTACATATACAAGGTGTTACAAAAGTACCTAACTCTTTTTACAGGGTTTTACCTACTGGTCAACAGGATGTCAAATCTGTAAAAAAAAGTTATTTTTTTTTTTATTATTTTATAATATAAAAATTGAAAAAAATTCATAACTTTTTGTTTTTGTTATTAGCTCAAATTTAAAAATATGTTTGTGCGTGTCGGTGCATTTACATAGCTTTGATTGGTTAAAACATTGTGAAAGTCAATGAAAACAATATTTAAAAAATACTTTTCTCCCGCCACATCGTTCACATTTTACTCATTTAAAAATTAACGAAACGTCATAGAGCAAAAAAATTTTTAGGTCGTGATCCCTATCACCGGGTGCTATTACCATGTAAAAAGAGTTAGGTACTTTTGTAACACCTTGTATTAAATTTGTCGTAGCGTTGGCAACACTGGTGAAATTTCAAATGAATGCCCTAATATGAGCGCCATTTTTTCTGAAAACGGGCCATTAGTACATTGTCGACCAACTTCTAAGGCCTTTGCATCTAAACTCTAAATCGCGTCCATGGAATGACAGTTGTTACAAAGGCTTTATCTGTCAGTAGCATACTAGCAACTGTCATTCCGTGAACTCGATTTAAAAATTAGAGTTTACGTAATGAAATAGTTTATACACCGTCCAGTGGTACCTTCACTCACAATGGGTGAAGAAACACCCGAAGCTGCAGTCCTTGGGACATTATTTTAAATGGAGTAGGCTTGCCCAGCACCTATACCATCCAGAAAGCTTAGTCGACCTAACCCACAGGAAAGACAAGTCAATACGTGTGGAGCCACCTAAGCTGCGGGTTTCCTCACGATGTTTTGTTGATGTTGGGGTAAATTATATGGCTGGCCATTTAAACTCGCCCGGTGTTAGAAGGAAAAATAAATATCAAAGACACATTCGGAGAATGGTGCAAAGACCCTGACTGCCAACCTCCAAGTGTGAGTGAAGGTGCCACTCGACCACAATACTCGACGCTGTATAAATCATCATATTACGTTCATGCAAAGGCCTTAGTTTTAGTTAATTTACCCCTGTTCTTTCCACGAACGTCTCCAACAACCAGAAAACTATCGATAAAAGACATCCCGCGCCACCGGACGGTCGCTAATTAACTCTTGGTAGTTTTATGGCTTCGTTCGCAGACCGCGCTATACGTTCGGGATTCGGGGGTAGGGTTACGACGATGTTAGGTGATACAGACAATACTTAGGGCTTTTACAGCTCAAGTCGGGTGTTGAACCCACGAAACCAGGGCTAGCTGGAAGAAATTTCTTTAGAACGTACACGTTCTAAGAGGTAAGAGAACGTGTACCCTTGTACACGTTCTCTTACCACCATGTTATATAAAGCGTAAAATTTTGTGTGCAATAAAGTGTAACGAACAAAGTGTAACAAACAAACCTGCATTACCGTGCAGGTTTGTTGGTTTCAACGTTCTAACCAGCTATTGATGAAAAAAACAAAACTCTAACCAAATTAGCTTTCGGACTATGAGCCGTTTTCAGAACTATTTCGTGGCCAAAGAAGAACTGGAATACGGCTATCAAATTTCGCTTAGCACAGATTAATTTTGACAGGTTTTTCTAAGGGTGCCATTGATGAAATCCTTTGTGAATTCGTGCTGAAAACGGCTCAATACGTAGACCGTACTAGTCGTCCTACTTGATATATCTTTTCTTTTCTATTTTTCGGGTTTCTTAGGGTCTGTTATTATGGGATTTCTGAAACAATGCGTTTAGTGTTGTCGAGAGACTCGAGTTGAATTTTACCATGGGCCTAAACGAGGCTAACCAGACGGCATAAGATAAGGTCTTCAAACAAAGAGAAGTATCTTAGCGCGTCGCTGATAGTTTACCTTTTGAACTCTACAGCTAAAATGCAGCCATCTTTAGTATCTAAATTATGTCCTGTGTGAAACAAGACGCAAAGCGCAAAATTAAATCCCATAAACGCAAGCTCGTTTGCCCAAAATCCCCATGGACAGTAACTAACTGGGGAAGTTTCCGACGTACTTAATCCTGATAACTTAATGTGAGAGCTGCTCGCTGGGTTAAAACCCTATTTCGTGCAGGAAACTAGGCGATTATTC
The DNA here is from genome assembly GCA_949319315.1 of Zelleria hepariella. Lineage (NCBI taxonomy): Eukaryota > Metazoa > Arthropoda > Insecta > Lepidoptera > Yponomeutidae > Zelleria > Zelleria hepariella. The sequence goes on along the minus strand of OX439392.1, from coordinate 15,433,141 downwards.
ACAGGGGCCCCGTAAACACTTTCTGACCTTAAACTAGCTGGACTTGGGCACTAAGTAGCAAGGGACAGACGCACCAATCCAGGGCTTCAAGTCTGTTGTACGTAAGAATTTATATTTATGGTTGTTCCGTATGATAAAAGCTGTACGAAAACTACTGTTTTTCTCTGCACACAGATAGCACTTCACCAATTAACATACGGTATTCCAGACGTTAGTATAATGCTCGAAGAGCATGAAGTAACTAACGTGTAACGACTTTTTATTATCCAAAAGTAAGTAAGTGGTTACGAGTAAAATAGTAACACTGTTGTCTAACAGTAATCCATTCCCATTCGTCTAAGTCAGTGTTTTTCAACCTGTGGGTCGCGACCCCCTGGGGGGTCGCGAAGCTTCTGTAGGGGGGTCGCCAGAGGTCGGAAAAACTGGGTACTTTAGTAAAAAAAAAAAAGAGCTCGCTCGTTCACTCCCAACAACTCGTAAGCCACCACCACCACTCCACACTCGCCGGGCGGCAGGCATCGGTATTAGTCGTGCGTACGTACCGTATGGCGACGTATCCGATGTACGTAATTGTAAAAGTGTTTTTATATCCGACTAGCTGACCTGGTGAACTTCGTATCACCTGAAATAGTTTGACTCTCCGCGTCAAAAATGGCGATTCCAATACAAAATGACCCATTTTTATTTCATCCGTTTTTCAGCTAATCCTTTAACTTTTCCCATATTTCTTTGCTTTTAAACCTACCCTGAACTATGGTGAACTAAACAAAACAGTAAATATGCAAATCGGTCAAGCCGTTTCTTAGTTTTAGCAAGACTAATGCATGGCAATTAATTTTTATATACAGGGTGTTAAAAGACCGCCAACAAAGCGGGAAACCACGGATTGTCCTCATCATAATGAACATTTTTGCGCAAGGAACTAAGCCTGGGAAATCAACGGTTTCCGAGATAATGAGGTTCAAAGTCGGACGTTTCGAAACTTTTTTTTTGCAGAAATGTATTCAGTATCTTGTTCTTAAGGCGCTGTACATAGTGAATAGCCCGCGCGCCAAGAAAAATGCACAAAATCGAGTCCTGTATCAAATACACTAACAAAATCGAAAATTTTCACATATCAAACCCTAGAATTAGGTGAGACCTATCTAAAACAGCCAGTTTCGTGTTGACATTCATAAACGTTTTGAAGATATTTTTGATGAAAAAAAATAGGCGGCGCACTTTTTTTCAAACAAAATATCTTGCAATCTGTTATGGGTATCAACACAAAACTGGCTGTTTTAGATAGCTCTCACCTAATTCTAGGGTTTGATATGTGAACCTTTTCGATTTTTTTAGTGTATTTGATGCAGGAATCCTTTTTTGCATTTTTTTTGCACGCGGGCTAATTCACTATGCCCAGTGCCTTAACATACCTTCTCAAGAAGCCATATCAAAATTATGAACATTTATTGCAAAAAACGACGTTAAAATTGCAACCCGCAATGTATTCTAAACATCGGCACTTCAAGCTGCAGTAACATAAACTTATACCTACGCTTGCGCAATATGACTTCTGTGCATTACACGTCCATTGCGAGATAATTTTTTTTCAAAATTATAACCTAAAAAACCAAAATAATTTCCCAGCAAGCAATAATTTATCGAAAAAGTACTTTGTTTTGGTGTCTAGTATGCGTGGCTTTCGGGTCTGTCGGCGGTCTTTTAACACCCTGTATAGATAAGTATGTACTTAAATCCTAATCATGGAGACCATAAATACGTTGTATGGAATGAATATTGGTAATTCAGTAACATACACATACCTACATAAATGATAAAAAAAACCGAAGGGTCAAGGGGGTCGCGAAATATTTTTTTATACCAGGGGGGTCGCATCATGAAAAAGGTTGAAAAATACTGGTCTAAGTTATGTGTGTGGGTTTCTTGGACCAGTGCAGGAGCACGATTTTCCCATACAAACGTAGTTCCGGTTTAATTTCTCATACAGGCGCATTTTCTCTCACTTTTCCCGCGTCCCGTCTCGCTCTGGGTGAAACAGCTATAGAAAACAGTGTGTCACGCTCTTGGCCATCGCCGAGTTCCCACGGCAAAAATTGTTCATTTCAATAAGGGCTATTTTCGAGTGTTTTGACGCTCAAAGGTTGAGTGGATTTCTTAGATAATAGAGGCGCACAGCACTAAGCAGGTACCCATAAGTGACTTTACTGCCTGACCCAACTTTTCCCAGTAAAGTAAAGTTATGATACTAACTTTCCCAAGTGAAGCTTTCGCATTCTTCTATTTTGCGACGAAGACTCGAGAGTCGCCGGGTAGTCTCAAACGTGTGGTTAACCTACATAAGGTGCAGATCTTACGTTCCAAGGAGGACACCACGTAGTGATTTTACGAGAAACCTTTCGTTTCTAACTACTATAGTTAGATTGGAAACTGAAATAGGTTGGAGCTCTGGGCGGGTGAATGAGACAAAGCTTGTACGGTCATGTTTGGCGAAAGAAACTCATATTAGTTGGCCTTTTTAAGCCAGTATTTTTTTTCCTATTTCTAGAATGTATTTGTGAAAATCATGTACCGAAAGATGCCTAATAATAAATATTTCGTAAGCTCAACAAAACTGACAACTTCAAAACCTAAGTTTGTAGGGGTATATTTCTCTGCATTTTTTAGCACACAGCGTATATAGCATAGCGCAGATGATACATACAACCTCCAGTAACACTACTAGATAGATGATAGTAGATACAAGATGGGTGAAGTGACCTCTTGGAGAAAGTACAAGAGTACTTCAAGAGTGAAGACGATTAAATTTATTGGGCAAGACAACACATACTTGCTGAGTATTGCGCGCCGCCTCAAAGATAGGTCAATACTACTCTCATTTGATTAATTAATTCATAGACAGAAGCCGTACCCAGCCATATCAATACAAATCAAATTGTCTAAGGTTCCATCGCAAACATTATATACGTTCTTCAGGGCCATTGGGCAAATATTAACATGCTTGCCAATACCGCAGATGTTTACATCGCCGGTGTAGACGGTCCAAGTAAATACCTGCAAGACTTGGCTGTAGAACTGAGTGAATTTAACCTCTATGAGTTTGAGCACAAGGGTGATGTCAGCAGGACAGCTGAAGTGATTACGGACTTGAATATCTTCAAGGAATTGAATTCTCGTGACGTGGGTCGCAGGAGATTGTTTAGTTGAAATTGCAAAGACAAGCGACTGGTCGATATAGAATCAATCATTCACTCAAATGTTTATCAAAGTAGGTACTTAACTAATCAAGGGTTTATCTGGTTTATCTTCCTGAAAAAAAAATACATAGTATGGAATTATAATTTTGAAAAGAATTTAGAAGCATTTTTACTAGCTATCGATCGATGTAAAAAGCGACAGAACTATTAGCTCCATTTGACTTATTTTTTCGTAAAAAGCTGGGAGTTGGTAGCCTGATAGAGTAGACTTCGCTGAGTCTGGGAAAAATATATTTTTTTTTGGCCGGTCGCGGTTGAAAGTAATTTTTTTTGGACTTGTAAAGTGGTTGGGTTTTTTTTGTCGTGCATGGCTGGGAGTTTTAAATTTGGAAAATTATATTTCTTACCAGGGGTTTTTAAGTATTTCCTGACCATCATCCCCTGAGAGGGTCAAACGGGGTCTGCAGGTTTGTATGAGAAACATTCACATGCATGAAGCAGCAGGGAAAGGCTAGTAATTCCATAATAATTGAATACTCAGAGACAAGAGAGGCCGCAATGAAAATGCTCTCCCAAAGCAAGCGAGGCTTATGTGAAGCGGTCGTATTACCATGTGGTTTGCGTTTGCGAATCTACCTGATCCCGGGGCCTATTGTTTGAGCCCAACAATGTGCGATTACTGACAAAAGGGTCATCATTCAACATTCAACCCTTCGCCAGCCATTTCAGTTCCATATCTTTTTTGAACTGCCTACGTCGAAAAAGGAGGGGAGTGATAAGTTTAAATGTAGAGATACTCTCGCAGCTTAATTAGCTAAGTTTAAATAGTCTACTGTAATAAAACATGCCCCAGACTGCCTTTCTAGTGTGAATGGAGGGTGCCACTAGACGCTGTATAATTAATTATTATGAAACGCCTAGTTCTTTCTACAAACCTATCTGTAGAAATTAATGTTGATCCTAAAGATAAGGTCTGATTTAAATAATTGTTTGTTTAATGATTGGTGTGATCGAAGTATCATTTTATGTGTCGGGGGTTATTTAATTATATGAAACTTTTCGTCGTCCTCTAAAATTCTTGCTCAAAGAGATTATATTAAAACTGTTTGTCGCAAAGGATTTCACGGTTTCATTTGTGGCTTTCAGTCGAAATTGAAAAATATTAAGAGGCGACTAGAATCCTCGCTAAAACTCACATTTGTGTCCGTTTATGTGTCTGCGGTTGCAAAAAAATGCTAGTTTCGGTCAAATTATCCAAATTCATTACGAGTATGATTGCGAGCTATGTGCAGAACCACTCATATCTTTATGAATATTGATGACTATTCATTGTCTGAGTTAGAAGAATGACTCAACATGTACTCAAAAATGTCATTACACATTTCCAATACGACGTGTTCTAAACTGAGGCAATAGTTAAAGTTTAAACAAAGCAAACACATGCATAACAAATGTAACAGTGCCAGAAATTACCAAAAGTATACCTCTTATTGTCATGTTAATAATTTGTTAACGAACTAAACAGACGGAATTATCGACGACGTTGGGTAATAAGAACAACCATCTATTTTGCAACTTCATGAGCTCGAGAACAAAAAGCGATAAGTGGGGATGAAGAAAAACAATAAGATTATGTAAATACCGAACTTTTTATTAGAAGTCCCGAATAAATTACATAAATATTCGCGACTGACGTCGTCTTTCTTAAAAACAAAACGAAACCCGAAACCTTATAAAAAGAAAAATAAAAAGAAAATTTTAAATGTATTCATCTGATCATCTCGCATAGGAATAACAATAATTTGACTAACATCAAAGGCTAGCACAACAAACGCGTATCTACTCTTTGAATTTGAACGCAAAGTCAAGGTAAGATACAAAAAAACTACTCAATAAAGTAGCGACCTAGATATATCACATTGAAAATTTCAAAAGTTATCGTTGAAACTTGGATCTTGAGTTACATCTGCAAATAACTCAATCATGCTTTTTGCATGTCGTGGACTCAGAAATCCAACGTTCCAACGATTTTCCCTTTGTATAAAACATTATCTTACTGAATCTAGTACCACTGAACATAAGCAGCGCTCGATGGAACTCCGTACTGTGGCACTGGAACTTGAACTGGACTGTACACATACACTGGGCCACGGTCTTCGTTGCTATACTGCAGTCTGGCTGTGTACGCCATGTTAGCAAAGTCATTCTCGGTCCTGAACTGAACTCTTTGCAGTTGCGAATCAGGGAGCAGAATGTAGTAGGCACCAGTGGTAATCACTTCAGGTCTTTTCTTTTCTTCTCGACCTTCCTTTTCGCCTTCTTCTTTGTTCTCTTCTTTCTCGCCTCCCTCCTTTTCTTCTCGGTTATCACCTTCTTCTTTGTTCTCGTCTTCTTTCAATTCTTCAGCTTCGCCTTTCTCCTCGCCGCCCTCTTTTTCCTCGCCTTCCTTTTCTTCGCCGCCTTCGTCTTTGCCTTCCTTTTCTCCCTCACCGCCCTCCCCTCCTTCGGATTTCTCAGCTGGAGGACCGTATTCTGCATCCAAGCTTCTTGGAACTAAGTAGGTCAGAAAAGGTGCACCGTAGCTGTCGGCTGGAACTCCGTAAGACGTCGCCGGAGGCAATACCTCCTGGCGAGCTGGCAGGACAAATTCCGTCGGTGGTTTGAAGCCAGCCGCTGGGTAAGGGGCGTCGTCACTTCTCCTTGACGCAGGCACACTCTCGCTTTCAGACCTGAACCTCGAAAGTCTGTAACGAGGTGGCTCAGCAGCTACCGCAGCAAAAGCGAAGAGGGCACAAATTAGGATTTTCATCTTGTTCCTTTGACAGATGAGCGACAAGTGATGCTGAGCGTGACGGACGCGACGCTTTTATAGGGAAATGCAAAAGGGGAATATTGCTTGTTGCGCGTTTTCTTTCCGGATGCGTCACCCGTGTCTCCGCCAATAATCGATATTCGGGCCGAGTCCACGACATTGGCCCCTTAACGCGAAGATCAGAGGTTGCGCAATCGCCGCATTAGGAGATGTCATTGTTGGTGACGTGCAGCGCATACGATTCGCTGCGGCTGCTTACGAAAAACTCTTAACGAGGGCTTTAATATTCATGACTCGGGGGAGAATAGCTTTCTTTTCGCGCCACTAATTGGGGCATTTCGCGCGTGTATGGGCTATATTTGCCGCATTGTCAGCGTAATGGGCTCTGAGGGGCCTTACGCTGCGAGCGTCCTCGAACCGCCAGATCGGCAGTATCCACCAGACGTTGTCGATAATTAAAACGCTCGCTGGGAACAATCGGCTGGGATTGGTGCACTTGCTGGTGGATGTGAATGCATTATGTATGACGCGACCTAACATTTCTATCGCTGCGGACGCTGAGTGACTCCACATAATGACATCATCAACGTTATGCTAGGGTATGGTCATTAGCATATTTGCCACAGTTCCCAGGTTCGATGGTAAAGACAGTCGTTGCCAAATCGTGACGTGGTTTTTATTTCTGAAATCGAAGATCACATATATTCGCTTATTGTTGATGCTCACACATGCAGAACATTTCCATCACAGTGTCGCAAGTCACAAGCAGTCAATGGAGTCAATCACCAGTTCATCAGCAATTCGATTTCTCTTGAAAACAAAAATCCTGTTGTAATTTTTTGACATCCAATCCGAGCACAATGAACATGTGACACGGCGGCGCCCATTCATGCGTGTTTATTTATTTTCCAGCGAGCAAAATGGTTGTTTGACGTTTAATTACGCGGGAAAATGGCGTCTGCCGCCGCCATGTTGCCGCCCTGACCACACAGTAAACAGTACAGAAGACTAATCACACTACAAAAATCATTCAATAACTTAATAACTTAGGCATTTGCATTCTTCTTCTCTCGTGTCGAAAGCGTCACACGTCGCGCTCCCAAAAACGTGCCAACTGGACCGCGCTGGGGGTCGCGTGGGGGGCATTTGCATTAAGGATGATTTATACAGCAACCGATGGAACCTTCACTCACACTAGATGGGTGAAGTGACAACTAGCACGCTGCAGAGTCTGGGATACCATTGTCATAGCCCTAGCTTATTAAATTAAATGGTTAGTGCGCAGACCATTCGCGATGGTCAGACGAAATCTCCAAGTCAACATAGGGATGGATCCAGAGGATCCACGGAGGATGTGGGCTGATGAAGATGATAAAGATGATGATAATGAATTTAAACGTAGTGTTGCTTAAAATGTACTTACGGTCACCCATGGCAACGTATTTCCGGGCAGGTGACGCTGAAAATAATAGCTCTGATTTCGTAGTTTTCGTACCTCCAAAGCTTCTGTTTATTCACATTTTGCGGTCCCGTCGTCTCCCCGTGACGACGCGTCGGATAGGCGGTAAAATATACGTACAAACCGCGTATTAAAAGATTAATATGGTTTTAGACCGTTTTTTCTCCTAAAAGGGTTGAGTGCTGGAATATTTTTAATGAATACCGCCCTGATGAAATTGCTCTGCTCTAAATTGCCGTTTTTGAAACTTTAGCATTTAATTTTATCCATTTCCCTTTATTCTTGGAGGTATGTTTGCTTTTTAGATTAGTAAAATGGGATTAAAAATTGACATGAATACAGACATCAAATGTGTTCGCACATTATACATTCTGTCTGACCCATACGCGAAGAAGTAGTGTTCATTGTTGCTAGTTTGTAACTATAATACATATAATAAGGTTGTTTGATTTCTAGTTCAAATAATAATAACAGTGTATGTTATGTGTACGCGAAAGAAAGATAATATATTTAGGATAAGACCATCTTAGTAAGTTATACGTATAACGTACGTACCTAAGTATGGTTGTTTTATTTATATGGTTCTGTTTTCTTTCCCTTATAATATATTTATCTAATGGATACATTTTATTGTTTCAGGTACGTACTCGTACCTAACTACAAATGGGATTCATTTTCACCAATCAAGTAAGCAATTCCTACTCAAAGCATAAAACAAAACATTTGTGTCGCAAGCCCTTGTCACATTAGCCACTAGGACCCGCAGCAGCAGCATCTGCTGCTACTGTGTTTTCGCTCTCAGTCCTGTCCATCCAAAGGTTGTCTGGAAGAAATCGCTTTTAGCGATAAGACCGCCATTTGTACTGTTATTTTTAAATGTTTATTTGTAAAATGTTTTCGTTTGTGCAATAAAGAGTTACTTACTTACTTACTTAGGACCCAATAAAATTAGAAACTTAGAAAGGAATCATGCGTAGTTACAGATAGTTTCTGTTCGCTTTTTAACTACATTATGTCATTTGTCGATTCGTTTTTTCAACCTCGATGTGACCTTTCAACGGCTTTGTCAAATTAAATCCTGATCACGCTTGTCTTCACACGTCTTCTTGTACCTACAGGATAAATTCAATATTCTGCTAGGTGCCTATTTGTTTCTATTTCTACAGTCTCTGTTTTCAAATAAATCCTCTAGTTAGTTAATAATATTCAGATTAACCATCGACCTTAAAGTCTGAAATAATGTTGACTTTTCAAAAAGCAGTTTGTAATAAAAATGGGCCGGTGGTTGAAAAGGGTAGCCAAAATTTTTGTGGTCAGCGCGGAAAGAATTAATATCCCATTTGGGTCTGAGAATAACCACCGCATTATAATCTAAACCTTTTATTTCCTGTAAAGCAAATGAAAGTATCTGCCCAAACCCAAAGTTACCATTTAGGGCCTACATTCATCACAATTTAGCCCACAAATGGGCAATGATTCAACGTTAATGTGCAAAAAATTCTAATTCAATTTCCGGCGCAGGGTGCGAAAAGTAACTTGGCAAAGCGGCTTTAGTAAACTGGTTTCCTTTTGATATATATTTTACCTGTCGGTGGTAAAGGAGATGTTCTTAGTAAAATCTGTTTCAAATCTACAAACTCGAAGAAAATTTGAAAGGAACAATGTCTTCTAATAAGAATTAATTTCTTTCACCCGTAGTACCGTATTGACACCTGGCTAGGTGCACTGATGGCAGATGGACGAAGTCCATGGTGGAATATTAGAAGAAGCAGAAGAATATTCTTTATTGTACTAGATAACATTTTAAGGACATACAGTATAAAATACATTAATGGTACAAATTGGCGACCTTATTGCTAACAGCAATCTCTTCAATCAAAAAAACACTCGCCTTAAAAATTGTTCTTTACTCCCTCGGGTAACTCAACCTGCTATTATATTGATGACATAAAAGACCCCTCTCTTTTCGTTTCGGTACAGAATTGAAAGTGATACTGCAATGTGTCAAATTCAAAGAGTTTTCCTTTTTCTCACCGTCTCCGTCTGGTAAACATTTCCATGACCCGTTTAACATTTAAGCAAGAGCACGCTTTACATAGGAATTGTTTAGAGGCCGGGACAATTGCGATACTGTCTCGTCACACCATCGTCGCCCGCCAGTTCGCAGCACGAGGGCATACTGTGAAAATAACACCAGGGTCAATTTCATCCGAGAAATTTATTATTACCTAATTTTGGTGGCACTTTTTATTTATGGTTTTTAGTGTAACGGCCCTACCTTTGTCACATAAAATGAATCGCCGGTAGGTCGTTCATAAACAAATTTATTTAAGCCAACCTGTGAGAAAAGGGTCGTGCCGGTTCTCTATGTTTCGTCTGGTTCCGCTGCAAGTTAGAGTACTCCCCTGGAGTAGAAGCCGAGGTGGTTAGAAGCCTCCAGAGTCTCGGGGAGCGGAAATCTACCAGCTAGTGGAGCAGGAGCGGAAGCGGTGTTAAGCAGTTGTGGTGTAGAAAGCCAACCGTAGCGGTGTAATCTCCACGCGAGCGCGGTTTCCAATGTGTGAATATTGCGAGTCATCAAAAGTCTCCGATGCGATAGATTGATGTAATCATGACCAAATCAAAACCACTGTGGGCAGAACACTGTATGAATGCACCCAACCTCTAACCGAGGAAAATCGTAAGATATCGTAAAGCGCGCAACATCAGCTACTGATAATACTACATGTGGACCACGACCGGCTCTGATAGAGTGTAATGAAGAAGATGTGGGCACGAGCTTGCCCCGGAGTTAAGATTTTTGAACGAGCTAGTGAAGCGAGCGAAGTTCTCCGAGTCTACTGAAACAATCCGGCGTTTGTATGTATGTATGTATGTATGAATGTTCGTTCGACGATAACTTGAGAAAATTTAGTCTGATCGTCATGAAATTTGGTAGGCAGGTAAATGAGATAAAGAGAATTTTTAAGTTCGAACATGAGCCAAATCGGTCGAGGAGTTGCTGAGTTATGGGGTCGCGAGTTCATAGTTCGGGGCGAACCACTAGTGTAGACAAGTTTGTTACACCAACTGTCCATCCTAGTTAACACTATCCCAGAGAAGAGACCTATGCCCAACCGTGGGGTGTACATTATTAAGTAACGCAGAGAGAGTTTCAGAACATTGTGGTTCTGAATTGAGAATTTTACTAATCAATAGATAAATATCGTTCTGTCACGTTCGTTCTTTTGTGAGAAATCTGCAGAGATACGAGTAGAACAATATTTAAGTGCTTGCTTAGCGAATTCCTCAATATTCAGGAATCGGGAGTTAGTCCTACTTAATTTTTTTAACCGACAACCAAAAGGAGGAGTTACTCAATTCGACCCGTAAGAGGTTTTTTTTAATGTTTGTTACCTCAGAACTTTTTTTAATGAGAACCGATTTAAATGTTTTTTTTTTTATTGAAAGGGTAAACTTCCCATGTGGTCCATAAATGATGAAGATCTGATGAAGAACTTCGGATATGGAGAACTGAACTCCTCAATGGACAGCAGCAGATCACACAGAGCTTAATAACAGTGTACCTTTTAACGACTGATGACGGTTTTTTAAAAATTTTGTAAATTTGTACTTTGTAGCTCGACGAGTTTCGTAGTAGGGCACCAGTAGCTGGTTGGTCGATATCGGTATGAAGTCGATCTTTCACGATATCGGGTCATTCCATTTGAAAGTCAAAGCGGCGGGTTATATAGTTGGTAGAAGGAAATAAGATCTTCTCTTGCAAAAACTAATGCTTAGGTGAAACGTGTGTGCTGTTGTTGTTAAATTCTAACTTATATCTGCCCGCGTCTTCATCTTCGTCTGTCATGTCGCAAACAAAATGATTTTGATAGTTGGAATAGTGGAATTTTTTTTCGTCATATGCTACGTCCACGGTATGGCGTGTTTGTAGTGGCTGCACTGTTCCCTCGCACGGATAAGTGCTTTAAAAAAAACAAGAAGTGGTTAAAATGTATAGGCCTAAAAGTATTTCGTCATTGGTCTAAGAGACAATGTGTCAGGCAAGAAAGTACCAATCCAATTAAGCCTGGAAGAGATTGCTTTTATTAATAAGGTTGCCAATTTGTACCATAAATGTATTAATTCTGTCTGTCCTATTTTTTTCTATTCAACAACGAATATTTTATTATATTCAAGTGTCACATTCTCTTACGAAAAGACTGCTTCTCCATAATACACGGGTATATCTTCATGGGACTCCCAATACGTTTGCAAATTGTTGGTGGATTGATGCTGAATATGTAGGCCTCCAGGCCCCTGGTGATTGTTTCGTTTGGCTCATTGAAGTTTCATTCGGTTGTAAGTTCTAAGGATGTTTGAGGTGTAAATAAATGAACTTTACTGATCTTTGTTGTTCTGAAATAACAGCTTCTTCTTCTTGGCGTGCCTCTTCACTAATGGAGGGTGTCAGTCAGCTCTTCATCTTCATTTTGACGCTGGCTATCCATCTAAAGACAGCTAAATACCACGTGCACGATCAAGTTAAATGTAAGAAGGATTCTCAACGAGGTGTCCTCGATATTTGTACCTAACAATAAATCGTTTGGAATATTATTTTTACAAAAGTGTTCGTTTGCTGAAAGAGCTGCTGTGGTCAGGAGTAAACCAGAAATTATCCGATATTAACCAGTTTCCAATAAAATTATGTGTTCATGTTGCAAATCAAAATAGACAAAATATAATATGCCACCCCACGTCCGCAATAGTGAATTAAATCTCAGTCGGTTTTATGATCCAAAATAAAGTAGGCTATCCCAACGGCAACAAAACTGACGTGAATACAAATATAGAAGCGTATACAGTTGCCGAGAAATGAGCTTCTATCCTTCTTAGGAGTTGGAATTGTAGGCTTGTGCTTATTCCTAGTATTTATATTATGATGGCTACCTAATGTATCTAACTCTGCAATATGTTGTATCGGCTATAAAGATCTCATCATCCAGTTAAATTTCATTGGAGGTATGGACCCTTCCTAATAGAGTTTAACGCGCGCTTGTCCGATGCTTTACTCTTTCATTTTTGTCGCTTCGCATGCGACAGTGCATGTTTTCGCTGACCATTTTCATGCGAAGTGAAAAAACTGGATGAAGTCACAATAATAATTGACTGCGCGTTGATGGACAGGCTACATTGCAGTTTTAAATGGTTTTTGTTTTTATACTAGCTTTTGCCCGCGACTTCGTCCGCGCAGTAGTCGAGTTACGGGTGACTTAGCAAAATGCCTGACCAACTGACCATCTAGAATGGAATATGCTCAAGACTTCGGTCCCGTGGACTGTGGTCCTAAAGCGTGGACTGCGCTACATTTTCATTGTTTCATATTGGTTGAATCTCCTTCTTATCTTGCATCTTAGGTCGTTTCTTCAATCAGGTGGGCCAGCTCCAAGAATCTCGGCATCGCCTTGTTAAGCCATAGTTTTACTCACATAGAGTTTTTATCCCTCGACTAAATAGCTCCTTTGTTACAAGTTAGTTGTCGTGTGTCTGTCTGTGGAATCTACCTATTTGAATATCACGTCAACCTATTTTATAAGATCAAACGAACTTCCCCAAGTGAAGTTCGATCAATATTATATTAATCGATTTATTTGAAGATATAATATTAACAAGGTAGTTTCCCCAACCTACAAGGCACATTCGCACTAATTTTAAAGAGTACTTTATAATAATTTTAAAAGTTTCAACTTGACTTCCGTTGTCATTCTGACATCCTGCCCCGCCACGCCGCCAAGCCTCATTCTTTTTAGAGAGCTATTTAGCAAAACTGAAGGGTCCGGGCAGGGCGGGTTATTATATCTTCAAATAAATCGATTAATATAATATTGATCGAACTTCACTTGGGGAAGTTCGTTTGATCTTATATTATATTGCATCGATTTATTTGAAGATATAATATTAACAAGGTAGATGTTCAGAGCAAAGTTTTGCGGCTATTGTAAATATTTTTTCATAATTACAATAAACCACAGAAACCAATTCACTGTTCTGATAAATTCTAATAGGTAAACCATAATATTATCAATAAACAAGATGCATTATATGAAATCAACATAATTTTTCTGTAAGACTTACTAGTCTACTACTTTTGCTGCGTACGCAAAATAAATAATACCGAATAATACTAAGTTTGTCCATTAATTGATGATTATAAAACTTGATGAGAGTTTCGGATGCTGACTTCCAAGTCGCCACATAGTTTACCTATGTCCACAGATTGTAAAGTATAAAGTGAGACGCCACGGCGTACGTCTGAAGAAGTGGCGTGGCATGAGCGTGATGCACGCTGAACAAAGTGATTACTCCACACTCCTAACGGCTGATGGTCTGAGAGACTGTGATAGCAACTTTAATATAATATTATGGCATTATTACTTTTGCCCTTGATACATAGTTTTTAAAGGCATTCGCTGGACTTTTAAGGTATTATTAATTATACCTAAAGAAGAAAACCAAACACAAGGCAAAGTGAACCGCTAGCAGCGGTGGATGTATTAATTAATATCAGTGCAAGAATCGTAAATCTTTATGTAGGTAGTCAGATATTAGGTTTGTCCACGCACAGTGGTGCCCATAAACTCAGGTTTTTCAAGAAAACTAAATTGTCTAGATGGAGCAGTAGCTACAGAATGGAAAAACTATTTGTGGATCCCAATCCCAAGTATCCACATACATAAAGATAGCTAGTCTAGATAGATAGACAGCATTAGATATAGACACATTATTGCATACCAGAAATTAACCATTTGCAAGAATTTTCGTAACATATTCTTAAATGGCCCTTTTTATTTATTTTAATTTTTTAATTTTTGTCGTGTGTTTTTATTTGAAAATTGGAACCCAGATCATTAATTACCTAACGGCAATGATAGAGCCCAGGCATTATTATGTTTTATGGATAGATTCACCCCATTTACAGTTTAATATTAAATTGGAGGTGTGTTGATAAGGCCCCACGGCACCATCATAACCTTATGTACCTAGGTACGTATTAATAAACGCGATGCGGGAAGTTTTTTCCCTTTAGCCCTTGCAACCAGGGTAAAATGTTGTGAGAGGTGGTGTTTTGTCCTGACTCCTGACAGAGGACTGCTAGGCTGCGATAGGAAGAGATCACGCCACCAACGATATTAATTTGTATGATACAGGAAACCCCCTGGCTAAGATAGCAGAAAGATTGATTCATATCATATTATTATTTATATGCTATTTATGAAGGTATGGTACATACATTGGTGGAAATGCATAAAATAACCAAGGTTTCCAATTAATAGTGAATAACAAGTCTAATAACTTTCAATGATTGAAATTCAATCTGGGTTTTTGTTCCAAGGAACGGGTGTATCATATTTGGCATTACTCGTTAGGTGGGTAGAAACATTTTAAAATGTCTATTTAGAAAATGTTCGACTCTGTATCCAGATTCGATGCTCACTTTGTTGATAATAGAAGAAGTGATAAAAGCCTAGACTTTATTGTCTCTGTGAAGTCCTTTCCTTATATTATGGACACCTCACATTTGTTGATGTAAGTAGGTAGCTTATCGCCGTGGTGTTCTCGACGCGTTATACCCCTATTATGAGTACATTGTAGATTTGTAGTGTACCAAGTCTACAAGTGGGACTAATTCCTATAATTACAAAAACTAATCCTTTCATGTCCGCGATACGAAAATACGAAGTACCTACCTTTCTTAATTTATTTTTATGGACTGCGCCGCATCCTCGGTATGGTGGTGTGTGTAAATATTGTGGAGCTAGCTGGTCTTTAGCAACCTATTGAATTCAAAGCTCAAAGTGTATGTATTCTCTAAATGTAAGCACCATAAATGTCAAAAGGAAATATTGTTTATGTCATTATGGGCCATTTCCGTTTTCGTTTTACAGAATGGGCCCTCAGCACAGTCTAAAACTGGAAGAATAAGTATTTAGTCTTAGTCATCATAACTATTACCTAATTATATTTTCATTATTGCAAGAAATTGAGTATGTAAACGGGAACCAGTAGCCACCCATGTCTGAAAGCTGGACAAGCAGCAGTGAAACTGCCTATTGTATCAAGTGTGTTAAGTCACTTAAGCATAAGAACTGTTTTTAAACAGTTTGTTGAATCAAATTCGAGAGAATAGGTATGTCTGATTCTATGTTAGTCGTACTTCTAAAGGTTCCCATTATTCCATTTAATTCTGTAAATTTTGGAAAATTTTTATTGTATACGATACCTATAAAGGTATTTTATTTTTCGTTATGAGCAAATAAACCATCGACAAACCCGCGATGATTTCGTTTTACTTTTTAATAACTACCGTAACAGACATTCAGGTAGGAGTTGGTACTGTTTCAGTCCCATTTCTCTCCCCCCCCCCTTTACGAGGCGTCAGACTGGTCTTTATTATGTAACATGGTGCTGCTGAAAGTTCATACACTGTAAACTGATATGTGACAAGACTCAGATTTCAGTTTTCACCTTAGAATCGTAAGAATTGGCGTTGACTAGGTTTTATTGGCATAAATAATAGGTACTCCCACTGCATGGTGGCCAGGAGTTCATATTTTGGGATACGCTTTTCAGTAATTTAGTAAAGTTTCATTTTAAAATGACTGCTTTACCACTTTATGTAAGGCTTTTATTTTCCGAATATTATATCAGAAAAGTATACGTACTTATTTTGTATTTTTTCTATACCTAGCTAGGTATGTAAGCATTCGGGCGTATCCACTTTTTCTCATTTTTACAAAAATACGAGATACCATGATAAAGCGGCCAGCACTCATTGTAATAGGGAGTCATTGTTATTTTTTACATTTTTAATAGCGTTCATTGCTATTTTTCAATAGTGACAAAATTACCGTTCATCGAGTCCGTTCATAGAGCGGTGTGTGATGTTGTGATTAATAATTCTAGCTGAGTTACAGTAGGTATAATTATTAGTTAAGGTCTGAAAGATTTCGGGTGTTTTTACCTCTTGAACCTTACTTATCTCCCGTAAATTTATAGTGTTTGCTTTATTCAGCGCAGAAGGGGTCAGCCTAGTTGTTGGATGATTTCCAAAAATTTTTTCGCGCTGCTTTGCTACGTAGAGGTAATTAAATTTAATTAATGGCAGATGACTCTGGGTTTAGCTACTGTAGCTTACGGTTAGGGCTTATAAACAGGCCTTTTAGTACGGAAGCCGACCGCATGATCTTCACGTCACTTGATACAAAGATAAGCTCTATGGCTTCAAATAGAAAAAGTTACGCTGAGCTCGAATCAATCGGTCTTATCACTCTGAATTGGCCGAAAGGTCGAAAAAATGGGCCACTTCCGGTGCAAAAAAACACCCGATTTTACGTGATCTGATACAAGAATGAGACTGGTGGCTTCAATTAGAACTTCTTTCGGAGAGGCAGAAAAACCAAGTCTGCCAGCGCTGGAGTGGCCGGAAGTACCCGACAGACGCCCTCAAAGATCATGATTTTACTCAAAATTTACGTGATCTGATACAAGAATGTGACTTGTGGCTTCAATTAGCCCTTGATTCGCAGAAGCAGAAAAACCAAGTCTGCCAGCTCTAAAATGGCCGGAAGTACCTGCCAGATGCCCTCAAAGATCAGGATTTGGGCCAAATTTACGTGTTCTGAATTGATCTGATACAAGAATGAGATTGGTGGCTTCAATTAGAACTTCTTTCGGAGAAGCAGAAAAACCAAGTCTGTCAGCTCTGGAGTGGCCGGAAGTACCTGACAGACGCCCTCAAAAATCACGATTTTGCTCCAAATTTACGTGATCTGATACAAGAATATGACTGGTGGCTTCAATTAGAACTTCTTTCGGAGAAGCAGAAAAACCAAGTCTGTCAGCTCTGGAGTGGCCGGAAGTACCTGACAGACGCCCTCAAAGATCATGATTTTGCTCCAAAATTACGTGATCTGATACAAGAATGAGACTGGTGGCTTCAATTAGAACTTCTTTCAGAGAGGCAGAAAAACCAAGTCTGCCAGCGCTGGAGTGGCCGGAAGTACCCGACAGACGCCCTCAAAGATCATGATTTTGCTCCAAATTTACGTGATCTGATACAAGAATGAGACTGGTGGCTTCAAATAGCCCTTGATTAGCAGAAACAGAAAAACTAAGTCTGCCAGCTCTGGAGTGGCCGGAAGTACCCGACAGACGCCCTCAAAGATCAGGATTTTGGTGTATGGTGTACAGTATCACCATCTTACCTGTTCAGGCTATGAAAGATACTTCGTAACTTACACTTAGTTCTACAGGTATGACTACTATGAAAAAAAAACCGCCTAGTTCTACATCCATGTATGACTACTTGGAACATGTAAAATGGTAATTTTTTGTTCTGTCTAGTCATACACCTACACGGTAGATTTAACTGTAATTTTATATCTGTACAAAATGATTTGTTTTGGCCCCCGCACTATCTTGTTTACTGGTTAAGTGCCCTTTATCCACGAAAATCCATTGAAAAGATCCATTGATGGATTTTTGTGGACTTTATGACCACTTTAATCCATTACTCGGGACTGTTGTACGGAATGTATTTTTTGGACACAATGAGTAACAAAAAATTCATTAATAAGATATTGGTAGGTACACCAAGGGTAAAAACACTTTCAGGCCCAGTTATGGGCCCAGCGTTATGTTCTAAAATGTTAAATCCCAAAACAAAACAAAAAAACACAGAATTTCAACAAGTAGGTAACAAGTCCAAGTGACAGATGTTAAAGTAAAACATTTTACAACCCCTGTTTGATTTAGCTCATATAAAAAAAACTCCAGCCAAGCCAAGATAATTATGTTTTTTTGGAGTCATGAACTAGCGGTGCCGCGGGCACAAGAAAATGTAGAAACTAGTTGTTTGTCTTATTCACTTTTAATGATTCGCGATATTAAAATTTGCCTAAAAACCAATCGCGATTCGACCCGTTTCGAATACAATAGTTGTTTGTCTGTTCTTACTTCACAGCCTATGTGGCTCATATTTTGTCCTTTGCTTGTCATAAGATTTTTACTGTCAGTTGTACAGCCGTTTAGAAGTTAATGTAAAAAAGGATAATTATTCTTACTACCCGTTGTCCTATTACGCATTTTCCCGTAGAAATGAAGCATTTTCCCGCGGTAAAAAGTAACCTATGTTCATCAGGGATAATGTCGGCTTCTAATGGTAAAATATTTTTTCAAATCAGTCCAGTAGTTTCGGAGCCTATTCAATACAAACAAACAAACAAACAATCAAATCTTTCCTCTTTATAATATTATTATATAGTGCAGATGTAGATTAGTGTAGATAGTGTAGGTAGATGATGGTGCACATGGCTACTTTAGCAGGTAGAGGGCGCGAGGGGTGTGGAGTGTAAAAATCATTATGACTGTAGTAATACGTCAGATGGTTCGACATAAACTGATTTATTTTTAATACATGGCAATAACAATAAGGTCTGTATACCACATCAATGACAAGCAAAGGAAAAAAGATGAGCTAAATAAGCTGAAGTAGGAATACCCAAACGACTGGTTTCTACATTTTCTTGTGAGTTGGTGATTATAGAGCATCGCACAGTGGTCGATTTGTACGATTTAGGCGGCCAAAAGTCCATTTCTCAAAGTTAACTTATAACAAAACTAATTGATTCCCGGAAAAATAGACACCCCGACTGCCCAAACCCCACCCCTCCCCAGTTCCTAGAACTGCGTGCGCGCCCCCACAGGTAGTCGGAACTTGATCGTCGCGCAAGCTGTACGCGTTCGTTCTCGACACTCTTAGCGCAACCGATATTCTAAAGTGAATATTTCATTGGATATTATTCAGTTACTCGGGCATGGAGGTAGTAACTCGCAGATATCTTTTTGATAAGATGATTGAGGAAAACTCTCCATCAATAAACGACAAATTGGAATACTTACAAAATTATTTGTTAGTGTCTTACGGGGACTCCGACGAAGACAAAAAGTATATAAATCATAAATTTTCATATTTTAAAACAGAAATAAAAAAGAGATGGTCCAAAGCACGCAACACGCTAGAAAAATTTCTTATAAGCAATGATGCATGGTTAGCAGGAACGTTCGAGATGCCCATAAAAACGCATAATAAGTCAGGACGACCTAGCAAAACATTCAGTAGTGAAAGAACTAAAAGGAGGAAAACAGAAGAAGTTCGCTCCTCTGTAGGCAAAGAAGTGATAGTTCACGCAGCGCAAGTAATTTTACAAAAAGAAGGAAAAAGAAACGCCTCGCAAGTCCTAAAAGATATTACAAATTCGCCTTCAGCCGCAAACGAATGTAAAAAAAGACATTCCAAATCAAAGGCACAAGATCCCCTTACGCCTCGGGAGGCACTGCGAATGTGCGTGGACGCTGATTTGACACGAAGTCAATATGAAATTGTGCGAGCAACCAACAGAAGCTTTTACCCGTGCTACGAATTAGTGTTGAAGGCTAAACAGGAATGTTACCCACCCAAAGAGACGCTACGAGTGACCGCTTCCTGTGCTGAAAGTGATCTACAATCTTTGTTAGATCACACCGTCACGCGATTATCAATTTTCCTCGAAGAAGTACTAATGACTCTTACAGAAACTGAGAGAAATTCCTTGCAGATTATCTGCAAATGGGGTTGTGATGGTTCACAACAAGCTCAATACAAACAAAAGTTAATGAATGACGCCGACTCGGATGCAAATATATTTTTGAGCTCATTCGTGCCTCTACAAATTGTTTGCGGCGAAGACAAAACAAAAATGGTTTGGCAAAACCCGACTCCTTCTTCACCACGATATTGCCGCCCGATACGATTCAGATTTATAAAAGAGTCTACAGACATTACAAAAGATGAAATAAATTACGTTCGGGACAGTGTGAAGTCCCTAAAAGCCACGGAATTGGAACTGAATGGGCAAAAATTCTCGGTTAGCCACAGTCTTAAAATTACCATGGTGGACGGCAAAGTTTGCAATGCGGCGACTGACACCAAATCAACGAGTAGATGCTACATATGCGGAGCCACTTCACAAAACTTTAATGACTTAAGTAAAAAAAACGAAATTCACCCAGAATCGCTTGAATTTGGCCTATCAACTTTACATGCCAGAATTCGATTATTCGAGAGTATTTTACATTTAGCTTATAAATTGCCCGTTGGGAAATACCGTGAAAAAAGAACCAAAGCAGAAAAGATGCTAGAACAACAAAAAAAAAAAGAGATTCAGCAAAGATTCAGAGAAGAAGTAGGTATCTTGGTAGATATGCCAAAATGTAATTTTGGTAACACAAATGACGGCAATACTAGTAGAAGATTTTTTGAAAACCCACATCTGGCTGCTGAAATAACGGGAATGGACTTTAATTTTATTTATAGAATTAAAGTTATTTTGGAAGCCATATCAAGCGGTCACAAAATAGATGTCCCGAAATTTGATGAATACGCCATGGAGACAGCAAAACTGTATGTAGAGTTATATGGTTGGCATTCTATGACTCCTACCATGCATAAAATTTTGGTACATGGTGGAAAAGTTATAGAAAATTCTCTAGTGCCTATTGGTCAACTTTCGGAGGAAGCTGCAGAAGCTCGTAATAAGCACTTTCGCTCATACCGTCTAAACTTTGCTCGAAAGTTTTCACGCGAAGACTGTAACCTTGATATTTATCACAGGTTACTCTTGACATCAGATCCACTCATCAGTTCAATGAGAAAAAAAAGAAGATCCGATCAAAACCATTTTTGCAGGAAACTTTGGAGCTTTTGCTTCCTGCAGAGCCAAATACAAAAGGCACTTGTGATAAATGCATGGAAAGTGACGGTGAGGAAGAATTGTCTTTTAAAGAGTAACATAACAATTTGTATGTTAAACTTTCATAAAATATTGTCTTATTGTTTATGATTCGGTACCTAACATTGTAAGTAACATTTAGTATAATAATGTGGTAATAACTGTTGACCATTTAATTTTAGTGTATACTGTATTTTTTTGTCATCCATATTTTATTTTAAATTTAAATAGGCATGCAGACTGTAGAGAATAAACATTTTTTTTTATGTACGGCCGTCTTTTACTTAACAAATTGTGATAATTCTTAACCCAAATATCAAAAACTACTAAGCCGATTTCGATAATTCAAATGAACTCAATATATATATTTTACACCAAAGGGAGATTTAAAGAAAATTTAAAAACATTGGCGCTATTTACAAAAATATTTTCACAGAAATGTTTTTTTGTATAGAAAAATACGCTTTCAATGAAACGAATAGGGATAAACATATATATTCACTCTAAAATACCAGATTAGCATTTGTTGTCGTATTTATTACTGAAATAAAGCATAAAATAGTTTTGGCCGCCTAAATCGTACAAATCGACCACTGTGCATCGCTTGTATCGATCCTATGTTTCAATATAAATAAAAACCGGCCAAGTGCGAGCCGGACTCACGAAATGAAGATTCCGTGCAGCCATTCAATTTAAAAAATGGTTACTTGGCGTGTTTTGACCATGGCTGGTCTGATAGTAACTTTTGATCAATACAATAATCAAAATCGAATGGCACGTAAAAATAATTATGTCAAAAAAACAACGTTTCTTGCAATTTTCTATTAAATCACGGTTTTACTCACTAGTCGGCTACACCGACGTGAGTAAAACCGTGATTTAATAGAAAAATGTGCAGTGATAACGAAAGTTTAAGTTTAAAAAAATCTTTCACCCTATACCTAACTATATTCTTCAAAATCTGTAAATGCCATTCGTAATATTTTCGCATTCCGATGACTTTCTTCTTTCACAGTTTTCCTGTAGCTATAACGGCTAATGGTGCTGGCTGTCCTTGCAACCTACCTCAAAACTCACGAATATGAGTATAGTCATATTCGTGAGTTTTGAGGTAGGTTGAATGAAATGACAAAGTTAGAGAAGTTTAAAGTTACAGGCCCGCCTGGCCATGAATCCTATTTTGTATAGACAAATAGACAACGCCGTGGTCAGGCTGTTTTGACAGGGTTCCGTGGCCGTGTACCTTTCGGACCACGGAACGAAAGCGCCAAAAGCATCCCAGTTTGCGTGCTTGTTTCTTTGGTTCAGTTATACTGGTCGATGCAATCGAAAAAAAAATTAAAAGCGGACGGTGCTAAATACTTGTATCGTTTTTTACCATTTTTCTGAACTTCGTGTCTAAAACACATTGTAAGGGGTATTTTTTTCATTTTTTCTTTTCGATCAAGGAACAGACAACCAGCACCAAATTGACAGATTAACATCTAATATGTTGGCACTATACTAATTTTATTGATGACTGTCATTTCTGTAAAGACCTAAGTCCACACACTCCGATTTTTTTTACACTCTGGTTTCATCATAAATATTTTTTACATTGCTTTGAACGTGGTAGTTACATTTCAGATGTTAAAATAGTTGATATTTAAAAGCTCAGCACATTCAACCTATTTAAGGCATGCACATATTATAAGGACATAATGCTAAACAGTATAATTAATAATAATGTTAATAATTTTTAAAGATGTCAATAAATTTTAAGTCAATCCGATGACTTTCTCTTCTGACAGTTTTTCTGTAGCTATAACGGTTAATGGTGCTACCTCAGCGCGCCATCCTGTATAATGGAAATGTTTTTTTTTTTATTATTGCCAGTGTTTTCACCATGATTTTTGATGCTCACAAGAAACAAAATCGAATGTTCCCAAAAAAAAAAAGTTTTGTCAAAATCGCAAATTTTTTGGCACCCTGTCTATAATTTTCAAAATCTGTAAATGCCACTCGTAATATTTTTGCAATCTGATGACTTTATTTTCTGACAGTTTTTCTGTAGCTATAACGGTTCATGGTGCTGCCTCAACGCGCCACCCTGTATAATGGAAAGTTTAAGTTTAAGTTTTATTTAGATTTTTTTATATTTGTAATGTTTTGACCATGGCTTTTGATCCTTATTTACTAGAAACAAAATCATATGGCACGAAAAAATAAGTTTGGTGAAATTTACCAATTTACTTGCACCCTGTATATATTTTTAAAAATCTATAAATGCCATTCATGATATTTCCGCAATTCAAAGACTTTTTTTTTTCGACAGTTTTCCTGTAGCTTTAACGGTTAATGGTGCTGCCCTTGTAAACCAACAACAAAAGTACGTACAAAAGTATTAACTTTTTCTTTTGGGTATATACTCAGTAAAAACGAGTAATAACAAATAAATACTCATATTTTCTTTACCGAATCATTAAATACTATTTAGTATTTACTCACCGCCCATCTCTATCCGAGAATGTCAAAAACGATCCTTGTGGTCGGGTCACTAAGTAACATCCTTCTGGCGAACACTTCCAGGTCCGAGTCTCCACTCTACTAACTGACTGATCCAGTGTGTATCTACCAGACAACCTTTATTTAAACATGAACATTTTCAACTTATTAAATTTTTGTACCAGATGAAGTAAATGTAGTAGTCCCCATCAACCTTTGAGGCCGTCTGTCGGGTACTTCCGGCCACTCCAGAGCTGGCAGACTTGGTTTTTCTGTTTCTGCTAATCAAGGGCTATTTGAAGCCACCAGTCTCATTCTTGTATCAGATCACGTAAATTTGGAGCAAAATCATGATCTTTGAGGGCGTCTGCCGGGTACTTCCGGCCACTCCAGCGCTGGCAGACTTGGTTTTTCTGCCTCTCCGAAAGAAGTTCTAATTGAAGCCACCAGTCTCATTCTTGTATCAGATCACGTAATTTTGGAGCAAAATCATGATCTTTGAGGGCGTCTGTCAGGTACTTCCGGCCACTCCAGAGCTGACAGACTTGGTTTTTTTGCTTCTCCGAAAGAAGTTCTAATTGAAGCCACCAGTCATATTCTTGTATCAGATCACGTAAATTTGGAGCAAAATCGTGATTTTTGAGGGCGTCTGTCAGGTACTTCCGGCCACTCCAGAGCTGACAGACATGGTTTTTCTGCTTCTCCGAAAGAAGTTCTAATTGAAGCCACCAGTTTGATTCTTGTATCAGATCACGTAAAATCGGGTGTTTTTTTGCACCGGAAGTGACCCTTTTTTTCGACCTTTCGGCCAATTCAGAGTGATAAGACCGATTGATTCGAGCTCAGCGTAACTTTTTCTATTTGAAGCCATGGAGCTTATCTTTGTATCAAGTGACGTGAAGATCATGCGGTCGGCTTCCGTACTATTTGCATATACGCAATGAGACGATTCACACAGCGTCCAGCGGCACCCTCACTCACACCGGGTGGTCAATTTACGGCGCCGTTAAATTAAAGTTACGGTTACAGTTATCAAGTTTAGTTTAGGTAGTAAACTCTTAGGCTAGGCTTATAGTTGTTCAATGTTCGTGGTTTTTTAATTACACTTTCACAAAAAAGGAGCTAGTACCTATAGGTACGGAGCTAGATCTGGCTGGCAAACTTTTTTGCTTATGTTAGCGTTTCAGGTGCTGGTTTACCTATCGCTGACATCTCTGGTAGTGCTTGCGTTATTTGCTGGCGATTCATTATTGAAAAGCATTTAGAAAATTAAGTTTTTTGGTTACTTTGAGATTTATTCTCCTTTCGCCAAGAGAGAGTAATTTTTATTTCCTTCTTGTTAGCTCTCGGCTAGCAATCCGGTTGTAATACCTTCGTATTGACTCTCGGCCAATCCCCAGGTTAGTTGTAATACCTTCGTATTGACTCTCGGCCAATCCCCAGGTTATTGCCTTCGTGTTGACTCGCGGCCAACCCCCAGGCTACCCAGAAGTCTCTCTTAATAACGCCAATTCAAGTGTTAAATGTAAAGTAATTTAATTTTGAAATTTATTATCGTATCGATAAAAGAAAGGGTAATATTTAATTCTTTCTTGCTTGCTTACGGCTACCAATCCGGTTGTAATACCTTCGTATTGACTCTCGGCCAATCCCCAGGTTGTTGCCTTCGTGTTGACTCGCGGCCAACCCCCAGGCTACCCAGATATCTTAAAAAAACATGCTTCAAATGTAAACACACTTTGATGCTCTTATTTTAATTTCGAAATTTCAACGGTGAACGTAACGGTAACATTTAATGCCTGCTAAAGCCTAGCCTTGATGTTTTTATACCTTCGTATTGACTCGCGGCCAATCCCCCGGTTAGATGCCTTCGAGTTGACTCCCGGCCAAACCCTAGACTGCCAATAGTTTTCATTGTCAACAAAGGTCGTGTTTTTAAAAAAATCTTTGCACTTACTTGATTTTTTCGTCCCAATCCGACGATGATCTTGCAAACGCCAACGCCGACACGTACCACAACACGTCGCAGTTTGCGATTTAGTTTTCACTTCACTTTCGCTATTGCATATTTTTTTTTAATATATTTATGTTCTTTCGATAAAGTTTTAACTTTTGGGAGCGGTTTTTACTAACTGGTTACGAATTGTATTTTTTATATTTTATTTTATTAATTTTATTTTTTACATTTTAAAATATAATTTTATATTTTATTTTATTTGATTTTTATTTTATTTGATTTTAAATTTTATTTTATATTTTACGGAGTTGAAACGCGCGCGCACTGTGCCTCGCACGAAAAAGGAATGAGGCTTGGCGGCGTGGCGGGGCAGGATGTCAGAATGACAACGGAAGTCAAGTTGAAACTTTTAAAATTATTATAAAGTACTCTTTAAAATTAGTGCGAATGTGCCTTGTAGGTTGGGGAAACTACCTTGTTAATATTATATCTTCAAATAAATCGATGCAATATAATGCAAATAGGTTGACGTGATATTCAAATAGGTAGATTCCACAGACAGACACACGACAACTAACTTGTAACAAAGGAGCTATTTAGTCGAGGGATAAAAACTCTATGTGAGTAAAACTATGGCTTAACAAGGCGATGCCGAGATTCTTGGAGCTGGCCCACCTGATTGAAGAAACGACCTAAGATGCAAGATAAGAAGGAGATTCAACCAATATGAAACAATGAAAATGTAGCGCAGTCCACGCTT
This sequence comes from Zelleria hepariella, assembly GCA_949319315.1. Lineage (NCBI taxonomy): Eukaryota > Metazoa > Arthropoda > Insecta > Lepidoptera > Yponomeutidae > Zelleria > Zelleria hepariella. The sequence continues at coordinate 15,406,664 of OX439392.1, read as the reverse complement.
TAGGACCACAGTCCACGGGACCGAAGTCTTGAGCATATTCCATTCTAGATGGTCAGTTGGTCAGGCATTTTGCTAAGTCACCCGTAACTCGACTACTGCGCGGACGAAGTCGCGGGCAAAAGCTAGTATAAAAACAAAAACCATTTAAAACTGCAATGTAGCCTGTCCATCAACGCGCAGTCAATTATTATTGTGACTTCATCCAGTTTTTTCACTTCGCATGAAAATGGTCAGCGAAAACATGCACTGTCGCATGCGAAGCGACAAAAATGAAAGAGTAAAGCATCGGACAAGCGCGCGTTAAACTCTATTAGGAAGGGTCCATACCTCCAATGAAATTTAACTGGATGATGAGATCTTTATAGCCGATACAACATATTGCAGAGTTAGATACATTAGGTAGCCATCATAATATAAATACTAGGAATAAGCACAAGCCTACAATTCCAACTCCTAAGAAGGATAGAAGCTCATTTCTCGGCAACTGTATACGCTTCTATAATAAGATCCCAACAGATATCCTAAGTTTACCAGAGGCCCGATTAAAAAAATGTGTAAGGCACACGCTGTGCCAAAAGGCCTATTACAGAATACATGATTATCTAAATGACAAAGAAGTCTGGCACTAAACCAGTTCAGCGCACGATCACCACACTTACCAATGTGTTATTTTTTAAGTACCTAGGTACCTGCATTACAAAATGTATTATTTTTTTAAGCACGAGATCCTTGGAGTTTCTTTACCATGCTTCTTCTCCAAGAACGATCAGAGCTAGTGAAGCTGAAGAAAAAAAAGTAGTACTTAGTATTAGATAGTAATAAGTATTTTTTACTTTAGATAATATTTTGACGTTCAATGTAAATAATTTATTTGTCGGATAACGAGGGAGAGGAGATGAGCTATGGCATGAAGACTACTGAAGACTGTCAGGATGTTAATACTCACTAGACATTGTGGGCGTAACGTGGGACACTCTAGGTAGGTTAGGAATAAAACACAAGTGTTTGTGCCAAACTGCTTAGTGGAATTTATTTAGCAATAGGCGGCACTGAATCTACGTTGCTTCTAAGCATAAACAGACCGGGAAAGAAGCAACAAGAAAACCCGTCTGGACATCTCTTTCTTTTGATCTTTAGAGGTAGTTACAATAATTAGGAACACAGTAATAGCTTACACATACAGGCATGGAAATACAATGGAATTGGAACAGTACTCACGTTACCTTTCTTGATGTTCTACTCACACTTGAACACTATGAAATAGCACTGACTCTATAGCAATATTTGACTAGAACAGTAAAGTTACAGAAACGTGGTAAGTTCAGCAAAGAGCCGACCACACAACCTTCTCGGACCGCTGTCGATCGTAACTGTCGCGTTTGAGGCGCGCTCCGCACTTAAATAGACTCGACGGTCACGCTATACCTCGACGCGAGCCCTGATTGGTCGAACCGCGCAGGGTTGCCAAAGTTTGCTTGACGTTTCGTTCATCGAACTAAACTAACTTCTAATCTGTGAACCGACAATTTGGTTGGATAATCTGTGATGAGTAATCTATGACTTTGTTTACAATCAACTGTCAAAATACGTCTACAATGATTCTTCAGCTCGAACGATGTTTGATGTTGCTTTTCACAATGCGACACGGCCTTCCTGACACGTCGCACGTCCTCGTGTGACTCATCTGCAAAAGAAAAGCAAACGCAAAGTATCTGTCCGCTCGGTCATACCTGACCAAAAGTATGAGGTCAAACTCTACCAATTATTTCGATTTGTCTTCTCTAACTATGTCACATGGATTCTGCATTGACTCTCCACATCAACTTCACATCAACTCCACATCAACTTCACATCAACTTCACATCAACTCCACATCAACACTACGTAGACCGCACTCGGTACAGCTTTGCGCCACCATCTAGGGACCAGCACCCATATAGGTTGCGGCAGGCCAGAGGCTTGCAATCAGTACACGAGTAACCAGTATCACACTCATCACACCACCATCAAAACACGTAGAAAACTACACCCGTGACGGCTTTGCGCCACCATCTGGGGACCAACACCCATATAGGTTGTGGCAGGCCAGAGGTTTGCAACCAGTACACAAGTAAGCAGTATCTCCATCATCACATTTCCGCCGTCATCATCACCATCATCATCATCATCATCACCATCATAACCAGTAAGTCGATAAAAGGAACGCTGAGTCATTAAATGAAACTGCAACATCTCACCTTTTCTTAAGCCTGAGAGCTTAGCAGATTGAGCAACACGCAGCCCAACGGGTATGTCACGCCGGGGCACGGCGTCAGGCCTCGCACCTTACAGCTGGTTCACGCACCCAGTAGTCACGCAGCCCCTGGCTGCCTCGTAGATGCAGGAGCAGGCACTCCAGCAGGTCTTCTCAAACACAGCGTCACCATGTTCTCCCAAGGATCAAGGTCAACATGAAAAATAGAAACAACATCGAATTAGAATCTACCTGAGTGTTTCTTTATCCCACTTCTGATGTCGGATAACGAGGGAGAGGAGATGAGCTATGGCATGAAGACTACTGAAGACTGTCAGGATGTTAATACTCACTAGACATTGTGGGCGTAACGTGGGACACTCTAGGTAGGTTAGGAATAAAACACAAGTGTTTGTGCCAAACTGCTTAGTGGAATTTATTTAGCAATAGGCGGCACTGAATCTACGTTGCTTCTAAGCATAAACAGACCGGGAAAGAAGCAACAAGAAAACCCGTCTGGACATCTCTTTCTTTTGATCTTTAGAGGTAGTTACAATAATTAGGAACACAGTAATAGCTTACACATACAGGCATGGAAATACAATGGAATTGGAACAGTACTCACGTTACCTTTCTTGATGTTCTACTCACACTTGAACACTATGAAATAGCACTGACTCTATAGCAATATTTGACTAGAACAGTAAAGTTACAGAAACGTGGTAAGTTCAGCAAAGAGCCGACCACACAACCTTCTCGGACCGCTGTCGATCGTAACTGTCGCGTTTGAGGCGCGCTCCGCACTTAAATAGACTCGACGGTCACGCTATACCTCGACGCGAGCCCTGATTGGTCGAACCGCGCAGGGTTGCCAAAGTTTGCTTGACGTTTCGTTCATCGAACTAAACTAACTTCTAATCTGTGAACCGACAATTTGGTTGGATAATCTGTGATGAGTAATCTATGACTTTGTTTACAATCAACTGTCAAAATACGTCTACAATGATTCTTCAGCTCGAACGATGTTTGATGTTGCTTTTCACAATGCGACATATTTATGGCATTTTGAATAAAAACATTTGAATCTTGAATCTTGATACAGCTATGGTGATTGCTTCAGGTATAGTGGTAGATATGATGAGACCGAAGGTAATAGGTGCGTGGAAGGTGTTTTGTAGACAGCATGTCACGCTGTACAGTTTTGTTGTAAATTCGTCCTTATCGTAACCGAATAGAGTGTCGGCATCTAAGTTCTGTCGACTGTACACACGACAGAACGTCAGAGTGTACACTTATGATGTAAAGTCGCCCGTAACGTAACCGAGTAGAGTGCTAGCGGCTAGAGTGTAAGGTTCTACGTTCTGTCGATTGTACAAACACATGCGTATTCATTCTGTATGGATTAATATGTCATCTGAATTAGATCCTTAAACCCTCAGATGGTTAAGCAAGGCAATATTGAGCTTTGACAGCTATGACAACGACTAATACACTTAGCCCTTACGTCAACCAGGGTTAGCCAGTTAAATCAGAGTTGATTGGCAAATCCTGGTTGACACAAGTGGACCTTATTGAGCACCAGCCAGCCACTGAATTTTTGAGGGCCCATTTTAATTTAACTACCACCGATCCCTAAAAGAAATGAGAGAAATCAGTTTTTCTGACAGTCTGAAGCGCTTTTCAATTCGCATCTCGCTCGCGATGGCTTTTTCTAAATATTTTTATATTTCTTTATCAGCCTTTATGTCCTTGTCTGGGCTGTTAATCGGAGCGAAGATATGATTTTGACGTGCCCTTTGTTCCTTTCGGATCCCGAGTTTTGGTGATTGTTTGTTAAAGAAGTGGTATTTAAACTGCTCTTGAGTTATCTATCTCTTTAGACATAGCTTGTTGCAGGATCTGTGTATGTGGCACTATATCGGGCTGATATCAAATACCTAGACCTATAATCAATAAGGACTATAATTTTCGATATACAGCGTGCTTTCGAGATTTCTTAGATGATCCGATTGGAAAAAAAAACTGTGAGATGAAAAGTTGTGTGTTTCGCACGGATGAAATATTGATGGCATAAAAAAATATTATTACTTACTGTATGGTCAATGACACACTAGGATGCAAACTGCTTATAAGTTCACCAAATAATGTCGGTTTTAAAATGATAATATCATGTAACTGGAAAAATTGCCATATACTCACAGACTGTACCTCGAGTCTCTCCCACCTGCCCAGCGGCCTCGCTCTCCGATATTAAATTCGGCGAAAATTCCGCCGTCGGAGGCCGGTGTGCAAATATTTTCAATATCAATCCTTATAGGTCCTGGACCCTTTGTGTATCGGACAAAAGCCCGTCGGGCCTCCTACCTGCTCAAAAAAACATGAATCCCGGAAATATGGATGAGCAGTGTGATGAGGTCACTCTTCCTTTCTTTATGGGGTTTTGGGTCGGTTGATTTTTTTCTTATCAAAATCTTTTGTATAGATTAACCCGGTTTGACGATGATAGACTATCAACTATCTATTTTCTAGAGATTGTCTATTGATTTATATTCCGACCAAATCTACGGACAACATTATTACATGAGTGCGAGACGATTTCGAGGCGTTCAGCCACGTTTCGAGGCCAGCAAAATCGGTACCGTATTCTAGAAGATGAGCCTGTCAAAAAAGTGGCAATACAATGCAATACAACCGCGATTGCACTAAAATAAGCGCACCGGAATCGGGCACTATGTAATACCATAAAGGAATAATATGAAGGAGTCTTTACTCAGCAGTGGATGTTAAATGACTGCTAATGATGATGAAAAAATATAGCAGTTTAATTATTGTACTAAGGTCAAACTTCTTGAAATATTAGAAAAAGAGGTACTAGACCATTTCACTGTGTGTCCCTTCTGGTGTGCCATTAGTTTCATTTCACAAAAAAAAAACACTTCACGAATCTATCATAGTTTCATAGTTTTATCCTACTACTATTATCAACGCGAAAGTTTGTAAGTATGGATGGATGGATGGATGTTTGTTACTCTTTCACGCTGAAACGGCTGAACGGATTTCGATGAAATTTGGAATAGAGTTAGCTTAGACATCAGAATTATACATAGGCTACATATTATCACGCTCTTACACTTAGGAGCAAAGTAAAGCATATATCCTTTTTCTGTAGTCCACGCGGACGAAGTCGCGGGCAAAAGCTAGTAGTTTCATATTTATCATTTAATAGGGGGAAAAAAAGGATCAGACGATTACTTTCATAGTAATATTTGCATATGATATGAATTTCCATCTGGCCAACTCCATGCCGAGATATCTGACGGAGCACGTAATTTATTACAATAATCATCGACGTGAAAAAGGGACACATTTTGGGATACTCCCTTCTGAACTGTTCCCTTCAAAGGCTATTGAATTAATATTTTCTGATGATTCTTTCAATATTACGTAAGTAAAAGGTAAGCATGTTTGTTGCAAATTCGCTTTTAGAGAAATAAGCAAAATTAAATAGAGTGCACGGACAAATACCTAATTTACCTGTACTTACTAAGAGGTCGTTGGCGGTACGGACTTTGATTCAGAGGCACTTTAAAATCGCCAAAGTGTAACATGAAAATCATAAGTCAAAATTGTCAATATTTTGGATATAACCTTGGTGAACCGAAACATAATTTCCTCAAAACTGAGGCACCATTTTGTTGGTAGCGTTATTTTTTGGACTCTATGTAGTTACACTTTCTTGGTCAAGTAATTCGCGCCCACAAAACGTGCTTAATCAAACTCTCATAACAGTAAACTTGGCCAAGCCTCACTACCACACGAACGTAGTTATATAAACTTTGTAATTAAAGTCTGAAACGAAAACTGGTTGGTATTTACTTTGAGACACTTAGCACGGAGGCGACATGGCTTCCTTAAAGAGTTTGTAGCTCGAATTACAAATCTCTACAGAGAAATACTGCGTATGCTATCCTTGAAAGCTCAGCCTAATTTACAGTATGCAAGTAAATTGCTAGGTAAATGACGTAGTAGCTGCCATTGTTGGGCATAGGTACTTTAATTCCTTTGTAATTGAATTACTACTTAGATAACAAAGTATAATTGAATTACAAAGGGATTAAATTACCTGTACTTCAATTACATTTAATTAAATTATAGGTACTTTGTAATGTAATTACTTAAATTTCCAGTTACTTTTTTAATTACTTTTCCTACTTTGATATGTGCTAAATATTCAGTTGCACTTGATCTCTCAATCGAACCAAGCCTCTCGTAACCCACCATGACCCCATATGACCCACTGACAGGACCCCCAACGTGAACCCCCATGACCCTCTGATATGATCGTCTGAGATCCCGTAACATGACCCTCTATGATCTGCTCTTAAGTAAAGAATATTTAGCTGATATCAAAGTAGAAAAAGTGGTTGGTTCTTGCCAATTACAAGTAGTAATTGTAATTTGTAATTGCAATAACTTTTTTCTCAACACTGGTAGCTGCCACTAGCTACTTGTATAGTAGTTAGGTACATAATGAAGAATACCATCAACTTTTGATTTTTACCTTACCATACACTCTATTAAAAATGGAATCATTGGCTGAAAAAAATTTTTTGATACGTCTTATAGTTCTCGAGATATTTAATTTTAAACTAGCTGTGCGACGGGCGCGCGGCCGTCAGCTGCTGTGACGTCACTAAACAGCTGGCGCCCGACACATACACCGTGACACTCATTCAAAGGGCTGTATCTTTGGAACTGTACTAGGTAGCCATTTGAAATTTTCTGAGATTATGTTTTATTATAGTGGATTACCCAATCTATACTTATAATAAAACTCTAGCGAAGTCAATTCTGTACATTGAATATTTTTAGAAAAAAACTATCAGGGGTAACTAAGTAAACTATACTGAATACAAAAATGCAAAAAAATCGGTCTATGTCTGTCTGTCTGTCTGTCTGTCTGTCTGTCTGTCTGTCTGTCTGTGTGTTACCTCATCACGCGAATACCGCTGAATAGTTTTCAGTCAAATTTAGGATCGTGATAAGTCCTGGTTCTGGGAACAATCTAGGCTATCCGATGTTCAGAATACATTGCGGGTTGCAATTTTAACTTCGTTTTTTGTAAGAAATATTCATAATTTTGATATAGCTTCTTGAGAAGATATGTTAATAACGTGATACAGAACACATTTCCGAAAAAAAATATGCATTTCCGGAAAAAAAAATCCGACTTGGAACCTTATTATCTCGGAAACCGTTGATTTCCTAGGCATAGTTCCTTGGGCAAAAATGATCGTTATGGTGAGGACTATACAGGGTGTTACAAGACCGCCAACAGACCCGAAAGCCACTAGACACCAAAACAAAGTACTTTTTCGATAAATTATTGTTGGGAAATTATTTTGGTTTTTTAGGTTATAATTTAGAAAAATATTTTTTCACGCAATGGACGTGTAACGCACAGAAGTCATATTGCGCAAGCGTAGGTATCAGATTATGTTACTTAAGCTTGAAGTGCCGATGTTTAGAATACATTGCGGGTTGCAACTTTAACGTCGTTTTTTGTAAGAAATATTCATAATTTTGATATGGCTTCTTGAAAAGGTATGTTAAGAATCCCCTGAAGCTCTGCAGCCCTCTCGCTCGCACTTTTCAACATTTTAATTTATTGTAAGAGAATGATTCAACTTTGGACGATAAAATATAGTTTCAGACATAGATAATAAAGCTATCGACATGTAGACATACTTTAAATTTCACATTTATAGTTTAAAAAATAAATTACTGAACTACTACTTTTAACGGAAGTTCAGTGATATTTTTTTTTATTAGTAGGAATATGAACTCAAAAGTGTGTCCACATGTCGATAGCTTTATTATCTATGTCTGCAACTATATTTTATCGTGCAAAGTTTAATAATTCTCTTACAATCAATTAAAATGTTGAAAAGTGCGAGCGAGAGGGCTGCAGAGCTTCAGGGGATTCTTAAGAACTAGATACTGAATACATTTCTGCAAAAAAAAAGTTTTGAAAAATCCGACTTAGAACCTCATTATATCGGAAACCGTTGTTTTCCCAGGCATAGTTCCTTGGGCAAAAATGTTCCTTATGATGAGGAAAATATGTGGTTTCCCGCTTTGTTGGCGGTCTTTTAACACCCTGTATGTGGTCTCCCACTTTGTTGGCGGTCTTTTAACACCGCTCGGTATTCAATACAAGCACTCGCCGCAAACAATAATTTTGCATTCTTGCATAACAAATAACTATTGTTTACCGTTGAGCTGGATAGACAGAGTTATTAGCCGTATGCTTTGCTTGCTGGCTTAGCATGAGAATGAGTAAGACCTTATCTATGGGCTTAAAACTTTATCTATCCCACTCACGTCGAGGGAGATACATATTATAAACCCTTTTACTTCCTAATCAATTCTTATGCTAAGCTTCCTGGTATCTTATCACGGGCGCACAGTGGTCGATTTGTACGATTTAGGCGGCCAAAAGTCCATTTCTCAAAGTTAACATATAACAAAACTAATTGATTCCCGGAAAAATAGACACCCCGACTGCCCAAACCCCACCCCTCCCCAGTTCCTAGAACTGCGTGCGCGCCCCCACAGGTAGTCGGAACTTGATCGTCGCGCAAGCTGTACGCGTTCGTTCTCGACACTCTTAGCGCAACCGATATTCTAAAGTGAATATTTCATTGGATATTATTCAGTTACAAGTGAAAGTGATGGAAGTCGAAAATTCAGGTAAGCTCCTTCAAATATAATTTAAATTAAGATAAGGAATATCAATATTTAGTGCAGTTACAACGTATCAAAGATCGCCCTTTTTCATAGAAAATATTATCATTTTTTTATTTTCAATAGTAAAAATGTTGTACTTCCGAGACCGTCCGAGTTAAATTCCTTATGGTTTCTAATAGTATAGTTCTTTGAGCAGATAACCACAAAAAAAATAGCCACCACCTTTGACCACTTCGCGAGAAAAATAATAATTCATTAACTTAGGCAGAAAGTGAGAAAAATTCCTTTTTTGTTTCTTTTGCGTTAAAATTCCTTTTCGTTGTTCTAGGTTCATCAAGTTACTCGGGCATGGAGGTAGTAACTCGCAGATATCTTTTTGATAAGATGATTGAGGAAAACTCTCCATCAATAAACGACAAATTGGAATACTTACAAAATTATTTGTTAGTGTCTTACGGGGACTCCGACGAAGACAAAAAGTATATAAATCATAAATTTTCATATTTTAAAACAGAAATAAAAAAGAGATGGTCCAAAGCACGCAACACGCTAGAAAAATTTCTTATAAGCAATGATGCATGGTTAGCAGGAACGTTCGAGATGCCCATAAAAACGCATAATAAGTCAGGACGACCTAGCAAAACATTCAGTGAATGTAGTGAAAGAACTAAAAGGAGGAAAACAGAAGAAGTTCGCTCCTCTGTAGGCAAAGAAGTGATAGTTCACGCAGCGCAAGTAATTTTACAAAAAGAAGGAAAAAGAAACGCCTCGCAAGTCCTAAAAGATATTACAAATTCGCCTGCAGCCGCAAACGAATGTAAAAAAAGACATTCCAAATCAAAGGCACAAGATCCCCTTACGCCTCGGGAGGCACTGCGAGTGTGCGTGGACGCTGATTTGACACGAAGTCAATATGAAATTGTGCGAGCAACCAACAGAAGCTTTTACCCGTGCTACGAATTAGTGTTGAAGGCTAAACAGGAATGTTACCCACCCAAAGAGACGCTACGAGTGACCGCTTCCTGTGCTGAAAGTGATCTACAATCTTTGTTAGATCACACCGTCACGCGATTATCAATTTTCCTCGAAGAAGTACTAATGACTCTTACAGAAACTGAGAGAAATTCCTTGCAGATTATCTGCAAATGGGGTTGTGATGGTTCACAACAAGCTCAATACAAACAAAAGTTAATGAATGACGCCGACTCGGATGCAAATATATTTTTGAGCTCATTCGTGCCTCTACAAATTGTTTGCGGCGAAGACAAAACAAAAATGGTTTGGCAAAACCCGACTCCTTCTTCACCACGATATTGCCGCCCGATACGATTCAGATTTATAAAAGAGTCTACAGACATTACAAAAGATGAAATAAATTACGTTCGGGACAGTGTGAAGTCCCTAAAAGCCACGGAATTGGAACTGAATGGGCAAAAATTCTCGGTTAGCCACAGTCTTAAAATGACCATGGTGGACGGCAAAGTTTGCAATGCGGCGACTGACACCAAATCAACGAGTAGATGCTACATATGCGGAGCCACTTCAAAAAACTTTAATGACTTAAGTAAAAAAAACGAAATTCACCCAGAATCGCTTGAATTTGGCCTATCAACTTTACATGCCAGAATTCGATTATTCGAGAGTATTTTACATTTAGCTTATAAATTGCCCGTTGGGAAATACCGTGAAAAAAGAACCAAAGCAGAAAAGATGCTAGAACAACAAAAAAAAAAAGAGATTCAGCAAAGATTCAGAGAAGAAGTAGGTATCTTGGTAGATATGCCAAAATGTAATTTTGGTAACACAAATGACGGCAATACTAGTAGAAGATTTTTTGAAAACCCACATCTGGCTGCTGAAATAACGGGAATAGACTTTAATTTTATTTATAGGATTAAAGTTATTTTGGAAGCCATATCAAGCGGTCACAAAATAGATGTCCCGAAATTTGATGAATACGCCATGGATACAGCAAAACTGTATGTAGAGTTATATGGTAGGCATTCTATGACTCCTACCATGCATAAAATTTTGGTACATGGTGGAAAAGTTATAGAAAATTCTCTAGTGCCTATTGGTCAACTTTCGGAGGAAGCTGCAGAAGCTCGTAATAAGCACTTTCGCTCATACCGTCTAAACTTTGCTCGAAAGTTTTCACGCGAAGACTGTAACCTTGATATTTATCACAGGTTACTCTTGACATCAGATCCACTCATCAGTTCAATGAGAAAAAAAAAGAAGATCCGATCAAAACCATTTTTGCAGGAAACTTTGGAGCTTTTGCTTCCTGCAGAGCCAAATACAAAAGGCACTTGTGATAAATGCATGGAAAGTGACGGTGAGGAAGAATTGTCTTTTAAAGAGTAACATAACAATTTGTATGTTAAACTTTCATAAAATATTGTCTTATTGTTTATGATTCGGTACCTAACATTGTAAGTAACATTTAGTATAATAATGTGGTAATAACTGTTGACCATTTAATTTTAGTGTATACTGTATTTTTTTGTCATCCATATTTTATTTTCAATTTAAATAGGCATGCAGACTGTAGAGAATAAACATTTTTTTTTATGTACGGCCGTCTTTTACTTAACAAATTGTGATAATTCTTAACCCAAATATCAAAAACTACTAAGCCGATTTCGATAATTCAAATGAACTCAAAATATATATTTTACACCAGAGGGAGATTTAAAGAAAATTTAAAAACATTGGCGCTATTTACAAAAATATTTTCACAGAAATGTTTTTTTGTATAGAAAAATACGCTTTCAATGAAACGAATAGGGATAAACATATATATTCACTCTAAAATACCAGATTAGCATTTGCTGTCGTATTTATTACTGAAATAAAGCATAAAATAGTTTTGGCCGCCTAAATCGTACAAATCGACCACTGTGGGGCGATACCTTAATGTAAACAATACATATTTATTATTAAATTTATAAATGTATTGTTTAGATTAGGGTTTTTATTCTATTTTATTCTGTTGCTTTCTTTTGAGCCCTGCTACCGAAAGTAAAGAAATAATAACTATTAAAATACCCCCGACATTTTAGCTTCTAATAAGCATATTTAATTTTAATAAATTGCTGAACCAATTTTGACAAAACATAACTAAGAACATTCGCTAGAAAACCTGCTTTCAAATTAAAAAAAAACCTAAAGCTTCCAAATCGTTCACCCATTTAAGAGCTACGGTGCCACAGACAGACACACCCTCATAAACACTTATACAGACACAATCACAAGGCTGTCAAACTTATAACACCCCTCTTTTTTGGTCGGGGGTTTAAAAAAACCTTCCTTTTGAGTTTTCCTCCACAGTCGAATTTAAATTAAATGTCAAATGTGTAAAAACGCATACGAAGTCGCGGGCACAACTAGTAAATAATAAAAATAAAAAAATATTATGAAATAAGAGGGGTCCCCATACAAAAAACGTTGTTTTATACTTTTTGCTCTATAGAAAAAACGGTAAGGCATACAAGCATCAAACTTGGTATGATTTTAGGGCTTACTCCATAGTATAACAAAACAATATAAAAAACGGTCAAGCGCGACTTGGACTCACGCACCGAGGGTCCGTATAACCAGTTTTTTTTATTGTATGGCGGTACGGAACTCTCAGTGCGCGAGCTCTACTCGCACTTTGCCAGTTTATTTGTGTGTTTTCACGGTGTTCTTTTGTGGCTTTAAAACTGTCCCTAGCGAATTTTTAACGTTATAAATAAGTAATATTATATTAAAACACTACTGTAACACTAACTAAACACACAAAAAAACTGGCTAAGTGCGAGTACAGCTCGCGCACTGAGAGTTCCGTACTGCCAAACAATAAAAAAACTGGTTATACGGACCCTCGGAACGTGAGTCCGAGTCGCGCTTGACCATTTTTGTATTTTTTTGTTATACTATGGAGTAAGCCCTATAATCATACCAAGTTTGATGCTTGTATGCCTTACCGTTTTTTCTATAGAGCAAAAAGTATAATATAAGTTTTTTGTATGGGGACCCCTCTTATTTTTTAATATTTTTTAATGTTTATTATTTCTTGGTTAATCCACTATAATAAAACATAATCTCTGAAAATTTGAACTGGCTACCTAGTACGTTTCCAAAGATACAGCCCTTTGAATGAGTGTTACGGTGTATGTGTCGGGTGCCAGCTGTTTAGTGACGTCACGCTAGTTTGCCGCGCTCAGGCAAAAAACTCTAAAAAGACGGAAACTAAAACCATCGTAACTTTAAAACTACTGGCTCGATTTGAATGAAACAAAAACAAGCATATTTCTAAACTTTTAGGCTACACGGTTATAAAGTTTCAAGTGATTTAACATACCCACGGACATTCTTCATTATACATGATATTATTATGTGATATGACTGTGTAGTCTGGCCTTCTGATTTCGAGTATACATTGAACTCATTGTCAGTCTGTCTGTGTGTCTGTCTGTGGCACCGTAGCTCTTAAACCGGTTAACCGATAAGGGTGCGGTTTTTTTTAAATTTGAAAGCTTGTTTTCTAGCAATGGTTCTCAAACACGTTTTATCGGTTCAGCCGTTTATGGTATATTCTAATTTGAAATTAAAATATTGGGGATTAGTAAAATTTTCAACTCAGAAAATCTCCCATATCCATCGAACGTTTCATTTTGTATATCGCATCAAAAATCAAAGCACCAATAGGTACCTATAATAAAATGTGTGCGAGGGAGGAAATATGTATTCATGGCTGCATCTATATTATGACTAAAGGGCATCACCTGCGCTTTCTCAACACGTCCGCAGTACCGTCGGCAAAACTATCGGGCACACGCGGGTTGGGGCCTTACTTTGAACGTCTGACTACAGGGTGCAATCGAATTTGATAACAGAACTATAAGGTACTGTTCACTACAAACAACTTGTACTAGGTGGCAAAAAAATGGAGCGAAAAAAATATCGACTGTTCCATACATAAGGTAGACTCAGTACTGCACCAAATGTATGGAACAGCAGTTTTTTTTTCGCTTCATTTTTTGCCACCTTGTACAAGTTGTTGGTAGTGACCAGTAGACAGCCTACTTAATAAAGTTCCACTATCGAATTCGATTGCACCCTGTAGTATTAGGTAGACAGGAAACTAATGCATACAGCTAACAACCTCTACTCGCTACCAATCCTGCATCGCGCCAGCAAAATATCTCACGTAGCTGAGTATACATAATAATACAACTTTTAACCATGGTCGGCTTGACCTGGCTGAAAAGCGATTTATTCCAAAAAACCTTTGGGTGGAAAGGCTTTACCAAATTTGTACTTTAAGACCTTGTTTTCATTGCAAAAACGCTGCGTTTATTGCGTAAAAGAAGCACTTTACGCATAACGCTGTTTTACACCAATAAAGTACTGTAATTTTTTTGTCTACCAATAAAATGCTTCTACTTTCAAGTGCTTTGACAACTTTGATAACTTCGAAAAAAAAGGTATGACCAGCTACTAGGTTGACAACCCATGGTAGCTCCGAATCCGTTTTGCGCGGCGTAGTACCTACGACTGTCAAATAACAGACGGACAGACAGACATACAAATGTTTGGACAACAAAGTGATTCTATGATGCTTCCGTTTTCCATTTTGATGCACTGTACGTGCATACTAAGGTCCAGATGTTTCGGAGTAAAGGCGTAGTTCTGGATGCAGGTAAAGTTTGCGCTGTATAAAAATGTTGTTTCGAGAAAACACATTATTCAGGCTCAGTTGTTGAAGAATTTCCCGTTTTCACGGCACGCGGTGCATTTTAAACTGTTTTGGCTCTTATTTGGTAAGTTCCCGGTACTTTGTCTTTAACATTTTCTTTATTAGTGGTTTTATTTACCTACATTTTACATTGTAGCTGGAGACTGTAAAGATCTGGGAAAGCTAAAGTTGTTGTTTATTACAGTTACTTATTAGAAAAGTTATTCTTAGTTTGGATGCAGTTGTGTACATAACTGTAATACTTATTTCAAAGGACATGAAAGTAAATAATATTATTGAAGATATAATCTCATTCTTTGTATTAATTTCATTGATCCATTATGATTAATATTAATGCATTTATTTTAAATTATTATAAATTCATAAATTTTGTTAGTAGTCTTACCCTACGTGTTAGAGTAGTTGAAATTAAATTATATTAATTTAAATTTTAATATTTTAACTACAATTCGCACAATTCACAGTCCTGAAGCCATTATCCTGAAACAAAATTGCTGAACTAAAATATCTCAGTTTATCTCAGTTTAAATATCTCAGCCTTTGCATCTTCTTAATGAGTTGATTTATACACACAGCGTCCAGTGGCACCTTCACTCACAATAGATGGGTGTAGAGACCACTCGACGCTGCAGTGCCTGGGACATTGTTTTAGATGGAGCAGGCTTGCCCAGCACCTATACCAGTCAGTTTAACTACAAAATTGAAAAAACTGTGAAAAGGGCTTTCCCGCCACGTTACTTTCGTTAAACCATAATCCGCCATTACAATCGGCAGGTCCCGAACAAAGTTCCCTTCGCTTCGAACAAAAACGGTTTTATGAAATCCCAATGTTACGAGGCCATTAAGCGGACAGTCAGCAGTTGAGAGTTGAGCTAGTTCCCTTTAGCAGTTCTGAACTTTGCTAATTATTCGCTGTTGAGTTTTTATGCTGACGCTGCGACTCCAGAGTCGGCGCCGCTGTCGGTATGACAGGGCAGTGCAAAGATTGCAGTTTCATATTTTTGAGTTCCGTATTGTAATTTTTTTCTCTTTTGAAATATTTTCTAACTTAGAGCTATATGGCGCTTACATGCGTCATTGCTCCAGCCAGCATGATTGTAAAGATGAAATTGGACCAACGGTTTAACGTGCCTTCCGAAGCACGGAAGCGCTCAGATATTATTGCCACTAGCGGTCACCCATCCATGGACTGACCACGGCCGTTGTTGCTTAACTTTGCCAAATACATCATCATCATCATCAATGTAACTCTGTTACATTCTCTTGTGTGACATCTTCAGAGCCAGAACGATACTTAAGCATTTGGTTAGTGAAATTCTCAATTCAGAAACCGGGCCTCAGAGAGAGAGTTCGAGCTTAACATGCGTGCTCAATGTGGGTTGGTGCTCAAAGCGCCAACCCATTAGAGAAATCTACATAAATATATGAAGTGACTTCACTGTGGCTACAGTTTCGCGTTGTTGAGTCTCGTTGAATGGATCTCATTAAAGCGCTAGTGAACGCGCCGCTTTATTTTTTTGTTTGTCCATAGAGACGTGTCACCTGAACCTTACCTTTTACACTTTTGAATACAGCGTAAATACGGACACGAGAGGTGAGTATATTCACGAAGTATTTCCAACAAAATGTTAGTACTTACCTCCATGATATATCTATATCTATACTATTATATATTATATATAATATTATAAAGCTGAAGAGTTTGTTTGTTTGTTTGTTTGTTTGTTTGAACGCGCTAATCTCCGAAACTACTGGTTCGAATTGAATAATTCTTTTTGTGTTGGATAGTCCAGTTATCGAGGAAGGCTATAGGCTATATAACATCACGCTACGACCAATAGGAGCAAATATATAGTGGTAAATGTGTAAAAAACGGGAGAAATTATGCAATATATGTGTTGCCCATCCTTTTTTTACGTCGGCGAAGCAGGCGGGATCTGCTAGTTTTTTATAAACGACTTCTCCGTTGTAAAAAAACTAAGGCCTTTGCATCTACGTAGATGGTTTATAAAGCATCCAGTGGTACCTTTCCTCAAACTTGATGGGTGAATACTAAACTAACTTTAGGGGTAGTAAATACTTACGCAGAGTAGGCTAGCTGTTGCGACAAATTGATTAGGAACGTTGAGACTGAAGTTTGACCTGGGGCGGAGTCTGTAACGCAATGGTGCCTCGATAGGCTCCCAGTTTTAGGCTTAAATTACGATTTATAAATGCTAGACAGCATTTATAAATCGTCTCCTTTTCTTCCTACAATCACTGAAACTGTAAATATCTGTATAATTTATGTGGTTTTTAATTAAACGGTTTTATATTTAGCTCACCCCGTTTGTTTTATTTATTTATTCTTTATTCTTTCTTGGGTCAAATTTAGTAATTCAAATTTCACCCTCTTCCTGTCAACCGATTAATCTGAAATTTTGCATACACTTTGGATTTTGGTGACAATACAATTATGTTTATTCATTATCATTATAAATTCAAGATGGCCGCCGCTACAAAATGGCGGATAATTTATGTTTTATTAATCCCATCAATATGGGTATCAAATGAAAGGGCTCAACAAGCAGAATACAATATACTATAAAAAATTGAAATCCAAGATGGCGGCCGCTACAAAATGGCGGATAACGTAGGTTTTATCAATCCTATCAATATGGGTATCAAATGAAAGGGCTCAACAAGCCGAATACAATATACTATAAAAAAAATTGAAATACAAGATGGCGGCCGCTACAAAATGGCGGATAACGTAGGTTTTATCGATCCCATCAATATGGGTATCAAATGAAAGTGCTCAACCAGTATAATACAATGTACTATATGAATTAAACAGAATGCGAAATAAAAACTAAAAACTAGAAAATAAAAATAGGTAAAAAAACTTTTTAAGTTAAACGGTTTTATGTTAAATATACATTGCAATGTTTAAGATAAATGTACTAAAAACCAAAAAATAATAAAATAGATACAGTCGTGGGAATTATAAACATATGCATAGACTAGACTAAAATAAAACCGTGGGGCACGTCAACTGCCTAATTATAGTGTAACATTACAAAACAAACATTTTAATCAACGATTGTAGACAATTGACGTGCCCCACGGTTTTATTTTAGTCTAGTCTATGCATATGTTTATAATTCCCACGACTGTATCTATTTTATTATTTTTTGGTTTTTAGTACATTTATCTTAAACATTGCAATGTATATTTAACATAAAACCGTTTAACTTAAAAAGTTTTTTTACCTATTTTTAAATGAATACTTTTTATCTTAACTTATCTTTTAACTATTTTCTAGTACAGTAAAGAATTTTCTGATTCCAATTCTAGGGGGCATTTCGCTGGTTGAAGGAGAAAAACGAGGAAAAACCGCTTTTGTCCTTCTACGGGGAACCTATCGACACGCCATTGCGTTACAGACTGAAGCCCCTGTATCAGTACCTATCCGGCGATCGTAATTTAATTTAAGTCCTCACCCTAAAGTCTTCACAAGTCTTTGTCATACAATCCAAATTCAGACCGTCTTACATATGCCTACCTTCCTAGATAGTTGGGAAGTTAGGGAGTTCAGAGGTATTTCAGAAAGGCTACTTCGGACGACCCAACAAGTCATACAGTTACGAGTATATCACGCCGACTACACAAAAAAAAAAAAATCGCTCAGTAGAGGACTTGAACCCGAAAATTTCGGTAATATGAAAAATATCGATAAAGAGTTTACGCAGGTAACCAACCTGAAAAATAAGAAAAATCTTTACCAAAAAATATAAAAAACGGGCAACTGGATAACGCGTCAAACTTCCATGTAGAGTATCGTAGAGAGCCTTTTTAGGGTTCCGTACCAAATGGTAAAACGGGACCCCATTACTAAGACTCCGCTGTCCGTCCGTCTGTCCGACCCTCTGTCACCAGGGTGTATCTCATAAACCGTGATAGTTAGACAGTTGAAATTTTTACCCGACTACGCGAAGCAAAAAGGAGGGTTATGATTTTAGCAGCGTATGTATGTATGTATGTATGTATGTATGTATGTATGTATGTATGTATGTATGTATGTATGTATGTATGTTTGTGTGTTCATCTGTTCCCTCGCAGAGCCTAAACTACTCGGCCGATTTCAACAAATGAGGTGTCGTTGGATTCGTCTTAATCACCCAGGTAACATAGGATAGTTTAATTTTGAAAAAAATCAAGATGGCGGCTGTGCTGCGCCTTAAAGTGGTGGACCTAAAAATAAACTAGCCGCGGGTTTCCTCACGATGTTTCCTTCACGGTTAGCAAGTGGTTTTGCTTCTTCAAATTCACAAATGTACCTAATTAACATTGAAAAGAAACCAAGTCACATGCCAGCGCTGGGAATCGAACCTGGGTCTCTCGCTTCCGAGTCCAATGTTATAGCACTAGGCCACCACCGCATTTCAAGATAACCTTCTAATATTCCATGTGATGGGTAGTTGTGAAGTTAGATAGAAGGGCTTTACCGGCGCTTAATGACTTGTTAACTTACTCTCGGCTTACTGAGTTAATGCGTCACTTCTTGTTACGAAGAGAGTTACCACCTAACATATTATTATACAGGGTGATACAGAAATATACTCTCATACTTGTGCTACGTGTGCCCGTAAGCGATGGTAGTCTAGTGTAGAACATTGGACACACAAACGTGAGGTACCTGGTTCAAATTCCGATGCCGCTGGTTATACTAGACGCTGTACAAGGTAATTTTTTATAGGTGAATTCTTGAAACACGTCAACTTCTTTATGTGATTTCCAACAACTTTTGTTCTACAAATTCTACAAATGTTCTACAAATTCTACAAATTGGGTAAAATCGCAATATTTTTTTCAATATATATATATATATTTTTTTTAATAGCCTGAAAAAAATTAGAACGATGCGTTTTTCGCACAGAAAAAGGGCTTTCTTCCAGCTGTTATTTACTTACATTATTACACTGTCTATTGGAGTCTAACTACCTTGGGAATATCAATAATGTATTGGACTTGTCAGAAAAAAAAAAAAATTAAATAACTAATAAAATGTAGAAATGGCAGCTGAACTACGAAAAAAATTGGAAAAATAGATCTATTACATTACAACTACAACTATACTCGCGAAAGGACACGAACAAACGTAGACTCATACAGCCGCATTGCCTCTCACTTTTCCCGCGCCCCGTCTCGCTCTGGGTTAAACGCTATAGAAAACAGTGTTTCACGCACTTGGCCATCGCCGAGTTGCCACGGTCCTGAAGGGGCCTCTTAAAGAACAATAACAAGAAAACAAAAGTGACTCAAATTCGAAATCACATAGAAGTTTAAGTGTTTCAGAAATAAAGCTAGGTATTCAAAAAATCCCTGTTTAGTCAATGAGCTGTTTTTTTTTTTGTCACTTATGTCATTTCCAACCACATTGCATCAACTTTCAAAGCTGAGCTGAGCTGAGTATACTATAAAGAAACCTTTTTAAAAAGTTGGAAGACAAATGGGATTAGGTTTCTAGTCGACTGCATACCTATACTGCACCAGATAAGACAAGGAAGAAACGTCTTGCCTCAGCTTCCAGCTTTGTGACAGATCATTAGCCGAGACTCAAGATTCAAGAGATAGATCACTAATCGGTCCTCAAGACGACTGTCACTGTCGTGTGTCACTGTCGCGTCTGTGACTTTATCTGCGGCGGGGGAACTATCGGATCGGGAGTTTCCTGACGAGTAACTAAGTCGCCAGGCGCTGCTCAAAGTAGGAGGTATTATTTTTGAGCTTTGTTTGATCTACAGGGTGCACTCTAAGTCGATAGCGGAACTTTAAGTGGGCTGTCTACTTATCAATACAAACAACTTGTACTAGGTGGCGAAAAAAATGGAGCGATAAAAATATCAGTTGTTTCATACATTTGGCGCAGTACTGAGTCGACCTTTTTTTTCACTCCATTTTTGCCACCACCTAGTACAAGTTGTTTGTATTGATCAGTAGACAGCCTACTTAAAGTTCCGCTATCGACTTAGAGTGCACCCTGTAGAGCTAATAGCTAAGGTTTTCTTCAAAAGCGGTGCCTCTAAAAGAAGGCCGACGTCACTAATACGTTGTAAGCAAGATGGCGAAAAACGGCTTTTGCTTTTCGTTTTCTCGATCGAAAAAATAAATGTTTTATATCTAGTAATTTTATCCACTATTGTTACTAGTTTAGTTTGTTTAGTTACTATGCATCTTATTATTGTTATTCAAATTATTACATTAGCAATGGGCATAACATCAAAAGTATGCCACATTCACAAAAAATACTCCCCGCACCACTGTCCTGTCACACTAAAATAAGGTCGCTAAGACTGGAAAATGGCACACTCTACAGTGGCATACATGCTCGAGACAGATCTTCGAGATAATCTATGTCTTTACCCGAGAAACCGTCATTTTGAAGTCGACTAGCCTTTCTAGTCTAGGTGCGTTTCACGAAAGAATTCCCTTGGTTTGAACAAAAATTGTCCCTATTACATTGTAATAAGAGTTTCATCAAAGGAACTCTTTCGAAAAGAAAACTCTTCTCTACTTAATCGTATAGTTAACATGGCGAAAAAACTCTTTATATTACTTTTAAAGTCAACAGTCTGATATATATTTTTTAATATGTATGACAAACAATCATTCAGTAATCAATATAGTTTAACGCTGAAATTTTAATATTTTAGAGGTAGAGACAAAATATTAAACATTGAAATTTGATTAAATACGAATTAATTTACCCGAACACAGTCGATTTTGTTGCTGCGAGACTGAACGATATTGATGAACAATGGATGCTAACAACTATGCACGCAAATATTGTCATTTACTCATACAAGTATTATTTGGTTAAAGTACTACTAATTAAAGGTATAAAATGATGTTAAATTCAAAATCGTTAATGACACAAAGTATAATAATATCGGTTTATAACAATCGTTCAGAGAAGGTATGGGCATTGAGAAATTCGACGATAAAACTGAAAAATTATTAATGACCTCGACCCTTCTGCAATTTATTTGTGGAATGCAGGACATATCAGGTCAAAATGTGCCTTAATGGCAAAAGGAACTCCTGTTCTTCACCCCATAGCTACCCAATCTTGTTGTAGTTGTAGAAGTAATAAATATAAGAAAATTAAAAGGTTCTTCAAGCACGACAATAATAACTAACCACGCGGAAAAAACTCGCAAATGACGACAAAAATTAAAGTTTACATTTTAATAACACGTCTTGATAAAATCCAATCGAATAATCTTCGAATGGCCAAGTATTTTTTACATTTCATTGCCTTTTCCAATTAACTGTTACTAAATATTATAAGAGGGAAATCTTCGACTATTGTTTGAATCACTGACTGTATGTCGGATAATTTGGGGCACATCACATAGCAATCAAATTCGTTCTGATTCGCCACATTCACTCATACTTTGTTTCAAAAGAGGTCGTAAAGTTTCTCATCAGTAAAATAAGCTACTACAAATATTTCTTATCACTAATAACATGAAGTGGCCAGACAATACCAACAGGCAAGATCGCAAACTGGCATGTTTCGACGATTTTGTATAATATATTATGTTGTTAGAGTTTATACCGAAATTGGAAACTCAAAAAAAACGTAGCACTCGAAATACTGGCACAAGTTTCAGTTAAAAAAAAAACCGGCCACGTGCGAATCGGACTCGCGCACGAAGGGTTCCGTACCATTCCATCTATAAAAACGGCATAAAAATCACGTTTGTTGTTTGGAAGCCCCCTTAAATATTTATTTTATTCTGTTTTTTTTTTGTATTTTTTGTTATAGTGGCAACATAAATACATTATCTGTAAAAAAAAAAACAACTGTCTAATTAGGTGGCACAGCTGGTACAAAAAGGCCGGACTAAAACCTCGTACGCCGTATAAATTCATGTGTTGTGTTGTCCAGTGCCCATTCGGGCTGGCTTTTAATATTTAATTTATATTTATAATTTATATGTATAAATTAATTAAGGATATTTGTTCCGTGTATGTATTGTCTGTTATGTGCCCACCGCAACCAGAAGGTTGGTATGGGCCAAATAAATAAATGTTGTCTAATTCGGAAGGCAAAGTTTTTTGTTCGAAAGTCCGTTATTGGCTTAATCTTATCTTTAGACAATATTGAGAAACTAATTTCAATATTTTTTATTTTGGTTCAGTAGTTTGGATTTTACAACGTTTCAAAGATACGGTTTTATGACCTTCACGCGACGGTCTGCATACTGTTGGCGGTCATAGGAACAAAACATTTTAGCGCATAAAAACAAAACTACTGAAGCAAAATAAAAAATATTGAAATTAATTTCTCAATATTGTCTAAAGATAAGATTAAGCCAATAACGGACTTTCGGACAAAAAACTTTGCCTTCCGAATTAGGTTATCATGGTTCATGAGATACAGCTTGATGACAGACGGACCGATAGACGGACGGACAGCCGGAGTCTTATTAATAGGGTCCTTTTACCCTTTTGGGTACGGAATCCTAAAAAACACCTTCTAAGTCTTTATACCGAGAATTTCCCACACAATTTCCATGTAAGTTAGACCTGACATTATAGGTTACACAAAGCCTCTATTGAGCGTCGTCGCCTGCCATCAGGCTTTGACTCGGTCGGTCTTAATAATAGCCTCCACCAAAGTCACCTCCGATCTACCAATCAGTTTAAGCTGTATGAAACCGAAGATCACCTGAGGTTGGTCGTTTCATATCGTCGAGTGGGTGCCTTTTGTATGTAGATGGATCATAATATTGCTTGCTGAAGTGTTCAATAGTTGTTGCTGACGCGTCTACGGGTCTAGTATTTCGAGCTGCTGGGTGTTGATGCTTGAGATGCGCATACAATTATGCAGCCAGCGGGGGGAGCATGACTTTTATCGAGGCGGATTTATCCAACAAAATGGCGGTTTATCAGCATTTTTGACGTCTATAGTGGGTTATATAGCGTCGAAAGCGATATATAACCCACTATAGCGTCGAAAGCGATATATAACCCACTATAGACGTCAAAAATGCTGATAAACCGCCATTTTGTTGGATAAATCCGCCTCGATAAAAGTCATGCTACGGGGACTGTAGCAGAAAGTTCCTATCAGTGTGCTTAGGTATATTCTTATCAGTTCTGTGTGCTTATTCTGTACTTAAAAAAACGCAGTATTGCTAGTCCTCAAAACTGGTTTACTTGCGGGAAAATAGCTTTTATCGAAATAATCAGTGGTTCGCCCCGAACTATGAACTTGCTACCCCATATCTCAGCAACCCCTCAACCGATTTGGCTCGTGTTCGAACTAAAAAAATCTCTTTGCCTCACTTACCTGCCTAATTTCATGACGTCGAACGAACATGCATACATACATACAAACATACATACATACAAACGCCGGATTGTTCAAGTAGACTCGGAGAAAGTCTCTCGCTTCGCTCGCTCGTTCAAACATTTCTTTTTTATATTTTCCCAGAAATAAACCGGTTTTCTTTAGAAGATCGCGATGTTTTATTCGAGCGAACGTATTTTCTGTTTCTTACCTCCTGGATTCTTTCTGGCCACTGAAAGTATTGAAAAAAAAAATCTTGGGGATTGGTGTAGAGCTCCGATTTTTAACAATTCCCCATACCTATGTATGTAAACAAAATTGTTGAAAATCGCGTTTCTGGGGACATCGTTTTCCACCTGCTATGTTGTTTTTAAGTTTTCCTTTTTTCATGGGGGTAGGTAATCGTATGACGCAGCGGCCACCCCTAGTGTCAAAGTTTTTTTTTACATCACTCGTAGTAAAAATCCTTTCAAAGACTTGTCGTTTTGAACATCTGTTTTTCCGAACCCAAGCAAAATGAGAAAGGAAAACGTACACACACACCGTACACATCATGCTCTACTGTTTTAGAGCTCAATCTCATTACAGTTTCCTTAACCCTTTGAACAGGCACGCGTTATTGTAATCCGGGGCTCAAACGAGGCGAAACACTGAGGTTTTAAGTAATGAGGTCGTGTTGGAGCGAGGCAAATAGGTATCTCCTATATTTTTTCTGTAACGCTCTCATAAACACCCGAACAATGTTTTCGTAGAGACTGCTACAACAGTAGGTAGGTCAAGAAAGCATCACAGTTTGTGAATTTGTGTGACTAAATGGTCCTGTCAGACTTTGGAGTAGTTTTTAACCCCCGAATCAAAAAGAGGAGTGCTCTAAGTTTGATCGTTATGTGTGTGAGGGTGTCTGTGTATGTGTCTGTCTGTAGCTATGGTGCCACAGAAGACACACATACACACAGACAAATATACACATATACAGACGGACACAAACACCGGCCAAACTTATAACACCTCTCTTTTTGGGTCGAGTTAAATTGGTTTGAAGCGCTTTTCATACAGAAACTATTTAACAAGTTATCTACTGTAACGTCCCCTTTGACTAGCTTTGACATAAATCGGCGATGCACTAAGTTTCGAGTCATAATAGTACAGTCGCCAGCGACCGTTTAATTTTCTTGAAAAGTTACCGGTTCCCCTTTTGATTTGTTGTAAAGCACGTTATTCTGGGTACAAACACCTAATTCTTGAAGTTCCTAACCCGCCGCATCAATGAAAAATTTTAAGTCAAACTTAGGCAAAAATGCACTTAATTAGGAGTTTGTACCCAGAATGACGTGCTTTACAACATATCAAAAGGGGAACCGGTAACCTTTTACTCTGAATTAAGTGCATTTTTGCTTACGTTTGACCTTAAATTTCTCATTGATGCGGCGGGTTAGGAACTTCAAAAATTAGATGTTTGTACCCAGAATGACGTGCTTTACAACAAATCAAAAGGGGAACCGGTAACTCAACCGATTTGGCTCGTGTTCGAACTAAAAAAATCTCTTTGCCTCATTTACTTGCCTCGTTTCATGACGATCCGACTACTCAAGTTATCGTCGAACGAACATTCATACATACAAACATACAAACGCCGGATTATTCAAGTAGACTCGAAGAACATCTCTCGCTTCGCTCGCTCGTTCAAACATTTCTTTTTTTATATATTCCCAGAAATAAACCGGTTTTATTCAGAAGATCGCGATGTTGTATTAGTGCAAACGTATTTTCTGTTACCTACCTCCTGGATTCTTTCTGGCCACTGAAAGCATATGATTGAAAAAAAAACTTGGAGATTGGTGTAGAGTTCCGATTTTTAAGAATTCTTCATAGGTATGTAAAAAAAAAATGTGGAAAATCGCTTTTCTGTGGACATCATTTTCCACCTGCTATAAACTGATTGTGATCTAGTTTTTTTTTTAAGTTTTCCCATTTTCACGGAGTTAGGTAATCATATGACGTATCGGCCACCTCGAGTGTCAAAGTTTTTTTTTACATTATTCGTAATAACTCAAAAGTTGCAAGCACCTCAAATCCTTTCTAAGACTCGTCGTTTTGAACATCTGTTTTTCCGAACCCAAGCAAAATGAAAAAGGAAAACCTACACACACCCCGTAAACATCATGCTCTACTGTTTTAGAGCTCAATCTCATTACAGTTTCCTTAACCCTTTGAACAGGCACGCGTTATTGTAATCCGGGGCTCAAACGAGGCGAAACACTGAGGTTTTAAGTAATGAGGTCGTGTTGGAGCGAGGCAAATAGGTATCTCCTATATTTTTGCTGTAACGCTCTCATAAACACCCGAACAATGTTTTCGTAGAGACTGCTACAACAGTAGGTAGGTCAAGAAAGCATCACTGTTTGTAAATTTATGTGACTAAATGGTCCTGTCAGACTTTGGAGTAGTTTTTAACCCCCGAATCAAAAAGAGGAGTGTTCTAAGTTTGATCGTTATGTGTGTGAGGGTGTCTGTGTATGTGTCTGTCTGTAGCTATGGTGCCACAGAAGACACACATACACACAGACAAATATACACATATACAGACGGACACAAACACCGGCCAAACTTATAACACCTCTCTTTTTGGGTCGAGTTAAATTGGTTTGAAGCGCTTTTCATACAGAAACTATTTAACAAGTTATCTACTGTAACGTCCCCTTTGACTAGCTTTGACATAAATCGGCGATGCACTAAGTTTCGAATCATAATAGTACAGTCGCCAGCGACCGTTTAATTTTCTTGAAAAGTTACCGGTTCCCCTTTTGATTTGTTGTAAAGCACGTTATTCTGGGTACAAACACCTAATTCTTGAAGTTCCTAACCCGCCGCATCAATGAAAAATTTTAAGTCAAACTTAGGCAAAAATGCACTTAATTAGGAGTTTGTACCCAGAATGACGTGCTTTACAACATATCAAAAGGGGAACCGGTAACCTTTTACTCTGAATTAAGTGCATTTTTGCCTACGATTGACCTAAAATTTCTCATTGATGCGGCGGGTTAGGAACTTCAAGAATTAGGTGTTTGTACCCAGAATGACGTGCTTTACAACTTATCAAAAGGGGAACCGGTAACCTTTTACTCTGAATTAAGTGCATTTTTGCCTACGTTTGACCTAAAATTTCTCATTGATGCGGCGGGTTAGGAACTTCAAGAATTAGGTGTTTGTACCCAGAATGACGTGCTTTACAACATATCAAAAGGGGAATCGGTAACCTTTCAAGAAAATTAAACGGTCGCTGGCGAGTCTGGCGACTGTACTATAAAGTTGTTAAAATAGCAAGACCATGAGTTCTTTGATACAAAGAGATAGATATAAAGGGAGAGAGAGATATCAACTTTATCTACGTAGAGTACGTTCTAACTAAGGTCTTTGCATCTACATAATGATATGATTTATACAGCGTCCAGTGGCACTCGCACTCGACGGATGAAGAGACCACTCGGCGCTGCAGTGCCTGGGACATTGTTTCAGATGGAGTAGGCTTGCCCAGCACTTATACCATCTTGACAGCTAACATCCTGAAAAAAGGCACATTTGCATGAAGTTGCCGTAGGCCGCGCGCACCTGGCCGCTGCAGCCTGGTGCGGAACTCCTCAACGGTCAGCAGTAGATCACTCGAAATCAGTAGCTCCTGGAACTAGCCATTCTTAATCGATTGGCGAAGTTAAGCCACATAGGGCGCGGTCAGTCCACGGATGGGTGACCGCTAGTGGCAATAATATCTGAGAGCTTCCGTGCTTTGGAAGGTACGTTAAACTGTTGGTCCCGGTTATTATGTTAAGCCATGTCAGAAGCCCTTTGGGCGGCCTAAAAACTCTGACACCACGGGTGGCCACTAACTCATACGATAACCTAATAACCTAACCTGTGAAGTTGGTTTTTATAAATTTTCTATTACTTTAAGACTGAAAGAAATCTTCTGTACTAATGTATCTAACTATTTGAAGTCTTTGACGCCTCTCGGGGGGAATTCCTCGCGGAAGGCTTTGAGCTTCCCAAGTTACTTCGTCCAGTCATTCGTTATTAAGTACCGAGTGTAGCTTAAGATGAAATACGTCTCACAACTAGCGCCGCCAATGAAAAGTAAATCATATCTTTTTTTTTGGATGCGTTTTTAGCAATCGATTCTCGCCAAAAGTGGCCACTTTTGGCGAGAATCGATTGCATTCGTAGGAAATCCAATCCTGGAATCCAAACCTTGGGTCCTAAATATAGTAAAGCCTCGCGTTGAGAAATCGCAGGAGCGTTTTTTGCTAAAAACGCATCCAAAAAAAAAAAAAAAATGTTTTTTTTTCCATTGGCGGCGCTAGTTGTGAGACTTATAAGTTTATAAGACCAGCAGCAGGGTTCAAGTTTGAGTTCATTTTATGAAGTAAGATCAGATTGAGGAACTTCATTCGAGTTTCGGAGTCTTCTAGAACTTAAAGATATTTGATGTGAGCTTGGATACCTAGGTATATACGAGTATCTGAAAAAATCTGTGACATCAAGGACTGACGTGGCAAGCTAATGGCAAGAGACGGCCGGGCCGCTCCCGTACTACCTGGGGTCGTTCAGCTGACAAAGAGGCTGCATCGAGTAGACTCGGCTGGAAAGAGCCCTATGTCCCTGATAAGGGATAAAAGGATATCATCATCATCATCAGTGACATCAAGAACAATGAAATCCCCTGATTATTTCAGTTCAAGGTTATTTATCATAGGGCATTCTCACTTCAAAATGCTTCGGGTCTCACAGACCCTTTTCCACAAGTTAAAACTAAAATCTTGGTTGCGTAGATAATTGTGTTAGTTTTCCACACGCTAATGAGTTAGTTTTGTCCAGTTTGTTCCGAACGTGACCAATTTGATATAATACACCGCAATTTTGCTTGCCGTCATGCATTCCGCTACGAGTCATTACATTACTTTACTCATCCATTCGTTCCACGGTTGGCAAAGGGCTTTTAGGGGCAGCGCACAAAGATACCGCGTTACTTTTACGATTCACTTTACATAAAGTAGTGTTCTGCAAGTGGAAAGCGTCATTTTCTTCTTCCATCAGTCGGCCGTGAAATATTGTGACTTATACGAGTAGTCTACTCAGCACAAAGCGCTTAAAATCAAGCGTGCACTCAGGAGGTACAGTCGGCCACACGCTAGGATACCCCTTTTTGTTCGATTGGCGCCCTTATACCGCGCGCGGTAAGAGCTGCCATGGGGTATTTGCGACTGTGGCCGACCGTACTTACTTATTATGGCGATGAGCGCTTGTGCAATCGATTCTTGCCAAAAGTGGCCACTTTGCATTGCATTATTAAGTTCTAGGAGCTGGAATCCAAACCTTAGGTCCTAAAAATAGTTAAGCCCCGCGTTGAGAAAGAATACAGTGGTTGCGCCTGGCACAGGATCGTGAGAGGTGGCGTGAGCATGAAGAGGACTTTACTCAGCAGTGGGTGTTCACAGGCTGATGATGATGAAATAAATGCCAGGCACTACAGTGGCCTATTCACTTCACCTATCTATTGTGAGTCTAGGTGCTGTATAAATCATCAAAGTTTTTAAACTCTTAAATATCTAAGTTTTTCATCTTAGGATCTAACCACTAACCAAGGTTCAGTGAGAATTTCCATAAGATCGCAATTGGTATGGATTTTACTTCAAGCCCTCAAACCAAACAATCAAAACTTTCCTCCCATCGTTACTTGAATTCAAACTTTGGCATCCTCTTCCAATCTCATTTCCAACAGATGTTATTGAAAATCTATAGGTGCTTTCTCTAGAAGTAACCGCAGACACCATGCACCAAACTGCTATGTAGCCTTGACGTCCTTAGCTTAGAGTTCACGGTTGCTTGTCAAGCTTCAGATACTTTACTCACTCACTACAGAATGTGAACGTTGGTGGGTACAGTCAGAAGACGTTCTACCGCGAGGTAATATTCTCGATTACAATATTCAGTGATCGAAGACGTAACCATGGTAACATTTGGACCGTTTAAGGATCTTAACCGACCAAGGACTAAGGTTACCTTACATGATGTACCTGGTTTCCGCCTGTCAATGAGTTTATTTTATGAGCATGGATGGAGTTTACGTAAATAATTTGGCTTGAAGTGGTCCTAATTGGGATTAGTTGAAATGCATTACTTTATTCGTTCCATCGTTGATTTTGGAGTGTTCATATTTAGTTATTTCTGACTCAGAGACCCGAAATAGAGCTTGACCTCATTATACTGAACAAAAAAAGTAATTTCATCCTATGGCTCCCTTCACACTATGCCGCATTGTTCTAAGGATAGCAAAGATTTGTTTGTAGCCGGGAAGAAATGTATGCGTGTCGCAAAGTTACTTCGCTCGGTTTCAAACAAATCTTTGCTTTGCTAAGAGCAGCTTCATGCGGCATAGTGTGAAAGGAGCCTATACGGCAGTACCTACTATAATCCGTGCGGAATCAGAATGGGATAATACCTTTTGGAACTGAATCGTAAATGACAGTTCTCGAGTAGAGTCAGTAAAAAAATTTTTAGTTCTACGTTCTTTCATAGGGGTTATGAAATTAGAAATACACAAAAATGTTTAATGGTTGTAATCTAAAAGGGTTCAATGTTATTGCATTAATTGAATAAAACGTGATAAAACTCGAGCAGACACTCACGCGCACTGAAAACACAAGCAAGTTTCGACGCGAGTTTGCCATAGACAACTACAGTTTGCCGAAATGCTGACGCTACAGGACCGCGAGCTTCTCAGTTCCAAAAGGTATTATCCCATTCTGATCCCGCACGGATTATACCTTTCCACTTATCCACTCGACGCAAACCTTCTGTAGCTATCTCCCGTAGCAGCCACTTACTTTAGTCAATGAAGTCAGCAGCTGGTACTCTATGGGAGTCCCTGCGGGATACACCTGCAAGTCCCGGATGAAGTGCAGTTTTATTGCGGCCCAATGGTTCTTGTTCTTACTCGGGCGGCGGAAGTTCGTCAGCTGTAAACTTGCTTGTTAGTGTTAGGGTTGCCAGGTGTGTTTAACTGCTGTGACAGTAAATTTATCAGTGGTAAAAGGTACGGTCGGCCACAATCTCAGATACCCCATGGCAGCTGTTATCGCGCGCGGCATAAGGGCGCCAATCGAACAAAAAGGGGTATCTGAGACGGTGGCCGACTGTACGTAAGATGTAGCCTGTACAATGAGCCGTTTCGTAAAACTACAATCATTCATCTTGCAATCTCCTTTTCTTTTGTACCCACGATACAGGCTAGGCCTAGTGTGAGAATCACCATCTAACTTGCAATGTACCTACCTTTCTTGTTCTATTACCTACTTTCAATTTGTTAAAAAATTGCTATGTACACACGACAGCACGTCGGCCCTTACACGCTTGCACTCCTTTCTTGTTCTGGAAACTTTTTTGTGTAACTAGTCGTTCGCCCCGAACTACGAACTCGCGACCCCATATCTCAGCAACCCCTCGACCGATTTGGCTCATGTTCGAATTAAAAAATTATCTTTGCCTCATTTGCCCACCTACCAAATTTCATGACGATCCGACTAAATTTACTCAAGTTATCGTCGAACGAACATTCATACATACAAACATACAAACATACATACATACATACATACATACAAACGCTGGATTGTTCAAGTAGACTCGGAGAACTTCGCTCGCTTCGCTCGCTCGTTCAATCATTTTAAATACCTATGTATACTGTATCCATAGGTATTGTGTGCATGCGTTTTGTGTAAATAAATAAATTATCATAACTTACCCCTACAATAACTAGTACCTACAATAACTGGTAACCCTAGTTAGTATTGTTGTTGGCGTAGAGAGCACAACGGTAGAGTAGGTACGCGGCAAGTGCATTCAATGGTATCTTTGCTTTGAATACAAATGCATGAGTTTTGATAAGATACGCTGCCCGCCGAGCCACTAGTAGGTAAACTTCAGGGTATCAACAAAACATCTTGTACCTACAAAAGGGCTGTTTTCATTGTGTATTAGGTACAAAATATAGCATTCTGAGCCCTATTGACCAATAAAATAGGTTACGTTCTTAACAACATTACAGCATAACCTACACTGAAATATTGTTTACTTCGATATAGGACTTTTATCCTGAAACCCAGTCTAAAATAAGGGTATAATCCGTGCGGGATGAGAATGGGATGGAACCTTGTCAAAGTCAATCGAAAACATACTTAATTTTACTTTGACAAGGTTGCATCGACGCGAGTTTGCTTAGCGCGCGCGTCTCAGTTCCAAAAGGTCGCATCCCATTCTCATCCCGCGCGCATTATAACATAGGGGTGACCACTACCTCATACGATTACCTACCTACCTAGCTACCTAGTCTTATGATGAGCGTGATCTGAAAGCTTGTTATTTCAACTTCAGCTTACAGTTGCAAATGAACAAAAAATTGTATGCTTGCCAGTCTTCTAGAAGGTTTCGGGAATTCATGGATTGAAATAATTGCTGTTTTTGTTTTAATCTGTTTCTCGAAATATTGAAAGTCAGGGTTCCTCTTGATTACTCCTCGGCATGTGTACAATAAAAGGCCTCTTGGCTGATTCGCTGAACGGATGTTGTCTCCTACTTACCCATGGAGGTAGGATACGCGTAGTGGGGCAATTCCTTTAGGGTAAAGCTACTTGATATACCTACATACGAGGGGCGCTCAATAAGTAGTGAGATTAAGATATAAATATCTTGAAAAGAAAAAATATATATACCACATTTTTTTATTTTCTCCATTTTTGGGATCTCGCTCCAAACGACTAAAAATAAATAAGAACAATAGATAGATGTTTTATTTAATTAGGTTAGAAAATTTGCTTGGGGTAGGACTTGAACCCGCAACCTCTTTAAAATGTACCCTACCACGGCTTAGAGCTTTAGAAAAACAAAAAGTTTTTTTTTTCTATTCAATGTATTTTTTTTTCTTTCTAAGGTTTTTATAATTTCATTATCACTACTTATTGAACAAACCTAGTGTATGTGGGGTATCAAAGTTTAAAATGCACTGGGACAGGTATTTAGTAAGTAAGTAAGTAAAAAGTTTATTCACAAATAGACACAGTACAATGATGCTTAAGACTAAAAATACACAAGTAGGCAAGTTAAATTGTACAAAAAGAAAAGGGCGGAAAATGTCACTGTACTGCGCTTGTGAAAAGGACCCGCCTCAGCATGTGTTACAGAGAAAGTACGTAATACGTAACGCTGGTATTCTGCCGGGACCAAAGTAATTACTAATAACTAAGTATAACCTAACTTAAATGTTGAAAATATGCTTAAATATAATTAAACAAATACGTACTAGTCGGCCTAGTGCACATCAAAGACATAATATCTCAATACGAACGTACTTAGCTAACTAAAGGGCAGAAAATAATGTGAAAAAGTGGAAAAAAATTAGGAGTTTTCAACATTGCTTGCAGTTGTAGACAAGGCGCTCGCTCTCTCGACTGTCGCGTTGGAATTAACAAAAAAAAGATCCATCAAAATCGGTTCGCCTAGAAAAAAGTTCTGAGGCCAAAAGGTTCTGAGGTTCTGAGGGTTAAAAGAGGTGGAAAAGGTCGAATTGAGTAGGTACCTCCTTCTTTTTTAAGTCGGTAACAAAACTAAAGATAGTACACCTATGTCCAAAGTTTTACTCACTAGATTACCACTGCTTTTGCATTGGTCATCGCTATTTATGTCATAGATATCCTCATAGTGTTGGCTCTGACAAGGGCTATCTATCATTTAGTCCCGCGTAATCTCCTTCTTATTCCAAAGAGCACGTCCAGGATTCGTGCGATCATTCGTTGTGTTTGTCTTATTCTACGTAGACTTCTGGTGAATAAGTACACTCTGTCTTTCGAGTTTCTATTTAGATGATTCTGAGTGATGCGCTGCTGTCCGTTGAGGAATTGCGATCTCCATCTCTGAAGTTCTCAATCAGATCTTCATCATGTTTCTATCAACATTGACAATCGCTGGAAATATTGCCAGAAACATTGCCGGCAATATTTCCCAACTCAATGTACCATTCGATTATAGTCGTTTATCTACCGAAATAAATGATTTGAATTGAATTGTATTATTCTGTTCCTAACTCTACACAGCATAGCACTTATTGTTGCTCGTATTATTTTCCCTCTGACAGCCTTTTCGATGAGTTTTCCTTAATTTGTCGCGGGGCCTCTTGATATCTTCTGAAGACTTCTGCGTCTTTATTTGTCAAAGAAATACATCACCCACAACTCGTTGGTACTTGGCCTTTGACCCTTCGTTGTCAGCTTGTAGTGTATACAGAGTGTTGTTTTGGTTAGTGACACTCTATTCAACAGACAACAGAACAGAACAACAATAATTCAGCCGATTATCTGGTCAACGAAGCAGTGGCACTGCCCAAAAAACTCGTTGAAGACCAGAATAATTATAATCGGCTGTATTATTGTTGTTCTGTTGTTTACAATAATGAATAGAATATGCAATAACACAGTAGGTTATAAAAATAATACCTACTGTGTTATTGCCACGAACGAAAAATCGCTGAACAAAAATAGCTCAGTTTAGCTTCAAATAAGTGAAAAACTGAAAATTTTGATTTTCCCGCCACGTTGCTATCGTCCAACTTTAACTCAGAATGTTTCTGCCCTAATAAAGAGGTACGGGAGGGGTGACAGTGATGTCTCTCTACAAGTGAAAGCGATGCTGACGTCCGATACAAAGCGGCGATTTCACTAGGGGACAAGTCGCGAGACATGTGCCAGAACATCTACGGTGCGTGTTCTCGGAACATGTTAGCAACATGTCGCGAGACATTTTCCCTGTCCACACCAGTCAGCCGCCGCGGAGATGTCGCCCGCGGAAGTCGTGGCAGTTAGTGCTGCGTACATATATATTTTGTCGATTGAGTGGACCAAGACGTTATAAAAAGAAAAGGTGGTGGGTGCGAAAGTACTTGGCACAAAGAGAAAGCAGAGTGAATATTTTACGTGATCTTCGAATGTTTGATGATCATTATTTTGTAAATTTCACTCGTATGACATAAAGTGATTTTAAAGTGTTATTAGAAATGATCGGGCCTGCCATAGCTAAACAAGACACAATATTACGGCTGTTGGTCCTGATACCAGACTTCCATTGCTTTCGTAAAGTTCGATAAGCACTGCTTCATTGCTCCACTCTACGGGCATGTTGAAAAACAAATCGCAGACGCGTCTACACTCGGCGACACCTGTCGCCCGACTGATGTCGCAGGAAGTTCTGGCTCGCGAGACAGAACACGGAACACAATCTGCGACACGTAGATGTCGCTGCAATGTCGCGTGCGACGTCGCGGAACACAGCGCGACGTCGCGGCGACACGTAAAAACAGTGTTCCTAGACATGTTCTGCGACAATTTGTCGCCTAGTGAATACATGGCTTAAGTAGAAGTCACACGTCGCGAAAACACACCGTTCCCTCACCGCTCTACTACCGCAAGAAGGTACTCTGGCCCAATGGGTCCTAACTACAAGGCCCAGTGGGCCCTAACCCGTAATACACGTGCCCATACGAAAAGAAGTCGTCGTCCCAAACCTTTTGTTTCAAAAGCACTTAAAATCGTTCCGCTCCTCGGGAAGGCATCTACGACATTATTTCCCTTTTATTTATCCCCTTTCAGTGACATTTCGGATAAGGAGGTTTAATTTAGTAGAAACGGGATCATCTCGCGAAGACACGAGTGTGTTGTGTTTGGCGACTCGGAACCGAGAATTGGGTTCTTGCTTTGATTCTTGGGAAAGTTTGCGAGAACCCTTATTTTTTAAAGGAAGAACGCTGACTCTAATAGGTATTGGGAAGTAGAAACAACTGTGCTGATAATAACAGTTTTTTGCCTTTAAGTTTGCCTATATGCCTATTTTTGCCTACAGTTTCTTGAATCTAATGGATTAAATGTTTTTGTTTCAGGTACGTATCTTCCTGCAAATCGGATAAACGTTTGTACAACAAATTTAACATCACTTATTAGCTTTTTTTTTGCGTTTTTTTTTTTTGCAAGAGGACATAATATTAAACAACGGCTTGACCATGACCGAAACAAACGTCTAATTTTAAAACTGGTCATCTTACAAACTTCACTTTTTTTTTGTAAAAAAATATTCTACTTGGCCCACCATTGTCGGCAGATAGTAGGTATACAGCTCGCATAGCATGAGGCTGTGTTAGAGAGTATCTATGGGTTTAAATCTATATGTATCTCACTCTTTTGTTTGAAGTAGAGCGGGATGGACAGAGTACTAACACTCTAAAACCTATCTAACACCGCCTTATGCTACGCGAGCTGAAAGCAGCTGTTTCATAGTTTACAAAATATGGTAATTTGACAATCAATTGTGAGCCATTTGATTACTATGCACCACTAAAGGCATAGCTTGCTTGTTTAGTTAGTTAACTGGTTTGTTGACATGGCTAATCAATCAATCAGATCAACCTTAATGTACTGACCAAACTAATGTCCAAATCAAGGCCCGCTGGTCTAGTATCTACATATACAAGGTGATACAAAAGATCTTAACTATTTCTACAGGGTAATAGCACCTGGTGATAGAAATCACAAGTAAAATATTTGTTTTGCTCTATGACATTCCGTTGATTTTAAAAATAATAAAATGCGAACGCTGTGGCGCGAGAAAAGTAAATTTTTAAAATGTTATTTTCATTGACTTTTACAATGTTTTAACAACTCAAAGCTATCAAATGCACCTTGACACACAAATATTTATATTTTTAAATTTGAGCTAATATCAAAAACAAAAAAGTTATGTTTTTTTTTCAATTTTGATGTTATAAAATAAAAATCAACTTTTTACAGAATTGACATCCTGTTGACTAGTAGGTAGCTTACACTCTGTATAAATAGTTAGGATATTTTTTAGCACTTTGTGCTAGTTTGCACCTTACGCCGCATAAGATCTCGGTATAGGTCGAATAAGATCAGTAGGTACCTATATTTTGGGACTTAGGACGACGCCTTAGTTCCCATGCGTAGTAGTTTAAGGCGCTGGGCCACCGAACTAAATCCCATAGAATCCGCATTACGTATAAAATCACTCTAAAAACTTGTCCCCACAGAAACAAATGATATCAGCAATAGAACAATACGAAACATCATTTCGACCATACGTCTAATATTCGAATGTCAACCTTATTGCATTAGTGTACAGTTTTACTTTAATTGCATAGACTACGAGCAAATAAGCTCCCAAAGGCAGTTTGGACATCTATTTTTCCAGATACATTTCTATGTTGAGTTCTATGTTGTATCTAGTTTTATCCTTGATCGAAGCGCTGGGCATAGTGAATTAGCCCGCGCGCAAAAAGTTATGCTGTTTTAGATAGGTCTCACCTAATTCTAGGGTTTTTGATATATGAAAATTTTCGATTTTTTTAGTGTATTTAATACAGAACTCGATTTTGTGCATTTTTCTTGGCGCTCGGGCTATTCACTATGTACAGCGCCTTAACCGCCTGACTTTAGTTCTATTTTCCAACTGAGTGAAGCGTCGCCGATGCCAAGTCAATATCGTCACCCTCCCAGGTCGATGACTGGGGGTAGGCAGAGGCACGCCCGGAAGCATGCACCATTATGCCCGTCCATCCGGAGCAGAACGAGACAAAAGTTACTGAACTTTACGAGAAAACGGGGGATTGGTAGAGAAATGTTGTTTTTGGGGTATTTTTCTTTTTGTTTACTTTCGCGGGAACTTATGATTTATTTTGTTGGGTTTTGTTTGTCAGTTAGGACGTGAGTAGTGTTTATCCATTTTGTGATAATTGATACCTACAATACAATTGAAGAATTGAAACATTGAAGAATGAAAATGAAAACCTTTAGTTTTTGCCGTCACAAGTCCTGAGAGCGGTGGTGGGAACAATGGACTCGGAAGCGAGAGCCCCAGTTTCGATTCCCGGTGCGGGCATGTACGGTCGGCTTCACAGATACCCCATGGCAGCTCCTACCGCGCGCGGCATAAGGGAGCCGATCGAACAAAAAGGGGTACCCTAGCGTGTGGCCGACTGTACCTATGACTTTAATTTATTAATTTAAAAGTTTCGTTCATTTGTGAATTTGTAGTAACAATACCACTCGCTAAAGGTGAAGGAAAACATCGTGAGGAAACCTGAGCGTATGAGGCATTATACCATCAACGCAAAAGTCGCTAACCCGCATTGAGCAAATGAGCACGAGTGGTGATAGGCTCGAGCTCTCTCTTTGAGAGAAGGCCTTTGCCTAGCTAGTGGGACATGTACAATCGTACAAGCTACATTGCATTGCTGAGTTATGATTTCATAACACGAGTAAGTGTTTCAGAAAAGGCATAAAATTGTACAATTTCCCTCGCTTGTAGGTAAAGATATTGCTATTTATTATTTACTCGTAGCTTTCTCTTTACTGAATTTCTGTTTTTAAGAGATGAATTACTAAACTGTCTCCTAGCAGGACAGTCTCTTGTCGTTTTAAGTAAGTAATCATCTTTCCTACTTACTTTAATAAGCATCTGAGTCCTCAGGGAGTAAAAGCCTGAAAAAGAAAAAAAACTGAAACAATTAATTAACGAGCATTAGCTGGGTCTGAATGAAACGCCGGTGGCCCAGAGGTTAAAACAGTGGGTTGACAATCAAAACTAAGCAGGTTCAGTTTGAGTTTTTGGTGATTTATACTTCAGTGAAAATTTATTTCAAAATTCAAAGAAATAGGGTGGACACTCGAAATTAATAGTAGTTTATGCACCGAACTAAATCCCATAGAATCCGCATTACGTATAAAATCACAATAAAAACTTGTCCCCACAGAAACAAATGATATCAGCAATAGAACAATACGAAACATCATTTCGACCATACGTCTAATATTCGAATGTCAACCTTATTGCATTAGTGTACAGTTTTACTTCAACTGCATAGACTACGAGCAAATAAGCTCCCAAAGGCAGTTTGGACATCTATTTTTCCAGACACATTTGAGAGTTCTATGTTGTATCTAGTTTTATCCTTGATCGAAGAGTTTATGCAACTGTCATTGAACGAGCGAGCGAAGCGAGCGAAGTTCTCCGAGTCTACTTGAACAATCCGGCGTTTGTATGTATGTATGTATGTATGTATGTATGTATGTTTGTATGTTTGTATGTTTGTATGTATGAATGTTCGTTCGACGATAACTTGAGTAAATGAAGTCGGATCGTCATGAAATTTAGTAGGCGGGTAAATGAGGCAAAGAGAATTTTTAAGTTCGAACATGAGCCAAATCGGTCAGGGGGTTGCTGAGATATGGGGTCGCGAGTTCGTAGTTCGGGGCGAACCACTAGTATAAGAGAGATCCTTAGAATACGAGTGTGGGTTTATCATACGAGGCGAAGCCGAGTATGATAATAGTATCACACGAGTATTCTAATATCGTCTTATATGCAGTTGCATACACTACTTTATCTTCACTCATTTATCATTTTCCATTTTTTTTTAGTTTAATTTTCACGGAACCGCACAGAAAAAAATGTAAACTTATAATGGCGGCAAAACAAATCCAAAGTAAACACATATGTCACAAAAAAAAGAAAAAGAAAGCGGACGCTTTTTTTTATTTGTTCCATTTGGTATAGAGGCAAAGAAGTCATACTTACGTACAGCCAGTGCTCGATTCACAGAATAGTTTACTGCACGGAGAATTTTAACCAGTGTATCAGCAAGGAGAATTTAAACCGGAAGTGTATCGTTATAACAAAAAAAGTTATTTTACGATACAGGTTGGCAAAAATTCTCATACAAAACTTGTATCGTAATATATTTTTTTAATTTTTACGGTTTTTTGTGAAATAATACTCAGTCTTATGTTTCAATTTTTAAGATCATAATTCGAATCTTACGACATGAGTGTAGATAAAGTCTATTATGTGCTAGTCTGGTGAGATAGCTCGATCGATGACATATCAGTGTGCTGAAAAAAATCACTGACCTAAGCCAAAAATGCTATCTAGCATTATGTACGCATTTGTACATCATTGTTGTAAACTTTCGTGCAATAAATAATATAATAACCTTGTACTGACTCCAGCTACTAAACATTCAGCAACTAAACTCAGCTGGGCCCTTAGCCTGTAACGCAATGGCGGGTCAATGGCGTCCCGGCAGAAGGACAAAACCGGGCTCTCCTCGTTTTTCTCCTACAACCAGAGAACTAATCCTCTAGAATTAGAATCAAAATATTCTTTGCTGTACTACAAAAACATTAAAAGGACAGACAGCGTTAGAAAATCGTAATTGAAGTCGTCACCTGACAGCCCATTTTGGCACCATTGTGTTACAGGCTAAGGGCCCTGTTCTCTAACGATAATGACCTTCTGCGGCCGACACATCGGTGTTAACACGCAGCAACACGCTCTTGGACCCGAGCCAACCACCCACGGTCACTCCACACTCCACAGCCTCACGAGCTGCTCTTTAAGGCTCGGTATAAGGCTAACTAGCGCAACCAATGTTGAAAAAATCATATGTCCCTTCAGAAGAAGTTTCTGACAAAATCCTAAGATGACCTCATGCGCCATGCTTTTCTAGATTTTTAAGTGTAGGTACCCAACTCAATTTCTAGTCTTTAGCTAAAAAAAATTCGATAACCGCCAAAAACGGCCGCTTTTGGCGGTTATCGAAAATTTTTTAGCTTAAAAGTAAATTGCGAAGAGGGTATCTACACTTAAAAATGTAGAAAAGCATGGCGCATAGGCTCATCTTAGGATTTTTTCAGAAACTTCTTCTAAAGGAAGATATGATTTTTTTAACATTGGTGGCGCTAGTTAGCCTTAAGGTGGAATGACAGCAACGTGGCGGGAAATTCAAAATTTTCACAGTTTTTTACATTTTGTAGCTAAACTGAGCTATTTTTGTTCAGCGTTTTTTCGTTCGCGGAAAGAACAAAGCATTCTTTTCATTATTGTAAACAATAGAACAACAATAATTCAGCCGATTATGTGTTCTGGTCTCCGACAAGTTTTTTGGGCAGTGCCACTGCTTCGTTGACCAGCACATAATCGGCTGAATTATTGTTGTTCTGTTGTTTACAATAATGAAAAGAATACTTTGTTATTTCCGCGAACGAAAAATCGCTGAACCAAAATAGCTCAGTTTAGCTACAAATTGTAAAAAACTGTGAAAATTTTGAATTTCCCGCCACGTTGCTATCATCCCACCTTAAGGCGCCGTGCATAGTGAATAGCCTGCGCGCAAAGAAAAATACACTAAACAAATCGAACATTTTCACATATCAACCCTAGAATTAGGTGAGACCTATCTAACAAAGCCACTTTTGTGTTGAGATTCATAAACGTTTTGAAGATATTTTGGCTGAAAAAAAATAGGCGGCACACTTTTTTTCAGACAAAATATCTTGCAATCTGTTATGGATATCAACACAAAACTGGCTGTTTTAGATAGCTCTCACCTAATTCTAGGGTTTGATATGTGAACATTTTCGAATTTTTTAGTGTATTTGATACAGGAATCGATTTGTGCATTTTTCTTTGCGCGCGGGCTACTTAACTATGCCCGGCACCTTAAGGGTGGCATTAATAGACGTCAGCTCAAGCTCTAGCTCAAGTAGTGGTCTCAGAAAACAAAATCACCGACTTGAGACCTTGGCTAATGACAAAAAAAGTTAGATAGTAAAGTTTGCATACCTTATTGGTGTTGATCAGCGAACGAACGGTAGAAGCAGTGTCGATCAATTTCGCATAACCTCCAACAAACAGGAAAATCAATAACTAGCGACTTATTTAAAAAATATGGTAAAAGGATTTGCAACGAAATTGCTTCTGAAAGTTATTCAATAAATATTATAATAAAACAATACAATTTCCCAAAACGTCGATCCCCTAACTGCAAGTTTATTTTAATTTGACGCAAACAATTTATGCACCCTTTTTATGAAGAGCTAGTGCAACGCAAAATAAATAAAGAAGGGCAACTTCAGCTGAACAATACAAAAGGTATAAAAAACTAAGGCCTAAGGCCTTTGCATCTACGTAATGAGATGATTTATACAGCGTCCACTGGCACCTTCACTCACACTAAATGGATCAAGAGACTACTCGGCGCTGCAGTGCCTGGGACATTGTTTTAGATGGAGTAGGCTTGCCGAGCACCTATACCATCCTGATAGCTTAGTCGGCCTAGCCCACAGGAAAGACAAGTCAATACGTGTGGAGCCAGCTAAGCCGCGGATTTCCTCACGATGTTAGCGAGTGGTATTGCTACTACAAATTTACAAATGTACGCAACTTTGAAATAATACAAAAGGTATAACACCTTACCTTTATAACGCCCACGCAATCTGAGACTGAAAAGAAGAAAAGAAGACAAACCTAAGGAAAAGATTCTGACAAACCTAAAAAGTCAAGTCACAGAATGCGTAAAAGTAATAAGTAGTCTGTGTCTTTTTTTTTTGCTTTTACTGCAACACACCTTACAAAATGAAGTCCTGTAGGTTTGAAAAAAACCATAGGTTCATCCAGTGGTTTGAAAAAGTACCAGATTTTTCGTCTGCCAGCAGAACTTAATATGACGATGACGTATGCAAATACTAGCCAAAACAAGACACTAGTAGACCTTCTGCGGAGCTATATTTCTGTTGTATTCCATCGACGCTGAAGCGGGCTTTCTTATAGGTTTTAAATTATCGCTAAGCGACTTATATCCGTGGAATTTCCTTATTGTTTCCTCTCGATCAGGCGCTGTACTCGCAGCGCATATTTATTGAACATTATAACTTGGAAAAGTGTTGGATTATTCATCCCGCTTCATATCAGGGGCCTTAGCCTGTAAGGCTATGGTGCCAAAAGAAGCTCCCAGTTGACGGCTTCAATTACAATTTATTAATGCTGTCAGTCTTTTTAATGTTTTTGTAGTACAGCAAAGAATATTCCGATTCTTATTATAGAGGATTAGTTCTCTGGTTGTAGGAGAAAAATGAGGAAACCCCGGTTTTGTCCTTCTGCTGGGACGCCGTCAACACGCCATTGCGTTACAGGCTAAGGCCCCAATACTTTTTAGGCGGTGATGACGTGATATATTTGCGGGGACAGCGTAGTTTTTCTGTCCATGAACAAACGTAGAACTGGGGATTTTGAATTTTGATTTGCAGGGTGCAATCGAATTCGATGGCAGAACTTTCAGTAGGCTGTCTACCGATTACTACAAACAACTTGGTGGGAAAAAAATGGAACGAAAAAATATCAGCTATTCCATGCATACTCGTAGGTACTGATCAAATTTAATGTAGAACTGCTGATGTCGATTGCACCCTTTGCTATTTTGATTGACTTTGCTACATTATGGAGCTACATTAAATTTAATTCAAAAAGCTGGCAAAGGTTTTGTTATTCGACAAAAAATATTTTTTTTTAGCTCAAAAATTTTAAATAACACATTATACATATAAGACTTGAAAACAGCGAACTTGAAAATTATTGTGGGGCGGTTTGACTAGTACCTAAGGTTATAATAAAAAGTTCTGCAACTAAATTCATTTCTTAGCCATGTTAAGATATTCGATCATGAACTCAGAGGTCTTTATCATCATCAACATCATCCACCTTTTTTAGCGGCTAACATCATCCACCTTTTTTACCGGGTTTTAGCGGCTAATTTAAACTGTCAGCGCCGACCACAGAGGTGCCCCCCGTAAGGAAACTGGTTATAGCGAACCAAAATCTACAGGGGGGTTTTTCTGAAAAGTTACTTGAAATTGAGCTGTTCCTGCAGACATTTAATTTAGATGTACTTTGCATCACAGAGCACTGGCTACTAGAGCCTCAAATGAATTTAGCTATACATAACTATCAAATAGCCAGTTGTTTCAATAGAAACTTTGCAATACACGGGGGATCCTTACTTATAATTAAAAATGGCCTTAAATACAAAGAACGCAAGGACATTTGCAAACTTTCTGTTGAAATGGTGGTGAAACTTTCGTGTGTCGAACTGGACAAACATATTATTGTAGGCGTATACAGACGAGGCAAAAGCGATTTCAGTACATTTCAAGATGTAATGGAGGATGTGTTAAAAATGGCCTCCAGTTGTAATAAAAAAATTGTGGTCTGTGGTGACTTTAATATAGACTTGCTTGCAGATTGTACTCTGCACTCTAAACTATCAATATTCCTTAAGTCATTTAATTTAACTACTGTTTTTTTGGAGCCAAGTAGAATTACAGAAACCACGGCCACTTGCTTAGATAATTTTTTCTGCGATTGTGATTATTTAGACTCATTAACTGTAAATTGTTTGAAATCGGACCATAGTGGTCAAATAGTTTACTTTCCAATAGATTAAAAAAAACTTGAGCAATCCATTATTTGTAGGCCCATAACCATTAAAATGTTAGATGCTTTTAAACTAGACCTACAATGTAATTTGCCTAGTCCGAATAGTTTACAAATTGCAAATAATCACTACAGAGACTTCTTTCAAGTCGTTTCAGATAGCTTTGGAAAATTGTTTAAGCTGAAAAAAGTAGGCACAGGTAATAAAACAGGATTTAGTGAGTGGGCAACAAAGGGCATTCGAAATAGTAGGAATACACTTTATTCACTATATGAGAAGAAAACTTACACATACGATCCCCGTTTTCTAGAATATGTTAAAAAATATCAAAAAATATTTAGGGCAGTCTGCCACAAAGCTAAATGCGCACACATAAAGAACACTATAGACAAATCAGCAAATAAATCTAAAACAATTTGGACTATTATAAATAGGGAAACAGGTAAAACTAAAAC
Source organism: Zelleria hepariella (assembly GCA_949319315.1). NCBI lineage: Eukaryota > Metazoa > Arthropoda > Insecta > Lepidoptera > Yponomeutidae > Zelleria > Zelleria hepariella. Next base: position 15,361,760 of record OX439392.1, on the reverse strand, counting down.
AGGCGAGCGCGAATTTTCACTGAATATCAATAATAAGGTAATAACATCAAATGAAGATATAGCCACGGCATTCGAAAAGTTTTTTACAAATATTCCATTAGAAACAACAGCTCATCTAGCCTCGTCTCCGAATCTTGCAGCTAATATATTAAGAGAAAATGTTCGACCTTGTGATCAAAAATTCTCATTTTCTCACATAAATCCCCAAATAGTAGTAAAAACATTTAAATTGTTGAACCTAAAAAAAACTGAAGATTTATGGGGTTTGTCAGTAAAAATTGTCAGCTCAGTAATACATGTGTTAGCACCACACTTAGCTAGTATTTTTAACAAATGTATAAATGAAGGTCTATTTCCGGACCTCATGAAATATAGTAGGCTTGTACCATTATTTAAATATGGCGATAGGCAAGATCCTACAAATTTTAGACCAGTTTCAGTCCTACCAGTATTAAGTAAAATATTTGAGAAAGTCGTGCTCGCTCAGTTACTATCATACTTTGATAAACATAAAGTTCTCCACGACCAACAGTTTGGTTTCACAAAAGGACGCTCAACGATGGATGCGGCAGTGATGCTAGTTAGGCACATTTATAGCGCATGGGGGGATAGGAAAGATGCTATAGGCGTATTCTGTGACCTTTCAAAGGCATTTGACTGTGTAGACCATGAAACACTTCTCATAAAATTAAAATACTACGGGGTAAAGGGTAAAGGCTTAAAACTAATGAGATCATACTTGGAAGGGAGGGTTCGAAAAGCTGACATAAATCGTACACAGTCTGCAGTTTCGCAGGTGAAGATAGGAGTTCCGCAAGGATCCATCTTAGGACCGTTTCTATTCCTTATTTACATTAATGATCTGCCACATATGGTGGAGAACATGTCTGAGATAGTACTATTTGCTGATGACACATCACTTATTTTTAAAATAAGGAGACAAGAAGATGACCTAAGTGATGCAAATACTGCTCTCTCACGTGTATTAGATTGGTTCACAGCCAATAATTTACTGTTAAATTCTAAAAAAACAAAATGTATAAAGTTTACCCTTCCGAATGTGATACAGGTAGAAAACAATATTATACTAGGAAAAGATAAATTAGAGCTGGTAGAAGAAACTGTATTTCTAGGCATCACTATTGATGCAAAGCTTCAATGGGGCCCTCATATTGTGAAATTATCTCATAGGCTCAGTTCTGCAGCTTATGCTGTAAAAAGAATCAGGGAATTGACTGACGTCGCAACTGCTAGGCTTGTCTACTTTAGTTACTTCCATAGTATTATGTCATATGGCTTACTACTATGGGGTCGGGCAGCAGATATTGAGAGCATCTTCATCTTGCAGAAGAGAGCCATCCGATTTATCTATAGACTAGGTAGTAGAGTGTCGTTAAGAGAACTTTTCAAAGAAATTGACATCCTGACAGTTGCAAGTCAATACATCTACGCCAACATTGTTTATGCTAAGAAGCATATTGCAGAGTTCGATACATTAGGTAGCCATCATAATATAAATACTAGGAATAAGCACAAGCTTACAATTCCAACTCTTAGGCTTAAGAAGGCTAGAAGCTCATTTCTCGGCAACTGTATACGCTTCTATAATAAGATCCCAACAGATATACTAAGTTTACCAGAGGCCCGATTCAAAAAATGTGTAAGGCACACCCTGTGCCAAAAGGCCTATTACAGAATAGATGATTATCTAAATGACAAAGTAGTCTGGCACTAAACCAGTTCAGCGCACGATCACCACACTTACCAATGTGTTATTTTTTAAGTACCTACCTGCATTACAAAATGTATTATTTTTTTTTAAGCACGATATCCTTGGAGTTTCTTTACCATGCTTCTTCTCCAAGAACGATCAGAGCTAGTGAAGCTGGAGAAAAAAAAGTAGCTAGATACTTAGTATTAGATAGTAATAAGTATCTGATTTATATACATTTTTTACTGTAGATAATATTTTGACGTTCAATGTAAATAATTTATTTATTGCATATTGAATAAAAAAATTGAATCTGAATCTGAATCTTTTAACTCCCATAGCTGAGTAAAGGCCTCTTCATGCTCACGCCACCTCTCACGATCCTGTGCCAGGCAAAGGCAAAGGAAACTCAAATATTGCTGCAATAACCTAAATATAGCTGCAATAACCAATTTTGTATCTAGATAGGTATTTTAGTTCCTGTATAGACATTCTGTACAGTTTTACAACGTTATGGAGCTGGCCACCCGCCAGACTTTAGTGTGGGGGCGGTTGTATATGACCGCGTCAAAAACTTCGCTAAAATATTGGATGGGTTTCCTCGAACCTTTGTTATGTTTACAGCCACTATTTATACACATTGAGTTTGGGTTTCGGTTAACTGAGGGTGCTTGCTAAACATCGATCCCTCTTAGCTGAAGAGCTGCTGATGAGCAATCGAGGGAGATTCTAGGCTGGGTGTTCAAACTCCACAGTCTTACAACAACGCGGATCAAGGTATGGTTTGGACTTTCCACTAATGTATCATTGAACGAGCGAGCGAAGCGAGTATGTATGTATGTTTGTATGTATGTTCGTTTGACGATAACTTGAGTAAATTTGGTCGGATCGTTATAAAATTTGGTAAGCGGGTAAATTAAATTAAAATAATTTTTAAATTCGAACATGAGCCGAATCGGTCGAGGGGTTGCCGAGATATGGGGTTGTTAAGTTTATATGGGGTCGCGAGTTCACAGTTCGGGGCGAATCACTAGTAGTAGAGTTTCTATGAAAGTCTTCCTACTACATTATACGGAACCCTCTCAACGAGAGTTAAACTCGCACTTGTCCATTTTTTTTTTTCAATTTGCAGCAATTTCAGTTCGTATTTCCACTAAAAGGGTTTCATAAGGTAAGAAAATAAGTGGAGATTCCCTTTCAATCCCACTATTATTCGTGAGCAAATCCCCGCATTTGTGGCCCAAGTTATCTTAATACCTCGTATGACAAGAAAAACCACTTACTGTGATCACTGTTTTTTCTCCACTCTGTCTTTATGTTGTTTATTGTGTTTTTGTTGTGTCTTTTTGGACGATTGTCATCTACAGTACCAGGAGCCTGAGTCTGTAACGCAATGGTACCAAAATGGGTTCCCAGTTGACGGCTTCAATAACGATTTATTAATAATGTCGGTCCTTTTAATGTTTTTGTAGTACAGCAAAGAATATTCTGATTCTAATTCTAGAGGATTAATTCGCTGGTTGTAGGAGAAAAAGGAGGAAACCCCAATATTGTCCTTCTACTGGGACGCCATCAACACGCCATTGAGTTACAGCACCGAACTAAATCCCATAGAATCTGCATTACGTATAAAATCACAATAAAAACTTGTCCCCACAGAAACAAATGATATCAGCAATAGAACAATACGAAACATCATTTCGACCATACGTCTAATATTCGAATATCAACCTTATTGCATTAGTGTACAGTAACTGTTTTACTTTAATTGCATAGACTACGAGCAAATAAGCTCCCAAATGCAATTTGGGCATCTATTTTTCCAGACACATTTCAGAGTTCTATGTTGTATCTAGTTTTATCCTTGATCGAAACGACTAAACGAAACAGACTCGAGCCCCAGGTACTTAGACTGATAATAATGTAATATGTCATTTGTGGTTATTGTAATATACTAAGTCATAATCTTTAAAAAAAACTGGTTTCTGTTATTGTCGCCGACAAACTCATTAATTTGTTGTATTAAGTAACTAATCCATTATCCCTTTTGATTGTTGTCTTTCTTTAATTGATTACGTCGTTTAATTAAAAGCCTAGCAACTAACAAAACAAATAGTGGAATAAACATAAGAGAAACTAAGATAAGAAGTAGCAAGTACATACCAATTAGTTGATGATAATTATCTCAGAACTCATAATCTAAAGCAGTTGAAAACGACATTTTTTTCCTTGTTCCTTTAGACTGAAATTATACCTCATCATCATCACCATCATCAGCCAACCGCTGCCCACTGCTAGGTATAGGCCTTTTCCCCCTCATGCCACCTTTCGCGGTCCTTCGCCTTCCACATGCATGAACCCTACAAGTAAGAAATCGTTGGTGGCTCAGGTTTCGTGTCACAGTTTTTAGGCAGCCCAAAGATACTACTAAGGACACGTTTTAAGAAATAAACGTTACCAGCTGCTACACACCATAGTTAAGGGCAAAATAGAGGGGAAAAGAAGGCCAGGATGGAGGAAAATGACATGGCTGTGTAACATCAAGGAATGGACCGGCAACAAAACCGTGGAACAATTATTATTCAGGACAGCCATGAACAGAGAGCGGTGCAGGGAGCTGACTGCCAACCTCCAGTGATGGAGAGGCACTTCAAGAAAAAGAAGAAAGATACAGTAAACAGCTATGTGTTTCGTATTTTCACATACATTTCTTCACTTTTTTAATACCAGGAAAAAAGGGGCAAAACCTGATGCAAATTAGAAAAGCTTGTACAATAATAATTTTGTTTTCATGACTTTTTAACACATAATCTGGCAAGTCAGACCCTCGCAGCAATAAACAGAACTTTTTTCATCGAGTTTCAGGGGGATTAAATTATATTATCTTCTCTTTGTTTTCGCTCTTACTTCACCCTTATGGAAAATTTTGAGGGTGTGGTTGGAAGTACGTAGAAAGTTGGAATTTAGAGCAAGTGCGTTGTTATGTTTATTTTTAGATTTTTTTCTCCCCCTTTCAAGTCCCTTATTCAAGTCTAAACGCAATCCATTTTTTTTCTTGTCAGCAATGCTTTTAACATTTATCTTAGTCTAACATAAGCCTTAGATTTTAACAGCGTTAAGTAGCGTAGCATACATGATTGGTACAGTCGGCCACAGTCACTCATACCCTACGGCAGCTCTTACCACGCGCGGCATAAGGGCGCCAATCGAACGAAAAGGGGTATCCTAGCGTATGGCCGACTGTACAAAACCACTCGGACTTTGCAGTGCCTGGGGAATGTTTAGACATATTATAAACTCAAATTTTAGTTTGTAATTAGGAAAGGAAGGGTCATAGAATGCGGAGCCAACTATGCTGGTTTGAACTAACAAAGCCTTAATGAAAAACGAAACTAAGAAACTGTTATTCACCTGTTTGCTAGTTTTTATATTGGGACGGATCATCTATCTAAATATTGGTGCGGTAGGTAGGTAATCGTATGAAGTAGTGGCCACCCCTAGCGCTAGAGTTAGAGTTTTACCCACTAGTGTTAGAGTTTTTAGGCCGCCCAAAGGACCTCTGAAATGGCTTAACGATTGTTATTAATTAACAACAACCGGGACCAACGGTTTAACGTGCCTTTCGAAGCACGGAAGTGCTCTGATATTATTGGTGCGGTTAAATGAGTTGATAACTTATGCTTTTTCAACAACATTTTTTGCACAAGGCTGGAAGATAGCAGCGTGGCGGGAAATTCAACATTTTCACAGTTTTACATTTTGTAGCTAAAATGAGCTATTTTTGTTCAGCTATTTTTCGTTCGCGGCAATAACACAGTATTCTTTCCATTAATGTAAACAACAGAACAACAATAATTCAGCCGATTTAGTGTTCTGGTCTACGACAAGTTTTTTGGGTAGTGCCATTGCTTCGTAGACCAGAACACATAATCAGCTGAATTATTGTTGTTCTGTTGTTTACAATAATGAAAAGAATACTATGTTATTGCCGCGAACGAAAAATCGCTGAACAAAAATAGCTAAATTTAGTTACAAAATGTAAAAAACTGTGAAAATATTGAATTTCCCGCCACGTTGCTAACGTCCAACCTTAAGATACGAATCCCTGAGTCTCTTCATAAGGCCAGTATACGCGGAGCTCTACGCAGATTACTTCGAGCCAACTTTTTATTACTTGAGCGAATCTTTTGGCGCCGCGTGGTGCGTAATGGGTGTTTTATTTATCCTCGTTTCGAGACAAATGTGGCCGCGTTTTTGTCTGATAATAACTCCCTCCTCAGCCGTACCATGCCTGGGAAAGATGGATTGTTACCTAAACAGTCTTCTTTTGTTTATCTGGTGCCAGTTTCATAAATCTAAGAATCATAGTTTATTATGTCAATTCGACGAAAGGGGTAAACAAAAAAGGTTAGCTTACTATCCGACTACTCAATGTACTACTTCGAATTTTCATAATAAACTATGAGTTTCATTCGATTTGATCAAATAGTGGTTGATTTCTTGACCTAAATTGGAGAAATTCACAAAACTCACTAAATAAATTAATCATAGCTCCTAAACTATACATTTTGGTAGAATATAGGTTTCTTCTAAACAATCAGTGACAATGCCCTCAAGCAAAAAATAAAAAAATTGGACCACAAAAAATGAGCCACCCTGATATACAGGGTGTCCCGTAATTCAACGTCAAGCGGAAACTGGGTAAAGGGGCAGCTCATAACGTTATTGGGTAAAAAAATAAAAAAAACTTCGTACAGAAATTACAAGCATTTCTTTGAACATACCATACCAATATCAGCAATACCAATCAAAACATTTTCTACTCCACCTTTTGTAGGGAAAAGCTTCTTTTTAATACAGTTGCTCAAAAAGTGGCCTATTGCAGGGACGTATAGCGTTCGGGATGTGGGCTATTACACACGCGTGCTTTTTTTTTACCTTTCCCGCACTCGTGCGTTCTCTTTCCCAACTGTCAAAATAATGTCTATTAAAAAGAAAAACCAACCATGAAGTTTTTGCTAAAAAAGTTTTTATGATTCATGCAAATACGTATATTTCTAAAAAGAAGCTACTAATTTATTTCAATATCAGATTTAATGATTTCATTGAATGAGTTTGGTTAGGTTTCATTTCATTAAATTTTATTTTCATTTCATATCAATAAAAAACTTCTACTGAAGACTTGGCTGTATGGTCATAGTTGCCTTTGCCTACCAGAATGGGTGAAGAAAAAAAAAAACTCTACTTATATTCTACGGTTGGCGCCATTTTGATTTTTCAGAAATTTTCTTTGCTTTAGTTGTTTGTTGCACGAAATGAGTAATTTCGACCCTAGTTTTTTTTAATTAACACCACTGGAACTCAGTATAATTGCACAAAATGCTTCGGAGAACATTTTACCGGAAAAGTCAAAAATGTTAAGTTAGTTGAGTTTACTGTGTTTTTATTATTTTATTAAATTGCTTCATTTTTTCGCAACTGTATTAAAAATAGTCGTTCAGTACACGTGCGGAACCGTCATTGCAACTTGTTCCGACTGTCAACCCTCGCCTTCGGCTGCGCCTCGGCTCGGGTAGCCATTTGTCGGAACTCTTTGCAATGACAGCCTTTCCACACTTGTAATGAAATATACTATTTTGGTCTCCATTGATTGGATTATTGTGGTACTGTGTAACGCTAGTTTTTTGTGTAGCAGGGAATAGCTTATTGCACGCTACGGCGTAGCACTAGCTACGCGATAAGTGCTACGACGACGCTACGAACGTCTACGAATAAGCCTGCTTCAATATAGTAGTTAGTGAGGAAACGGTTTTATAGTTGGACACTTGTCTTTCCTACGCGTTAGGCTGGCTAAGCTGTCAGGATAGTGTAGCTGCTGGGCAAGCCTACTCCATCTAAAACAATGTTCCAGCCACTGCAACGTCCGAGTGGTCTCTTCGCCAATCTAGTGTGAGTATAGGTATAGGTCCTCTCAACATTTATAGGGCTGGCAGAAACAAATTTCTTTAGAAATAAGTCCGCCTTTGTAGACGTTCTCTTACTACCATGTTATTTAAGTGTTTATATATTTTGTGTCCAATAAAGTGTAACAAACAAAGTTGCTACTGAACGTTGTATAAATTATCTCATCATTACGTAGATGCAAAGACCTAAGGTTATGTTCACAGGCAGAATATCCCCAATAGCCGATCTCTTAGTTGCCTGGCGGACTCGTCCACCGGCTAAGTTAAATAGCCTTGCAGTATTGACCAGCTTTAAATGAAACTGCAAATAGCTTTGACATTTCAACCGTACGTTTCCCGCCTTGGGTCACGGTTGAGGGTGCTACTGCCACTCGCGTGCATACACCATCGATCGATCGCCGCTCAAACATTCATGGGTGTAGGACGGGACTTTCCATTGACTCATCGTGCATCGGGGCTACAGCCTTAAGGGTAGACGATAGCAACGTGGCGGGAAATTAAAAAATTTCACAGTTTTTTACATTTTGTAGCTAAACTGAGCTATTTTTGTTCAACGATTTTTCGTTCGCGGAAACAACAAAGTATGCTTTTCATTATTGTAAACAACAGAACAACAATAATTCAGCCGATTATGTGTTCTGGTCTACGAAGCAGTGGAACTGCCCAAAAAACTTACTTTGCATACTTTGTTGTTTCCGCGAACGAAAAATCGCTGAACAAAAATAGCTCAGTTTAGCTACAAAATGTAAAAAACTGTGAAATTTTTGAATTTCCCGCCACGTTGCTATCATCCCACCTTAAACCCACCCACCTCGCTTTGAACCTATGAACGGGATAAGCAAAAGTACATACAAAGAGCGACTTCAAAGTTTTTTTGCAGGATTTGGTGTCCAGTAGTAGAATTAGTCTAGATGCCCTTTTCTATGATTCTGCTTTGTGACGTCACAATCATGAATAATTTACTAGTGGTTCGCCCCGAACTGTGAACCCGCGACCCCCTAAAAACTTACCAACCCCATATCTCGGCAACCCCTCGACTGATTTGGCTCATGTTCGAACTTAAAAATTCTTTTAATTTCGTTTACCCGCCTACCAAATTTCATAACGATACGACCTTTACTCAAGTTATCGTCGAACGAACATTCGTACATACATACATGCATACAAACATACAAACGCCGGATTATTCCAGTAGACTCGGAGAACTTCGCTCGCTTCGCTTGCTCGTTCAATTAATGAGCGACTTCAAAGTTTGTTAGAGGGATATGGTGTCCTTATAGAGTTAGTCTACAGGGTGCACTCTACGTCGATAGCGGAACTTTAAGTAGGTGAAAAAAATATCAGCTGTTCCATACAAAAGGTCGACTCAGTACTGTGCCAAATGTATGAAACAGCAGATATTTTTTTCGCTCCATTTTTTTCGCCACCTAGTACAAGTTGTTTGTAGTGATCAGTAGACAGCCTACTTAAAGTTTCGCTATCGACTTAGAGTGCACCCAGTAGAAGCCCTTTTCTTTTATTCTGCTTTGTGACATCACGAAGAGAGTATTAGAAAACCAGCGCTGTAGTTGAAGTGCAATTAGAGCTAATGCTGAAAAACTTCCATTTTATCATTTTATCACTATCTATGTTTTATTTAATTTTATACTGTATTAGTATTTAGACGAAGAAAATACTGACCCTTTCTCCGTCCAGAGTTTCATTCCTTTTCTTGATTTTAAATTCAAAGCCTCGCCTCTTACACTATATCATTATGTTTTGCAGGTAACAAATTCCTGGCAAATAAATAAAACTCAATAAAAATAATAATAAACTGGCCCCCACTAGGCTACAGACATTGGACGATAACATACAGTAGATAATGCACAACCTTATCGGCCGACAAATTCCATTGCATTCCATATTCCACGAAGCAGATGGTATCGTTTACAGACAGGTGAAAACAAAAGTTGTTCGCGCACGCGAGGGTCAACAACCCCTATACTTGATAAAAGAATTGTAAAACTACACAAGTAGTTTGGCTAGCAACACTTGTGATGTCACTCGGGACTGTCAGAAATGAAAAAAAAAAAACAAAAACAATCCTTGTTTGAAAGGTGTGCAAGAGGTTGCGGGTTCAAGTCCTGTCCCGAGCGCTTTTTTTTATCATAAATTAAAAAAAACTTAAAAAAACAATAACTGCAGAGATGCTATAAATGGCTATACTAACCAGTAAGATTAACGGAAAAAATCACAGGTTGTCAGTCTGTCAAATAACAGTCCATAAAACTCTCCACATAGCCATGTACAGAGATAAATCTCTTGAATTTATAGAATCACAGTGAGATTCTGGGCAATCGAGGATATACTCGAGGAGTACCTATTTATACAAGTGATCATGCTTTGCAAAATGGAGGGAAGGAGACGTGTTGGAAGAAGAAAGTTGTGCTTCAGAAACATCAGACTATGGATGGATGTAGCCAGGGTTGAGGGCCTATCTTCCATGGCATGATTTAGAGAAAAATATGGATATGACCTAGAAGGTCATTTTTATAAAGTATAAGGCCGGCCACAAACATACGGTAAAACGAATCAGGATTCCAAACGCAGTACCTAACTGCATACAAATCTATGAAAAAAAAACTGTAAGTGTGTGGTATAGATGCTATAGATTTGTATGCAGTTACTGCGTTCGGAATCCTGACTCGATTTTTTCCCGTCCGGAATTCCGTCAGTATGTGGCCGGCTTACAAGACTCTAGGAGGATGGTGATTTACTCGTTACTTTTTACCATGGTGAAGGCACAATCGAGTGCAAAATTGCATTAGGGTCCGTGTCGGGGTGCGGGCGAACGCTCCCGACTCCCGAGTAATTGAGATCGGTTTTTTATCACCACTTTTACTGTGTTTCTTGCGACTCTCGAATCGCCTACGGAATTGAATGTTAAATGTGACAAAGGAGATCCGATGTTTGAAATGGGAATTGGATATTGACCTTAGATACACTTTATAAGGCACAACTAGCGACGCTGTTGAAAATAAAATCATAACGATGGTATGTTTATTGCATTCCTTTTTTTCTCATCCTAGACAAAGCTATTCTATCCTTATTTTTAAATAAAAAAGGAAACTTGCAATATATTTATGTAATTTTCTTTTTCTAAGCATGTTTATTTATTGTTTAATTGCAAAACTATAAACATTACCCTTTTGGTATCCTTATTCTGTTTTTTAATGTCTTCACTATGTTTTTCTTAACTGGTGGAGAGCGCTGGCATCAATGATACAGTGTTTTATATAAACACTAGAATAGGTGTTTACGGTCTATCCTTGAAATTAAACATTGTTATGATTTTGTACCTATAATTATTGTTATTTAAGGATGACGTTTTATGTAATTTTAATTAACAATAAATAATTTTTATCTTTTTTACTTTATCATACTAAGGGTGGCATTAATAGTCGTCGACTCAAGCTCTAACTCAAGTAGGTGATCTCAAAAAATGCTAATGTCAAGCCTTGGCTAATGCCAATGTCAATCTCAAGATAGTGTCTATTAATATGCTGACAGCTACTCAAGTTTGACATTAGCCTAGACTTGACATTAGTATTTGACTTTTCTGGGTTCACCTACTTGAGATCGAGCTCAAGTAGGTGATCTCAGATAATCACTTATTTTTTAAACAAGGTAGGTAAGTGCAGTGCACTATTCCCAATTTACTACGTACGCGGATATTCTCGGTCGAGGGGTTGCTGAGATAATTGGGTCGCGAGTTCGTAGTTCGGGGCGAACAACTAGTAGTAAAAACAGCGACTAACAATCCATGACGATTCCAAAAACAAACAAACACATACAGGCGGAACTGGCGGTTTCCGGTGTTTTCCCGTAATTAGCGGTTACGGTTTCAGTTTTGGTGAAAAAATGGCGTGTGTAATAGGACTTTCGGTCCGGCCTTGCATGATGGATGACGGCATGCGACTAGTGAGGATGGGGGGAACCCCCCTTGGTTCATAATTGATAAGGAGAACTGCTACCGGGTTCATAGAACTTGGAATTTATGGAGGTATAAACGGTGGAGCTTTTCATTGAAGATATGCCAGTGTTATCTGTGAACTGAAGTTGTAGCTTTAGCTTTACAAACACGCAAACGTAAAATAAAGTAAGGTAAAAGTAAAAGAGAAGATTATTTACACATTTTGAAATGGCTCAATCGTGAAAGAAAATTTTTTCTCGAGACTGGTAAAGATTGCGTGTCAAAAAAAGTAAAAAAATTCATTGCCATAAAATAAAATATCAAGACTACATTTGTGCTGACCACATTAGGCAATAAAATAATAGTATAATATAGATAGAGCTAACTCGATAGATTAGAAACATGAAAAATATAGCCTATTCAAATGTACAACTATCACATTAACATAGTAAGAGAGAGAGAAGTGATAGAGAAGGGAGAAAGAGGCATAATTGAACGAGAGAGCGAAGCGAGAGATGTTCTCCGAGTCTACTGGAACAATCCGGCGTTTGTATGTATGTACTATGTAAGTAAGTAAGTAAGTAAGTAACTCTTTATTGCACAAACGAAAACATGAATGTACTTACTATGAATGTTCGTTCGACGATAACTTGAGTAACGTTGATTGGAACGTCATGAAAACGGCCTAAAAACTCTGACACAAGGGGTGGCCACTAAAACTCTAATTTTTAATTCGAGTCCACGGAATGACAGTTGCTAGTATGCAACTGTCAGATAAAGCCTTTGTAGCAACTGTCATTCCATGGACTCGAATAAAAAATTAGTGTTTACCTCATACGATTACTACCTACGTCATGAAATTCGGTAGGCCGGTAGACTAAGGCCCGGTTTCTGAATTGAGAATTTCACTAAGTAAATACTTAAGTATCGTTCTGTCACGTTCTTTTGTGAGAAATCTGCATAGGCCCGGTTTCTGAATTAAGAATTTTACTAAGTAAATACTTAACTATCGTTCTGTCACGTTCTTTTGTGAGAAATCCGCAGAGGCAGAACGATATTTAAGTGCTTGCTTAGCGAATTTCTCAAATCAGAAACCGGCTGTAAAACTAATTATTAAGTTCGGACATGAGCTAAATCGGTCCCTTGACCGATTTAGCTCATGTTCGAACTTGATAATTACTGTTACTGGGTTACTGAGATAATATTTCCTATATTACAGGGTCGTGAGTTCGCGATTCGGGGCAAACTACTAGTTGATATTATGCTTGATTGACTGCAAATTGAAAAACAAAACATAAAATGCAACTCTTTATATTTACAATTCAATATCGGCAAATCATTCCACCTCAACAAATCACTTCTTCTCGGGGTAGAAACCGTGAATGCTGTAGAAGTATTCCGGGTCATACAGGTTGATTTTGGACCCGAGGGTGATTGGCATGGTCATCTCTGGCATCCTGGTGATAGATAGATACATTATTTATTTGTACTCCTTGATGTACACATACTAACAGTAGCATCTTACAAATTAGCAGACATACATGTAGCTTACATCAAAAAATTAAAGCGGTTGCATCTACGTAATGAGATGATTTATACAGCATCCAGTGGCACCTTCACTCATATTAGATAGGTAAAGAGAAAATACCACTCGTCGCTGCAGTGTCTGGGACATTGTTTTAGATGGAGTAGGCTTCCCAGCACCTAAACCATCGTGTCAGCTTAGTCGGCCTAACCCACAGGAAAGACCAGTCAATACGTGTGGAGCCAACCTAAGCCGCGGGTTTCCACATGATGTTTTCCTTCACAGTTGGCGAGTGGTTTTGCTTGTTTTGTATAAATGCACAAATCTGATTTCTGTATCAAATACACTAAACAAATTGAAAATGATCACATATTAAACACTAGAATTAGGTGAGACCTATCTAACACATCCAGTTTCATGTTGATATCCATAACAGATTGCAAGATATTTTCGCTGAAAAAAGTGCGCCGCCTATTTCTCGATTTGTTTAGTGTATTTGATACAGGAATCAATTTTGTGCATTTTTCTTTGCGCGCAGGCTATTCACTATGCACGGTGCCTTAAGTTATGCAAGTACTAAGTGAATGCCGCAGCAGTAAAAAGGGGATCTCACTTGGCGATATATTTGATCGGGTCCTTCATGATGGGAGCTTGCAGGTAGTAGTTGAGAGGGTACATGCCGTACTCGGCCTTCCATTCCATGTTCATGCCTTCAGGTGCGGGTTCCGGCACGGGGGTAGCCTGCACAAAGGCCACGGCCAGCACGGCGAAGAGGGCGACTTGGAATTTCATCTGAAAAGAGGTTGAGTTGTTAGGCGAAGTAAAATTGGGAGTTAGGATTGTTACAAAGAGTTTCTTCTCTTCAAGACATATCAAAACCTATGGCAATCTTATTTAAATGTGATAACTAGAGATCTTTTACAGCTTTATTGCATAGTTTAGTACTTTTTAATTGATAGTGCATATTTCACAAAAAAATATCCAATTATGGATAAAATATATAATTTTCGTAAGTATTTTGCAAAGTTTAAGCTACACACAAGTTTTCCAAACTATTTTAAAGGTTTCACAACTCTCGCATTATTTTTTTGGGACTATTATTTCCTTCTAAGAAATGTTTGAGCATATTTTGTTTGTTTGTAAGCGTGTGTTAATGCTCTTTTAGGACAGATTTTCTGTACTTTTCACAAAGTAATTTTTCAAATTGTTCTATGTATTTTAAAACGTTCCAAGTCCTAAATAAAATTGTGCCAATATTTCTATAACACCAGAAAACACCAAATTAAGCCACACGGAATTATTCAACTTTTTTTTTTACATTTATTTACTCAAGTAGGTGAACTCAGAAATGTCAAATGCTAATGTCAAGCCTTGACTAATGTCAAAATTTTGTAGCTGTCAGCTTATCAATAGACACTATATTGAGATTGACATTGACATTAGCCAAGGCTTGACATAAGCATTTGACTTTTCTGAGATCACCTACTTGAGTTCAATCTTGAGGCGACGACTATTAATGCCAACCTAAAACCTAAAGCAAATTCACTGGAATGTAATTTTAATACTATTCTTACCTTGAGAGGTTTAGTTCCCTTTTTCGTTACTTCACAAATGAATCTGATGATGTTCAATTGCTGCGTCTCGATTTTATACAAATTGAACAATAAACTCCGGTCTCATTCTAATGCAAGTGCAATTAGGAGCACAGTACAAGTTAATAGCACATGTGATTAACTACCAATCATCACAAAACACAAGAGTACTTAGCGGCAACTGGTCTAATCAAGAAAGTAAATTAATGTAATTTTTCATTCAATAAACAGTCATGTTAAATTATTTGGTGGATTTGACTAGTGGTTCGCCCTGAACTATGAACTCGCGACCCCATATCTCAGCAACCCCTCAACCGATTTGGCTCATGTTCGAACTTAAAAATTCTCTTTGCCTCATTTACGTGCCGACAGGGGTTGCTGAGATATGGGGTCGCGAGTTCATAGTTCGGGGCGAACCACTAGTTTTATATGATTATCTTTTTTACTAGTGGTTCGCCCCGAACTTTGAACTCGCGACCCCATATCTCAGCAACCCCTCGACCGATTTGGCTCATGTTCGAACTTAAAAATTATCTTTACCTTATTTACCTGCATACCAAATTTCGTGAAGATCCGACTAAATTTACTCAAGTTATCGTCGAACGAACATTCATACATACATACATACAAACGCCGGATTGTTCCAGTAGACTCGGAGAACTTCGCTCGCTTCGCTCGCTCGTTCAATTATTTGTTTAGTCTCCCCTTCAATAACATTACACATATTCTGTGAACATGTCAACTAGCTACCTGTTACGGTTTCCAAAGGAGGCAAAGTCCCATTTGGCACCCTTCGGGCACGGAACCCTAAAAACGATGTAGAGCAGCGGTTTTCAATCTTTTTTGGGTGCGGAACCCTTTTGGAAAGCGAAATACTTGACGGAACCCTACAATAAAATAATAGTTTTTACCTGACTGACCCAGAGGGAGGGTTATGTTTTTCAATTGTATAGGTATGTAAGGATGTATGTACTATACTATGACTAAGTTCGGATTTTCCTCGTGAATCGGATACGCCGCGTCAGAACGGTCTACCAGAGAGAGGTGTTTTGAATATTTTTTCTAAATGAAGAATGTCCGTGGGTCTGTAAAATCACTTGAAACTTTATGACCTTGTAGCCTAAAAGTTTAGAAATATGCCTGTTTTTGTTTCTTTCAAATCGAGCTAGAAGTTTTAAAGTTACGACGGTTTTAGGGTGGTATTCTAGAACGCTACATAAACTCAGTTCAAACTAGAACGCTACTTAAACTCTGTTCAAACTCAGTTCAAACTAGAACGCTCCTTCAACTCTGTTTAAACTCAGTTTAAGTAGAGTTTATAGTGTCAACTGTCGATAAAACAGTGCATGTTTTGATTTGAATATCCCTCCCTTCATATCAAAACATGCACTGTTTTATCGACAGTCTGAACTCTGTTTAAACTGAGTTTAAGTAGCGTTCTAGAATACCACCCTTAGTTTCCGTCCTTTTGGAGTTTTTCGCGCGAGCGCGGCAAACTCGCGTGACGTCACTACATAGCTCGCACCCGACACAATTCTTCATTCTTGCGGAACCCCTACAGGGGTATCGCGGAACCCTAGGGTTCCGCGGAACACACTTTGAGTATGGCTGATGTAGAGGATTTTATCGCAACGGCAACTTTTCTACTGTGGATTGAGCTGGAAAGTTTCAAGCGGATGCAAAACGGATTTACTCACACGGCGCCAGTCATCAAAGCCATTAGCAGGCATTCCGTTAGCTGCTCATTAAAATGGATTGATAAAATGTCTGTTTATATCAGTACACATTCTGTTTCTTTCTCTGCTTAATATTTCTGAACTAAGGCTATGGGCCTACCACACGCACAAGCTTCACCACGGTTTTGCCTGCGCAAACCAGCTTGTTTAATTAACACTGCGCGTGTAATTGGAAAGACAGTAGCATGCGCCAGAGTGTGGACGCATAGTGTACAACGTACAAGCTGGCTAGCGCAGGCAAAACTGTGGTGAAGCTTGTGAGTGTGGTAGGCCCATTAGTTTTGCTCTTCAAAAGTAAGTGAATGACGCTAGGCCTTGGCTAAATTACTTCTGCAGCAGCAGGGTGCAATCTAATTCCATAGGGGAAGTTTAAGTAGGCTGTCACCACCTAGGCAGTACAACCTAGCCACGTTCTGTGCCAAAAGGCCTATTACAAAATCAATTATTATTTAAATGACAACGATGTCTGGCACTAAACCAGTTCAGGGCAAGATTATTACTAATTATATACTTATTCAGTACCTACCCACGTTCCTATATTACAAAATATGTATTATTTTTTTAAGCACCACTAGGTACCTATAATGTGAGATCCTTGGAGTTTCTTTACCATGCTTCTTCTCCAAGAACGTTCAGAGCTAGTGAAGCTGAAAAAAAAGTAGCTAGATACTGACTTAGTATTAGATAGTAATAAGTATTTGATTTATATACTTCTTTTTACTTTTGATAATACCTATTTTGACGTTCAATGTAAATAATTTATTTAACCTTTTGACTTTGACTTTGACCTAGTACAACTTGTTTTTATTCAGTGATAAGTCGACAGGAGTAGATAGATGCAAGGTGGATCATGGTTTGGAGAACATCGGACAGATATTTCAAATTTCCGCCATCAGTGAATCTCTATCTGGCTATTCATTGCTTCGGCCAACTTGGGTCCTCAGACGATTTAGTATTAGTTCAATTGGATATTTCGGCAGCAAATTTTTGAAATGATAGTTGCCAAAATTGTTTCCTATTTTACCAAAGTCGTTGAACAAAATTAGTTGGAAATCACATTTAGAAATTGGGAAGTCTGAGGAATAAAGGTATTTAAAAATTACCCTATACAAGGTGTTACGAAAGTACCTAACTCTTTTTACAGGGTCAACAGGATGCCAAATCTTTAAAAAAAAGTTGAAAAAAACAATTTTAATTTTATAACCTCAAAATTGAAAAAAGTTCATAACTTTTTTGATTTTGTTATTAGCTCAAATTTAAAAATATGTTTTGTGCGTGTAGGTGCATTTACATAGCTTTAAGTTGTTAAAACATTGTGAAAGTCAATGAAAACAATATTTAAAAAATACTTTTCTCCCGCCACATCGTTCACATTTTATTAATCTAAAAAAAAAACGGAACGTCATAGAACAAAAAAAATATTTAGGTTGTGACCCCTATCACCGGGTGCTATTACCCTGTTAAAAGAGTTAGGTACTTTTGTAACACCTTGTATAGTAGGTAAAGTATATCTACCTCTCATACTCTCGACACAAAAGGCACATGTGGCCCGAAGCCTCGTTCATTAATTATAACAGCTCAGCTCTGCTCGAAGCCAGATTTATGTCGTGATCGATGATGCACTCCGCCTGACTCCGCTGAGCCAAGCAGGGAGCAGTAGTTGGTGCATTAGATGTGACGAGGGATGCAGATTGGTCCTACTTATACTAGACTAGAGGGAATCTCACACCACTTTAATATTACTACAGGGTGCAATTGAATGCGATAGCGGAACTTTAAGTAGGCTGTCTACTGATCACTACAAACATCTTGTAGGTACCTACTATGTAGGTGGCAAAAAAAGGGAGCGTAAAAAATATCAGCTGTTCCATACATTTGGTGCAGTACTGAGTCTACCTTAAAATAAAATAAAAAATAACAGTTTAAAAAAACTAAAAAAACACGCTTTTATAGCTAAAATTTTTAATTACAAAGAGTTTAAAATTATAATAAAATTTAAGTTATTAACAGAATAATACAATACAGAGTAAAAAGCGTGGGGTGCTTGATATATTAGATGTTACAATCATTCTATTGGCAACTATCTATGAAATGCACCCCACGCTTTTTTACTCTGTATTGTATTATTCTGTTAATAACTTAAATTTTATTATAATTTTAAACTCTTTGTAATTAAAAATTATTTTATACTTTTTAGTTCGGTTAGCTATAAAAGCGTGTTTTTTTAGTTTTTTTAAACTGTTATTTATTTTTTTGGTTTATATCAGTAGATGACCAATACGGAGGTTTGCAAATAGTTTTTATAATAAAAAAAATTGCCTGAAAGAATTTAGAGCGATGCGTTTTTCGCGCCGAAAAAGGGGTTACTTTCAGCTGTTATTTACTTACATTATTACACTGCCTATTGGAGCCTAACTACCTTGGGAACATCAATAATGTATTGTACTTGTCAGAAAAATAAAATGATTTTTTAAATAGCTAATAAAATGTAGAAATGGCAGCGGAACTACGAACAAATTTGGGAAAATAGATCTATTTCATTACAATACAACTACATACTCGCGAAAGGACACGAACACACGTAGACTCATACAGCCGCATTGCCTCTCACTTTTCCCGCGCCCGGTCTCGCTTTGGGTGAAACAGCTATAGAAAACAGGGTTTCACGCGCTTGGCCATCGCCGAGTTCCCACGGTCCTACAGGGGATTCTTAAGTAGGCTGTCTACTGATCACTACAATCATCTAGTACCTGTGGCAAAAAAAGGGAGCGAAAAAAATATCAGCTGTTCCATACATTTGGTGCAGTACTGAGTCTACCTTATGTTGTATATTTTTCGCTCCATTTTTTTGCCACCTAGTCAAATTGTTATACTTAAAGTTCCGTTATCGAATTCGATTGCACCGTGTAGTAGTTCGCTCCGAACTGTGAATGCGCGATGTACTTTACAATCCCATATCCCAGCAATCTCTTGACCGATTTGGCTCAAGTTTGCACTTAAGGCTGGAAGATAGCAGCGTGGCTAGAAATTCAAAAATTTCACAGTTTTTTTAAATTTTGTAGCTGACATGAGCTATTTTTGTTCGGCGATTTTACGTTCGCGGCAATAACTTTTCATTATTGTAAACAACAGAACAACAATAATTCAGCCGATTATGTGTTCTGGTCTACGACAAGTTTTTTGGGCAGTGCCGTAAACTTGTCGTAGACCAGAACACATAATCGGCTGAATTATTGTTGTCCTGTTGTTTACAATAATGAAAAGAATACTATGATATTGCCGCGAACGAAAAATCGCTGAACAAAAATAGCTCAGTTTAGCTAAAAAATTTAAAAAACTGTGAAAATCTTGAATTTCCCGCCACGTTACTAGCGTCCCACCTTAAACTCCGACTGGGCAGGAAGAGTTTAAACGGCGTTCTGGAATACCACCCTAAAACGCAGGAAATATTCTTACAAAACGGCCAAGGGACAAAATAAAGTTCCCGTCACTTTATCATTAACCCTTTGGAAGTACAATTGACAAGGACACCCGGGGACCCTTTACAATTAAGTTTTGATGTTCTAAAAAGGAATTTTCTGTTTTCTTATTTAGGAAAATAATAAAGTGCTTTCTGGAGGCAGGACCGCCCACGGTGCCTGAGCGGCGAGTTCTGACAGGGTACATAACGAATTCATTTTCTTTATTGAAACACGTTTAAATTGAAATTTTGATCGGCCTGGCGACGACGGTGCTTATTTTGTAAATGTCCTCGAGTTTTAGGCCGGCCAATAGATAATTTTCAGACGAAATTCCGGAATACAGGATCGGAATTCCGAACGATTAACTGCATACATACATGTATATGGTTTGGCTCATGTTTGAACTTAAAAATTATCTTTGCCTTATTTACCAGCCTACCAAATTTCATGATGATCTGACTAAATTTACTTAGGTTATCGTCGAACGAACATTCATACATACAAAAATACATACATACAAACGCGGGATTGTTCCAGTAGACTCGGAGAACTTCGCTCGCTCGTTCAATAAACCCATAGATACGCTCTAACCCAGCCTTATGCTACGCTTGCTGCACTGCTCCAATACAGTTGGAACCTCGGTTCCACGCATGGCACCGTCGGCCACAGTCTAGGATACCCCATGGTAGCTCTTACCGCGCGTGGCATAAGGGCGCCAATCGAACAAAAAGGGGTATCCTGGCGTATGGCCGACTGCACCTACATTATGGTATCTTCTCTCACAGTAATGTAATTGGTAGTCTCAGAAGCTCACATCTTAAATCTTTTATATTTCACTCTCGTGCTACCAAATAGTGTCATCTTGCTCTAAGTTGAGAAATAAAGCATAACTACTTAATTTAAAATTTAAAATACACCCGACATTTGCTAATAGTAGCTTAGTACTGAAATAATTTTCGCTGATAAGTATTTAAAGCTGACCACCGTAGTAAATCTCCTGAAATTGCCTTTGAACAAGTGAATAATCCGGCTTTAGCTTTGCACAAACTCATAACAACATCCAAGAGTTGAGTACCTAGAGTTTTTTGTCGTTACCCCAGTTTACTTAACCAGTTAGGTGCTGGGCAAGCCTACTCCATCTAAAAACAATGTCCCAGGCACTGCAGCGCCGAGTGGTCTCTTCATTCATCTAGTGTGAGTGAAGGTACCTCTGGACGCTGCATAAATCACCTCATTATGTAGATGCAAAGGCCTCAGTAATAGTTAGCTCGAACGTAGTCTTTCATCATTTAGGTAAGTCAGCAATAGTGCCAAGCCTATGACAACGTAATCAAGTGCAGTGAAGATGAATGAGCAGTAAGCACCGGCACTACATTCCGCAAACTTTCCACGTAGCTGCAGGTAATCCAAAAGCAGCAGCTACTGCCTTCGTAAGCAAAAAGGGCACTAGTAGTAAAAATCGAATTTTGCGAAAAGTGGGTTTGAAGATTTTTCGGTTTCGCTAGAATGTTTGGAAACCCTGCCACACTTTGACTCCGCCACTCAAAAAATAGTAGGTACAAAGGTACATATTTGACCCTTTTCTGCTCTTTCATTTAAGTAATTTGTCAGTTATATTATACCTACCCTTCTCATTTAGTATCAACTACAATAACTTAAATTAATATAGTAAGCGATAAAAAAACAGATTTCGACCTTCGCAAGGGAATCAAAAACTTTATGGGGTACTTCCCTAGACCTAGCTAGCATCATGAAACTTGGCAAGAAGCAACTTTATATTACCACAAATACAGGAAGAAATGAAAACCTTAAATTATTTATTACATCACTACCCTATACAAAAATGGAGGGTCCAAAATTAACAGTGGGGCAACCGTATCATGTGGGTTATCGCTTTATTAGGGCAAGCTAAAACAGATTTTATTATTTATAGAATGTGTAGTTTTCGATTTATGACCAAAAGTGTAAAAATATCCCCCTTAGAAGTGCGTAAGTAAGTCGATGGCTCCTACGTAAACTGCCGTATGTTCAAAAAGCTAACTTTCCAGGAGAGCCATTTAAAGATGTTTTCTTTAACCGTTCTTTTGATTTTAAAGCTTTTGGTTTGAAATTTTTACCATAATTAGGTTATTTTGGGTTCGATTTTTATGTGCTAAAGTAAAAGCTGTATTTTGAATGCTTTTGGAGATATTGTTGTTACGATTATTTACGACGGGGTAACGCAGTAAGAAAATATCGTATGTTAATCTTACCATTTTTTACGGCGTGGATGAGGTGACTGAAAATATCGTATGTTTCACATACCATGTTTTACATGGATAAATCGCAGGTAAAATTACATGTATGTAGCACTTACAGTTTTTTACTTTGTAAATCATATGAAAAATAGTATGGTATGTAACATTAATTCAGTAAATACATAGGGAAATACATTTTTTTTAAATGGGATTAGATGTATATCTAAGCAATAATTAATATTTACTTCATTCATGATATTTAGTAGAACATAAACCTAAATTTTAAAGAGATATTTTTAAGAAATAACTTTTCATACTTCCATTCCACCAATAGATTTGTATACATAGTTTTCCTGTTTTCACAACTGTCCCCTTCGAAACTGCCACCGGGGTGAAAACTTGGATAAAATTAGTGGAGTTTACCACCCTTATCATCATCATCATCATCAGCCCACCTCTGCTCACTGTTGGGTATAGGCCTTTTTCCCCTTGCGCCACCTCTCACGGTCCCTAACCATCCGCATCCATGGCCCCTCCGCCGCTGAGACAATGTCGTCCGACAATCGGGCTGCTGGTCTTCCGACTGATCGTCGTCCAGTTCTCGGCCGCCACTCTGTCACTGCCTTTGTCCACCGGCCATCTTCCCTCCTCGCCAGGGGTCCTGCTCATTTCCACTTGAGACTCGAGATTCGATCGCCGATATCGTCAACCTTCGCTCGACGTCGGATGACGGCATTCGGTACTCGATCAACGAGTCTGAGGCCTAGCATGGCTCGCTCCATAGACCTTTGTGCTACTTTTATATGGTTTATCACCCTGGCAAATAATAATTTAGGATGATGTTGTCCCATAGTTATTCTTCAGTGTCGGGTTTCTGGATAACTTGTATCAGCCATTTTCCTATTCTTACTCAGGACATAAAAAAGGCTAGGAGCTAAACTTTATTCAAGCTTAGGAGTCCATGATAGTTATCCCAAGAAGACTGCAACAGTCACTCAGACTCAGACGTGTATTTTCTCTGGCGTAGATTGACAGATAGCATATACTCTTTGGTTGTGGTGGTTGTTGGTTACTTTGTGATCCAAAGATAAGTCAGAAACTTAACTTATTATTATACAGACTTAGTAAAAGAAGCCAAGCCAAACCTGTACCTTACGCACCAATGAAAGTTTTGGAATATGCAATACATCACGCAGATCGGAGTTTCAGTTTGGCTTACCATTGTGTTCATAGAAGCATTCATATACTGTTTATCTATAGGCCACTGCTCAATTAACATCTTCTCGGTAGTACCATGCACATGAACACTGCGTGTCTAGGAACTAGACCAAATGAAATTCATGGTGACGGCTGAGCTTGACAAGCATACAGAAACAGTTCTCAACAAGTCTTGTGTCCATCCAACTGGTCAAAAGAATTTATTCAGAATAAATACAGATTTATCTATTATTTTAATATTTAAATGTATTAACTTACAGGCTATGAACAGATTTTCAGTCTAAAAGTCTGTTGCAAACCTACCCCAAGATTGGGCTTTTTTAAATCCTTAGGATCTAAGTTTGCGAGTATTTGATGGACCAAATGAGATCTTGATCTTTGTTTTGAAGCTCCTTTGTGGAGAGTGTTTATAACTTCAGTAAACAAAATATTTTATAAATGAATTTCTTGTTACCTTTATGTGTTTGGTGTTCAGCTTCTATTGGTATTGATTAATCCTACCTCAAGGAAGGTTGTTTGCCTACGCCGAGATAGTCTCGGATATTTAGAGCTCGGGTAACTGAAATTTCATCGTCAACCAAAGCGTATCTCAAGCATGTCAGAAACCACATCTATGTTTAATTTCAAATTCTTGTTAAAAATAACTCCAGTGAAAGTATTTAAGATTATCTTGCAGGGGTAGATTATCTTCATGAAGGTCCCAAACAGAAGTGTGTAATTTACCATTAGAAGTAAGTACCTATATTAGTTTTCCACCATACGATAAACAAAGCGGAAACTTTTATGATATGGTTTTGTTTTGATTTTTAGTTTGTTCCATCCGTAAGTAGTTGATAAGTAGTCGATTTCAGTAATGGTTTTGAATTGAAAATATTTTTCTAACATATAAAAGACGTTAATATTAATCAAATCTGCTTTAAGTTGTAAAAACAATTTGAATTATTCGAATAAACGATCTATTTTTTTGTTCAACTTCCATACAAACTATCGTATCTGTAAGATATTGTCATAAGCTCAGCCTAATATTGCAACGTAAATAAATCTAAGTGACACATACAATAGTTAACAGGTTCATAAAATCCAAGTAAATAATCGTACGTGTTACATACGATACAACATCACTTTTTATCGACGTCGTACAAAATGGTATGTGTAACATACTATACCATACCACCTCGAAAAATCAACGTACGTAATCGTATGTGTTACATACTATAGTTTTGAACAAGATTGATAGAAAACGCAGTAAAACTAACAAAACTGAATACTTAACATGTTTAGTAAGAACATGCCTCATCACAAAACACAAGCTCAGATCTACGTACTTCCCACGTAGAGAATGGTAAGATATACTTACGATAGGCGTAGCATGCAATGTGTCCCACGTAAACTACCGCAAGTGGTCAATACGATAGTTTACGGCGCGCCCGTGATCAACATACGATAATTTACGTCTGAAAAAATCTTCATTTTTGGATATTATTAAGTTTTTGTTTTTGGGATAGATGCGAAATAATCATCTAATGACAAAAAACGAAAAACATTAAAATTGGCATTTTGTGGGATACGGTAGTTTACGTAGGAGCCATCGAAGTGTGACTTGCACTTGGCTGTTTTTTTTTCTTCCACTATACTGTAAAGCATGGTGGTACGCAACCCTCGGTGCGTAAGTCCCATTCGCACTTGGCCGGTTTTTTAAAACAAAATTCAGATGTGCCCTTTTTCCTTGCAACGGCTGAGTACCACAGTGACAGTGTACACAGTGGCACAGTGCCTCCACTGTCACGTAATGTAGAACAAGCTCTGTGAGCGGGCGATGCATAAAACATGAGGCGAAGTTTTCTTGTAGTTTCCTTCAGACATTCACTTTGTTTTTACTTTAGGAGGTGCATGAGGAAGGGGCGTTTAGAGCTCGCCGCTTTAAAGGATAGTGTTTTTCTAAGTGGAAGCTAAATGGTTTATGAAAGGAGAGGATAGTACAAAATATTGTGCTCTCAAAAGCCTTCAGTATTGGATGTAATTGCAAGTTATTAAAAAAAAAAAAGATTAATGTCAAGTAGATTATGGCCCGGTTTCTGAGTTGAAAATTTTACTAAGCACTTACTTACGTATCGCTCTGTCACGCTATTTTGTGAGAAATCTGCAGAGACAGGACGATACTTACCCATTTGCTTAGCAAAATTCTCAACTCAGAAACCGGGCCTATGAGTTTTATTTTTATAATTTAAGTAGTAGGTATATTATGTGCACATTATGCACGACCGTTTTTCACAACAGCTTCAATCCCTAATTCAAAATCAAATTCAAAGTATTTAATTCAGACAATGTCCATAGGGTTAGTAACATTATTTCTTATTATTTGTTAGTAAGTACAGTAATTTATTTATTATTGTTATTGTTGTTATGCTGGATGCTGGAAGAAATCTCTTACAGAGATAAGCTGGCCTTTGTAGGTCCATGTGTTTTTTTACTGTATTGTCTTCTAATCTGCTTGTGTGTGCAATAAAGTATAATAACTATTTTATTGTTTAACAAAACCGACTCATTATATATCTCAAATTTATTTATAGTATTGCGTTTGTATGAATATTTGTTCGACGATAACTCAGTCGATTGTAGCGTCATGAAATTTGGTAGGCGAATAAATGAGACCAAAGTACGTTAAGGTGGGACGGTAGTAAAGTGGCGGTAAATTCAACATTTTCAGTTTTTTTAATTTTGTAGCCAAACTAGCTCAGTTTAGCTACAAAATTTAAAAAACTGTGAACATTTTGAATTTCTAGCCACGCTGCTATCTTCCAGCCTTAAGGTAGAAAGATAGCGACGTGGCGGAAAATTGAAAATTTTCACTGTTTTTTACATTTTGTAGCTATATTGAGCTATTTTTGTTCAGAATTTCCCGCCACGTTGCTAACGTCCACCCTTAAACATAACTTAGTAGTGTCGACTGTCGATAAAGCAGTGCATGATTTGATTTGAACAGCTTAGGAACATTACAATCTAATTCATGCACTGCTTTATCGACACTAGATACTAAATTATGTTTATACTGTTACCTAGGAGCGTTCTAGAATACCACCCTTATAGCCTTATCACCATAGCGATTTGAGGGCGAATTTAAAGCGAAGCGAATGCGCGACGAGTTCGCAACGTGTTCGCCGCAAGTTCGAAAATAGTTTGCCGCGAGTGCGCAGCGAGGTACATTACATAAACCTCTACGTTTTCGTTGCAAAGTCGCCCGTAACATAACTGAATAGAGTACACGCGTCGTGCTCGATTGTTCTAGCCTTCCAGCTACTTCGGTGCGTTGGAAATCCTTTGGGACTTTTCATAAACTTAAAAAACTATGTTTCATTGAACGAGCGAGCGAAGTTCTCCGAGTCTACTGGAACAATCCGGCGTTTGTATGTTTGTATGTATGTATGTTTGTATGTATGTTCGTTCGACGATAACTTGAGTAAATGAAGTCGGATCGTCACGAAATTTGGTAGGTGGGTAAATGAGGCAGAGAGAATTTTTCAATTCGAACATGAGCCAAATCGGTCGAGGGGTTACCGAGATATGGGGTTGTTAAGTTTATATGGGGTCGCGAGTTCACAGTTCAGGGCGAACCACTAGTAAACTTAACTGATGTACCCTCCGTTCAGTCACTAACGGTTTACCGTACCTAGGTAGATAGATAGATAGATAGATAACTCTTTATTGTACACCAAAGATAAATTACATTGTTTATTTTGAACTGTTTTAGGTACCGTTTTGTATGAATACTATCTTCTTTCCTTTGTTTGTTTCATCGCTTTAGGTAGATTTTCAGGAAATTCAGGGAATCGACCTTTGTAAGGCTCCCACACAGGTGCGTTTTATCGGTCGGTAAGATCGGATGCGTTCTTGCGATATCTGTTTTCTAAATTTTGAATTAGGAATGCCATTGCGTTCTTACCGCAGCAGTGTGTATCCATGGCGATCCTAATACAAAATGTACTGAAAACAGATATCGCAATAAATAAATAAATAAATAAAAAGAACTTTATTCAAAAGCAAAATAATCAAAAATTTTACTACTGTTGTCTTAAATAACAAACACGCAAAAGCAATAATGCAAATGCAAAAACGCGCCTGTCGATTACGATTGTAAGTTGGACTACTTTTCAAATAAATGAAACTTGTATTTTTTTTTTAAGTAAAACTCCTTATAAAGTAGATGTTCAAAATAACACCATGATTTTATCTCCTGAGGAGGCCCTTCCTAGAACGTGATATAAAATAAAAGTGATCAAAGATTTTCTCTTAGTGTATACCTCCAGACATTTCAAAACATTTTCCTCCAAAAATAAACCAAGCTACGTAGTTTTCCGCAAAAATATAAAAAGGGAATTTCCTAATAGCATTGGTATTAAAGTATAAATTGGATTACCTCCTTAAGACTCCGGTATCAGGAAGCCAGGGGTTCCGAGGCACCTTAATTAATTATGGCACCACCAGACGCAAGACGATGTGGATTAAGGACTTAAAAGTTTTAGCAAGCAACACCCTTTTTAAGCAGCCGCAGGCAGGAAACCAGTGTGTTTTTGCTGAGATTTACGTGGAAGTTTTGAGAAGATTGTTCAATTTAGACTCGGGGAACTTCGCTTGCTTCGCTCGCTCGTTCTTTACATGCTTGGGTGGAAAAGGTTTGTCCAGCACCTATACCTACTATCTAATCAACAATACGTGCGTGCGTGCGGAGCCGACTAAATAGCAGGTTTTTTCGGGCTTAAGAGGCCCCTTCAGGACCGTGGAAGCTCGGCGATGACCAAGCGCGTGAAACATAGCTATAGCTTTCTATAGCTGTTTCACCCAGAGTGAGACGGGGCACGGGAAAAGTGAGAGGCAATGCGGCTGTATGAGTCTTCGTGTGTTCGTGTTCTTTCGCGAGTATGTAGTTGTAGTTATAACGTAATAGATCTTTTTTCCCAAATTTTTTCGTAGTTCAGCTGCCATTTCTACATTTCGTTAGCTATTTCAAAAATCTTTTTTTTTTCTGACAAGTACAATTTATTACTGATTTTCCCAAGGTAGTTAGACTCAAATAGACAGTGTAATAATGCAAGTAAATAACAGCTGAAAGTAACCCCCTTTTCGGCGCGAAAAACGCATCGCTCTAATTTCTTTCAGGCTATTTCTTTTATTATAAAAACTATTTGCAAATCCGTATTGATCATCTACTGATATAAAGCAAGTTTCAGCAAAATCCAGCCTGAAGTTTAGAAATTAAACCTGAACTACGTTTGTATGGGAAAATGGTTTATAATTTCTACGAAATTTTATCTTGTTTGCGAGGCTACCCACTACTTCGACAAAATATATATTTTTTAATCCATCAGTAAGAAGCTATTTGCAGTTTCTGTTGAGTCCCAAAAGAATTTCGTACCAGGCGGTCTACCGGCTAAGACGAAGCCGATATTACCATTGGCGAAAATCAAAATGTACCGCAACCCAGTTCATTTTACTGCCACCTAGTTAATTTTTCATAAATCTAACTTCGATTTTCGCCAACGGTAATTGGCTTCGTTTTAGCCGGTAGATCCCCAGTTTTGAACGAAACTTCACAAAATAATACCAAAAATTATCGTAAAAAAATGGAACATCAGTCTCAGATGCCAGCTACTATCAAAGTAAATAATAATTGTGTCTGAAACAATTCCCTGCGGTTTCGTAGTTTCCAATCCAATACATTCCTCGGATATTTTTGTTACCAAGACGACATCCTGTGCCGTTAATTGACGTAAACAACAATAAATCGTTAATTTCTTTCGAAACAAAGTACCTAGATTTTAATGACAAACTATTAGCAATGTTTCGCGTTCGAAACTGTATTAAAAAAATGGTATAAAAAGTGTGTTCTAGCTCTGAGGATATCAAACAGTTCTTTGCTTTCGTCTAAGAACAGTCAACAGCAGCTCTCAAAGTAAAGGTAAGATTTTGATAATGTAGTTAAATAAGAAATATAAGTAGGTACCGACCTGATCACTTCTAATTTCTTAATTTTAATTTGTCTTAAATCTTTGGGTTTTTTTGTCATCAACTCTCATTATTTCTTTAAAATCTGTACAAAGCTTTAATTTCAAAGTTACTATAATTTTGTTACAATTGAAACTCAGCCCTAAAGGTGGCATTAATAGTCGTCAACTCAAGCTCGAGCTCAAGTACGTGATCCCAGAAAACAAAAATGCTAGTGTCAAGCCTTGGCTAATGTCAAGCTTGAGTAGCTGTCAGCATATTAATAGACACTAGCTTGAGCTTGACATTGAGATTAACCAAGGTCTCAAGTAGATGATTTTATTTTCTGAGTTCTCCTACTAGAGCTCGAGCTTGAGAAGACGACTATTAATGCCAGCCTAAGATCTTCTCTCTATTACTTCAGGTATTAAAATAAAGTTATAGTTTGATAAAAAAAAAATTCACAGTATCGTGACCCCGAAGTTCAATCAACTCCTTTCATTAAATCGCAATCCTCATTTCATTTTTCTTTATGAACCACTATTGGTTGTAGTAAATCTCAGCGTTGACCCGCCATCTAAAGCTAACTTTGAATTTCGTCAATCTAGGCCTCCACAACACAGATGTAAAACTAGCGTGGAGACCAACAGTACTGCACTCAAACCATTATTACAATCACTGAAATTGTAACTATCTGTGTATTTATGTGGTTTTTAAATAAAAACTTTTATTTCCAATTTCCAGATGAAATTCCTGTCCCTCGTCCTTTGCCTGTTGGTGGTGGGCTTCGCCGCAGCCGAGCTGACCTGGGACCAGACCGGCCAGTACCGACTGGTTGAGACTGAACCCTTGAAGATGCAGTACCGCTTCATACCTAAGGCGCAGTACCTGCCTCAACAGTACTACTCGATGCCGATGGCCTACCGCGCGTACAAACCCTTTGTTTATGACTACAAGCAACTCTGAATGATGGGAGATTAAAAATAAAGACATTTTGGTTACAGCATTTGAATTCGGTCTTTTGTTTTGATCCTATAGTTACAGGTGCAAGGGCACTCGTTTTTCATGAATGCTATGTTTTAGCTATCTGCAATCCCTGGGTTTATACACCACCAATTTTCAAAACATCTGTCACGTATATTTGAGACTAGGCTAATGCTCAAAATAAGCCTACCCACCTGACTCTCAGGGTGGCATTAATAGTAGTCATCTCAAGCTCAACCTCAAGTAGGTGAACTCAGAAAACAAAATCACCGACTTGAGACTTTAGCTAATGTCAATGTCAAGTTCAAGCTAGTGTCTATTAATATGCTGTCAGCTACTCAAGCTTGACATTAGCCTGTAGTGTGGTGACACTTCGCCCCCCCATACCTGTGTGCCCCCATGACAGTAATACATGGAACCTAGTAGAGTACAAACGTATTTTCAATTATAAACCCCTTTAGTTGCAACCTCCCTACATGGCGACTCTGCCAAGGCTTGACATTAGCCAATTATGTCTTCTGAGATCACCTACTTGAGCTCGAACTTGAGATGACGACTATTAATGCCACCCTTAATCTCCCTTAGTATTATCAGTCGTTCACAAGTCGATCACGACAACAACAGATACAATGTCTGAATTAAAATGTAATCCAACCTAAGTGCTTGTTACAGACGGGCAGCAAACGAGCCCCGAACACAATAGGCATAAAACTCGCACTTTACAACACTTGGGGGGAGTAAATTGTTTTCTTTCCTCCTTTACGAGACGATAAAATTATTCGAGTACTGAATGGATTGAGTAAAGTGTCCTGTTTTATGTAAGTAACTTGTAACAACCATTATTATATACTCGTGCAATGATGATAATCTCCTTTTACGATGTAGGTACGTACGCCAAATTAGAATAGCTAGTGGTACGCCCCGAACTTTGAACTCGCGACCCCAGTTACAGATGTGTAATTTTGCTTATGCCATTCACCCAGGCGCGCGCGCGCTTTGCATATAAACTGTACAACCCCATATCTCGTCAACCCCTCGACCGATTTGGCTCATGTTCGAACTTAAAAAAATATTTTAATTTCATTTACGCGCCTACCAAATTTCATAACGATCCGACCAATTTACTCAAGTTATCGTCGAACGAACATTCATACATACAAACATACAAACGCCGGATTGTTCCAGTAGACTCGGAGTTCGAAGAATTTTTAAGTTCGAACATGAGCCAAATCGGTCGAGGGGTTGCTGAGATATGGGGTCGCGAGTTCAGAGTTCGAGGCGAACCACTAGTTATATTCAAGCAAAATTACTATCTGGCCCTGGTTTACGATTTAATACAGATAACTGAAAATAAACTATGGCTTTGAATCAAATCAAGAGTAAAGTCACAAATTCTTTGGTACAAAATCATCTTTCACATGGCCTGGTCATGAGCAGTTTTCAAAGAACGAATTCAACGTAGTTCATAGATTACAGGCGTGGCCATGGAAGAACCGGAATACGGCTGTCAAATTTCGCTTAGCACAGATTAATTTTGACAGCCGTATTCTGGTTCTGAAGAAGAAGATTCTAAAGAAGAAGATAAGCTACCTAGGACCTGTGCTTCGCCACGACAGGTACCGACTTCTTCAAGTAATCATGATGGGCAAGATTGAGGGGAAGAGGCGTGCTGGTAGAAGAAGAAAGTCGTGGCTCAGAAACATCAAGGAATGGACGGAGATAGCCAGCGTCGAATATCTATTTCGCTTGGCAAAGAACAGAGAAGAATATGAAGAGCTGATGGCCAACCTCCATTAGTGGAGAGGCACGCCAAGAAGAACCAGAATTCGGAAGGCAAAGTTTTTTGTTCGAAAGTCCGTTATTGGCTTAATCTTATCTTTAGACGATATTGAGAAACTAATTTCAATATTTTTTATTTTGGTCCAGTAGTTTTGTTTTTATGCGCTAAAATGTTTTGTTCCTATGACCGCCAACAGTATGCAGACCGTCGCGTGAAGGTCATAAAACCGTATCTTTGAAACGTTGTAAAATCCAAACTACTGAACTACAAAAAATATTGAAATTAGTTTCTCAATATTGTCTAATGATAAGATTAAGCCAATAACGGACTTTCGAACAAAAAACTTTGCCTTCCGAATTCTGGTTCTACTGTGGCCACACCTGTAAGCGCCATCTATGAACTGTTGGTCACAACACTGTTGATACCTTCTGTTGTTTATAAGAAAGAAATTTTATTGTCAGTAATATTTATTCGGTTGTACAATAAAGAATTCTCTATCTCTATCGGTCTATCTAAAACACGAACGTAAAATCGTTATCCTTTGCGATCTTCGAGCTGGCACCGTGTCGAGTTTTTCACCCACTCCGGACAGAAATGTAATACAGTGTCACAGGCAGGTATCCCGTTGCCCACTAGGTTGAGAGCTGGTGACCAATCGAGATATTTTTTCGCACAAGGCTGGGAGTTGGTAGGCTGATAGAGTAGACTTCGCTGAGTCTGGGAAAAATATTTTTTTTCGCCCGGTCGCGGTTGTAATGTAGTTTTTTTTTTAAATTTGAAAATGTAATTGTAAACCCATAAGGGTTCAGTATACATATATTTTTTTGTCATACAAGGCTGGGAACTTCTAGGTTATTTATTGAGACTCCGTTGATCATGAAAAATTTTTTTTTTTTGGTCGTTCGTGGTTGAAATGTTGTTTTTTATAGGTACTCAAAAATTTGCAAAATATCTAATTTTCAACCGCGACCGGGCCAAAGAAATATTTTTCTCAGACTCAGCGAAGTCTACTCTACTCGCATCAGCCTACCAACTCCCAGCCTTGTACGAAAAAATATCTCGATTAGTCACCAGCTCTCAATCTAGCGATCTAGTTTCAAAGTGAGATCTAGGTGCGGAGTGTTTCACGATTTTCACAGTCCAGTGGTTGCGACTAATGAACATCGCATTCGTTCACGTTTTTTGTGTCCAGCCAGTTGTCGAGTTTTTGTTTTTTTTTTAACTCGTGAGCTAACGTTTAGCTCGAGGAGTTTAAAAAGTTTTGCCGCAAAACTCTGCGTAACGTCCCTTCTAGTTTTAAGTGAAATGCTGACTGTTTTTTTTACCACAGTCGAAGTCAAAGTCAAAAGTTTTAGTTCAATCTACACTAATATTATAAAGAGGAAAGATTTGATTGCTTGTTTGTTTGTATTAAATAGGCTCCGAAATTACTGGACCGATTTGAAAAATTCTTTTACCATTAGAAGCCGACATTATCCCTGATGAACATAGGCTACTGTTTACCGCGGAAAAATGCTTCATTCCTACGGAAAAACGGGTAACAGGACAACGGGGAGTAGGACAACGGGTAGTAAGAATAATTATCGTATGAATTCCGTACTTATCTTTTTCACATAACTTCTAAACGGCAAAAATAGAGCTGCAACCTTTTATCTTAGTCACCGCGGACGAAGTCGCGGGCGAAAAGCTAGTATGCAATAAACAAATTATTTACATTGAACGTCAAATCTAAATTAATATTATTAAAAGTTAAAAAAGTATATAAATTAAATTAATACCTACTTTATTACTAAAAAATATCAAAAAATATCAGCTGTTCCATACAACAGGTCGACTCAGTACTGCGCCAAATTGATGAAACAGCAGATATTTTTTTCGCCCCATTTTTTTCGCCACCTAGTACAAGTTGTTTGTATTGATCAGTAGACAGCTAACTTAAAGTTCCACTATCGAATTAGAGTGCACCCTGTAGTTTTAGAGTACTCCTTACATTAACTTGAAAGGCTTTCTAGATAACTAACATACTAGGAAGGCACATAAGGTGAAAAAAAAACTATTTTATTGAAACCAAAACTTTATTTAAACAGTTCGCAGTAAAGCGTTATTCCAAGGTAAGACTAAGGCTTGGTATCATCAGTGGTACAAACAACCACCATTTTAGGCGCTTCGTTCCTCTCACTTGTAGTAATACGACCGCGCGTACGAGGGATACTCGTAATCATAGTACATACCGGGGTACGACCGGTAGTAAGGGTACCTGTAGTAAGACGGGTAAAGACCGCTGAAAATGCTGCTGAATATGCTACGCTTGGCTGTAACGACAGTTCCGTCTTCTGTGGGGATCTCTTCGGCTGGGATCTCGAATTTGGAAGACTCGAGGACATCGCGCTTGATGGGAATATGAGTAGCGTCTTCTGCTGGGATCTCATGAGGGCTGGGAGCGGCAAGGCAAGCGGCTAGCGCGCCCGATAGGACAATGGCAAGGGTGATGGTCTTCATCTGAAATGGAAAGAAAAATAACATTGAAAGATTTTCCAGATCAAAGGTCACTGGGCAATATCCGATCCGACACGGTTTGTGAAAGATTGCGTGCACAAACAAATAAAATTGTTACGATAAAACTCACTCTTGATGTGTTAATTTTGCTAACCTATGGGAATAAAACATAACAGCCCGTTAAACATCAATATTGGTTGGAAATTACCTACAGGGTGTTAAAAGACCGCCAACAGACCCGAAAGCCACGCATACTAGACACCAAAGCAAAGTACTTTTTCGTTAAATTATTGCTGGGAAATGATTTTGGTTTTTTAGGTTATAATTTTGAAAAATATTTTATTACGCAATGGACGTGTAACGCACAGAAGTCATATTGCGCAAGCGTAGGTATCAGTTTATGTTACTTAAGCTTGAAGTGCCGATGCTTAGAATAAATTTCGGGTTGCAATTTTAACGTTGATTTTTGCAAGAAATATTCATAATTTTGATATGTCTTCTTGAGAAGGTATGTTAAGAACTAGATACTGAATGCATTTCAGCAAAAAAAAAGTTTTGAAAAGTCCGACTTTGAACCTCATTATCTCGGAAACCGTTGATTTCCCAGGCATAGTTCATTGGGCAAAAATGTTCCTTATGATTAGGACAATACGTGGTTTTCCGCTTTGTTGGCGGTCTTTTAACACCCTGTATATTCTTTTTTACCAATAATCTCGTTAACGTTGACATTGACGCTGCCGTGGACAAACACACTGGCAATTAAAATGAAGATTTTTATAAGGTTAAAAAATTTGCTCGGGAGAGGATCTGAACCCGCAACCTAGCACGGGTTAGAGCGGTAAGATCAATCACAGTTTAAACTCAGACCTTAGATTAAACCTCGCATTTTGTATGAAAATTAATCGACAGATAGGGTTTAAACTAGCCTTTTTGGTTTAAACTGTGATTGATCATAAGGACCTTAGTGATTGAGAAAATACAAAAATTAGATTGAAGTTGCAGCGGTACTTACATTTAACTGACGAGATGTTTCGTTGCTTTCCGAATCAAACTATAGTTTTAAAGTTTTGATCTCCACCTTATATACAAATTAAACTAATATGTCAGCCCATTAAGATCTTGTGGAAGAAACCTCATTAGAAAACCTGAGCGCCTTTGAGATTGCTTCGCTTGGGATTTCTAAGGTACCTGCCATCTTACATTGACATTCACTTTGTTAACTATAAGTTTTCTTTGGTTTTCACGAGCACTGTACATAATTAAACTTAAAGCACTACCTGTACGGCGGTGGTGGCCTAGCTAGTGGGTAATACAATAATTTAACTAAACTGAGTAGAGTGCACGACAGCACGTCGACGCTTACACGCTAGCACTCTACTCGGTTACGTTACGGGTGACTTTACAACAAAAGTGTACAGTCTGACGTGCTGTCGTGTGTACCTACCTTTATCAGTTGCGTTTTGCGTAAGTACTTGAACAATGATACAATTTATAACATGCAATCTCGATTTCAAACATCGAATAAATTTTACACTAAACTGACCAAGTCACGTAACACTAAAGTTAGTATTAGTGCACCGATAAAATTAAAACTAATGATTTTTTTTCGCTATACGATACAATTTTCTCTCGCCCTCTCTTTTCTCTCTTTTATATCCCCTTGTTAATGTTTGTCAAAATCCTATAGAATGTCATTGTAAAATCCAGAATAATGTGTTGTGTTGAACGTTGTCCAAATATTGGCTCAATTGTTTTTTTTTTTCTTGCAAAGCTGCATAATCCAGAAAAAAATAGTGTAAATTACCTGAATATAAATTTAATATAGACTCAGCAACATTGCAGTGGCGATAAGAAAAAAACAAAATGGCGTGCAGTGGAAAGCTCGCGGCGGTTTCGCCACAACATGCCCTTCCCGTTCTCCCCGTCTACACTAAAACTGCGTTTTCTTCTTTTTTGACTAAATTACAGCCTTGACGGAGACAAAACTCATTTCTAGATAAAATTTACTACTAATAAACATGCACTTTTGTTTTCAAGTTTTTCTCAAAAAAAACAAAAAAAATGTTTTTTTCAAATTTCTGTGTATTTTTTTCCCAAAAAGGGGTAGTTTTTAAACAATGATT
This sequence comes from Zelleria hepariella, assembly GCA_949319315.1. Taxonomy (NCBI): domain Eukaryota; kingdom Metazoa; phylum Arthropoda; class Insecta; order Lepidoptera; family Yponomeutidae; genus Zelleria; species Zelleria hepariella. Next base: position 15,325,003 of record OX439392.1, on the reverse strand, counting down.
TTGTGATGAAAATCATTAAATAAGCACCCAAACTGCATATAATTAGAAAGATTATGAAGTAAAAAACAGATTTAACTTACATTTACACCCCTTTTAAGCACTTTTTCACCTCAAAACTTGAAACACGGGCGATAAAATTTTGACGACCGCCATTACGCAACACGGATTTGCAACTGACGATTTATCCGATGTTTGCCACTGTGAATCAAAGCTTGGAACCTTGCTAGCTGTCTCGTTTCATCGGCAATACATTCAAATAGGTCAGAAAGAGATAAAACGACGTTTGTTTATGGAAATCGGATGAAATATGAGGCGCGAAAAGGAGAGCTCGGTGTGCATTGCCACAGTATGGGGAAATCTGTCAAAGAGCTCGGTGCGGCCTCGCCACTGCTCAGGAGATACGTTGAGGTATAATATTGTACGGTCGGCCACAATCTAGAATACCCCATGGTAGCTCTTACCGCGCGCGACACAAGGGCAAAACTCAACTCTCAAAATCAAAATGTTTATTTAGTATTCAATAATCTTCATTCTAATCAATAAGGCAAGGTAATTGCTACTTTTTTTTTCGCTATTCCCATTTTCGTTGGACTTTGACTATAGGTATTTACCCAATTAATTTAGTGCTTTGCTTACCCCTTAAGATAAAGATAAAATAAAGAAAAAAAAAATAACTTTATTAAAACAAGGTACAATTGGCGGTCTTATTGCTAATAGCAATTTCTTCCAGGCAACCACTGATGGGGGGAAAATGCTAAGGAATTGGCAAGTGAGTCAGCCAAACCCCAATTTCAGTCCAATTAGTTTCTCAGATAGGTTCTCCGAATAACAATTTCAATTATTAGCAACAGCCGCTGAATGTTAATTTCCAATTAAAGCAGGATCGCGTCCGATTAATAAGAGTGTCCCTTAGAGCCCTCGCCCACGGCGACTTTTTGTATCGATGCAGTCGCACGTTTCGAAAACGCGCAACAGCATCGCTACTAACGCGCTTTATAATCCGTGCGGGATCAGAATGAGATAATACCTTTTGGAACTGAGAAGCTCGCGGTCCTGTAGCGTCAGCATTTCGGCAAACTCTAGTTGTCTATGGCAAACTCGCGTCGAAACTTGCTTGTGTTTTCTGTGTGCGTGGGTGTCTGCTCGAGTTTTATCACGTTAAATCCTTTTAGATTACAACCATTAAACATTTTTGTCTATTTCCAATTTCATAATCCTATGATAGAACGTAGAACTAAATTTTTTTTTATCTATTTCGATTCAGTTCCAAAAGGTATTATCCCATTCTGATTCCGCACGGATTATAGTCGCATTTGCAACACGCTACAGGAGCGATAATAGCATCACGACAGTATCGATGCAACCGCACGACCGTGTGGGACTATATCGGGGAGAGAACGGAGGAAGGGTGGCGCGTGAATCGCGTTTGTATCGCGACAGAAGCGCGACGCTAAGAGCCCTCGTCCACGGTGACTAATTTTTTTTTTTAAATTATTTTGCTTTTGAATAAAGTTCTTTTTATTTATTTATTTACTTTTTGATGCGCGCCTTCGTATCGATACAGTGACCGATGCGGTCGTTAGCTGTGAGCCCTCGCCGACCGTAACCACGGTTCAGTCGCGATGCAAACGCGATACCGTCGCGCTTCTGTTGCGATGCAAACGTGATTCGCGCGCCACCCTTCCTCCGTTCTCTTACCAACGTCTTCCGACACGGTCGCGCGTTTAAACAGATACAGTCGCGATGCTGTGACGCGTTAGTAGCGCGTTGGCATCGCTTCTGTAGCGCGTTGCAAATGCGAGTAAATCGCGTTTAGGAAACGCGCGACCGCATCGATACAAAAAGTCACCGTGGGCGAGGGCTCTCAGAATTGAAACTTTAACTTTATTATTAAAATATTATACAAATTGATCTCGTCAACGGCACCGCGCAAACAATTTGCCGAAAGGTTTTTACGATTGGAAAATGAAATTATTCAACTGAAATATTATAGAGATATTATTATCTGAAAATGTAGAGCTCAAACTTTACTGCCGTTTTTAACACTTAACGCCGTTATTATGGCTTCTTAAGAAGAAATGTTAGTACTCGACAATAAACTCATTTAGGAAAAAACTGACTTTCAACTGATTATGTCGGAATCCGTAGATTTCCCAGGCATAGTTCCTTGGTGGGCAATCCTTTCGTAATGATGAGAGAAATCCCTTACACGCAAGCACTCTACTCGGTTACGTTACGGGCGACTTTACAAACAAAAATGTAAACTCTGATGTGCTGTCGTGTGTTCATCTAGCACCTCTATTTATAACATTTAATCCCACTGCAAGCTACCTTATCAACGCATTTATAACTTCCGTACTTAGTAAGGGATCCGAAGGGTTATTCCCCGGAGCCCGGTGTCCCATGAAACTCCTAAACTATAAATACTTGGTTCTTATGGTATCCTTGGCTGCCTCCTTAAGGACCACGTAGGGATCGCTAATAGGCAACTTAGGAGTTGACCCTTCGGGTGGTTTATTGCATGGTTTCTGAACTTATACATGACAATATTTTGCTCTGTGATGTTCAGTTGATTTTCAGATCCTGATTGAATGGCAGCCAATTGGTTACCCGCAGCCAGAGCGAGTGAACCAATATTATACCTAAGTGTAAGTAGCAAAATGTCTTTCGATAAGTCGGTTGGCAGTTGAGGTAAAATAGGGTCCTCGTAGTAGGTTCTGATTGAAAGGCCGTGTTTAATGTTCAAAGTACTATATTGGACTGTCTGGAGAAGAGCGCAACATACACTGTTAAGCTACTTATATCTATGCGAATGTGTGGGTGAGGTGCCACATACTACACCTCCCCCCTTTTTATTTAGAAAAAAAAAACCATTTTTGTATTTTTTTTTTACAATTTTTTGACTGACTTGACAGTTGACGATGATTTTATACTACATATTTATTCAATTTTATAAAATTAAATTTTAAACAGCATTAGGTTTTTACAATTTCAAACTTCAACAGGTTACCTTTTGTGATTAAACATTATTTTTATTTATTAAGCAAAACATTTTTTATTTTAGTCATCATTCCATTTTCAAAGTCATTTCTTGAGATAGATTACATACCATTTAATTTGCTTTCTTTCCTTTTTTGGGCTGGCCTCACCTTTATTCACTTCATTATTTATTTATCTTCATTCTTCTTTGTCCTCGCCTCTTCCCGTTACACGGGGTCGGCTTTTCTAATCTTGAGGCGCCACTTGCTTCTTTGATAAGCGTCATCAGCAGACAGACCCAAGACCTTCATGTCTTTATTGACATTCGTCATCCAAGTCGTCTGGGGTCTGCCTCTCCCTCTCTTTTGTGTAGCCATGGAAAGGCACTTCTTCACCACGTGATCATCGGGTCTTCGCATAACATGTCCGTACCATCTCAGCCTGGACTCGGATATTTTCTCGGCAATAGGCGCCACACAGTGGTCGATTTGTACGATTTAGGCGGCCAAAACTATTTTATGCTTTATTTCAGTAATAAATACGACAACAAATGCTAATCTGGTATTTTAGAGTGAATATATATGTTTATCCCTATTTGTTTCATTGAAAGCGTATTTTTCTATACAAAAAAACATTTCTGTGAAAATATTTTTGTAAATAGCGCCAATGTTTTTAAATTTTCTTTAAATCTCCCTTTGGTGTAAAATATATATTTTGAGTTCATTTGAATTATCGAAATCGGCTTAGTAGTTTTTGATATTTGGGTTAAGAATTATCACAATTTGTTAAGTAAAAGACGGCCGTACATAAAAAAAAATGTTTATTCTCTACAGTCTGCATGCCTATTTAAATTGAAAATAAAATATGGATGACAAAAAAATACAGTATACACTAAAATTAAATGGTCAACAGTTATTACCACATTATTATACTAAATGTTACTTACAATGTTAGGTACCGAATCATAAACAATAAGACAATATTTTATGAAAGTTTAACATACAAATTGTTATGTTACTCTTTAAAAGACAATTCTTCCTCACCGTCACTTTCCATGCATTTATCACAAGTGCCTTTTGTATTTGGCTCTGCAGGAAGCAAAAGCTCCAAAGTTTCCTGCAAAAATGGATTTGATCGGATCTTCTTTTTTTTTCTCATTGAACTGATGAGCGGATCTGATGTCAAGAGTAACCTGTGATAAATATCAAGGTTACAGTCTTCGCGTGAAAACTTTCGAGCAAAGTTTAGACGGTATGAGCGAAAGTGCTTATTACGAGCTTCTGCAGCTTCCTCCGAAAGTTGACCAATAGGCACTAGAGAATTTTCTATAACTTTTCCACCATGTACCAAAATTTTATGCATGGTAGGAGTCATAGAATGCCAACCATATAACTCTACATACAGTTTTGCTGTCTCCATGGCGTATTCATCAAATTTCGGGACATCTATTTTGTGACCGCTTGATATGGCTTCCAAAATAACTTTAATTCTATAAATAAAATTAATGTCTATTCCCGTTATTTCAGCAGCCAGATGTGGGTTTTCAAAAAATCTTCTACTAGTATTGCCGTCATTTGTGTTACCAAAATTACATTTTGGCATATCTACCAAGATACCTACTTCTTCTCTGAATCTTTGCTGAATCTCTTTTTTTTTTTGTTGTTCTAGCATCTTTTCTGCTATGGTTCTTTTTTCACGGTATTTCCCAACGGGCAATTTATAAGCTAAATGTAAAATACTCTCGAATAATCGAATTCTGGCATGTAAAGTTGATAGGCCAAATTCAAGCGATTCTGGGTGAATTTCGTTTTTTTTACTTAAGTCATTAAAGTTTTTTGAAGTGGCTCCGCATATGTAGCATCTACTCGTTGATTTGGTGTCAGTCGCCGCATTGCAAACTTTGCCGTCCACCATGGTCATTTTAAGACTGTGGCTAACCGAGAATTTTTGCCCATTCAGTTCCAATTCCGTGGCTTTAAGGGACTTCACACTGTCCCGAACGTAATTTATTTCATCTTTTGTAATGTCTGTAGACTCTTTTATAAATCTGAATCGTATCGGGCGGCAATATCGTGGTGAAGAAGGAGTCGGGTTTTGCCAAACCATTTTTGTTTTGTCTTCGCCGCAAACAATTTGTAGAGGCACGAATGAGCTCAAAAATATATTTGCATCCGAGTCGGCGTCATTCATTAACTTTTGTTTGTATTGAGCTTGTTGTGAACCATCACAACCCCATTTGCAGATAATCTGCAAGGAATTTCTCTCAGTTTCTGTAAGAGTCATTAGTACTTCTTCGAGGAAAATTGATAATCGCGTGACGGTGTGATCTAACAAAGATTGTAGATCACTTTCAGCACAGGAAGCGGTCACTCGTAGCGTCTCTTTGGGTGGGTAACATTCCTGTTTAGCCTTCAACACTAATTCGTAGCACGGGTAAAAGCTTCTGTTGGTTGCTCGCACAATTTCATATTGACTTCGTGTCAAATCAGCGTCCACGCACATTCGCAGTGCCTCCCGAGGCGTAAGGGGATCTTGTGCCTTTGATTTGGAATGTCTTTTTTTACATTCGTTTGCGGCTGCAGGCGAATTTGTAATATCTTTTAGGACTTGCGAGGCGTTTCTTTTTCCTTCTTTTTGTAAAATTACTTGCGCTGCGTGAACTATCACTTCTTTGCCTACAGAGGAGCGAACTTCTTCTGTTTTCCTCCTTTTAGTTCTTTCACTACATTCACTGAATGTTTTGCTAGGTCGTCCTGACTTATTATGCGTTTTTATGGGCATCTGGAACGTTCCTGCTAACCATGCATCATTGCTTATAAGAAATTTTTCTAGCGTGTTGCGTGCTTTGGACCATCTCTTTTTTATTTCTGTTTTAAAATATGAAAATTTATGATTTATATACTTTTTGTCTTCGTCGGAGTCCCCGTAAGACATTAACAAATAATTTTGTAAGTATTCCAATTTGTCGTTTATTGATGGAGAGTTTTCCTCAATCATCGTATCAAAAAGATATCTGCGAGTTACTACCTCCATGCCCGAGTAACTTGATGAACCTAGAACAACGAAAAGGAATTTTAACGCAAAAGAAACAAAAAAGGAATTTTTCTCACTTTCTGCCTAAGTTAATGAATTATTATTTTTCTCGCGAAGTGGTCAAAGGTGGTGGCTATTTTTTTTGTGGTTATCTGCTCAAAGAGCTATACTATTAGAAACCATAAGGAATTTAACTCGGACGGTCTCGGAAGTACAACATTTTTACTATTGAAAATAAAAAAATGATAATATTTTCTATGAAAAAGGGCGATCTTTGATACGTTGTAACTGCACTAAATATTGATATTCCTTATCTTAATTTAAATTATATTTGAAGGAGCTTACCTGAATTTTCGACTTCCATCACTTTCACTTGTAACTGAATAATATCCAATGAAATATTCACTTTAGAATATCGGTTGCGCTAAGAGTGTCGAGAACGAACGCGTACAGCTTGCGCGACGATCAAGTTCCGACTACCTGTGGGGGCGCGCACGCAGTTCTAGGAACTGGGGAGGGGTGGGGTTTGGGCAGTCGGGGTGTCTATTTTTCCGGGAATCAATTTGTTTTGTTATAAGTTAACTTTGAGAAATGGACTTTTGGCCGCCTAAATCGTACAAATCGACCACTGTGCGCCACCTTAAAACTGCCTCGTATATATTCATTGCGGACTTTATCCTTGAGTGTAACTCCTCCCGCCCAACGTAACATGCGCATTTCGGTGGTATGTAGCTTTTGTTCATATGACTTTTTCATAGCCCATGTTTCGCCACCGTAGAGTAGAACGGGTCTTACGACTGTTTTATAGACCTTACCTTTGGTTTTATTATTTATCTTCATTAATTCATTTATTTACTCATCACATTTATTTATTTTACAGGCCCCCATTTATTCCATACTTTATACATTGGTTATTAATACTTATCATTCTTATTAGTTTCTCACATTTTTATTTAGACTTTTGATGACATTAACAATTTAATTTCAATTACACAGTATTTTCCTTCATTTAGCAAAAACTTTACATACCATTCCTATCACGAAGTTATTGTATTAAGTACATTTCACTTTTAAATAAAACAGTATCGATTACAATGATGCAAAATTTTATCGATCGTATCGTGGTATCGGTACATTTCTCTATCACAAACTCAAATATTCAATCATTCTACACTGGTTTTTAACCCATATAATAAGTATTCTGTAGTTCTCAGTTAATTACTCTGATTACTGACACAATCAACTCTGGGAAGTGAGACCTATCGTAACTCTTGGGTAATTAATCCATTTGTTAGTCAAAAAACTCCTTAACCTTTGTGTCCTTTTTTCCCTTCATTTCAATCATTAAACTTTTTATTAAATTAATGCCATACTACGCCATGCAGTCATCTGCTCCAGGCTACAAAGTTAAGCCTTACACTGAGGACACGGTAGTTCACACTATGATCAAGGACAATAACTGGGCTGCTTTTCAGCACCCTTAAACGATTTTATAAGGTAGCTATACTACCAGGGCATGGTCACCCTATATCAAAGGCATATCAGGTCACTCCAAGAGCACCTGTACTAAACTAGAGTCGCTAATATTTTAAGACAACAGTCTCCAACTGTTTTCACGGAGGACACGGTAGTTCGCACCATGATCAAACTTGAAGGATTAGCTCTCCCTACTTCCGAATCCTATAAATATGTACCGTACCCGTACCTAATTAATTCTTCATCAAATTCAAATCTTTCTTTACGTATACTGATTTCAGTAAGTTTTAAAATATCTCTTAATTTATTCTCAAATACAAACTTTTGATGATAAAACAACATACAATTCTATATTTAGACACTATACTTTTAACATTTCCATAGATCAAACTATACTGGCTGGTTACTTAGCGAATCATATTACATTACTTTGCTGCTAAATAAATTCAAAACTTGGACAAAGTACGTGCATCGAACGGTCTACATTTGCAATTCAGCATGTTACTCGTCACATGATATCTGCTTGCACGACCTACTTATTTGGTAAGGTATTTTACTGCGCTTCTAGGTACTCTTTCTAAGTTGATTCTAACAATAGATTTCGTTTGATACAATCACATACAAAAGTAGTAAACTTTCACACAAAAAAAAATATCGCAAAACTTATTCATCGTCAACAAGTGGATGTACTTACATGATTAAGTTTTTTTTTTAACACAATTTTACTGACATTATTAATTTACGAAAATACGACGCAATAATATTTAAAAATAACACTGACTAATTACTGGCACTTTTTTTTATCACTTTTCACTACCTGGTGCTGGTTCTCCCGGCGCCTGCCATCAGACCACATCATAGGCTTGAGTATATCTCCCGGCACCCTGCGCCTCCTCTTCTCAGGATAGTTAAAACAATTATGTGCTGCCGCTTTTGAAAGATTCTGGTTGTTTCTTCTCCATTTTATTTGTTGTATTTTATTTTCAATTTATTCTTCAAAATATCGCCATTTTAATTTCACTTCACTTCACAACTGTACTGTCTTTTTCGGTTTATTGAATTTTATTTCTTCATGATTATTTATTTTAGATATTTTTCACTGTAATTTCTTATTTATTTATTATTATGCCTTCCGGCACTGCCTCACTCACTGGCAGGCCGGCCTGGCTGGGTCGCCATGAGGTAAAATAGGGTCCTCGTAGTAGGTTCTGATTGAAAGGCCGTGTTTAATGTTCAAAGTACTATATTGGACTGTCTGGAGAAGAGCGCAACATACACTGTTAAGCTACTTATATCTATGCGAATGTGTGGGTGAGGTGCCACATACTACACAGTTTTAATTGGCCGCGCAAATATTGTTAAGTCATTACGGATTTCAGGCATTATGGGACAAAGGCAAATTGAAATTTAGGCACAATGAAATCAGGGCGTTTTGAGATTCGGTCCTTACGGACCGGAGGGTGGCCATCGCAGCCATTCTGCGAAGCCAGGCTGCCTCAAGTTGACCTTACGGGAATCGAAAAGTTGACGATTTCGGAATAAAAGTAGACCTTTGGGAAGTGGGCGTTTTGAGACGTTAAGTTTTTTTTTTAAAGTGGATGTTTTGGGAAGTTGTCATTTTTGACCGAAAGGACCTAGTGCGCGTGAGGCCTTAATGGTCTTATTTCATCCAGTGGGTTCAAATACCCCAATAAAGAAGCACGAGAGAAAAAATATTAAATTGGTTCAATAATAAAAGTTTGCTTGGCCGAATAGCCGCACCATATTTCAGTAAAACAAGAAAGAAAAACTTCGAGGCTTTATCTCACACCGAAGTTGAATAGGGATTACTAATAAACAAACCAATAAATTAACGCTCAAATACTCTACGCAAGAAAACATTAATATTTAAGTATTCTTAAAAGTAAAACACATTTATTACCGCAAGTGCCTAGGATATACCTACAGGGTGAAAATCTAGATAGCTGACACCAAGGGCTATCCGAATCACCCCTATGTATGTTCAGCAATTTTTGTCGTTTAGAAGTTATGAGGCTTTTAAGTTTTTATTTTAGAAGAAATAGATTGGATTTTATTTTATAACTTATTTTGCTTTTGACTTTTTAAAGATTTTTTTATTTCAGGGTCTTAGATAACTAATATATTCCAAAAAAATATAATAATAACCTGTATAAAACGCTTGGCACATTGTTTTATTGCCCTTCCTGTGAGCTATGTCGACTAAGCTGACAGGAATTAGGATGGTATAGTAGCTCTCCAGCTGGTATGCTGGGAGTTGGTATGCTGATAATGTAGACTTTTCTGAGTCTGGGAAAACATTTTTTTTGCCTATCGCGTGAGAGAGTTTGTTTTTTTTTACTTTGAAAGTTGAAATGTTTGAGTTAGGTATATTTTTTTAGTAACACGCCATGAAACCTCTTCTTGTAGGGTGATTATAGACTGATTATATGTTGCGCGTAATAATCCGTTTTAGTTCGCAACTTTTCTAATCTGAACATACGCAAGACGTTAGGAATTTAAACTCAACTTAGTTTTGAGTCAACTAACTTCAAAAAGGTTATGTTGCTTTAGGAGAGATTGTGTGGAATGTTCAACGTTTTATCGATATTCAACGCTCCAAATGTGAACACAAAGATAGGTGTTAAAATTAAACTATATCTAAAAAAAAAACAAAGGCCTTTTGCATCTACGTAATGAGATGATTTATACAGCGTCCAGTGCCACCTTCTCTCACACTAGATGGGTTAAGATACCTCTCTGCGCTACAGTACCTAGGACATTGTTTTAGATGGAGTAGGAGACCTATACCATACAATAAAAAAAAAAACGTAACTGGCTACCTACGAGTATTACGGTTTTAAAGATACAGTCTTTTAAAGTTAGGATAGAGTCGGACAGACAGACAGACAGTGCAGCGGAGGCAGAGTTCTGTAGCGCGTTTCTGTGGCACCCTTGAACTATATGAAATTCAATAAATATGAATAAGTATTTATTGACTCTAGTTGAACAACAGTAACAAGTGACAAGGTATTTATTTGACATTTTAGTGTAGAGAGATAAGTTAACTTACATTTTTACGTAAGACGATGTCCCCTACATTTAAGGTTTGGAAGTGATCGTAAGAAGCAATTAAGTTATTTCACAATCAATTAGCCAAATAATAAAGCCAACCGGATAAAATCAGTTATCTACATTTTAATTTAACAAGTCATTAGTCAACGTCAGACAAAACCGACAATTTATTAATATAAATTATAATGACAAAAACAATCTTACTTATCCGATCGGTTGGTAACATTACAACTGGCAATGCAACTGGCCAGTAACCACCGCGTTTTCACAGTCAAAGTCAAATAAAAGATTTTGATTGGATGTTTTCATCTGAGCGCACTTTGATGGGATGAAAACGGCCCTTTCATTGTGAAAACACAGCCTATACTAGTCTAGTTGCATGTTATTGCGGGAAGACAGAAGATAGACCGGATTTTTGGCCAAGATTGCTATGATCCACCATTTCGATGTGTCGATGTGAAGTCAGTGGAAAAAAAAGGTCAGCTCTTCTGGTAGGTAGGACCTGCTTATAACACGTTGTACTCTATCAAAAGCATCGCAGACACACTCAACGAGATGAGTTTAGTCGAACGAAACACATCGCGCAAGGATGATTCAATGTTACTTTCGCGCCAAAACGGGCAGGGCAGGCGTAGCGAAGTGCTCGACTTGATTACAACAAACCAAATACAATTTCCTCTGCCCTCAGCCCTTCTCACAGACACAGCCATTTAACTTGTGACTAAACTTGCTGCCCATCTCTAGCATAGAGAGTTAATAGTTAGTTCCGTCTTTTCGCCACAATAGTCTCTGCGCCAGTAATAAGAGAGATCACCGAAGCTTCTTCTTCTACACTAATCTGCACTCATATTACTTGTGGTCCGCCCTGAACTACGAACTCGCGACCCCATATTATCTCAGCAACCCCTCGACCGATTTGGCTCAAGTACAAATTTAAACATTCTCTTTGCCTTATTTACCCGCATACCTTTCATGATGATCCGACTAAATTTACTCAAGTTTGTCGAACGAACATTCATACATACATACAAATATAGATACCTACAAACATACAAACATAGATACAAACACAAAAACGCCGGATTGTTTACAAGTAGACTCGGAGAACTTCTCTCGCTTCGCTCGCTCGTTCAATAAAGAGGAAAAGTTTGTAAGTATGTATGTAGGTATGTAGGGGGGGGGGGGTATTCTCCAAAAATACTCGACGACTTTAAAAAATATTTTACTAATGGGAAGTTACGTTATCGCTGAGTGCTATATCTAGGCTATTTTTTATTGTGATAACTGATAACGGAAAAGAAACTAAGTCTGCGCGGTTGAAGTCGCGGGCAAAAGCTAGTCCGAGATAAATACTGATCACTTCCAGTAGTTAACCCCAGAGGGCACCACTCGCCAACTATCCCAAAGCGGTTATTGAGTAATGGACACAACAAATCACGGACGACCTTTCCGGGGCGGTCAGTCTGGTACTTTGCCGCTTTGTCATTTTCGGCCGGTCGTGGCTTGTGTCTACAGTAGACTCTAGGAAGGCACATAAAAGTTGCGATATTATGTTTTGTTTAGTAAAGTTGTGAGGCGGGAAAGTCCAATTTTTCACAGTTTTTAGGGTTTTAAGTTCTTCTATTACTAAGACTCCGCTGTCCGTCCATCTGTCTGTCTGTCCGTCTGTCTGTCCGTCTATGACCAGGCTATCTCTTATGAACCTTGATAGTTAGACATTTGACTTTTTCACAGATGATGTATTTATTTCTGTTGCCGCTATAACAACAGAAACTAAAAAAACAGAATAATATCAATATTTAAGGGGGCTTTCATACAACAAACGTGATTTTTTTTGCTGTTTTTATAAATAATGATACGGAACCCTTCTTGCAAATAAAAAAACTGGCCAAGTGTGGGTTGGACTCGCGACCCACACTTGGCCAGTTTTTTTATTTGTTTTTAGCTAAACTGAGATTGGCGATTTTTGTTTCACGATAGTGTAATAGTTTTATTTTCATTATTCTAAACACTGATCGAAGATTCTAAACAACAGAACAACAATGTTTAGACGTCCCATTAGACACACAAATACTCTGGGAATTTGAAATTGTTTGGTTTCGAAGTTTTGATATTCAATAACGTGATCCCAAGGCTGAATGGAGATTGTTCTAGGTGTCTAGTCTAGACGAAGGCTTTGTGAAACTTGATTATGATATTAGCCTGCCAAATAGAGTTACGTCATATAAAGCACAAAATAAAGAGGGGTAAACGGTTCAGTGGAGTGAAGGTTACAAGCTTAAGGTGGGACGATAGCAACGTGGCGGGAAATTCAAAATTTTCACAGTTTTTTACATTTTGTAGCTACAAAAATTGCTCAGTTTAGCTACAAAATGTAAAAAATTAGAATTTCCCGCCGCGTTGCTATCGTCCAACCTTAATAAACACATTTCATATTGATTTTACGATTTCACTTACTTTTAATTGAACGAGCGAGCGAAGTTCTCCGAGTCTACTTGAACAATCCGGCGTTTGTATGTATGTATGTATGTATGTATGTTTGTATGTATGTTTGTATGTTTGTATGTTTGTATGTTTGTATGTTTGTATGTTTGTATGTTTGTATGTATGAATGTTCGTTCGACGATAACTTGAGTAAATTTAATCGGATCGTCATGAAATTTGGTAGGTGGGTAAATGAGGCAAAGAGAATTTTTAAGTTCGAACATGAGCCAAATCGGTCCAGGGGTTGCTGAGATATGGAGTCGCGAGTTCGTAGTTCGGGGCGAACCACTAGTAATTATCAGGATAGAAAATTTGTTTCAATCAAACGATATGCTTACGAAGCAACATTTTGAGGGAAATTGTAAGTAAAGCTACTGGTCACTTTAATTTATTTCAAAGTTACGCACATGTGAGTTTGTATTAACAATATCACTCGCTGACCGTGAAGCAGAAAGCGACGTTATTAGCAGAAACCGTCTTTTTCGTCTTCTTCATTAGTTATGTATGATATTAATCTGTGCTGACAGGAGCTTTCACGAAACTTGTTAGTTCTTCTCGTGAATTAGCAAATTCAATTGGGCACCTTGCCATCAGCTGAATCTTTATGAAATTAATAAGCTATAGGGATAACAATGCCTTTGCCTACTCAAGTCATTTCACTACAATGATCTCCGTCGTTGAGGACCTAATCTCTTAAACTTTTACAATAAAAAGAAAATGTAGCGTTTAGTAATCATACGTTCATTTTTTTATTCAAGTTGATTTGTCTTGGACAAAAGGGACAAAAACAAGAAAAACGGTCGAGAATTCGGTACGCAAAGTTTTTTGTTCGAAAGTCCGTTATTGGCTTAAACTTATCTTTAGACAATATTGAGAAATTAAATATTTTTTTATTTTGGTCCAGTAGTTTTGTTTTTATGCGCTAAAATGTTTTGTTCCTATGACCGCCAACAGTATGCAGACCGTCGCGTGAAGGTAATAAAACCGTATCTTTGAAACGTTGTAAAATCCAAACTACTGAACCAAAATAAAAAATTGTGAAATTAGTTTCTCAATATTGTCTAAAGATAAGATTAAGCCAATAACGGACTTTCGAACAAAAAACTTTGCCTTCCGAATTGTCGTAACCACCACGCTGCAGCGCAACATATTTTGAGTTATTTCGATTGTTCATCGGGTGACATTTCCACTTGCGTCAATGAAGTTGCTAATCAAAATCAAAACCTAGTCTGCTGTTAATTTTGCCTTTATCTTCCGGCGAAATCGAGGCTTATAGCTCGATCTACTTTTATCTGTCATCTATGTAGATCAAAATAGTGGAAGACATATGTCGTATTCATATAGGTAGATTATGACGCTCTTACCAAACAAGCAGTTCCACACGTATTGACTTGTCTTTCCTATTGGCTAGGCCGACTAAGCTGTCAGGATGGAATAGGTGCTGAGCAAGGCTATACCATGTAAAAACAATGTCCCAGGCACTGCAACACCGAGTGGACTCAGGGCTATAAATGTCTTTAGACTTTATGTCAGAGCTGATAATATGATATACCGTCTCTGGTAGGTTTTGTCTCACCGACTTACCCGCATCATCATTGCGACAGACAGGGATGGCAGTTACGTAATTGTTTCTGTCATCGAGTGATACATTGCCGTGGTGTACGAGAAAGTGTTTTGTGTTGTTAGTTTGGAAATTGGTGGGAGATTGTCTTTGTTCGGTAAGGAGTCTCTGACTACAGGATGCACTCTAAGTCGATAGCGAAACTTAAGTAGGATGTCTATTGATCAATACAATCAACTTGTACTAGGTGGCGACAAAAATGGAGCGAAAAAAATATCAGCTGTTTCATACAAAAAGGTCGACTCAGTACTGCGCCAAATGTACGAAACCGCTGATATTTTTTTGGCTCCATTTTTGTCGCCAAGTTGTTTGTATTGATCAGTAGATAGCCTACTTAAAGTTCCGCTATCGACTTAGAGTGCACCCTGTAGAGTGAAAATGTTCCAATATGTACTTTTATTTCTGACTAGCTTTTTGCCCGCGACTTCGTCAGCGGTGACTAAGATAAAAGGTTGCAGCTCTATTTTTTCCCCCGTCAATTTCAACCCAAGCGGTCAATTTGTTTAGTAGTTGACATACCGACAGCAGCGCCACCTACCGGGTTCCATTGTAAATCATTCCGAAAACCATCAAAATACCCATATAAAATTTCAACCCAATCGGTCCAGCCGTTTAGAAGTTATGTGAAAAAGATAAGTACCAAAGGATAATTCCTACTACCCGTTGTCCTATTACCCGTTTTCCCGTAGAAATGACGCATTTTCCCGCGGTAAAAAGTAACATATGTTCAGAGATAATGTCGGCTTCTAATGTTAAAATAATTTTTCATATCGGTCCAGTAGTTTCGGAGCCTATTCAATACAAACAAATAAACAATCTAATCTTTCCTCTTTATGATATTAGTTTAGATACCGACCATTTTTATTATTTTGAGCACAACGGCGGTGGTTTTTGGCCTGTCCAGTAAATCCATCAGGGGTTTTAGACTTATGTCCATTTTCGATTTTCGATTTTCGGTGTCTTTGCCCTCTCTGAGCAGAGCCAAGGAAAGCCCAGAGCCAAAGTTGAATGTGATTATACAGGGCGTCCCACGGCTATGCCACATGGAGGGAAAGTACCTTGAATATTGTAGAAGGAACATTTTACTGAAAGAAGATAATATATTATTTGAATTTAAAAAACAATTTAAACTGCATTCATAGATATTTAAATAATTACATGGTTGAAACGGGAATCGAACCCGTAACATGAGAAAAATAATTACCCTGTAGCTTTATCATACCGATCGAAAGGCTTCATCATAAGGATTATTGTCAGAAATAAAAGGAAGACCATGAATTTAATAAATATTTTTTTCTGGTGTAGGTACAAATAAAGTGTTATTTTCTTGATAATGTAAACTTCTATTATCAACGTAGCTACGTATTTAAAAGTACCTTCGTAAAAAGTATATATTGCCAAAGGGGAGTCGGCTTGAATTAAATATCAAGACATTTCATGTACGCCTCGGCGAGAACCGCCCATTTTGTGTCCAAACCGAATGAAAAATTAATGTGTTTGTGTGCCGTTCTTTAGAACGTTTCATTTGGGGGTTTCGGCTTCTAATGTTTAGTACAAACAACAGCACGTCAGAGTGTACACTTTTGTTGTAAAGTCGCCCATAACGTAACCGAGTAGAGTGCTAGCGTGTAAGGATTGACGTGCTGTCGTGTGTACCTAATCACATAATCGTGTACATAATCGTGAAAAGGGGGTCCTGAATCCAGCTGCTGTAAAAGGGTAGAGTAAACCAACAGCCTAGTAAGATGACAGGTACCTATACCAATGTGGACAACTTAGTAGAGTTGGTGCACAGTGAGCATATTCTATAAAAAAAAACGCACAGTTGCTAGGCCTCAAAACCGGTTTATTTGCGGGAAAATATAAATGAAAATTACTTTTTCGATAAATAATACGTATTATTTCGAAAAAAATATTACAGCAGACAGACAGATAGACGCACAACACAAGCAATCCTATAATGGTTCTGGTACCCATAATGGTACCCTTTTCAGGTACGGAACCCTAAAAACGATCTTTTATACACATTCCCACATTTTCACATTAGCATTACTACTGTATGGAGCCGAAGTCTAGCATTGCCTGCCCAGATGGCATATTAAAGTCTAGCTCTGATCTGTCTAGGGTACTCCAGAGCAATAATTTTATGCTTATGTGCCTAATAAAATAAGCACCAACGAGTTATCCCAAGTGCCTCTATGAAAGTAAGACGTCTGGCCGCGGCAGTAAAATTATATGTCTACTCAAGATGGTAAAAGATGGCAGAGATTAACTAGGTACTCAAATACTCAAACTTATGGTGTACGTAGAAAAATCGAATTTTAAAGGTCATAATAAAAATAAAACTGAAAATTTGGGATTACCCGCCACGCTACTTTCGTTGAACCTTAAAGTCTCGGCCAAATGAGCAATGTTTTATAATCATCATCATAAGACCCAAATACATCTGGTTACTGCTGGATATTAGCCTACTTACGATCGCTCACCATTAACCTACCGAATCAGCCGTGTCTGAAAATCAGGCTGCTGTTCTTTGCAATGACTGCCACCGCCAATGCGCATATCCACCGACTATCTTGCCATCTTTCCTCCTCGCCTGTGGTACCTACCTTACGTAGCGCTCATAGCCTTCCTATGATTGTCAAAGGGTGATCTCTAGTTCAATCTTACAGTTACCGCTGCCATGATTCTAAATTCACATTGGCAAATCTTAGGTGACCTAAAACTCTGTAACAGGGTGGCTGCGTCTCATACGATTCAATCAATCAGCGTTATTTACGTAGCACAAATTCGGTCACGTAAATCCGGCTCTACAAAATACTAGACCTCATTTCGAATCGTAGTCTGGCTAAAATCTACGTAACCGCAACGTTAATTATGATACTCGCATGCTGCAATTATTGTGATTACACGCGGTGCAGGGCAAATTGCGCTTGTTTTGCCTAGCTCGACGTAGCCAGGGCAATAATACAGGGTGCCCTCTAAGACGATAGCGTAACTTTAAGCAGCCTATTTACTGATCAATTTAAACAATTTGTCCTAGGTGGTGAAAAAACAGGGACGAAAAAATATCAGCTGTTACAGTCATACAAAAGGTCGACTCAGTACTGCGCCAAATGTATGCAAATAGCTCATATTCTTTTCTCTACATTTTTTTCGCCACTTAGTACAAATTGTTAGTATCTATAAAGTTCTATAAAGTGAGTAGGGGCCGTTCCTAAGTATGGGTAATGCAACATTTTATGACAGCCGGAAGAGGAGGCAAATATTCATGGCTTACGAACTGTCTAAGGGTGCTTTTAGGACCTTGAAATGATGGAGGAATTACGGAACATTTACATGAGACCTCTTCTGTTTTCGTCACACTACTGAGTACTGACTGACTAGTGTATTTAGACTGTATTATTGAGGCTAACTTTTCTCTCTTCTTCCCTCTTCTTCTCTCTTCTTCTTCAGCCTGTCGCCACACAATGCTGAGTGTAGGCCTCTTCCATTGCACTCCATTCCTTTCGGTCTTGGGCTTTTCTCATCCAGTCCAGTGATAATAACGCTTGGTTTATGATCTGTTGTTGACTAAAAGGTTCTCCGAATCAGAAAATTCATTGTAAAGCCGATAATTTCACCCAGTTTGCGACAATCTATCTATATCTATACTTATAATAAAACTCTAGCGAAGTCAATTCTGTACATTGAATATTTTTAGAAAAAAACTATCAGGGGTTACTAAGTAAACTATACTGAATACAAAAATGCAAAAAAATCGGTTTATGTCTGTCTGTCTGTCTGTCTGTCTGTCTGTCTGTCTGTCTGTCTGTCTGTCTGTCTGTGTGTTACCTCATCACGCGAATACCGCTGAATAGTTTTCAGTCAAATTTAGGGCCGTGATAAATCCTGGTTCTGGGCACAATCTAGGCTATCCGATGTTCAGAATACATTGCGGGTTGCAATTTTAACTTCGTTTTTTGTAAGAAATATTAATTTTTTTGATATAGCTTCTTGAGAAGATATGTTAATAAAGTGATACTAAACACATTTCTGAAAAAAAAATTGAAATCCGAAAAAAAAAGTCCGACTTGGAACCTCAATTATCTCGGAAACCGTTGTTTTCCTAGGCATAGTTCCTTGGACAAAAATGTTCGTTATGATGAGAACTATTATGTGGTCTACGCTACGACTTTTGGCATTAAATAAAAGTCGAAAATCATGACCCTACAAAGAACCACAATTCTTCTAACTGGTTCTAAGCAAACCACAAATCATGACATTATGAATTTATCATACACTGTACACTATGTAAGAGACGCTTCTCTACGTACGGACGCATTGATTTTCACTAAAGACTGCTCCAAGATTTCTTTAGAAAGAAACCGACGAAATTCCGATCAAAACAAAACAAGACAGTTTTTTTTTTCATTCGTTTTGTCAGGTTGGCAAAGGTTTTCTGACCATAGCCACAACACAAATATTTTTCAGTTGGCAATCATGTAAAGTTTGAGAAGTTTGGAAGAAAGCACTTATGTATTAAAACCGATTATATTATAATATCACGCTAATTGTAAATAATCATTGCATTAACTAATATTATATTATAATTATTTATTTTACAACACTATAACACATTTAATTTGTTTATGATTGGAATTATTTAAGTAATTATTTGTTTGAAAACCATTAATTATGGGGCGCCATATTGTAGATGAAAAGTCGGCATTTGTTTTTATTTTATTTTGGTGGAAAATTTTATTTCTACAAGCGTAGCATAAGACCGGGTTAGAGCGTATCTATGGGTTTAAAACAATAGGTATATCACTCTTCTGTTTGACATAGAGCGGGATGGACAGAGTTATAGACCCATAGATATGCTCTAACCGAGCCTTATGCTACGCCTGCTGGAGGAAATTTATTGAGAGCTGTTTTCGGTGGAGGTCGGACAAATTTTATCGATGTTAGAGATGTAGTAGGTACTGTTGCGTCGCGGTCGAAAGGTTCTGGGTTCAAACCCACGCGGGGTTGAAAATTTTTATATGCAGTTTTCTAAAATAATTACTCTACTGAGCCCAACTTGATATTAATAAAAATATATTTTGTTTACTGTTGAGCGGGATAGACAGAGTTATTAGCCGTATGTTTTGCTTGCTGGCTTAGCATGAGAATGAGTAAGACCTTATCTATGGGCTTATAACTTTATCTATCCCACTCTACATCGAGGGAGATACATATAAACCCCTTTATTTCCTAAACAATTCTTATGCTAAGCTTCCTGGTATCTTATCACGGGCGATACCTTAATCTAAACAATACATATTAAATTTATAAATGTATTGTTAAGATTAGGGTTTTTATTCTATTTTATTCTATTGCTTTCTTTTGAGCCCTGCTGCCGCAAGTTAAGAAATAATAACTATTAAATTAAAAAAATACATACCCGACATTTTAGCCTCAAAATTTCAAATAAGCATATTTTATAAATAGCTGAACCAATTTTGATAAAACATAACTAAGAACATTCGCTAGAAAACCTGCTTTCAAATAAAAAAACAACCTAAAGCATCCAATTCACCCATTTTAGAGCTACGGTGCCACAGACAGACACACCCTCATAAACACATATACAGACACACTCACAAAGCTGTCAAACTTATGACACCCCTCTTTTTTGGTCGGGGGTTAAAAAAACCTTCCTTTTGAGTTTTCCTCCACAGTCGAATTTAAATTAAATGTCAAATGTGTAAAAACGCATACGAAGTCGCGGGCACAACTAGTATTCAATATTATACATGTTTCAAAGATAAACGCGTTGAAGGCCCAAAATTCACGGATAACGAGAAAATGGACAGCTTGGCACGAGTAAAAAAATACTTTTAAGAGTACAAATGCATTCATTTTCATAGCCTTCGGCCTTTCCTGAAACTCACACGGCTTCAAATTATGAAAAAGCTCTCTAGCTGAGCTAAAGTCAATAACGGATATATGGATTTCGTTTTTATTATATTTATTCCTACTTCAATAATAATGTTTTTTTTTAATTATTTATTTTTTATTTTATTAATGATTAAAAATCCACAGCTATACAGAAATGTGCAGATTTGCCACAATTTTGAACACATAATTGGCTGAGTTATTATTGTTGTTCTGTTGTTTACAATAATGAAAAGAATACTATGTTATTGCCGCGAACGAAAAATCGCTGAACAAAAGTAGCTCAAACATTTATAATAAGTTGAAAAAATTCACTCGGGACAGGACTTGAACCCGCAACCTCTCGCATACCGTGCAGGCGCTCTACCAATTGAGCTACCGAGTCAAATAACTGTAGATGCGAATTTCTTCAACTAGTCTCCGTCTACTGGACGGGTACGGGTTAGTGCTTTAGAAAAAAAAAATAGCTCAGTTTATATTTCGTAAACGGTCAAACCTACTTGTATTATGTCGGTGTAGCCGACTAGTTTCGGTTCTCATTCGGAGACCTTAATCATGGAGCTGAGACGGCCCTCGCGACGCCGTGGCCAGTCTCAGACTGCGTGTCACTAGGCGCCGCGCGCGCGCTGATAGTTCCGGTGCGGGGGGAATGATTAAGGTCTCCGAATGAGAACCGAAACTAGTCGGCTACACAGACATAATACAAGTAGGTTTAACCGTTTACGAAATACAAAAAATAGTTTAGCTACAAAATAAAAATAAACTGAAAATTTTGAATTTCCCGCCACACTGCTATCGTCCACCCTTAATAATGTTGTTCCATATGTTTGTTGCAGGATGTCTTTACGTGGCGTGGTGTAACCATGTGATGGCGCGGTGACGTCATGCGCCGCGTTTCCTTCGCCGCGCTGCTGCGGCTCTTGTTCCTGGCAGGTATGTCGCTCTACAGGGTGCACTCTAAGTCGATAGCGGAACTTTAAGTAGGCTGTCTACTGATCAATACAAACCACTTGTACGAGGTGGCGACAAAAATGGAGCGAAAAAAATATCAGCTGTTTCATACATTTGGCGCAGTACTGAGTCGACCTTTTGTATGGATATTTTTTTCACTCCGGGTTTTTCGCCACCTAGTACAAGTTGATTTATTTATTTTTACTATTATTTTATATTATGATTTCTTTTTTATTTTTTATTTTAGCATTTTGACATTTTATATTGACCTTTTGTATTAAGTGTGTGTGTGTGTGTGTTCTGTTTTGACATTTCTGTAACTTTTAATTTTTCTAACAAGTTGTTTGTATTGATCAGAAGATAGCCCACTTTAAGTTCCACTATCGACTTAGAGTGCACCCTGTAGTATTCCTCTTTCTCTTCCTCATATTGAGGAATTCCTTATATTTTTGTGATACTTCTTCCTCTTCCCAAAAATCGACCTTAAAAATCCTCTTCCTCTTCCTTATTTATTAAGAGGGCGCTAGAGCACCATTTTCCCAAACAAACGTAGTTCAGGTTTAATTTCTAAACTACAGGCTGGATTTTGCTGAAACTTGGTTTATATCAGTAGATGACCAATACGGAGGTTTGCAAATAGTTTTTATAATACAGAAAATAGCCTGAAAGAAATTAGAACGATGCGTTTTTGGCGTTTTTGGTCTTACAAACAATTTTTCAGCGCCTTAAACGCTTAAGGTCTCGAAACGTTGGAAAATGTTAAATGTTAATAAAAAGAGTGTTAAATCCGTTAAAAATTCTGTTTAAATTATGTATAGTGCTCGTGCAAATCTAAGAAAATACAATATTATTATTTGAACTTAGTTTCGGTGGATTACAATAATTTGTGTCAGTAAGCACAAACAGAAAACAATAATCCTTCCTCTACAGTGAACATGATAAATCCGCTTCAATAACAGACGCTCGCGCAATCAGTCTCTGGGAGGGTTCAACCGCAACGCTTTGTAGTTAGAGAGCTACTGACAAATCGACTTACATACTCGTCCAAGCCTGGGAGTTCATAGGTTGATTAAATAGATAGACTGATGAAATTATCCCCAAGAGGATATAACAGTAGTATTTTCTACATACAAACGTAATCCCTGATTTCCTCCCTGGATAATGGCACTTTTTGGTATGCTGGGACATCTCGGACAATTTTTTTTTTTTCGATAAATTTAAGATTCCTTTATGCGGTTACTGTAGTTACTACTTGACTTACTTAAGGATCTGAGGCCGCTATGGGGCACAGAGCGTATCAGTGCTCCTCGTCTATCTTGGGCTACGTGCCTCATCTCAGGTCTTATTTTAATAGCCAAATTGTCATTATCATAATAAAATCTACAGCCTCTAAGTAGGAACCTCAGCACGCTGAGATAAAACTAAAAGAAAAGGTATCCGTTCGCCGATCATTGGTAGTTTGTTAGGGCAGAGAAAACTCTTGTCAGCTAGTTCCTATTATACGTACAGTCCGGAACTAAACTGAGTTACTGGGGTCGGAAGTTCATGTCTATAACAGACGATGTACGATCAGAATTTAGCTCTTAAAGTTAGTGTTAGACAAAGCCTTGCCAGAGGCGGGGCCTAGACGCATCAATTGCGCGAAGACAGTTTGCAAGAGAGGTCGATAGGTCGGTGGCTTCCGTTGTGCTCTACGTTTTCATAACAAAAAAAAAAGTTATTGAACGAGCGAGCGAAGCGAGAAAAGTTCTCAGAGTCTACTGGAACAATCCTTCGTTTGTATGTTTGTTTGTACATGTTCGTTCGACGATAATTTGAGTCAATTTAGTCGGATCATCATGAAATTTGGCAAGCGGGTAAATGAGGCAAAGATTATTTTCAAGTTTGAATATGAGCCAAATCGGTCGAGGGGTTGCTGAGATAAGGGGTCGCGAATACATAGTTTGGGGCGAACTCCTAGTTATAATAAGTTGAAAAAATTCGTTCGGGACAGGAATTGAGGCCGCAACCTCTTGCACGCCGTGCCAGCGCTCCACCAATTCTGCCGTCGTAATTGAAAACACAGTAACTCGACAAAAGTCGTTTTGAGAAAAACGCGGTTTAAGTTTTGTTGTTAAATTTTGTTATTATGAACAAACCAATCAACAAGGATTACTGTTTGTATTTTTTTATGTTGATAAATAATTAAAACTTCAATTCGGCATCAAAATATCTCAAATTTTATAGTTGTATAATTAATTAAATTAGATAATGTGTTTTAAACGAGGATAATTAATTTAAAAAATATCATATTTTTAAGCTAAAACACAGTAATTGATTGGTTACTGTGTTTTAAGCAAGTTTTACTCATTACTGTGTTTTAACCATGTAAAGATGATAGTTATAGGGAAATTGCAACACAGTAACTTTAGACATACTGTGTTTAAGCTTAATACAAGTAGCGTTTGTGACTTAAATCAAATCCTAGTAAGTGAAGATGCTGGTTTTAAAGCTAATTTATACTATGATTCTCATAAGTGCAATTATAGTATCTGAATATACTGTGTTCTAAGCTTGTGTTTGTACATTTTTTTATTACTTAATACTAGGGCGATTTTAGTCTTAAAAATGAAATCGCTTTAGTTTTGCTGAAAATATATGAAATAAAACAGTAAAACGTCATCATGTCAATTAAATGTTATTTAATAAATCTTTCTTCTAAATCAACAAGGTTCAGTGTCTAAAACTAAGGTGTAAAATGAAAATATCAGAACAAATTATTCTCAAAATCAAACAAATCATCAAATAATGAAACATTTTCCGTGAATTTCGAATGCAAGCCCAGCAAGCCTTGCTGGCAGGCGATATTAAGCCTACCTGCAATGATTTTTGCCCGAATAAACTAAAATAAATTAAAATCTAATGAAATAAAATTTCTTCCAACTCCAATTTTTCGACTTTGATCGCGAATTACTTGAATAAAACTCCCATAAAGTGACAAGTTTTTTATACTATTCTAAGCACTAAGGCTTTGAAAAAGTTATAAAATTAAAAAAAAGTCCTTCACACCTCTACTTAATTTTTTCTCCATACTAAGTATTTACTAACTATTTCAGTGATGATTTCTCAAGAACAACATTTTTGAACTTTGGATCAAAATTGCAGTGATTTCTAGGAGTCCATAGCTAATCATTATTTTTTCGGTAATAGATAAATTATCTGAGACCATAAAGAATAAAAAATATCTCTGAAACGTCAAAAAAATAAAAAGTTACAAAATAAAATCCAATGCCAGGTATTTTTTTTTTCAACAAAAACCTAAAATCCTCATATTTTCTAAACGACAAAAAATGGCTGAACATACGAGTACAAGGGGGTGATTCAGGTAGCCCTTGGTGTCAGCTATCTATCTTTTCTAGATTTTCTCACTTGACGCCTATGTTTGGGCCACCCTGTATAGGTAATATCCTAAAGAACTCCAGTGCAACTGACTTACCTTCGCGAGAGATTCTCGTTACTTTCCCCACGTGAGAAACTACAGAAAACGTGTGATACCAGACCTTACAGAACCTTACAAGTTTCACGTTGGAACCGAATTATAATCGAACTCTTTCACGGTGAGTGCTGCTCAACTGTGGAACTCTCTTCCAAAGCCGATCAAAGACTGTCCCTCCGTAGCGTGGTTTAAAGTCAAACTCAAAGAGCACTTCCTTTCAATATAATATCTTAGCGTAAGTTTATGTATTGTAAGTCAGAACCCGCAAGTAACTTTATTATTTTGTATTGCATTAGTCTATTAAATTATATGTATACCTAGTTTTATCTTTAATGAAAGTATTCGTGTATACGTATACTATCATGTACTTGTATGTTATCAATTACTGTATTATTTATGTCTTGTCTGTTTATGGCTACTTTATTGGCCGTCTCCTGCCGTCAAAACAATATTTCACAATTTATTTGACTGGCTGGAAGAAATTTCTATTGAGTACGTAATTTCTCTTTTTTGTAATTATGTTTTTATTTTATCTAATAAAGTTTATAAGTGATATTTAATATTTAATATGTCTATAAAGTGTAAAGTATACTAAAGTAGGTATCCATCGTTTTTTAAACGGAAAGCGTATAGACATAGATTAAAATCTATAAAAACGACTGATAACAAAATAAACGAAATCGGATAATATTAAGGGGTAGAAAAACTGTTTTTTCGTTTTCTTCATTTGTATGAGCGTGACCGTGGCAGAGCGTGCCATTCACAATCCCATGAAGACGTTTTAAAGTTTAATTTTATATCATTCATATCGGACCATTCTGTATAAGTAAAGTAAATATTGCTGCCTTAAATATTGATTGTGCCGTGGTGTGGCGATGGCGCGGTGCTCCCGCGCCAGTTGTCAACAACATACCGCTCCTTCTGTATCCCCTTACCCAAAATGTAGTTTATAACACAGTAAGTTCAAACTATATTAAGCTTATAACAAAGTAAGTACTTAGTTACTGTATTATAGCCAAGTTTCTTCGAAAAAAAAATTAAACCTGTAGGCACTTAAAACACAGTAATTGAAATACTGTGATTTAGTCATGTTTTCATAAATAAACTTTTATCAATATGTTAGAATAAAACACAGTATCTGAAGATGCCGTGTTCTAACCAAGCAAACATATTTCTGAAATCCTTATATACTTTAAGTTAGATCACAGTAATTAATAAGTTACTGTGTTATAACCTAAAAAACTATCAATACTGTGTTCTTCCTTAAAAATATCTTGATTTTTCTAAAGATACTGTGTTTTCACCTAAGTTATCTCGGGAACTATCTATCGTACAGACAAACCGAATTTTTTCCCAGATAGTACTCGGGCTCCTGATTTTAAAGAACCAAAAAAAGTATGAACACAGTAACTGAAGTTACTGTGTTTTCAATTACGACGGCAGAATTGAACTACCGAGCCAAGTAACAGTCGATGCAAATTTCTTCTTACGCGCAAGAACGCGAAAGATACGCGCTTTTCTGCATTAAGCATATTGGTTTGGACCCCAATGCAGTCAATATTTTGTTGAATTTTTCTTGAGAAATTAATATTTAGTAACGTTGTTGTCACAAATTTCTCGATTCGTCCGAGAGTCTATAAATGTTGATTATATAGATTTTTAAACATTTATTATAAGTTGAAAAAATTCACTCGGGGTAGGACTTGAACCCGCAACCTCTCGCATACCGTGCAGGCGCTCTACCAATTGAGCTACCGAGTCAAGTAACTGTCGATGCGAATTTCTTCAACTAGTCTCCGTCAACTGGACGGGGGGCGCCACCTGGTGTGATTAGTTTGCACTAATCTACACCACCCAATGCGTTCATCTTTGCAGATGAAATGCTCATTAGAATTATTCCCTAGCACGGGTTAATGCTTTAGAAAAAACAAAAAGTATATATAGATTTTTGTATACAACCGCATACAAAAACTATCGTTCTTGGCGTATTAATTGTTTACCAGTTTAATTGCACATTTTCGAATCATTGGTCGAATAAGTTGTAGTTCTTTCGTTTTGCAGCTGAAAATTGGAGCAAATAGTGGGGTCCAACGGAAGTAGTTCGTGCCGCATTGGAAAAGTTAAACGACTCTTTTTTCCATACTAGAAAATTATAGAGGGGATTGGAATTGAAAGATATCTCGACAGTTCGTGATAAACGGTGAATGAGTTAGCTCTTGGAACTTTATAATATTCTTAGCTATGGTAATAAGGCATTTGGAATCGCCAACCATTATTTATTTATTATTAGTAAAATATCGCGAAAAAATCCTTAACGCGAAAATCACCAATCTGAAGACCTTTTCAAAAACCTAACCTCTGCTATAATAATATCTTAATTTTTTTATATAGATCTATTACTTACTACACGATAAAAATAATATTATTTTGTGTACCAAATATTTCTTCTACTTTTGTATTAATTTAACGGTTTTACTTACTTAAAATGTGTAGTGCTTACGAAAGTTTAAATTGTAAAATTATTCTACTTCTCTTGATAGATGTTCCATCTTCTATCATAGATCGAATATCATACTCATTTCAATTTCATTTAATTTCATACTAAATAAATACAAAAGTGTGATTTCAAAAAAGTTTACTGTCTGCTTGACTTCACCCTATTTTTAAACGACGGCTGAAATCAACACCTAATCTACGGGGTATGGTAATTTCAGAAAACAAAGACCTTTCCGACCAACTTATTTGACCCCTCTATTTACTAACAAAACACTCCTCTCGTATCATAATAGCAATTGCCGAGGGCTGCATGAAAGGCCAATGTAAAATGGGCAGCCAAAACCGCATCAGACACATTTGAACCGACAAGGGGATTAAATTTATAGTGTTTTTAGGGTTCCGTACCCACTAAGACTCCGCTGTCTGTCCGTCTGTCTGTCTGTCTGTCCGTCTATCACCAGTCCTTTGACGCTATTATTTCAATATGGCGCAATAATTTAAAATGGTAATAAGGTATGGTAAATTAGTTGTAAGTTATTGTAGTTTTTAAACTAAATTAGCAACGCCCTAGCAGGGTTCTTGCTTGATGTATGTACAACAAGAAAGCTAAATAAACATTATCTTATCAGATTATATTTCACGAATTAAGAAGAATTTTATATTTTTATTGCACAATAATATAGCTTTACCTTTGAATAAAAATTACGAAGTATATAAAATCAAAGCATGACTGTGTGAATTCAGAGAAATTTATTTAATAACTTTGTCAATATGAACGCAATAGCGTCAGGGGTCACCCAAGCTGTATCTCATGAACCATGATAGTTAGACAGTTGAAATTTTCATAGATGATGTATTTCTGTTGCCGTTTTAAGGCGCTGGGCATAGTAAATTAGCCCGCGCGCACAGAAAAATGCACAAAATTGATTCCTGTATCAATTACACAAAAAAAAAAAAACGAAAATGTTCACATATCAAACCCTAGAATTAGTTGAGACCTATCGAATACAGCCAGTTTCATGTTGATATCCATAACAGAATGTCAAGATATTTTGCTTAAAAAAAGTGCGCCGCCTATTTTTTTTCAAGCAAAATATCTTCAAAACGTTTATGAATGTCAACACAAAACTGGCTGTTTTAGATGGGTCTTCTCACCTTATTCTAAGGTTTGATATGTGACAATTTTCGATTTTTTTAGTGTATCTGATACAAGACTCGATTTTTTGCATTTTTCTTGGCTAGCGGGCTATTCACTATGCACGGTGCCTTAACAACAATTACAAAATAAATATGGAGGCTAACATAAAAAAAACGTATTTTTTTTGCCGTTTTTATAGATAATGGTACGAAACCCTTCGTGCGCGAGTCCGACTCGCACTTGGCCGGTTTTTTTATGGTATCCGCTTACATCGTTGTTTGGAAATGTAGAGAAAATCTTGTTTTGTCCCTATGAAGACAACTTTTATGAGTGTGAAAGAGAACTGTTATAAAATTATCTCTTTATCTACCTTAATTACTTACTTAGTTTGTTGTAAGTGCATACACCCGAAGCTAGACACATTTTTGAGCCCTGAAGATTATTTTGAAAATCGAGTTTATGGTTGTAATAATAATACCTACTATCAATTGATCATGAAAAGAGGTAAAGATTGAAATTGAAGGAATTGGATTACAAAGTAATTTAATTACAGGGAATTGAATTCCTTTGTAGTTCAATTACTTTATAACCTAAGTAGTAATTCAATTACAAAAGAATTGAAGTACCTACGCCCAACACTGGTCCTCTCTTCGGTAATGATTGCTAATGAATGATTATCGCTATTCATTAGCGTAAATTGTTACTGATAAGATTTCATAATTTGGATACCCAAAAGAGAGTTGTTTTTCGTGTCACACAAGCTTTTGTTTTCCCGGCGCACATTCAATGGGGTGTTATGATTTATTAGCTCGAGATTATTCGCAATTTATTAAGTTAAGTAAGTCGTTTATTCGAAACAAAGGGATGATAAGCATTTTGCAGTGGGACTTTTAGTCGAAACAATAAAGTTAGACTTTCTTTTAATTTATTTAGGTTGTTTTTATGCTACGAGTAAAGGTAGAGAGTAAGTATTGTTGTGCGGTTATGTCATACAAGTTTGAAGGTTTAATCCGAACACTAAGATTAATGCTAGATAAACTAAACACACACAAAAAATTATAAAACGAGTGTTGAAAACTGTAAAAGTGTAGTTTATTTACAAAGATTATAATTGATCTAAAGTGCTCTAGCCATATCAATCAAGTCTTGACAACTTACAAAAGTTTCAACGCAATCTGATCAAGTCTTGATTGATTTGGCTAGAGTCTCTTTGTAAATAAACTACACTATTACACCCGTTTTATTTAGTTTTTGTGAGTTTTTATGTAGTTTATCCAGCGTTTTGTCATTCCATGAGTTTTCATCTACCAAGGGAACCACCAATAAAATTATTTATCAGCCATCAAATAAGGTTGGTGCATTCTGGTGCAAGTCAACCTAGAACTTTCTTCCTCTTCTGTATTTCCCAAGGGCACTGGTTGTTGACTGATTTCCTTAGTCACCGTTAAGTCAACTGCTTTCAATTAGTGAGGCCCCGTCTTAGATGGCAGTTGGGGCTAAGATGCCAGGGGGCTAATTTTCGGGAATCTCGCATTTGACACAATCTCGAAGGAAACATCTCATGTCATTTCGATCTCGGAAAAACAAATTATGACGGGAAAGGAGGGAGAGAGCTCTAGGCAGACCACCCGCTAGATGGACGGATATTATAACCAAAGCCACGCAAAAACACCTTCACAAACTGATCCACATCGCGAGTGATAGAGCACAATGGAGAACTCTACTCTCCGTCACTTCAATGATGGTCACGATCCTCAGCATTGAGGGAACGACTGAATGGATTTCGATCTCGACTGCTCCCGACCACTCGAGTCATGTCGAGCGAAAAAGGCATACATCTCGCAGAAATCTTGTGCTTTATGTCGAGGGTGACTCCATGAGAATGGAGATGTGAGACTTGACATTTGCCGCAAAATGAGATTTTTCCTTCGAGATGTGTCGAATGCGAACTTCCCTAGAATTAGCCCCCAGTTGGTGCAAGTCGTCTCGGCGATATTAAACTGCGCAGGGGGTTGTGTGTAATTAAGCAGGTTCTACACGACTATTTGTCACTTACGCTGACGTGTAATGGTAGGTAGGTGGTACCCAGAACGTTGGTAATTCAGCCTAAAGCATTCATCCGATTGCGATGAAACTTTTGTATGTTTTGCTCGTGCGGGAAAAAAACATGGGATGAAATTATTACATTGAAGACAAAATAAGGAAAGTGATACCGAAAGGTTTCTTCGGCAGTTTATTGGTATCATTGATTTAATTACAAAATGTAAAAAACTGTGAAAATTTTGAATTTCCCGCCACGTTGCTATCATCCCACCTTAAGGCGTCTTTGGTGACTATTAATTACGTTATGAATTTGCACGGCAATATCACAAGACAAGGCAGGGCCGAAAGCTCCAAAGGCTCTTTGCCACACATTAGCGGTCATTGAGCGGTCCTTCTTATCGCCGGTTATTTATTCGAGGCGATACGTGTGCACTCGCCTTTATCCGACCACTATCGCGCCGTGAGGTAGGTAGGCCGGTACATTTTCACTTCAATGTTGCAGAACGGGTAAATGTGAAAGAAAAAACCGTGAGGAAACCCGAACGTCTAAGTCAGGCAAGGCAAATAACGGAATCAAAAGATACGGCAAGAAGAAGGATTTGGCAAGAATGCCTTTGTAGAAGAAATTACGGAAGAAATCCCACTCGCACTTGGCCGGTTTTTTCATCTGTAAAATGAAGTGGATGGAATGTATGAAATATGAAGAGCCACAGATAAAAATAGAATAGGTACAGCATTATACATAGCGTCTATTGGCAATTTTTACCCACGTTAGACGTGTATTTCCTGCTGATAATGCCAAGTAAGAAAAAATAGTGGAAAGAAGCCTACCTATACAATTACTAGCCATAGTGTGTAAATTACACCTGACACCTGGCTAGACTACTGCTTTTTGTGTCAGTGGCAGTGGCACTGATGGTAGATGGACGAAGTCCATTGTGCAATGACGACCTCGAGAGGGGAAGAGATCGGTTGGGAGACCACCAGCCTAAGTAGCCGGAAAGCAGTGGTTGCGGTTGGCACAGGATCGTGAGAGTGGGTGTCAACATCTTCCGCTCGCTGGTGTCAACAGGCTGATGATGATGTTAATAGGATTGATAATAATTGAGACCCTGAACTCTTTCTACTTCTGAAATACGTCTTTCAGTCGAACGAATAAAGAGTTTTTTCATTATAATTTTCTTAGTTCAGCGTTTGATCAATTTAATAGCTAGAATAGAAACCTGTTCACTCAAGAGTTCCTAACACCGTTCACTCTGCCCTCTTTGAACAATTACGTAGACGCATAAATGCAAATATTGGATTCACTCGTGGGCTTAACATTCAAATGTGTGGGTACAAAGCAAAGGCTTCAGAAGGTGGATTATGTTCACTCCAATTTATTATTGTATTATAACTCAGCCTTAGACTATAGCTCTAAGAACTCAGCCTCATATTTATATCCAGCTTAGCCAAAATTTAAGTGGATTAACTAGGTGGGGATGGCATAAGTGTTGAAAAGTTAACCATGCAATTTCCACTCCTGATGAAATAGAGAAACAATTAGAAGAGTGATGTTTCTTCAGATCCTGCGTTTTGGTCCACTGCTGGACATTTCTCAATTCCACATTCCACATTGACCTTTCCAACCATGAAATATTATGTAGATTTTAATAACAGGAAGAAAAACGTTTAGTTTCTCTGGTTCTTTGCTGAGCAAACAACAATTATTTGAGAATCTACTCGGCTCTATTCTGTGATGGTGCATTATAATTAATGATTATGCGCTATACCCCTAGTTTAAAAGTTTGGTCCTTGTTTTTCAATCCACAAATCCTCGTAGCTTTATACAGATACATCCTCTAATGACCTACTTAAACAAAACCCAACACAAACCCAACGGGAAGCGACACGAACGGCAGATTTATTTAACAGCCGTACGACTTAAAAGTTAAAACTTTTAGCAGCTACGTGGGTACTTAGCGGGACGACGTCGCATCTACAACATAATGCCCTGACTCGACACCCTTTCACGGAGAACTGGGAAGGTTTCACGGTTTCACCGCAACCTTGATGGGGAACAGATAGAAGATCAATGACAGAATAATCACTCAATAACCGAGTCCACACCGGAAGATCCAGAAGCCTTAGCCTTTAACGCAGTGGTTCTTAACCCGAAGTGGTCCGCGAAGCCACCCGAAAAATGTCTTAGTCATTTAGTGGTTTTGGAAGGCTTAATTAAGTGTAAAAAAAAAAAGCAAAATTTTCGGGCGCGCTGCGCGCGTTTGTCCTTTTACGACCAAGGAAATATCTCTTATAAAAAATAGTAAAAGGACGATTAGAAAGAAAAAAAATCGTAAAAAAATTTGCTAAGCTTTGAATAATAATTGTATGCTTATTTTATTTAGAGATAAAACAACCCTTTATTAATTTTGATTTACGTGTAATACCCCCAAACAGTTGGTGGTCCGTAGCAAGACAGAAATGTTGTCAAATGGTCCGCCATCACTAAAAGGTTAAGAACCACTGCTTTAACGCAATGGTGCCAAAACGGGCTCCCAGTTGACGGCTTCAATTGCAATTTAATAATGCTGTCGGTCCTTTTGAATGTTTTTGTTGCACAGTAAATAATATTGTGATTCTAACTCTAGAGGATTAGTTCTCTAGTTGTAGGAGAAAAACGAGGAAACCCCGGTTTTGTCCTTCTGCTGGGAGGCCATCGACACGCCATTGTATTACAGCCTAAGGCTCCAGTGCGCCCCGATCACGCGCGGGCGCAGGGGGGTTACCCTTGACGCTATTGCGATCAAATTGAAAGTTTTAAAATTAATTTCTCTTTGAATTCGCATAGTAATGCTTTGATTTTAAACACTTTGTAATGTTTATTCAAAGTTAAGGCTGTTTTATTCAATAAAAACACAAAATGCATCTTAATTAGTAAAATATGAAATTTTGTAAATTGCGCCATATTGCGGCCGTATTGGAAAAATGCATCAAGGGTAGAGGGGCTGGACCGAAATCCTTACATTTCGCTCTTGCCGCGTGCGATCGGGCGCGCGGGATCGTTCGGTGTGGACCCGGATATTGAGCTATTATTATGTGATTGATCTTCTATCTTTTCTCCATCTAAAATGGGGAGTTATGGCTGGAAGATAGCGGCGTGGCGGGAAATTCAAAATTTTCACAGGTTTTTACATTTTGTAGCTAAACTGAGCTATTTTTGTTCAGCGATTTTTCGTTCGCGGCAATAAAACAGTATTATTTTCATTATTGTCAACAACAGAACATAATTCAGCCGAATCACATAATTCAAAACACATAATCGGCTGAATTATGTTCTGTTGTTGACAATAATGAAAAGAATACTGTTTTATTGCCGCGAACGAAAAATCGCTGAACAAAAATAGCTCAGTTTAGCTACAAAATGTAAAAACTGTGAAAATTTTGAATTTCCCGCCACGTCGCTATCGTCCACCCTTAAAAAGCCTTTGCCCAGACATGTAGAATTGTACTGGCTACCTACATCTTAGTTTTTTTAGAATCCGTCAACTGGGAGCCCATTGAAGTGAAGGTTCTGTCTCGAGTTTTTCCTGTGACACCGCAAGGGACCGCTTTGATGTCACCTACATTTTAATTTGAATTGCTCGCTGTTTACACCATCGCTATCAAGAGCGCTTTGCATTCGCTGAAGAGATCCGAGATAAGAGTCTTTGAACGAGGATGGACTGCGTAAGTAGGTGATGTAGGAATTTAACTTTAATTAGTTAGGAACCTACTTTTTCTGGCGCATTGTAACTAATAGGAGCAGGAAAGCCTGGGAAGGTGGTAGAAAGTGGAGGGGCACAAAAGCGCGCCACGCAGGTAGCGCTGAAATGCATACTTTTAAAGAATAAGAAACGTTCAATAAATAAAAAGTATTGAGCTTCTCGAAAAGTCGAAAGTAGAAGTTGACGTATTTTAGGAAAAAAGGTGTTTAAAACTGCTTTGTAATGTTATTTTTTCCAAATACTCCACACATAGGTACTATTGAGGAATGGGGTTTAGAAAGTAGGTACCCATTTGGCGGCTGTAAGCTTGCCAAAAATCAATACAAATGCGGAAATAAAAGCGTAAAAGTGAAAGCCAAAGTAAAAGCGCTCTGAGACGGCGTTGGAGTTAAACAGAAAACATTTATTAACGATCCAACCGAAATGTCAGCTGCGAGTATTAATGTTAAAGTACCTAATTAATGACACGTTTTCGTTTTCGGCACAAATTGCTTCTTTAGGTTACCGCAGAGGAAATGTTTTGTTGATATTTTGATTTCTCCTTCGCGAAATTATTGTTATTGTTTAGCGAAAGCAATTACTTGGTTTTATTAATGTATTTTTCTGCATCACTCATCCATTCAACTGTTACTACAACTTTTGGGTGAAATCAGTTCGCTGGGTGAAATGCAATAGGTAATCGTTTGAGGTAGTGGCCACACCTATAGTGTCAGAGTTTTTAGGCCATCCAAAGGGTCTCTGACATGACTTAACGATTGTTATTAGTCAACAACAACCTGGACCAACGGTTCAAGAGGTTGCTATAGAGCACTATTTTTCCAAACAAACGTAGTTCAGGTTTAATTTCTAAACTACAGGCTGGATTTTGCTGAAACTTGGTTTATATCAGTAGATGACCAATTCGGAGGTTTGCAAATACTTATATAATAATAAAAACTGCCTGAAAGAAATTAGAGTGATGCGTTTTTCGCGCCGAAAAAGGGATTACTTTCAGGTATTATTTACTTACATTATTACCTACACTGTCTATTGGAGTCTAACTACCTTGGGAACATCAATAATGTGCTGTACTTGTCAGAAAGAAAAAGATTTTTGAAATTGCTAATAAAATCTAGAAATTGCAGCTGAACTACG
Organism: Zelleria hepariella; assembly: GCA_949319315.1. Taxonomy (NCBI): domain Eukaryota; kingdom Metazoa; phylum Arthropoda; class Insecta; order Lepidoptera; family Yponomeutidae; genus Zelleria; species Zelleria hepariella. The sequence goes on along the minus strand of OX439392.1, from coordinate 15,289,436 downwards.
AAAACATTTGGGAAAATAGATCAATTGCATTACAACTACAACAGTAACTACATAGTCGCAAAAGGACACGCAAACAGCTAGTAGACTCATACAACCGCATTGCCTCTCACTTTTCCCGCGCCCCGTCTCGCTCTGGGTGAAACAGCTATAGAAAACATTGTTTCACGCGCTTGGCCATCGCCGAGTTCCCACGCTTGTTCAGGGAACTCTTAACGTGCCTTCCGAAGCACGGAAGTGCTCAGATATTATTGCCACTAGCGGTCACCCATCCATGGACTGCAGCCGTTGTTGCTTAACTTTGCCAATCGATTAAGAACGGCTGTGCTAGGCTGTGAGCACTTTAATAAAATTCATGTAGCTGCATGATTACTAGGTGAATGAATTTCTCAGACCTTAATTACGTAAATACCAGAATTTTAATGAGTATGCGTCGAATTGCGGTAAACTTTAGTTATTTGCCTTACGGGAAATTAATTGAAGTTGGATTAAATCCCAATCAGTTTTATTTGTGAATATCGCAAATTATTGAAAGTTAGTAACTACCTATATCCGAGTTTTTCATATTAAATTCATGATGATTTTCCCCAATTTCGAACTTCAACTTCAATTAATTATTAAAACTAGTATAAATAAAAATAATTGTTGTAAGGCATTGTATTTGTTTGTTTGATAACATAATTTAATTAACAACCTCATGTACCCATGACAAGAAAGCTACATAAAAGTTTATCATTATATTCCAAACTTGCCTCTTTAGTTCTTAAACCAATGTCCTCTTCTTTGCAGGTGGTGTGAGCTATAACAACCCCTACGTCAGTGAAGACAGAGTTGACTTCAACCAAGTATGGGTGGAGATACCCTCCGACCACGTGGCCTTGGGTAAGTAGTGAAAGTTACATGATATTCTCATATTCTGAGTCCGCAACTTGGTGCCGAAACTCGAAAATTTGAATAACGTGTAAACAAACGGAAGTTTACAGTGACGAAAAACGTTTTAACGAAAGTTTGTGATTACGAATCATGAAACAACGAATGCACGCCCCATGCCAATAGTTTAGCTCTAATGTAGGTTAGATGAGACGTGTTTCGGCAAGGCGTAGTGAACCCGCCAAAAACACCATACCGAACATCGCAACCCCGAATAAATGTACTAATAACAAGAGACACAGTTATCTTCTTTTTACTAGAAAGAGTGGTGGAGTCCAAAATGAGGATTCGAATTTTCAAGTTTCGGCACCAAGTAGCGGACTCTCCTATTCTTATTTCTTGATACATGGCTTCAGACTTGGTGGTTTCTCGGAAAGTAAGGCTGGATTTTTCACAATGTGAACAAGTTGTTCTACTCCTACGAAAAATCATAAATATTTATAGTACTCACTTGGGACACAACCATTCCAAATAAAACGCTTGACTGCATAACCGTTTCGAACCAAAGTATGATTTGAAATAGGTGTGTGAATTTCTCACAAGTAGAATTTTTAGCAAACTGGCATGAGATAATGAAATATACTAAACTCCCAATATTTTTCCAGGCGGCGACCTCCACATACGCGTCCATGGCGCCGAAAACGGCGGCATCAGGGTTCGGATAGCGAGGGAGGATGACAACGGGCGCTCCTTGCTGGCCACCATGCCTCTAACCCTGGACTCTGAGCGCCGAATGTCCCTCCCTTGCGGCTACTTCTCTCGCGGTGGCACCTACTACCTTGAACTAGTTGCCGACGAAAGAGACAATTTCCTCAGTGACGATTATGATGGTAACAACGCCAGTGATAACTTTAATAAAAGAGACGTTAATGATGCCAATAAAGACGTTAGTGACGGCCAACCATTTGTAAGTGACACCAAAAGTGATGTCAATGATGCCAAAAGGACCAAAAGAGACACGCTCGACGAAGGCAGCTACAGTGACGACAGTGTGAACAAGCCTGTAGTAATGGAAACCGGTGATAGTGTTGTGAAATCGTGGAAGTTTGACGTGTTATGGCCTTCGGCTAACCTGGACGTTACTCCGGAGCAGATACAGACGTATCCGGAGCGACAGGTCACGGCTATAATAGAGTTTCCCAAAGTGGTGTGTACGCCGGTTGAGAGTAGTGCGGACTTTTGGCTGGAACTGTTGTACTGTGGACACTCAAGTGGTGGAGCTGTCTTGTGTGATGGGAAGAATACTAGCTCCAACGCCCATGTGCTGTACTCTGAACAAGTAAGTTTGTAGTTTTCTCTGTCGTCTGTCTGTTTTTATTAACTCCCGACTCAAAAAGGGTGTGTTATAAGTTTGACCGATATGTGTGTGTCTGTTTTGGTAGATGAACCGATTTGAATGCGGTTTTTTAAAAATCGTAAGCAGGTTATTTGGTGATGGTTCTTAGACATGTCTCATCAAATCTGTTAAAATTTAAAAGTCGTGGGTTTTTTAATTTTTGAATTTAGTAGGTGGATAGTTGCTTGGTTTTGTCATTGTAAATGTTATCCTGGTTTTTAGATAATGCCCCAATTTTCACCTACAAAGCTTCATACTTCGTTAAGTCCAAAATTGACTCCGCCGACTCAACATTAGCATCCGACCATCACCCACCAACCTCTTCCCGCCCCGCCAGTCGTAGATACTGCCGATTTTCACTTGCCTGGTCCAAAGTTACCAAATACATAATTAAAAAAATTGCCTTTTTTATATTCTATTTACTAATGTTTCATTCCCATTCCACCCAGATGCATGGCTTCCCTGGTCGACGCACGATGACGCTTCGCTGCGAGCTCTTTGGACAGGCTGGCGACTACGCACTAACCCTACGACCAGCCGCCGCTGCTGGCCCGCAGGACCTGGCGTCTGCTTTCATCAAGGTAGGTTGACTTTGCGTTGAGTGGACAGCGTGCGTAGGACCGTTCATCTCCTTTCATCAAGGTAGGCTGACTGTGCGTGCACTCACCCTGTGGACAGCGTAGGACCGTTCATCTCCTTTCATCAAGGTAGGTTGACTTTGCGTGCACTCACCCTGTGGACAGCGTAGGACCGTTCATCTCCTTTCATCAAGGTAGGTTATTAACTTCGCACTGACCCTGTAGATAGCGTAGGACTTCTTATCTTCTTTGATCTAGATAGGTTCATATGTTATTGCAATATTTACAGGTAGGCCACGCACTGGCCCTATGGCTAGCACAGAACCTATCGTCTGTTTTCACAGGTTCATCTTTTATTGCAATAGTTTGAGGTAAGTCGACGACCGAGAATTTTATTATTGATACTAAGGCAAGTTAGCAAGGAGAACTTCTAGCATCATAAATATTAGTATTTTATAGTGCAATCTCTTCGGCTAAGCCCGGTGGCTACGCAATTACCCTACGCCGCTCCGCTATCCACTGCAAGCTTCTTACTTATTGAAGTTATGATACCAACTATAATTACCTATATTCGCTCTAACGTACAATATCGAAGGGGTAATTTAAACCATAAATACAAGCAACTTTCACAATTTAGGTAGTTTGTTTTGCAAAAATAGAAGTTAAAAACTAAAACCCGACTACTAAAAGGCTTAAAACAAGACCTGCTTATCCTTAAAATAGACTCATAGATAATTAATCGTAGTCGGAGGCCATCGGTTTATCAAATGCGAATGTGGTGTCCTCCGACTACGATTAATTATCTACGAGCCTATTTTAAGGATAAGCAGGTCTTGTTTTAAGCCTTTTAGTAGTCGGGTTTTAGTTTTTAACTTCTATTTTTTTTTGAGCTTTTTAGTTAATCATTTTGGATGCTCACCTAAAATAGAACCAAGAAGGGCAAAAAAAAAAACACATTTTGGAATTTTTTGTTCTATTTGTTATGTTGACGCTACATGTGTTATACATTTTTGAAAAGGTCTTTTAAAGTTCTTTCATTTGATACCCATGACGATGGTATCCGATGATTTTTATTTTTAGGTCCACCACTTTAGGGCGCAGCACAGCCGCCATCTTAGTTTTTTCAAAATAAAATATCCTATGTTACCTGGGTGATTAAGACGAATCCCACGACACCTCATTTGTTGAAATCGGCCGAGTAGTTTAGGCTCTGCGAGGGAACAGATGAACACACAAACATACATACCCACATACATACATACATACATACATACATACGCTGCTAAAATCATAACCCTCCTTTTTGCTTCGCGTAGTCGGGTAAAAATAGAATTAAAAACTGCAGCCGGTATTCCCGGAAGGCATCCGGCCGGGCCCCATACACATCGATCACTCACTCAAATAAAGCGCTTTCGGCGCAAACTCGCAGTAAATATTTAGGCTGTATATTTCACGTAGTTTTCGCGCGGGGCGTGATCTACGGCGATCTTGTTTAATTCAAGGTGCAAAAACTCAACGAGGCCAGCGGGGGCGTTCTGGAATCACAATCAACGATTGCCGTGAAAGTTATCCTACTTCCTACTTATATTATAAATGCGAAAGTTTGTGAGTGAGTGAGTGTGTTTGTTACCTTATAACGCTGAATCCGCTGGACGGATTTGGATGAAATTTGGAATGTAGATAGCTGAGACATCAGAATAACATATAGGCTACATATTATCACGCTTTGGTGCTTAGGAGCAAAATAAAAACACAAAGATTATCATATAGTGGCTATTTGTATAAAAGTGAACGACACAACCATTTACCAAAGACCCTCTGTCATCACGTAGCGTTGAGCTATTTACTTTCGTAAATCCATCGAAACCTGAACAACGGTGAATTTTAATGCACCAAACAGGCCCAAATGTGCCGCAAAACTCAAACGATGCACAACAGTGAAGAAGTTGTTTTTAATTATCGCTGTCATCCGTCACTGTCACAAAAATGGTATATCAACAAAGCAATAAAGGAAAAATCTACAAGTTTAATTACTCAAAACAGGCAAAAAACATAAGTTCAGTGATAGCTACAATACAATCTGAAAGAGCCAATAAATCCTTACTTTAAAAACTCTGCATCGAGCAGTTTTATCAAAGCTCTTTACAAAGTTGCGGTTGCATCCTGAGATCTTTTGGCCAGACGAAATGGGACGTCCGTTGAGTGCATTGCTGATTACTGGTTATTCAGGGAAGAATAGGATGCACCAGACCTCAAAGAAAAATAAAGATACGATGTTCTGACCAAAAAATCAGCTGTGCGTACCGTGCAAGTGTAGAGTCCCGAGCGACCATAGGCGCATAACATCAGCCATTGATGGTGTAACATTAGTACCATGATCGCTTTATTTCCATTAAGTAAGTACTTAGGACTGGACACTGGATAGGTGCACTTTTACATAATATCATAGTCGCCTATTCATTGTTGACAACTCTGATAGGCTTTCCACATACTTCAGACTGACGAGAAGATTGGAGCATGTGAAAATCCCTGAACCGCCTGCGTGGTGGTATTGCCCGCATGAGAGATATGTGAGAAATAGAGCCAGAAGAGGTGTTTTGTGCCAATCTTAAACCATAACGACAACTTCGCGTCGTCATTCCTGTCCTGATGCTCCACAGTGCAGCTTATCGGATTTCCTGGAGGCGACCCCAGCGCGACGTGTGTGTGTGACGCTTTCAACACGAAAGAAGAATAAGACCGATGATTCAAAACGGTTGTTTCAGTCTATGGTATCGTAGATGCTAAGAAGACGCGTTGGATGTTTCAGAAGAGCAGCTCATAGAAAAAAACACTATTCAATGTGATAGAAATAATATGGTTAAGTATCTCCTTATATTATCTCATATTTTCTGGTGTCAGAACCCAATTATTATGATCGTTCTCTTTGAAATAGTATGATGCAAAATAAAAAATTAAATTAAATTTCTTAAAGTTTTTCTCAGTTAAGTAACTTCGTGCCTATAATACGACGGCCTATAGGTGACGCTAACTAGCTCTGTTGGAGATCTTTTACAGTTTTTTAGAACGCCAGAGAGATGTTGAGACCTGTGACGTACTGCAGCGAATGCTGATAAATATTCATTCACCAAACAGCGCAAGCAAACGAGATGTACTTGGTATCAAATTACGCATTAGGGCTCTCTAACATCGGTAGAGGCAGTGTCCACAACGGCCACAAAGGCCACAAAGGCACGAAGACTTGGGGCGAGACCAACTGAACAGAGACAGCCCAGACTGAAAGTTTGCATTAAGGAGTAGCAGATTAGCGGACTCAAAATAATAGGATAGGGCTAAAAAGAAAAGATAATCTTTGAGTGTTTTTTGAAATGTAGGTAACCCGCGTTAAATCAGTTAGACGCCTATAACAGTAGGTATCTGCATCTTTGCTCCGTTCAGTTTGGAAGAAGCAGATAACAACGCGTGGTCCACGGGATCGAAATCTCGGGCCAACGCTTTGATAGTGCAGGGGTGTGTTTTAAGTACATCATACCTACTAGGTGTAAAAAAATATGCTAGGTACAATTTGCAAAATCACCACGTTTATCATTTTTCTTTTAGCCACGTGAATGAAGTCGTGGGCACTAGCTATCAACACTAATATTATAAAGAGGACAAGTTTGTAAGTATGTACGTACGTAGGGAGTAATCTCCAAAACTACTCATCCGATTATAAAAATTCCTTCACTAATGGGAAGCTACGTTATTGCTGAGTGCTATAAGCTATGTTTTATTGTGATAACGGGAAAAAAACTAAGTCTGCGCGGACGAAGTCGCGGGCAAAAGCTAGTAAGTCTATGTGCTTAAAAAAGTCTGTGAAAGATTCCTTCTTGGTACTCTTCAATATCTAACTAAGGCCTTTGCATCTACGTACGATTTATACAGCGTCCAGTGGCACATTCACTCACACTAGATGGGTGAAGAAACCACTCGAAGCTGCAGTGTCTGGGACATTGTTTTAGATGGAGTAGGCTTCCCGGCACCTATACTATCCTGATAGCTTAGTCGGCCTGGCCCACCCACAGGAAAGATAAATCAAGTCAATCAATATCAATAACATTAAATTAAGTCATACCGCTTGCCGATTAATTACCACTCTTTCAGCACCTCTCCTGGCACCATTACAAAAAGATTGAGAGATCTCCGTCTTGGCTTACCTCGGCGCTCTCCTCTCTGGGCCCATAAGGCATAGGTCACTCCAATTTCACTTTTGTCTAGTGATTGTACCTTCAAAATCCGTGATTATTGTTTTTGAGCGCACCGTATTGTTTTAGATAGTCAATTCGCAAATTTAATAAGAGGAAAAACAGTTATTGCGAAAAAAATACCCGATACTACACTCTTGTAGAGCAGCTGATATGTTTCGTAAATTCCTGTTACTGATAAAGTTGGACAGCCCTTTTTGTAACTTGTTGCAGCGGCCAGGGTTCGTTAGTGGATAGAAAACCTGAAACTATGAGGTTCAGGAAAGACCTTTTTGTGTTACAGTTACAGATTCACGCACAGAGAGCCCATACGTAATTATAAAAAAACAGTGGACAGAGAGAAAAATATTGTTTATCGCTAAGGCCCAAAGCTATAATATAGCATTTGACATACATTAATAACCTCTGTTTCACAGTGAAACAGTGACTTAGGTAGTGATCTATCTTTACCGTGCTCACTCCCATACAAATGGAATAACAGTTTTGCTACCCCTAGAACCTACGAATAAACACTGCACAAGTCGAAGTTTTTTTTCTTGTGCAGGATTTACTCGTAGGTTCTATGATCTAGGATCTAGGTCATAGATCCTTAAAATAGTTAAGCCTAGGGTTGAGAACTTGATGGCCAGTTTTTAGCAAAAAATACATCCAAAAAGAATACAAGGTGTTATAAAAGTACCTAACTCTTTTTACAAGGTAATAGCACCCGGTGATAGGGATCACAACCTTAATATTTTTTTGCTCTATGACGTTCCGTAAATTTTTAAATTAATAAAATGTGAACGATGTGGCGGGAGAAAAGTATTTTTTAAATATTGTTTTCATTGACTTTCACAATGTTTTAACAACTCAAAGCTATGTAAATGCACCTACACGCACAAACATATTTTTAAATATGAGATGATAAAAAAAAACAAAAAAGTTATGAATCTTTTTCAATTTTGTTGTTATAAAATAGAAATGGTTTTTTTTCAACTTTTTTTCATAGATTTGACATCCTGTTGACCAGTAGGTTACACCCTGTAAAAAGAGTTAGGTACTTTTGTAACACCTTGTATAAATGTTTTTTTTTTTGTTCATTGGCGGCGCTAGCCTTCTTCTTGCTAGCCTTAAAAAGGAAGACCCTTCGTCGTAGAGTGAAGTCCCGAACTCACCTCGGCGTATCCTCGACGGTTATTGAGATTCATGGCCGGAGGGCTGTCCGGGATGTTTATTAGGCCCAGTTTTTGTGTATCGCGTGTACGCTTACGTCGTTAGCTTCCACAATTTGCTTTCCTTCGCGTTCGTTTTCAGGGAGTGCCTCTCGATTTTTAGTATCATTTGAATTAGCCTTTTAAATTTGCGCTGGTGCTTTTAAAATGTTGGCCTGTTTTAGTTTTTAATGTTGAGTTCGGTCAAATGGGGTGATTAGAAATCGGATTATGAATAGAAACACAGCTGCTACTATTTTATATTCTAATTTCTAACAGATTCTAACCGATCAACCATTTAGTAAGTAATGTAACAAGAGACATTCCATGCATTATTATGTTCTGTCTAGTTACAGTTTTTGATGATATTATTGTTTGAAATGAGCCAAGTAACGCCATCTATTTTTTTACCAGTGTAAAGTCCAGTTCAGAATGGAAGGGATAACCACGCCCAAATCGGGAGGGAATGAACTAGGAATCGAATAGAAGTTGTGTGTACAGAATCAACGACTCGACGAGCATGCACGACATTGTATGGAGGCGACATCCGACTTAGAGTGCAACTTCGGTGTGATTGCCGAGATTACTGTTCTATCGCAGGGCTGAAATTTACATTTATCAGAGAAGTGAACTTTAGGGAACCGATAATAAGCACTTAAATCACATGACGCTTTCGATGGAAATTCCCCAAAATTCTTAAAACTGTCACGTTTTTTCATTCGCTTTCACGAGAAGAACGTGTTGAAACCCGATTACAAGGACCTTGTTGCTTTGTAATAAAGGTTAATATTAAATGGTCCTTAAAGTAAGGTTGTCAGAAATAGGAGAGACAATTATTTACAATTTTGTCAAACGAAATTCAACGCTATTCCAAGCAGCCTAGAGCAGTGCAAATTTAGATTTGAGCTGACTGTTTCCTGTGTCTTAGTTATACGTTGTCAATAAATACACAAATTTATTGACCTTCTGACAGCTTACATGTTCCAGTTTGCAACGTGTTGACAGAAAATCAGGCGGTTCCCGTAAGGACCCTGTAAGATTTAAATTAGGTTGTATGTAAAAGGGCTCAAACTATTTTACAAATCTAGATTTACTTTTATTCGATTAATGACATCAGTAAGGGAAAAGATTTGGTGTCCTTATAAAACAAGTGCGATATCAAAGATGCACTATACTGAATTATCCATCATTAGATTCTTCGGCACACGAATTACACAAGCTATTATCTGTCTTCATTTTAATAACTTAGAACTTTATTAGAGATTTCAGTACAAAAGGAATGTCAAAGGGTCTAGACGGAAACAACCCAATATTTCAGAAAAAATTTGGTAATCTTTATGGATTTAGAAGGGCTTGGGTTTTTTGTGCCATTTCTAGCTCGTCCACTTCAAGTCGTAAATTAGGGGGTCATAAAATAGAATATTTATTGCTTTCCTGTGGGAGGAGCTTAATTCTGACCGAGCTGTGAAGGGAAATCAGGGAACAAAATAGGGAGTCAGTTTTCAACCGCGAAGGAGTCAATTCGAAACTCTGAAAAAGGAGAGTCACTTTTGAAACCTGAAAAGTCTAGACTTTCAGTCCCAGAGAAATCAAGTAAGCTTGAGGCCTGGAGTCTGACCGCGCGCGAAACGTTAGTGAGCAGTGTGTGAATAAGTTATTTCACCCTATTCGGTGGATTTCGCGGAGTGATTCAGCCAGAAGGCATGTTTTTCGAATTTTAGTGTAAAGGTAAAAATATGTTGAAAGAGTGTAAAATCGAGGGGCGTCCCTGTCAGTGCTTTTGTTCCGCGAAAGTGTTTATAGCGCGAGTTATTTATAATTATTCAATTATTTATTAGTGTATTGTATGGTATCTAAGTACTTTATTTATTATATTCTAACAATCTTTAATCTCTCATCTCTCTAGCAAGGAGCAGAAGGTTTCCTCTTTTCTTGTCCGTCGTTTGCTTAGGGCAACAGTTTTGATTAGAACTAGGACAGGTACTAACGAGGACGAACGACGTCGATGGACTACTGCTTCTTAACAGAAACAGAGAACGAGATATAATATTTTTTTCCAACAGCGCTGCGATTTGGAGGTGTGTCGGAGGCGAACTTCTACGTGTTTCATACAGTCTAGGGACCACACTACAGCCGAAGAAGACTATTCAATAAATTTATTCACAGCTTGAACAAACTACTGCGATGGAGAATCACAACTACTACATATTACTTATGATTTTCTCTAGCTCAGTGTGTTCTAGATCCGTTGGGTTATAATTTTAAAAGTCGCCCGGAAGTCGACTAAGTAAGATCCAAGATGTTCACGTGTGCACGTCTCAGCTCGGGGTGGGATAGGCTCCCGAAAATCTGTCTTAAATGACATTATTTAGTAGGGATGATCTAGACCTGCCGCGATGTCTGGGGAATGGGCTTATGAACGTTATGATCCGCTGCTTACTAGTATATTTTTAACATTTTAAATCCTTGCTTATTAGTAAAGGCTTTCACGGGTGTACGACTTGGCACGGGGTGAGCTAGGCCTCTGAAAATCTGTCTTAAACGACATTATTTAGTAAGGGTGATCTAGACACGGATGGAGCGATGCCCTAAGGCGTAACATTTGTGAAAGTCGAGACTGGGTTTTTTTAATTAAATTTATTTATGGGGAAATGGGGCGAAGATGAATGAATGAGCGTGATTTTTATGTAGATGATTGTAATGAAAGAGGTTAGAAGGATTTATAGTCTATTGCTTGGATTCTGTCAGGAGCGAGTTTCCAAAGGTCGAGACTCGTTGGCGCAGGTATGGTTGGCAGGGAGCCTGCGATCCTATCATTAGGACTAACACATTCTTCTATTTCTCATTTTGAGATCTAGAATCCTCCCAAATTATTTTATTCCACAGGAAGAACGAGTACCGGCGAGATACCTTATTATCTTATTTTATTATTGCCCTCTCTCTATCAAATATTTCATATCTAAGTATTTTATACCTCTTTTATTATGTTTATTTATCTCCGTTATTCGCGAGTGAAAGTGATTAGACGCGATCGTCTATTATGGCCTTTTTTGTGAAAAGTGTATTGCGTCAATGTGCATTGTGTACAGTGTCTAGGAGAGGACTGCAGAGCGTTGAGGCCTTTGTCTCGATTCTGACCCCGAACTCGATCCAGGGCCGTTTCCAGATGCTAACCGAAGCTAAGTAGCATGCGAAAATACCGATTAGGATACTTGTGTGCGATATTGTACTTTCACGTGTTCAATGTTTACCTTTTCAGCAATTATTACCTGTCTTCTAATTTGACGACTTTACCCACTTACTTACGAAATTTAACACACAACGTATGGTCCTTTTATTATCAAAACTAGACGATCACAACTATTTTTATTGGCCAATTATTCGAGAACGTTTAAGGTTCTGTTAACTTCACTTATTCGTATTTATGTATTTATTTTATTTAATGTGAAGGTGTGCCCACCGTGTATGTTTTGTATCATGCCGGGACACGCTCTTCTTACAGTAACCAGGGTTATTCAAAGTTATCTTGCTTATAGTACTATTCTAGTTTCGAATCGGTCAGTTTCTATAATGGTAGCTACCACAGATTTACGATTGAAGGTACCTACACAGATAAATCCATGGTACCATGTTATCGTGAACCGTTAATTTTGTTATTTCCCTCTCTTTTGCTTCTTCAGCCTTTGGCAGTCGATCAATCCACAATTTATGGTGGCAGATTTAGGATTGGGATACAGAATATTACTATTTCCGTAAAAGTATTTTATACAATAATAATTTAACAGAAAAAAAGTTTCAGTCAAGATCGAAAAAAGTCGAGATCAATTGAGATTACGATTACAAAGAGCAGCAATATTATAAAAACTCTACGTTTTCTGTATTGTTTTCGTCAAGTCCATTTGAGAACGTAGCTAGTAATAGGTAGGTACTACTAAAATATTACTAAATATTACTAATTTGTAATTTTGCTCTCTGTGTTGCATTATTAGGAAAATTTATTTCTATCCATTAAATAATACATCCCATTTAGTAGATACCGTTCAAGAGCAGAGCGCATTAAAATGAAGTCCACTTAATAAATTATTGAAATAAACAAAAAACCCGACTGCGCAATAAAATAAAAACAAAAAAAATATATTTGTTAAAAATTTAAAAAATATAATTATTACAAAAAAAATCTCCTAAATTAATGTTATTTAAGAGATTTCTTTTGTTATTCTTTTTACGCAGTAGGTTTTTTTTAAATTTTATTTTATAGTGTTTCTTTAGTTTTCGTAATCAATGACTTTTTTATTTAAATATCTGCACCTTAATAAATTCCCCCGGAAGATAAGTTAGGTGACAATATTTTAACATTTTGTTGTTTTTTACCATTTATCATTCCAAGTTACAAACAAGTTGTGCATATTTTTATAAGCTACTTATATATTCGTAAAACCTTTCGTTTTGATACCCCACTCGTTAGGTTTTGACGAAAATAATTTTTGATTTTATAAGATTTGGCGCCAAAATACAATCATTTTTATTTTTTTAATATTTTTTATACCCATTGTCACTCTCACAATCAAGACGAATCCAGCGACACCTCGCAAGCTAAAATCCATCAAGCCGTTTAGGACAGCTTTGGACGGAGCGTGCCAAAGAAATCCACATACTTATCACTCGAAAAACATTATTAACCCTTCTTCTGGGGCAGAGTCGGGAAAAACTTCAACATCAAATCTGCGCAAAAATAGTCGAGCAATAAATTCCCAGTGCAGCTTTTAAAAAGCGAATGAAATACGGGCGCAGCATGAATGAGATTCGAGGAGAAATGCCGGTAGTTTTCTGGCTTATTAGTGCGGAACTTTTTCACGTGACGAATAGAGGAAGTTTTTCCCATCCATCCAACTTAATTTGATATCTTGCGCAGGGGACCAAGTATTTTTTTTTTCATTGCAATCTTTACAACGTGAATAATCACACTTTATTTTACAGGGTAACTTTTAAATAGCTTTGTTACACTTCAACTTCTAGTTGTGAAAGAGCAATTTTATATCTCTAAAATATTTTTTTAGTTTTTGCAAAATTTTCGGTGCGTAATAACAAATAGAAGCAGAGATAGTCTTAAGAGGTCGTAGAGCGCGCCGCTTAAAACAAGAAAGTGTAGTTGAATTAATTATGACTGTATTTCTCAATCACACAGGCCGACTGGTCGGAGCAATTCGTCCTGAACGTGCATGGAGGCTCAGTGTTCCCGTGCGGTGAAGGCATCCGCGCACTGTTTCAGTACCCAGAGTGCGTACTAGAGGGCGCTGACCGAGTGCGGGTGTTCGGCCGAGACGGGGAGCGGCTGCGGTACGTCGCGGAGCAGCGGGTCAAGAGGTGAGCATGATCTAGAAAAAATAATCCGCAAAATTCGACCAAATTTACGAAAAGTCAAGAAAATTAACACATTTATTTAAGTTAGTTGAAAACTGAAGGCCTCCTGGGTTGCTGTACAATTTAGAATAAAGTCGATGAATTTTAGGGCGCACCTTGCGCGCGTTTGTCGATTGTAAATGGAGCATCTTTGTAAAGTAAGGGTAAAATTGCAAATACTTTAAGTGCACTGCTCACGTGTTTATTTTATCTTATCGTTGATTTTTTCACGGGCATTTGTGTAATTTTATTATTTATGTTATTTAAATATTATATAATATCCTCATTATCTTCTCCGTTCACTATCTATGGACGATATAATATGGGTAAAATTGGTGAAAATTCGGGCGCGTTGCGCGCGCGTTTCCCACTTAGGTGCAACGAAAAATATGACGATTTTTGAAGCATTAAGAAGGGATACGGCTGGTACTACAAGGCCTAAGGCGGCCAAGACTGCAAATCCGCCTGTGGATGCAAGCGCACTATGCACCCTCCTAAAAGTAATCTTGGCAGCGCCCTCCTAATGGTAATGGTAATGGTAAAACGGGCTGTTTTCCGAAACTCGACGTCTCTACTTGCGCCTATTTTGCGTCAGGTGGGATACAGCGCCGTCCTAATATGTGGTGCTAGTTTGATAGCGATAATTGCTTCCTGCTTACTAATTGCAAGAAACTTAATCAAACGCCAGAATTGGTTGCAGACATGCCACTGTACTGGCCCTCTACCCTTGACGCATTTTTTTCAATATGGCGGAACTTACAAAATTAAATAATTCACGAATTAAGACTCATTATAATTATGTTGGTATTGTACCAAATAGTATTACTTACCTTTGAATAAACATTACGAAGTATGCGTCAAACGATGACTATGCGAGTTCGCTGATGCGATGTAATAGAGAAATCAATTTTCAAACTTTGTAAATATGAACGCAATGGCATCAAGAGTAACCCCCCTGTAAGTACATTCCCGATATGAATTTGAGAATAGAGAAATGCACCTGACTCGGGTTCCGAGAAATAAATGCCGACGATGCAATGGGAGAATATGCAACGTGTAGCTTCCCTTGATTGTAAATTCTAGCTACAGAGATGTTGGGTTGAGCTAATATTGTTGCGATTATTAATTTTATCCCAAACCGGTGCATTGCTATCAGCCAAGCAATTAAGTCTGTTAGACCATAGAAAATGAAAAGAGCAGAAGAATTTGGCAGCGACCTTGAAATAATTACTTACACTCGGTCGGAAAATTTGATTGGCGTTAAATACAACGTGTTACAAAACATCCTAACTCTTTTTACAGGGTGTAACCTAGTGGTCAACAGGATGTCAAATCTGTAAAAAAAAGTTGAAAAAAACAATTTTTATTTTATAACCTCAAAATTGAAAAAAATCATAACTTTTTTGTTTTTGGTACTAGCAAAAATTTTAAAATATGGTTGTGTGTGTAGGTGCATTTACATAGCTTTGAGTTGTTAAAACATTGTGAAAGTCAATAAAAACAATATTTAAAAAAAAAAATTCTCCCGCCACAGCATTCACATTTTATTGATTTAAAAATCAACGGAACGTCATAGAGCGAAAAAAATATTTAGGTTGTGATCCCTATCACCGGGTGCTATTACCCTGTAAAAAGAGTTAGGTACTTTTGTAACACCTTGTATACGACCGTACAAACGAAATGGATTCCAATTGCAGACTTTGTGCCGCAAAATAGCAAGACTTGAAAATACTCTATTATAGGTACCGGGTAACGGGTTCGATTCCCGGTTCAACCATGTAATTAATTAAATATCTATGAATGCAGTTTAATTTTTTTTTTTTTATTAAAATAATGTCTTCTTTCAGTAAAATGTTCCATCTACAACATTCAAGGTACTTTCTCTCCATGTGGCATAGCCGTGGGACGCCCTGTATAAAACTTATAAAAAATTACAAATTTAAAATACCCCCGACATTTTAGCTTCAAATAAGCATATCTCATAAACGACTAACCCGATTTTTAAAACATAATGTCTAAGAACACTTGCTTAAAAACCTACTTTCAAATAAAAAAAACGCATCCAAATCGGCTCACCCGTTTAAGAGTTAGGCACGTACGGTGCCACAGGCAGACAGACAAACATAGCGGTCAAACTTGTAACACTCTCTTTTGGTCAATTTTAATTTCATAACCCTATGAAAGAACGTAGAAATAATATTTTTTTTACAACGCTACTCGAGAACTGTCATTTATGGTTCACTTTGACAAGGTTCCTAATTCTCCATCTTCATCCAACCAACGATAAAAAATTGCTCTCTCATTCTAGCGTCACTCTTTCCCAGAGGCTGCCATAAAAAACGTTACAAAAACAATTAGGAAAAAGAAAAACAAATTAATGCAAACATTTTGCTCAACACAAACAGGACACCACGAAGAAAAAACTGCAAAGTGCGAGTCGATAACTTAGCGGGTCCTCTTTTTTTCAATGGCCCGTTTTCAAAGCACTTCATAGATCTGTTGTGTAGTGTAACTGTAATGTATTTTTTTTAAATGTATTGTTATGTCTTATAATTTTGGTCTATGCAACCTATTTTTTTTTTAAATTATTTATAGATAGCGCTTAGAGGCATGCCCCTACGATAACTGGGACACTATAACGAAGCCTATACAGTGCCGAGTTCTCTGTTTCCGTCGGACATACACACGACAGCACGTCAGACTGTACACTTTTGTTGTAAAGTCGCCCCTAACGTAACCAAGTAGAGTGCTAGCGTGTAAGCGTCGATGTGCTGTCGTGTGTACAGTCGGCCACACGCTAGGATACCCCTTTTTGTTCGATTGGCATCCTTATGCTGCGCGCGGTAAGAGCTGCCATGGGGTATCTGTGACTGTGGCCGACCGTACCTACGTATCCCCAAAAAAAAAAAACATTTCTATCCGTAAAGCGTAAACAATCAGAATGTAATTAAAATCCCGGAGCGCAAGTGGAATAATTAGCCAGAGGTCTCGACGCGCCGGACGAACCTCTAATTGGCATCGCAATCAAATCATTTGACCACAAATTCCATGTGACGGCACACAATTCCGACCAATGTATTTTGACTGACAAACTGAGTACAGTCGACAGTACCTTAAAGAATATTCTATTCTATTCTACCTTAATGCTAGTTAAGTAGTTCACGCCAGATTGTCATGCCATAACAAACTATTATAATAGCTTTAAGGCGGTGTACATAGTAAATAGCCCGCGCGCCAAGAAAAATGCACAAAATCGAGTCCTGTATCAAATACACTAAAAAAATCGTAAATTTTCACATATCAAACCCTAGAATTAGGTGAGACCTATCTAAAACAGCCAGTTTCGTGTTGACATTCATAAACGTTTTGAAGATATTTTTGATGAAAAAATTAGGCGGCGCACTTTTTTCCAAACAAAATATCTTCTGGTATCAACACAAAACTGGCTGTTTTAGATAGCTCTCACCTAATTCTAGGGTTTGATATGTGAACATTTTCGATTTTTTTTTGTGTATTTTATGCAGGAATCGTTTTTGTGCATTTTTTTTTGCGCGCTGGCTAATTCACTATGCCCAGCGCCTTAACGGCTGTCAGTTGCTTTTTTTGTACGAAAAACGTCAAACTATTGTGCCGAAAACCAGCCCGGCTAGAATGCCAGGGGGTTGATTCTCGGGAATCTCGCATTTGACACATCTCGAAGGAAAAATCTCATTTTGAGGCGAAAGTCACATCTCCTATTCTCACGAAGTCATCCTCGACATAAGGCATGAGATTCCTGCGAGATGTTTGCCTTTTTCGCTCGACATGATTCGAGTGGTCGGGAGGACTCATCGAGATCGAAATGACATGAGATTTTTCCTTAGAGATGTGTCGAATGCGAGATTCCCGAGAATTAGGCCCCAGGCCGCGACAGAGGTTTTATCTGCGCTTGCCCGCGAGATACTCGTTCTGTCTACGGGAAGTCATGTTAGTTTCATGTCTTCCCGCGAAACGCGATTGAAGTCTACCTTCTGGTAGGTACTTGTAGACTTGTTGACACGCTGCAATCGCATTTGATACAATACGAAAAAAGTCTTACGAATGATCGTAAGAGGATGAAGTCTATCCAAGTAGTTTATGTATTGTTGTGTACTTTCTTGCGCGCTACCCAAAACACTTGACTATCTGCAGTACCAAAGGTTGACTGGTAGAAAATGCTACTTAGCATTAAGTACGCCTTTGTACAAACGTTTTAATGTGCAATAAAGAATTAAATAATAATAATAATAAGTCTACATAAACTTATTAGTCGCGGAGAGTAGCCATGTTAGCCTTTGCGACATATTTCGCGTCGAAGTTATTAAGTGCGCATCATGACGGGCATGGGCTACTTAGTAATCACCTCGCAACAAAACTGTATAGTTGGAATTGGAAGTGTTGGCTGATACATGCGACCATTCATGACGAATAAATGCGCCCTATGGGTTAAATATGTACCAATAGTAGAACGGGGCTCTAATACAGCTGAGACCAGCTGAGGGTTCTTCATCAGATACTTCAGCAGTGGAGGAAATGGGGGGAGGCCTACGCCAAAGAGGCGACTACTACTTTTAACATAATTGAATAAATGCATGATTATTATAATTATTTTATTAATTGGAATACTCACATAATGCTATTATTAATCAAATTTATAATTTTGACATACATATTCTTAATGATTTCGTGCGATAAGATAATACAATTTTAAATCACATCCCTTTTACATTGTCACAATAATTATTATTATTACTTTAGATTATTTTATCAACTCAACTTTACAAAAATAAATAAATAATAATAATTGATTAATAAATAAGTAAATAATTGATAGCAATGTTATATGTGAGATGTGAGATATTCATTTGATTATTTTTTAGCATGTCTTTTGCATGTTTGAACTACAAGTTTTAAGTTTATAGTAAAATAGTAGTTATGTTTAATTTATAACTATATTCAGTAGTAGTAGAATAAAGGCTTTTTTATTTTTATTTTATTTAAGGGTTAAATAACTTTTTGTTCATCAGAGGGCAGCACACGGCGTCGTTCGACTGCCGGCTCTTCAGTGAGCGATACCCGGAGTACTGCTTCGTCTACGTGTCTCAGGCGGTCACCGGCGCCGTCGCCGACGTCCGGATGGACTGTCTGCCTACGCTGCCTTTGTCAGGTTGGTTGTCGTACAGTTGACAGCACATCGACCCTTACACGCTAGCACTCTACTCGGTTACGTTTCGGACGACTTTGCAACGAAAATGTAAAGGTTTACATGCTGTTGATTGTACTAGTTTGTTAGGAGGAGCTACGAATAAATCCCGCACAAGAAAAAAAGGCAACTTTTTACTTGTGCGGGATTTCTAGGTTCTAGGATCTGTAATCTAGGCCTGATGTGATAAAAATATCTAATTTGACGACTCGTTTTTAGCAAAACACACATCACCTTAAGTGCCTAGGTTTGGGCCTAGCGCCACCAATGGAAAAAAAACATAGGTAAAAACTCTTCATTAGGTTATCAACGCGAGGCTTAACTATTTTTTATGACCTAAGGTTTAGATTCCACATTCTAGAACCTAAAAAATCTAAGTGGCCGCTTTTGGCGATAAAAGATTGTATTCGTAGGTTCTAGTATTTTTTACTAAATATATTTTTTTGGCTTCAGTATCGTGTAAATAAACACCCCGAATCGGGTGTCATTTTACAAAACAACACCTTGTATGTTTATCCCCGTTGGATATCTCAAATTTCCCCTTCGACAACACAGAAGGGGGCGCCGGCGGCTGGGGCGAGTGGTCGCCGTGGTCGCCGTGCCCCGCGCCCGACCACTGCTCCACGCGCACGCGTAGCCGCCACCGCTTCTGCGACTCGCCGCCGCCCGCATACGGGGCCAAGTACTGCGAGGTGAGATAAGATTCATCATCATCAGCATCAGCCTGTTAGCACCCACTGCTGAGTAAAGGCCTCTTCATACACACGGAACCTCTTACGATCCTACGCCAGGCGTAAACACTGTTTTCCGGCTACTTTGGGTTTGTCGTCGGACCATCTGGCTAGTGGTCTGCCAACCGATCTCTTCTCCTCTCGGGGTCGCCATTCTGCAATGGACTTTGTCCATCTGCTATTGGTACGTCTCGCCAGGTATCCTGCCCATTTCAACTTCAAAGAAGTTATGCGTTTTCCGACAACTGCCACTTTTGTGCGGCTTCTTATTACAACGTTCGGTACCTATACGATAAGATAATTTCTAACCCTTAATTCATCATCATTTTCAGTCCACATTGGCCCACTGCTAGGTAATGTTCCCTTTCACACCCACGGACAATGACAAACGTTCAACCCACTGAATGACCTTTACGAGATTTTTTTAGCAGCACCAAACAAGATTGGTTCTAACGATATTCACACATAATTGAACGAGCGAGCGAAGCGAGCGAAGTTCTCCGAGTCTACTGGAACAATCCGGCGTTTGTATGTATGTATGTATGTATGTGTGTATGTATGAATGTTCGTTCGACGATAACTTGAGTAAATGTAGTCGGATCGTCATGAAATTTGGTAGGCGGGTAAATGAGGCAAAGAGAATTTTTAAGTTCGAACATGAGCCAAATCGGTCGAGGGGTTACTGAGATAGAGGGTCGCGAGTTCAAAGTTCGGGGCGAACCACTAGTATTATTAGTATTCGTAATGGGTCGAGTCGATCAGTATCCGCCATAGATACTGGATACTGGTGGGGATATAATGCGGTGACAAATACTACCATCATTTTACGGCGATTCAACGCGTTTACAAAAGATAGAAAATTAAGATGAGTTGAGATAACAGATACACTTTCGTAGAGTGTTTGTTGAACGAGCGAGCGAAGCGAGCGAAGTTCTCCGAGTCTACTGGAACAATCCGGCGTTTGTATGTATGTATGTATGTATGTATGTATGTATGTATGTATGTATGAATGTTCGTTCGACGATAACTTAAGTAAATGAAGTTGGATCGTCACAAAATTTAGTAGGCAGGTAAATGAGGCAAAGAGAATTTTTAAATTCGAACATGAGCCAAATCGGTCGAGGGGTTACCGAGATATGGGGTTGTTAAGTTTATATGGGGTCGCGAGTTCACAGTTCGGGGCGAACCACTAGTATATTTTTGAACGTTTCCTCGATTTTTTCCATCAAAAGGAGGCCGATCAACCATGCATACAAATTTCAATGTCATGCCCAAGATGTCAATGGCAACCGTGCGTTCCCAGGCGACCGCTTGATCAATATTCGCGCCAAACGTCATCACAAAGCGAATTTCGAGCGGCACGCAGTTTATTTATATTTTCCAACGTATTCTTGCGTATTACACTAGCTTATAGTGACCTACTTTTCAACAACAATGCCACCGAAGGGAAAGAAGGATAAAAAGAAAGGAAAAGATGAAGCACCTGCCGAAAAACCGGGAGCCACTTTTACAGAAGTGGAGAGAACTTTCATGGAACTCGAGATTGCTGAATGCAACCGCATTATAGCTAGACTCAGGACCACTGTAGATGGCTATGAAATAAAATATGAAGAGATGCAAAAGGCTTATGAAAAACTAGATGAAGACCGAGCGGACATTATAGCTTACTTGAAGAAAAATCTCAACTTAAAGACTGAGGAAAACGCGGAGTTAAAAGAAAAAGTCAAAGGTCTCGAAGAAACTAGAGAGATTGAAACTGCTCAGTTCAAAGCTACAGTTGCTGAACTTGAAAAGGATTTCAGAATAATGAAAGATCAACTGACCTCTGAGAATAAACTACTGGCTGGTAAACTGAATACCTTGGAAGAGTTTAGAGCTATTAGAGATGACTTGATGAAGAAGTTTGAAAAGCAAGAACAAGATTTTAAAGACCAGGAAATGAAATATAAGAGGATTATTTACGATGCCGAAAAAAAGTTTGTAATTGGCAAAGATAAGCTGAAGAAAGAAATGGAAGCAAGACTACTACAATTGGCTCAAGAATTTCAAGATGCTACTGAATTACGAATTGCAGCGTCAACGCATAGAGTTATTCGAGAAAATATTGCTATCAATAACGAATTAGATAATCTGCTTTCTACCCAAGCAAAGGTGTCCGAACAAAATGAAAAGTATAAAGAGAGTGAAAGAGCTGCTCGTGTGGCTATGGAATCAGCCGAGGAAGAAAGAGACAAAGCTATAAACAAAAGTGTAGTCCAACTTAAAGTCATCGATCAACTTACTGCAGCTTTCCAGGATATGAAGAAAGAACGAGCGCTGATGGACAAACGAATCTTCGACTTCGATAAAATGCAAGTCATGTTACAAAAACTCACAAAAGAAAATGACGAATTATCCATGCAAGTGCGTATACTCGAGCAGAATCTTCACGCACAAATGAGTGATCAGAAAAAATCGAGTATGCAAGCGAATAAGGCTGAGGCAGAATGTATAAAACTCAAGAAAATCCTGAAAGAAACTGCAGTGGCTGTGCAGGCTGGCATCAAGCTCGATCAGTGGGCCACCGTTGATCCTTCACGAGAAATCGTTGATAGACAGGTCCTTCTAGCTAGATTGCTCGAGATTATCACACAATACCGCGAGATCCAAAGCACCGAGTCAGTGGACACAATAGCTTCTTTCGGCAAGATTTACAAAGAAGGAGATTTAGGCTTCATCCCCAAACCAATTGCAAAGAAATCAGCTGCATCAACAGTTGTGCCTGTTCCAAAATTCTCACAAGACAAGGTTTCCGAGGCTAAGGTTTCTGATGCATCAATTACTTCCCTTTCATCACTTGCCAGCATGAAGACAGTGCCTAGTTTGCAAATAGTGCCACCCAGTTCTAAGACAGCTATTACTGTTAAAGACAGCCTCGTCTCTTTTGCGACTTCAAGCAAGTCTACTGTATCTGAAACAAGTGAAACCGAGCCAGAGGAGAAAGAAGAGATGACCGAATTACAAAAAATGCTCGAATCAAGCAAACTAGAGATGCAAAAGTCAATATTGAAAGACTTAGCTTACTCGCACATGCAATTGCATTCGCAGCAGAAGCTTATGGAAGAACAAGAGAATGAGCATGAGGCTGCAAAGCAGCGAACCAAGTCTGTCTTATTTGAGGAAGCTGAACATGAAGAAACAGACAAGAGTACGCCTAAAAGAGAAATATCTATACCAGAAAATGTGGCTGATGAAGAAAAGACCCCAAAAGCTGAGGAAATGGTTTCCAAAGTTGAGATAAAGGTTGAGCCTGAAGAAGGCAAAGTTGAAGCGAAGGATTTTAAGGTTGAAGCAGAAGAGACTAAAGAAGTAGAAAAGACAGCCTCAGAGGGTGGAGCAAAATAGGAATTTGCCGTATTTGTGTCGGGTTACATTTTATTGTTTACATTTAGTTTCTTGTCGTTTCGAAATAAAATCATGTTCAACAGTTATCGCATTTTTTTATTTACATAATATTTTCTACAGCAGCATAGATCCTGTTTTGTTCCTAAAACTATGCACAATGGTAACTTTGTACCGTAACAGAAATATTTCTGTCTCATTGACCTGACATCAATGCAGTTTTGATGCCGGGCCATATGCTTCAGCTTGCCAGGATCGCTCCAAATAACACTTAATTTGTATAGGACAAAATGTCAACGTGTGCATTATCCCAGCAAAATTTGGTTGCCAATCTTGACAAACAGAGATTTGAGTCACATAGAAAATTAGTGCATCGTCTCCCGTAAATGTTAGCAAGAGATGTTTGTATATTTATAGGAGACGATGCACTAATTTTCTATGTGACTCAAATCTCTGTTTGTTAAGATTTAAGACCAAATTTTGCTGGGGTAATGCACACCATGTCAACCTTAAGGGTAGACGATAGCAAGGTGGCGGGAAATTCAAAATTTTCACAGTTTTTTACATTTTGTAGCTAAACTGAGCTATTTTTGTTCAGCGATTTTTCGTTCGCGAAAATAAAACCGTATTCTTTTCATTATTGTAAACAATAGAACGACAATAATTCAGCCGATTATGTGTTCTGGTCTACGACAAGTTTTTTGGGCAGTGCCACTGCTTCGTAGACCAGAACACATAATCGGCAGAATTATTGTTGTTCTGTTGTTTACAATAATGAAAAGCATACTTTGTTGTTTCCGCGAACGAAAAATAGCTGAACAAAAATTGCTCAGCTCAGCTACAAAATGTAAAAAACTGCGAAAATTTTGAATTTCCCGCCACGTTGCTATCGTCTACCCTTAACACATTGACATATTATATTCGGTTACGTTATTGCTGACTTTGTAACAAAACTGTATAGTCCGACGTTCGGTCAACTGTACTAGACTTTATTTTATTTATTTATTTTTATTTATTAGAGAAAACAAACAGTTGTACAAAGTGGATAAAGATCTAGAATAGTAAATACAATTAGGAATATTGTTGCACAACCAGCGACGTTTTCTACGGGTTAAATAGTGCCTGATCGGGAACTAAGGAAAAATAAAGCCGCAATGAGGATTGTATACAGTGAGATTCCTGAGGCTCCCGAACAGGGCATAACTTTTTTACAAATGAGTACATTTTTTTCTTTTAAATTAAATCAAACATAATATATATATACAGGGTGGCCCAAACATAGACGTCAAGCGAGAAAATCTAGATAGCTGACGCCGAGGGCTACTCGAATCACCCCCATGTATGTTCAGCCATTTTTTGTCGTTTAGAAGTTATGAAGCTTTTAAGATTTTTTTGAAAAAAATTACCTAGCATAGGATTTTATTTTTCAACTTTTTTTTCTTTCGACTTTTCAGAGATATTTTTGATTTTTTAGGGTCTCAGATAATTTATCAATTACCAAAAAAATCATGATCAGCTATGGACTCTTAGAAATTACTGCAATTTTGATCCAAAGTCCAAAAATGTAGTTTTCGAGAAATCATCACTAAAATAGTTAGTATGGAAAAAAAATTAAGTAGCGGTCTGAAAGATTTTCTTTTAATTTCAAAAACTTTCTTAAAGCCTTAGTGCTCAGAATAGTACAAAAAACCTGTCAGTTTATGGGACTATTATTCAAGTAATTCACGATCAAAGTCGAAAAACTGGAGTTGGAAGAAATTGTATTTCAATAGATTTTAATTTATTTTTGTTTATTCGGACAAAAATCATTGCAGGTGGGCTTAATATCGCCTGTCATTATGGCCTGCATTTGAAATTCACGAAAAATATCCAAAAAATCCTCATTTAATTTTCGAAGTTTTTTTTTTTTTTTCTTCTAAATTTAATTTTTTCATTGTGTTTTGTAAGTAAATTCGGTAATAAAATAACTTAAAATTCAAATAATGAAAAAAAAAAGAACAAAAAAAATTAAAATATTTTATCGTTATTTTTTTATTTTTTCGTGAATTTCAAATGCAGGTCATGCTGACAAGTGATATCAAGCCTACCTGCAATTATTTTCGTCCGAATAAACTAAAATAAATTAAAATCTATTGAAATAAAATTTCTTCCAACTCCAGTTTTTCGACTTTGATCGCGAATTACTTGAATAAAAGTCCCATAAACTGACAAGTTTTTTGTATTATTCTGAGCACTTAGGCTTTGGGAAAGTTTTTGAAATTATAAGAAAATCCTTCAGACCTCTACTTAATTTTTTCTCCATACAAACTATTTCAGTGATGATTTCTCGAAAACAACATTTTTGGACTTTGGATCAAAATTGCGGTAACTTCTAGAAGTCCATAGCTGATCATTATTTGTTTGGTAATAGATAAATTATCTGAGGCCCTAAAGAATAAAAAATATCTCTGAAAAGTCGAAAGAAAAAAAAGTAAAAAAATAAAATCCAATGCTAGGTAATTTTTTTCAAAAAAACCTTAAAAGCCCCATAACTTCTAAACGACAAAAAATGGCTGAACATACATGGGGGTGATTCGGGTAGCCCTCGGCGTCAGCTATCTAGATTTTCTCGCTTGACGTCTATGTTTGGGCCACCCTGTATATAACTTTTAGAGTCTGTCGTAGAATGAGTTACATAATCAGCAATTTAGTTTTAAATTGAGTAGAATTGTTTTAAATTGAAAAGCCGCCATGAATTGAGAAACTCACCGGCAGATAAAACACTCCTACATCGTTCAGTCTCGTGATTTTTGAGTGATCTGAAGATGGAAGCAAACCAACCAGTGAGAGTCTCAACCCAGAGACCCGCGGCGAGTCAGCAAACAGTTAGATTTAGTTGAACGAGCGAGCGAAGCGAGCGAAGTTCTCCGAGTCTACTGGAACAATCCGGCGTTTGTATGTATGTATGTATGTATGTATGTATGTATGTATGTATGTATGTATGTATGTATGTATGTATGAATGTTCGTTCGACGATAACTTGAGTAAATTTGGTCGGATCGTTATGAAATTTGGTAGGCGAGTAAATGAAATTAAAAGAATTTTTAAGTTCGAACATGAGCCAAATCGGTCGAGGGGTTGCCGAGATATGGGGTTGTTAAGTTTATATGGGGTCGCGAGTTCACAGTTCGGGGCGAACCACTAGTTACTTTAATACAGATACTATTTTAAAAACAGATTTACGATATATTCCAGGTGGAAGAGCAAATATGTCAACATCGAGTAGGAAGTTATTATATGTCTCCTTTATTCGGTAAAGAGGAGCTCGTCTACCAGCGTTTGTGTTACAGTCCTTAGTTAAAAACAATTTGTGATCATATGCATCACGAATGCGTTGAGAGCCGCTAGGTGTTCGCTGTAGACTTTCTAGAAAAGTCTAGTACAGTTGACCGAACGTCGGACTATACAGTTTTGTTACAAAGTCAGCAATAACGTTTTATCACTAGTGGTTCGCCCCGAACTTTGAACTCGCGACCCTCTATCTCAGTAACCCCTTGACCGATTTGGCTCATGTTCGAACTTAAAATTCTCTTGGCCTCATTTACCTGCTTACCAAATTTCATGACGATCCGACTAAATTTACTCAAGTTATCGTCGAACGAACATTCATACATACATACATACATACATACATACATACATACATACATACATACATACAAACGCCGGATTGTTCCAGTAGACTCGGAGAACTTCGCTCGCTTCGCTCGCTCGTTCAATTACCATACTGACTCTGAAACCTATATCCAGGGCAAGGCGGTGGAGTTAGCGGCATGCGAGTGCACAGCGCGGCCCTGGGCCGGCGACGCGACCGGCGTGGTTGCCGAGGTCGGCGCTAGATGTCGCTGTGGCTGCGTGCTGCATCTAGCGCCCGCTGCGAGGTTGCTGGCTGGCTCTGCGCGCGCCTGCCCCGCTAGATCCTTCTGGCTGTTACAGGTAAGTGACAAGTACACAACGGCCGATGGAAATACAGCCACCAGAACTAAAGGTCTCAAGGACTGAAGCGTACTATACATCGCCCATCCATCGCCATCCATCGCCCAACGTCACAGTAGTCCCCCCTACAATTCCTGAGGTCGCCATCATCGAATCATGATGAGGAAGACATCACCAGACGACAAGAAGCTAGCGGAAACACCGTTGCAAAGAATTTGGAAAGATCGGAAAAGTTTTAGCCGTCTTTGTGCAGGCTCTAAGTGAAAAAGCGGGGGACATTGCCGGAAGATGCAGGCAGATGTTGTGTGTTTGACCGGCTTAGTTGCGGAGGTCAGCGCTAGATGTCGCTGTGGGTGCGTGCTGCATCTAGCGCCCGCTGCGAGGTTGCTGGCTGGCTCTGCGCGCGCCTGCCCCGCTAGATCCTTCTGGCTGTTACAAGTATGTGTTGAACGTTAGTTCTACTGTAGGTTAGATGAGACGTCATAGGTGAAGTGTAACTAGGTGAAACGTGTTTCGGCAAGGCGTAGTGAACCCGTGACTAGTACAGCTGTAAAAGGCACTCCAATCCTAGAGGGTCCGTTTTTTTAAAGCAAAAAACGTATAGGAGGAGCGTGAGGGTGATCATGCTCCTCGACTATAAAGGGAAATTTCCCACCAAGCAGATGTTGTGCTTGCGGCCCGGCCGGGTCCAACCGACCATGGATGGAAGTTGTATAACTCAGCCACGAAAGATAATATTTTGCTAGCGCGATGCAGGATTAGTAGTAGCGAGCAGAGTAGTTGCCTAACTGTATGTAGCAGTTTCCTGTACTACCGATAGGGGTCGCTACAAGCACATCCAAGAAGAAGATAATAATAATATGATTTATTTCATTGGCGGTGCTAGGGGACGTGGTTCTAGTTGATTTTTAAGCATTGCATCGCTACAAAACTTTAGCATTTTCCGTAATAAAAAATCTGACCCAAAGAAACGCTAAAACAAAGATTTACTGATAAAGAAAATGAGAGTATAATCCACTTCTTTGAAAGCAGACACCTGAGTTTTACCTTAGTTCATTATCTCACTTGAAAGATACAAACAGGGTGTAAACTGAAACAGATCGTCAACAGTATTTAATTAACCGAGATGAAACCCGGCTGCAAAGCTGTCGGCGAATAATTTAGTTATCCCAGGAACCCGAGTTGCACACAGTAGCGTAATGACGTTACTTACTAGTCTTCGATAAAAAGTTCTTATTGTCTATGATGAGCATTCTGTTCCACAATAAATTATTAATTGATGTAAACACATTTATTTTTTATGGGATATACCAAAATAGGAGCAGTGTGCTAATTCTGTGAAAGAAAATTGCACAATTGCTAGCTCTCAAAATCGGTTTATTTGCGAGATAAAAGCTCGTATCGATTTTTTTTTAATTTTTTTTTCCTTTTTCGCAAATAAACCGGTTTCGAGACAGCGCAGATCATAAATGCAAACTTTTAAAGAATAAAAAACGTTCTAAAAAAAAAACGAGCTATTAGAAAAGTTGTTGGAAGTCACATTTAAAAGTTGACGTGTTTCAGGAATAAAGCTATTTAGAAATTACCTAACCTGTATTTGAAATTAATTAATTTTTAATTTGACTTAGCTTATCCGATTATGAAAACCCACATTGTGTTTTCTCAATAAAATATTCATCTTTATCATGCCACACTTCCAGTACCGTTAAATTTAAGGTAAAAGTTTCCGGTCCAAGTTAGACAGTTCGAGATAATTACTTATACTTTTCCCGAAGTGGGTATTTCAATATTTATGCCATCAATCTCTTTTACAAGCCACGCGCCTCCAAATGCGCGAGGTTCAAGTGTTGGACTAGAGATAGGTATAATCCGTGCGGAATCAGAATGGGATAATACCTTTTGGAACTGACACGCTCGCGGTCCGCCTGTCAGCTGTAGCGTCAGCATTTCGGCAAACTCTAGTTGTCTATGGCAAACTCGCGTCGAAACTTGCTTGTGTTTTCTGTGCGCGTGGGTGTCTGCTCGAGTTTTATCACGTTTGTTAGAGAAAGGGGTAAGGCAGGGGCACTAAATCTCTGCTACCAGGGTTTTACAAATGGGCACGAGGGAGGTTCCTTAAGGGAAGCCAAATACGAGGGGGTTCTTCAAAATGAGGTTTAGGTATGGAAGTAGCTAGGTACTTACCGCGTGTCCAGGTTCACCAGCGCGCATAAGCGCAAATCCAAGGGACACCAGATTATCCAAAGGGCACCAGATTCACAGGCACAATACGGGCACACACACACAGTGGAAGCGTTTGTAGGCTGGTAAGGGTCCAGGAAAGCTCAGGGAAAGCTTTATGGTTATTTAGCACAAAATATACGTGCGCACACGACCACGTTCGGGCGCAGGGTGTGGGGGGCCCCGCGAATATCCCTCGCAGAGCCAATGCGGTGCTATATGTAGGTACCTAGCTGTCAGTCAGTCTAGTTGTCATGGGGGAGGGCTGGACAATATTCTAAGGGATGAAAAGGGGCAAATCTACACAAACTATGGGATAGGCAAAAAAAGGGACTTTTAATTAACATAACCCCCGCCCTAAACATCACAAATGTTTACGACGAAGGGATAGAGGGGGTGGTGTCTACGGGTAGGCGAACGAGCTTGGTGAGAGAGCGCTTCTTAACACCGGAGGGCGTCTGCACATCGACAACGCGAACGACACTATCCTGGCCGGGGTAAATATGAAGGATGCGACCACGTCGCCACTGTAATGGAGGGGTATTATCTTCCTTGAGAAGGACGAGTTCACCAACAAAGGGAGGATCCGAGGAAGTGGTCCACTTATGCCTACTCTGCAAGGTTGATAAATATTCCGCGTGCCAACGGGACCAAAAATGTTGGGTCACCTGTTGAATCAACTGAAACCGGGTGAGACGACTAACTTTAACTTCGTTGAAGGGGTATTCAGGCACAGCAACTAAGGGTTGCCCAATCAAGAAATGGCCCGGTGTTAGGACCTCAAGGTCTGGACTGGAAGCTAATGGGCACAGGGGACGTGAATTGAGGACGGCTTCAATCTTTGCGAACACTGTAGTCAACTCCTCGAATGTTAGGGTGGTCTCTCCAATCACACGCTTGAGGTGGGTTTTTGCAGATTTAACAGCCGCTTCAAATAGGCCGCCCCAATGAGGGCACAGGGGGGGATTTAAAGTTGGTATGGGACCAGACAAAATATGTCCCAGGACAGTTGGGACCGCAGTTAGGCCGGAAGGGCAAACTATGGGCATATTAGGGCACAACAAGGATCCAAACACGTCAGCACCAAGGAGCACATCTATAGGGCCAGGCATATAAAAGGAAGGGTCCGCTAAGGGCAAGGAGGAGACACATGACACTAAACTTGAAGGTAACTCTAGCTCAGGATGTGTACCGGCAATAACGTCGAGGACCATGGCCGAGGCAGTGATCTCAGGGTAGGATGAATCCGCAGGTCTAAATGTAAAGGAAACACTGCCGCGAACCTGTACAGACTGTACATTGCCGATACCTCGCACGGGGGAGGAAGTAGGGCACAAAGACATGTTTAATTTGTCTACTACTAGATCAGTAGTTAGTAAACAGCCTTGGGCGCCGGTGTCACAGAGTGCACGCGCTTCGACATAATAACCGGAAGCGGAACGCACATGTATGACAGCGGTGGGAAGAAGCACTAACGAGGCAGGTATCGTAACACTGGAGGGAGGTCGGTTTGGAGGGCAGGCTAGTTATTGAGGCTGACGGTCAGATGAGTAGGAGCGATTATAAGTCCTAGACCTAGAAGAGGACGAAGGCCCGTTATAATCACGAGGGGGAGACGGCGATTGGTAAGGGCGTCGCTCACGCGGCGGGGTCTGTGAACGACGGGGATTGTGATCCCTTGTGGTAAAAGGTGAATGCGATGAGGGACGGCTTGAGGGACGAGATGTGTCACTATAGTAATGGGCGCCCCCGCCCGTGCGGCGAGTGCCCCCGCCCGTGCGGCGAGCGTCCCCGCCAGTACGCGGAGGTGAAGAACGAGGTGACGTTACTGGAGAGAAACGGCGAGGCGGAGACTCACGGAAACGAACATTGTTGCGGCGAGGAAACTCGGGGTTGTTAGGGTCATTAAAGCACAGCATGGTGTGATGGGTCGATTGGCGACAAGTACGGCAACAATATTCACGTGGGCAGGCAGCTATTGAATGCTTGTCTAGGCAGCGATAGCACAAGCCGGCCTGTCGTACAAAGGAGGATCGTTCGCGAGGGGAAAGGCCAATAAACTCGTCACATTGACGCAGGTAGTGGGAGGAGGAGGAGCACATGTAGCACCTACTCGTAGCTATCGGTTGAGGCTCGGGTGGAGACACTGCGGTCGCATACACGCGACGATAAAAGGGTGGCGGGCGCTGTTGCCTTGGAGGTGGGGAATATGAAGTAGGCACGGGCACAGACACGGTACGATTATTGTCAATAAGGGCCGCGTTACCAACATTATCGTGGTGCCTACATTCTTCCTCAAGGAAGTCGATCAACTGATCGAAGGTGAGGAGGCTTCTCTTCTCGCCCCCATAGGTCCGCTCAAATCGGGATTTAAGCTCGGAGGGAAGTTTGGTCATGATAACGTGGACCAAGAAATAAGACCACTCTTTCACTGATAATCCGAGCCGCTCGAGGCACCTATATGCAGTTAGGAGTGGATTAAGGAAGGCGGCGCGTAATCCACTCAATTTATGGCTGACCTCTTGGAGATTGAGGATTTGGGCAATGTGGGTGTCGGCAAGGACGCGCGTGTTGTGATAACGCCTTTTCAGTAAATCACGCGCGACCTCGTAGTTGCCAGCCTCTATGCGCAGGTGCTGTACCAGGCGGCGGGGCTCGTCACTGAGGGCGCCTACCAAGTAATGCAGTTTTTGGGTAGGGGAGAGGTCTGGCTGGCAATCAACGATGCTATCAAACTGGTCCATGAAGCTAATCCATGAATCGGGCACGCCACTGAACTTTGGGATAGGCAAGTCGGGTAATTTTTGCCGTATTTGCCCATCAGAAATGCGGGACATATTGGTATATATCGAAGGAGGAGGGACAGGTGCGACATACTCCGTAGGCTTGATCTCCGAGTACTTCAATCGCAGGTCATCTACCATGTCGTACATGGGCCGCAACTGGTCTTGAACATATCTATATTCGTCGGCATCCGTGGTGGGGTCGAGACCACCCAACAGTCGGGAAGTACAGTCTACAAATTTCACGAAGTTGGGCTCTAGGTCTCGCAGCCTAAACACGAGTCTAGCAGGAGACACCGCACCTAGGGTTTCGTAGGTAGCTGTTATCCAGTTCACAAAAAACTTAACCGACCCCAAGGACGATCTGTACTCCTCTGTCTCAGTATACAATACTGTTTCGTAATCAGGCATTGTTATGGCAACTGGTCAATCACCCAACAAAGGAATTTACGGAAGTAGGCTTTTATTATTACTATCTAATTATCAACTCGTAAACAACTTGCA
Source organism: Zelleria hepariella (assembly GCA_949319315.1). NCBI lineage: Eukaryota > Metazoa > Arthropoda > Insecta > Lepidoptera > Yponomeutidae > Zelleria > Zelleria hepariella. The sequence goes on along the minus strand of OX439392.1, from coordinate 15,256,946 downwards.
AAATAGGCATAGGACAAAGTCAATAAAGAAAAAACACGGCTCGCTCGCTTGGCGAATACAAAGGGAACCGGTTGGCTGACCGTCGACGGTGTTAAATTATAGACGATTTGAATTGATGCGTAATAGATTACTTTAGGTATGAAAGGGACTATCGATATAAAAAGAGATATTTGGGAAAATAAGACCGCAAAAAAAGGGGGGAATGCACCAACAGACTATAGGAGAGGCTTTCCTCAACCAGAGGAACCGCAAACCACGCTCTGTGTACCAAAATGTTAGAGAAAGGGGTAAGGCAGGGGCACTAAATCTCTGCTACCAGGGTTTTACAAATGGGCACGAGGGAGGTTCCTTAAGGGAAGCCAAATACGAGGGGGTTCTTCAAAATAAGGTTTAGGTATGGAAGTAGCTAGGTACTTACCGCGTGTCCAGGTTCACCAGCGCGCATAAGCGCAAATCCAAGGGACACCAGATTATCCAAAGGGCACCAGATTCACAGGCACAATACGGGCACACACACACAGTGGAAGCGTTTGTAGGCTGGTAAGGGTCCAGGAAAGCTCAGGGAAAGCTTTATGGTTATTTAGCACAAAATATACGTGCGCACACGACCACGTTCGGGCGCAGGGTGTGGGGGGCCCCGCGAATATCCCTCGCAGAGCCAATGCGGTGCTATATGTAGGTACCTAGCTGTCAGTCAGTCTAGTTGTCATGGGGGAGGGCTGGACAATATTCTAAGGGATGAAAAGGGGCAAATCTACACAAACTATGGGATAGGCAAAAAAAGGGACTTTTAATTAACAACGTTTTATTCAATTAATGCAAAAACATTTAATGCTTTTAGATTACAACCATTAAAAATTTTTGTGTATTTTCAATTTCATAACCCTATGATAGAACGTAGAACAAACAATTTTTTTACTGACGCTACTCGAGAACTGTCATTTTCGGTTCAGTTCCAAAAGGTATTATCCCATTCTGATCCCGCACGGATTATAAGTTACTGTTAGAAAGTGTACTAGGGTGTGTGTGAGGGTGTGTATGTATTTGAGGGTGTACTAGTTAGTGTGTATGATTGTTGAAGCCATTACATAAATTCGTAGTTAGAGTACAGCTAGATCACAATCATAGGTGAACAGTTTTGTCGTGTTCGCATCTGTGTCCACCCTCGGACACAAGAGGGCGCGCATGCACTCGACCAGGGTGACCAAGCGACCGCGATTGAGGGCGGGTGTGGTTTGCTCCTTTTGTATGGGCCATAGAGTACAGCTAGATCACAATCATAGGTGAACAGTTTTGTCGTGTTCGCATCTGTGTCCACCCTCGAACACAAGAGGGCGCGCATGCACTCGACCAGGGTGACCAAGCGACCGCGATTGAGGGCGGGTGAAATGTGGTTTGCTCCTTTTGTATGGGCCCTGTAGCTTCTCTCGGCGAATGCAAAAATACACGGGGTTAAGCTATAATAATATGTACACAAAACAGCACGTCGACCCTTAAGAGTGGACGATAGCAACGTGGCGGGAAATTCAAAATTTTCACAGTTTTTACATTTTATAGCTAAACTGAGCTATTTTTGTTCAGCGATTTTTCGTTCGCGGCAACAAAACAGTATTCTTTTCATTATTTTATCATCTTTTCATCTATCATGGTCTACGAAGCAGTGGTACTGCCCAAAAAACTTTTCGTAGACCAGAACACATAATCGGCAGAATTATTGTTGTTCTGTTGTTTACAACAATGAAAATAATACTATGTTATTGCCGCGAACGAAAAATAGCTGAACAAAAATAGCTCAGTTTAGCTACAAAATGTAAAAAACTGAAAATTTTGAATTTCCCATCACGCTGCTATCTTCCAGCCATAAGCCTCGCGTCCATTAGGCGGATCGGGGCGGGCCGGGCCGCGACGGAAAAATCCGCCTGCCTATATTTTGTATGGAAGTGCGTCCACTAGAGCGCATCGGGGCGGGGCGGGCCGCGACGCAATATTTTTGCCGGCGGATTTTTGCCGGCGGCATGATCCGCCCCGATGCGCCTAGTGGACGCAGGGGCAACAGCATGCTCGCGCATGCGAATGCGCGCGAGTGTTGCCATTTGTCGACCAGAATACATAATCGGCTGAATTATTGTTGTTCTTGTTTATAATAATGTAAAGAATTCTATGCTATTGGCGTGAACGAAAAATCGCTGAACAAACGCTTAGTACGAATAGCTCAGTAAAGTTTAGCTTCAAAATTTAAAAAAACTGTAAAAAAAAATGAATTACCCTCCACGCTGCTATCGTCCAATCTTAAGGGTGGACGATAGCAACATGGCGGGAGATTCAAAATTTTCACAGTTTTTTACATTTTGTAGCTAAACTGAGCTATTTTTGCTTAACTCAGCGATTTTTCGTTCGCGCCTATAACATAGTATTCTTTTCATTATTGCAAACAACAGAACAACAATAATTCAGCTGATTATGTGTTCTAGTCTACGATAAGTTTTTTGGGCAGTGCCACTGCTTCATAGACCAGAACACATACTAATCGGCTGAATTATTGTTGTTCTGTAGTTTACAATAATGAAAAGAATACTGTTTTATTACCGCGAACGAAAAATCGCTTAACAAAAATAGCTCAGTTTAGCTACACAATGTAAAAATCTGTGAAAATTTTGAATTTCCCGCCACGTTGCTATCGTCCACCCTTAACCGATCATGATGATGAAGAAATACCAGCAGAAGTATTAGAAGTTGATTTTTGGTTTTGTTAAGTTTATTGTTTTCACAAACGCCGTATTGTTCCAGTAGACTCGGAGAACTTCGCTCGCTTCGCTCGCTCGTTCAATTATTCCGTTTCGGATCCAGATTGAACGCAGGTTGGACGTAACTCAACGCGGGATTTTTTTTGTAACTAAATATTGAAATGAAAAAATAACGACCGAAAATTTCAGTCTCAATCATACAAAATAATTTCAATCTATTTCTCAATCGACTAGGCATCAAAAAGTTACAATTTAGGCAATGTCACAAAAAGTCACAACGAGGGCTCAAAAGTTACAATATTTGTGACTAGACAAAGTGGCAACACCAAAAAATCCGCCGAGCCGATGCGCCGATCCGCCCCGATGCGCTTAGATGGACGCACCCCAACGTTGCGTTGCGTTGCGGCCCGGCCCGGCCCGCCCCGATCCGCCTCATATGGACGCTAGGCTTTAAGGGCCCTCTCTTGCCGGCACCTTTCTCGAATTCGCACGCACACAGCAATCGACGCGCGGCCGACCGCTCACGCACACTCTTGCACGGTCGACTGCGCGAATAGTGATGTAAAATTGAAGAATCGAAAATGTACTTTTTATTTCAAACTAGCATTTGCGCACGTTGTTTACCCGACTGTCCAAAGGAGGGTTATGTTTTTCACGTTCTGGAAATTATGGGAATTATGAACCACCTCCACCTCTCACGATCCTGTGCCAGACGTAGCCACTGTATTCCGGTTACCAATTCTATGAATACCATATCTCCTAAACGGCTAATGCTAAACCCATGTTCGTTCATGGTACATACCCTAAGAAAAGGACTCGACAAAATCTACCCGATTCAAGTATCAAAACTTTAACTGCCCATATCTCCTAAATGGCTAATGCTAGATAAGTCTAAGCTCTACCTCTACCTGATGAAAGAAACAAAAATAACTAGTTGTTCGCCCCGAACTATGAACTCGCGACCCCATATCTCAGCAACCCCTCGATCGATTTGGCTCATGTTCACACTTAAAAATTCTCTTTGCCTCATTTACCTACCTACCGGTGTGAAGTTAGCTGACAAAACTTGGCTGACAATAATAATTATAATACTGCTAAATTAAGATGGTAATTTTTTAAATGCATTTTTCAGGCCTTGTAAGTATCCTGAAAGTCAGTAACTGTAAAAAATGATTGCTCAGATCAAAACGGTCAAGTTCGAGCCGGAATCAAATAGTTTTTCTTAAATATGTTCTCAGTTCAATCTTAATTTTATGCAAACCGATTAAGATTCCAGGCAAGATTAGTTTTTTACCACTCTTGACGCTATGATTTTCTTTAGCCCATACTACAATCTGTCCAACAACACCAAACTCAGGCTTGGATTCCATTCAGAAGTACTCAAAAAAATTAGCTGACAAAAATAATTTCACGGTTTTTTCAACTATTTTCAGTTTGGTCAAAATTAAAAGCCGCCAGAGTTTTTTACCACTCTAGACGCTATGGTTTTCTTTAGCACATACTATAAGCTATCCAACAACACCAAAATCAGGCTTGGATTCCATTCAGAATTGTGTCTAGAGTTGTAAAAACTCTGACGGCTTTTAATTTTGACCAAACTGAAAATAGTTGGTAAAATTGTGAAATTATTTTTGACATTAAATTTTTTGGGTACTTCTGAATGGAATCCAAGCCTGATTTTGGTGTTGTTGTATAGCTTATAGTATGTGCTAAAGGAAATCATAGCGTCTAGAGTGGCAATAAACTCTGGCGGCTTTTAATTGTGACTAAACTGAAAATAGTTGGAAAAATCGTAAAATTATATTTGTCAGCTAACTTTTTTGGGTATTTCTGAATGGAATCCAAGTCTGATTTTGGTGTTGTTGGATAGCTTTTAGTATTTGCTAAAGGAAACCATAGCGTCTGGAGTGGTAAAATCCTCTGGTGGCTTTTAATTTTGAAAGAACTGAAAATAGTTTTGGAAAAATAGTGTAATTATTTTTGTCAGCTAACTTTTTTGGATACTTCTGAATGAAATCCAAGCCTGTTTTTTGTGTTGTTGGATAGCTTATAGTATGTGCTAAAGAAAACAGCAGCGTCTAGAGTGGTAAAAACCTCTGGCGGCTATTAATTTTGACCAAACTGAAAATAGTTGGTAAAATTGTGAAATTATTTTTGACAATAAATTTTTTGGGTACTTCTGAATGGAATCCAAGCCTGATTTTGGTGTTGTTGTATAGCTTATAGTATGTGCTAAAGGAAATCATAGCGTCTAGAGTGGCAATAAACTCTGGCGGCTTTTAATTATGACTAAACTGAACATAATTGGAAAAATAGTAAAAATATATTTGTCAGCTAACTTTTTTAAAAACTCTGGCGGCTTTTAATTATGACTAAACTGAAAATATTGGAAAAATCGTAAAATTATATTTGTCAGCTAACTTTTTTGGGTACTTCTGAATGGAATCCAAGTCTGATTTTGGTGTTGTTGGATAGCTTTTAGTATTTGCTAAAGGAAACCATAGCGTCTAGAGTGGTAAAAAACTCTGGTGGCTTTTAATTTTGAAAGAACTGAAAATAGTTTTGGAAAAATAGTGTAATTATTTTTGTCAGCTAACTTTTTTGGATACTTCTGAATGAAATCCAAGCCTGATTTTGGTGTTGTTGGATAGCTTATAGTATGTGCTAAAGAAAACAGTAGCGTCTAGAGTGGTAAAAACCTCTGGCGGCTATTAATTGTGACCAAACTGAAAATAGTTGGTAAAATCGAGAAATTATTTTTGTCAGATAACTTTTTTGAGTACTTCTGAATGGACAAGCTTGATTTTGGTGTTGTTGGATAGCTTATAGTATGTGCTAAAGAAAAGGATAGCGTCTAGAATGGTAAAAAACGAATCTAGCCTGGAATCTTGATCGGTTCGCCTAAAAAAGGTTGAACTAAGAACAGTCATATAAAAAAAAAATACTATTTGATTCCGGTTCGAACAATATTTTTAACAGTTACAGGCTTTCAGGATACTTAGAAGGCCTGAAAAATGCATTAAAAAAAAGACAATCTTATTTAGCAGTATTATAATTATATTGTCAGCCAAGTTTTGTCAGCTAACTTCACACCGGTCATTAACCTGTCTACAAAATTCAATGCCGATCCGACTAAATTAACTCAAGTTATCGTCGAACGAACATTCATACATACATACATACAAACATACATACAAACATACATACATACAAACATACAAACGCCGGATTGTTCCAGTAGACTCGGAGAACTTCGCTCGCTTCGCTCGCTCGTTCAATAAAAAAAAACGTTCTACCGCGTTTCGGCCCTAAATCTTGCCGATTATTTTCTTTCGACACGGTCATAAAAAAAATACTTCGTAATTAATACTTCCATACATACACGCGAAGAACATTACGTGACATTAATTACCCTCCTTTACTTGCGTAGAAAAATCAGTTTGCAACTTTGGTGTGTAGTAGTTCACGAAAACGCGTGGACCAGTTAGTCCTACGAGTCTGCATTTTTTCATTTACTTATGAACACGCCTTCGCGCATTGCAATAACTATACCACGAAGCAACTCTTGAGTCAAGCGACAGCATTCCATTTTTGAAAATCGAATCCCGCGCGCAAGCAAACCAGCTTACGTTGAACCTTACATAGTATGTAAACCTACGTGCCGGCAGTCCTTCATTTATTAGTCCACTTTTGATACAATTTGTCCCCACACTACAGTGGGGCGAGGTCGCGCCACCAATCAAGTCTCTCGGTGGAATCTTAAATTCATTGTATTAAGAACGAAAATGCTTTAACTCATCGGTCTTTTTTCGTGGTGCGAGCTATATTCCTACACATCGGGGCCTCATGGAGCCGAGCGACGTGCTCTCTCCTCGATGGCACGCAGCGATCTGAACTCCGAGACGGGGTCGACGCTTGCGTGAAAACAATTCCGTACTCCATACTAATTCGTATGGAGAAATCGCACGCAAAATTTGGTTATGTTTGACGAATTAATGCTCCAAATACCTTTTGTTTTTTGCAAAAATACAAGGTTCACACCATTCTATATATACTCATAACTTACAGGATAAATATTCAACTACCAAAATTATCTGTGGATTCGTCAACGACACAAACTTTAAGAGCAGTTTTACGCGTTTTTTAGAAACTTTAGATATTTTTTTCTAGCTTGCTATCAATTATATGCCAAAATCAATTGTTATGGGGTGTAATACAACTCTTCAAAAACTTGTGTAATTATTTAATGGTCATAATACTAATATTTTCTGTCATGAACCACAAAAACTGTGCGGTACGTTTAAGTACTAACCCTCCTTAAAGAAATCCGCATGCCTGCATCTATATTATGAAACAGCGTCCACTAGCGGCGGACTATTGCGCTGCGGCCCGCCCCGCCCCGATCCGCCGCTAGTGGACGCTGTTCATACTAGTGGTTCGCCTCGAACTGTGAACTCGTGACCCCATATAAACTTAACAACCCCATATCTCGGTAACCCCTCGACCGATTTGGCTCATGTTCGAACTTAAAAATTCTCCTTGCCTCATTTACCCGCCTACCAAATTTCGTGACGATCCGATTTCATTTACTCAAGTTATCGTCGAACGAACATACATACAAACATACAAACGCCGGATTGTTCCAGTAGACTCGGAGCTTCGGAACTTCGCTCGCTCGTTCAATAAATACAGGCAGGCGGATTTTTGCGTTGCGTGCGATCTTGTGGAGCGCCCCGGCCCGATCCGCCTCTCTAATGGACGGCAGCCTTTAGGCCACAGTCTGGGATACTCCATGGTAGCTCTTACCGTGCGTGGCATAAGGGCGCCAATAGAACCAAAAGGGATATCCTAGCGTGTGGCCGGCTGTACCTACAATATAGTCAAACATTTTGGCCCCAACTACTTAGTTTGAACCGGGTGAAACTTTTCAATTTCCTGCATTACCGGAAGTATAACACTGTACGGGATATCCATTTACGCACCATTTCATAACTAAAAACAATACCGAAGTTTCCAACTTTATACGCCATAGACGAAAAGGGCTAAACTAAATAGTTATGCTAACTTACAAAATATTTTCATAATATTTTCTGTAGTATACAGGGTGCACTCGAATACTTTAATCAATAAAATATTTTGTTTCTTATTGGGCAACAAAAAGAGCGAAAATAAAAATCTGCAGAAGAAAAAAACAAAAGACGTGTTTTAGTTTTCAGCATTCACCTTTTTTAGTATGAAGAAAACCGAACACACCGAAAAACTACCGCAAAATTTAAATCCTAACCAAGTTCCACAAAATACCAGCCTCTCAAAACAAGTGTAGGCCAAATTAGACTCGAGATGGCAGAAACACTCGAGCAAAATAAGCGAAAATTCCTCAACGTCAAAATTTAAGTGCATTCTTCATTAAAACGTGGAATAAGAACTCTCCAACCGAGTCTGTCGACGCAAACAGAAATGCGACCTATTGTTTTGTGAACAAAAGAGGTTTTTCTCTGAATGGCTCCGTTTGGTACAATAGCATTGAAAAGTTTTCTGCCACTTTCGCGATGCCCTGAAAGCGATCGTCAGGGGGCTAATTCTCGGAAATCTCGCATTCGACACATCACGAAGGAAAAATCACAGTCATTTCGATCTCAACTGCTCCCGACCACTCGAGTCATGCATGTGTGATGTGTCGAATGCGAGATTCCCGAGAATGACTTCGCGAGAATAAAAGATGTGACATTTGACGCAAAATGAAATATTTTCTTCGAGATGTGTCGAATGCGAGATTTCCCAGATTTAGCCCCCGATGGCTAATTCTCTGAATATCTCGCATTCTACAAATCTCGAAAAAAAAAAGTAATTTTGCGGCAAATGTCACATCTCTTATTCTCACGAAGTCATCCTCAACGAGATTTCTGCGAGATCTTAAGACATGACTCAAGTGATCGGGAGCATTCAAACAAGTTCGAAATGACATGAGATTTTTCCCTCGAGATGTGTCGAATGCGAGAATCCCGAGAATTACCCCCCTGAAAGCGATCGTCAGGGCGCGACGTGACAAGTTCGAATGCCTGACGACAAGAACAATAATTTATCTTTTACCGTACATTTAACCGCTCGGGAAGTTTGTTTAGCACTTTCTCCGTCGGAGCTATTGCATTCTTTACGTTTATTTACATCTTGATGGGTTTCCTTTGTTTTATCTTATAGGATGTTATACATAAGGGTGTTGTTATAAGTAGTTACTGTTACGCCCGACTCAGGGAAGAAAGTTTTAGTAACGCTTGAAACACGTCTCATAACTAGCGCCGCCAATGAAAAAAAAAATCATATCTTTTTTTTGGATGCGTTTTTAGCAAAAAAGGCTCCTGCGATTTCTCAACGCGAGGCTTATCTATTTTTAGGACCTAAGGTATGGACTCCAGATCCTAGAACATAAGAATGCAATCGATTCTCGCCAAAAGTGGCCACTTTTGGCGAGAATCGATTGCATTCGTAGGAAATCCAATCCTGAAATCCAAACCTTAGGTCCTAAAAATAGTGAAGTCTCGCGTTAAGAAATCGCGCAAGAAAAAACGCATCCAAAAAAAAGTTATGATATTTTTCCAAAGGGCGGCGCTAGTTATGAAACGTACGGCGACTTAAAGAAGTTTTGTTTTTTTTTACAAAATTATTTCGATTTACAAATTACCGTGTTCAATTTGTCGGACGTGCGGACAAAGCACGCGTGTGATATGGCGCCTGATATTGTGAGTGCAACCGCAAGCGATAATATAATAGTAGGGAAGGCCACAACCTAATGATTTTTGTATTTTCTTCCATTATTTTCTTAAATTCAGTATGGTGTAAATAATCACTCCGAGTCATGTACCTTTACAATGCAACATTTTTGTATAGCGTAAGTTCTGTCATAGGTGCTTAAGGGGCTCGATCACAGACATAAAAGTCTATGGGCTCGAAAAACTTCTCAATACAAGTCACTTTTGGGTTCAACTTCGAAATATGAAAAAAAAAGTCAGTCATTCCATACTAAAATTTGATACATACATACTGCATCAAAACTGGAGAAACTGATTCTTTTGTAGATTTCGCAGTTAGCCCATTGCTCTATGTGAACAAAGTTAGTTTGTATTCATGAGTTTAGCGACCCCTTCAATTGCGACCGGACCTATCTTAAACACCCTGTATGATTCGTCGTAAGATAATATATTGCGTTTTCTTTTTCTGTAACAAATCTAAGTATCGACCAATCCGAGCGTTAAGCGTTACAAATTGTTTCAATTGGAAATGAGGTCGAGGTTCCAATCACGTTACGACCACATCCAGCTTTATGTCCTAGTAAAAGCAAGGATGGGACCCCTTTGCTATCAGTAAGGTTTTAGGTTCGAATGAGAGCACTTCTGGAACGCCTATCAATAACACTTTATTGGTCTCAGATGGCACGGCAAGGCCACGTTTTGTTAAATGAAATTTGAAAATTGTTTAGTATTATCTATCTTCTTACAATCATTATAGTAGAGTAAATGACATCAGTACATAATTTTCATAATTTAACTACAAAATTTTAGTCAAGTTTAACACAAAGCTTAGGTAATAGCTACGTATAAATTTGAAAATGGAAATTTGAAATTTGAAAATGGAACGGTTTTGGCACAGTTTTGGTTAGTGTTTTGTTTCATTTGGTCTGGTGCAGAAACTAGGGCGAGGCCCCATTGCGCCCCAGGCGCGCACCAATTTTAAATGAGATATTTGTGTTTCAGTCGAGGAACTTCATCTTTATCTCTCCAACTGACCAATCTCTCCACCTAACAGGCAGAGGAAGGCTTGGTGGTGCGCCTGCGCATCGAGGCGGTACGGCTGCCGTGCGCGGGCCAGGCGTTGAAGGCGCGGGATGGTGACTCGCTTGGCTCCCCGCTGCTGGCCTCTTGGGAGGGACCGGATAGCTCAGCTGTGGTAAGTATTCTGTCAACGTTCTTCCTCTACAGTCAAAGTCAAAGGTTAAGGCACCGGACCACCGAACCAAATCCCATAGAATCCGCATTACGTTTTTCCAGACACATTTCAGAGTTATACGTACCATCTAGTTTTATCTTTGATCGAAGCACCAGACATATTGCCCCGGAGTTCCGCGATCCGAGTTCAGAGTTCTCAGGTTTGCATCACGAGGACTCCGCGTTCTGACCGCTTCAGTGTGAACGGTTCCAAGCAACCCCATACATTAGAATGAACGCGGAACGCAGAACTCAGAACGCGGAACGCAGAACTCCGGGCGGTGCAGTGTGAGTGGCAATTAAATCATACCTGAAGTCGTAAAACAAAATTTGTTGGAAATCACATTTAGAAGTTGTCGTGTTTTAGGAACAAAGATATTAAAAATTGCCTTGTATTGTATGTATCAGCGTATCTTACCTTACTATAACAAGCAATTTCACCATGATAGATAGTGTTCGATGCGAACTTTAGATGGCCGCAGATTACCTATACTGTATCCAAAAATAAAAGTATTATTGTGTAAACAAATATGGCGGAATGGGTTACCATAGACTACTATAGTGCTGTGATGAGTGAAGAGACCACTCGGCGCTGCAGTGCCTGGGACATTGTTTTAGACAAAGCACATTAGCAAACAATGTTTGATACCTTTTGGCGACTTATGGAAATGTCACTTGTAAGTTTGTAAGTTTGAGGTTACAGAGAATTCAGTTTTCTGTAAAAAAATATTAGTTTTACGGTGAAATGGACGTATTATTACAAAAATAATGGTATTGCATGTGCATGGGATTACCCAGATGCTACAATAATGATCTACTAGCTATTGTGTGTGATTACATAGCGAAAGCGTATTTTTCTTCCGGTAAGTGGTTTGTTTACACAATAAATAAGACTTTTATTTTTGGATACAGTTTACTGTGCTTTTCAACGAGATAACTATTTTGGTGACACTTAATAATTCAAGCTACTAACTGCTCTTAAAATTGGGACGTCGTCGTTCGTTCATTGTAATTAATAAAACATCTGATACAGATTCTGTTTGATCACTTGCAATCAGCAAAGTACACATTACTCTAGCTAGAAATACATAAATGTAACAGCGAAAACGTTTTATTCCCCGATCAGCTTCTTGTTTTAGCTTCACTCAACTTCCACAAACAGTAGATACTACAATAACAGGCATTGTAAAGTTTTACCTCAAGCACAAATTTAATCCTTCGCCCGCGCTCGCACTGAAATGTACCCACGAATAATAACAACTTTGATGTTGTACTAGAAAATTAAACTTGTCTCAATAAACAATCGTAGAGTCACCTTTAGGTTTTCATTGAACGAGCGAGCGAAGCTTGCGTCGCTCGCTCGCTAAGCAAGCGCCGCATTGTTCCAGTAGACTTGGAGAACTTCTCTCGCTTCGCTCGCTCGTTCAATAAGCTGTGGGAATTTGGGCCACAACAACAGATTAAAATAACACTTTGTTGCTGGTTTCATCAGCCAATAAGTTGGATATCACCGTGAGGAAACTCGCGGCTTAGTTGGCTCCACACGTATTGACCTGTCTTTCCTGTGGGCTAGGCCGACTAAGCTGGTATAGGTGCTGGGCAAGCCTACTCCATCTAAAACAATGTCCCAGGCACTGCACCGCCGAGTGGTCCATTCAACCATCTAGTGTGAATGAAGGTGCCACTGGACGCTGTATAAATCATCTCATTACGTAGATGCAAAGGCCTTAGTAAGTTGGATATTCACCTGAAAATCAAGATGGACAGATCTGTCCAAGCAGCCATTGTTTATCTATTATTGTTGTTCTTACACACGAGCGACAGTCTGTCGGCGGCAGATCATCGCCAACCGTCGGAGACCAGGCTCGCGAGCTCCTCCGACACGCTGTTACTCGTGTGTAAGAGCCCTAAATTCGCGAGCCAGGTTATAGGACTTAGGAGTAACTTCTTCGAAACATATAAAATATGGAAGCTTTTATTTGACGCTACATTTGTTTCAACTTTTCCCATAAACTAACTGTACTTCGCCATCGCCATAGCTGCATATGCTTGATTACTTTTCACGAAGTTCGCTTCTGCACTATATATTATTTCCCGGTCTATTGTTGACGACTTTGACAAGTTTCTTCAGACATGCGAAACAAAACAAATGCTGCACTGACGATATCATACAAATGCGAAGCTCTACTTACTTTAGTCGGAGGAACGGAACATTTCTTTTAGGTCAAGTTTTCAATCCTAGTCGCATCACTTACACGATTAGTTGGCTCCACACATTGACGTGGTCTAGGCCGACTAAGCTGAGGGAATAGTATAGTTCCCGCGTTTTTACGGTCTTAGTCGCTCGGACCGAGTAAGTCTACTAAATTATCCAAAAAATTAAAAACCGACTAAACTACAGAGCTGATTCCAAGTGATCTGCTTCCGTCCGTTGAGGAGTTCCGTTCTCCATCTCCGAAGTTCTTCTCATATTCAACTGGAGAACATTGTAACCACCCAACTAGAATAAAAGACCTAAAATAATAGATAAATAGATAAATCCTGATCGCGGCCCCACATAAATAATGTAACTAAATAGAAATAATGTAACTAGCTAATCCGAGAATTTAAAATAATTATTATGGCCTTTGACATGATCGTTCTAGTGGTAGGACCTACATTATGAACCCGAATTAACCAAGACTCTTACTAGGGAAAGTATGTAATCTCTTGGAAAGTTGGCTATAGTGATAACAAACCTATCAGTGAAAATAATAGAATATTGAAGTGATTAGTTGTAAGAAAAGTAATAGTGATTTGCCAAACGTAAGTAATTAAATGAATAAACCTACCCTGCCTTCATTATTTCTAGTTTTATTTGCCTTAATGTCAGAATTATAATGCTTAGCTAAAGGAAGCTTTTAGACAGAATAAAGTGAATTTATAATGCATAATAAAATAACTATTAGAGAGATGCTCACTAAGACAATAACGTAGGTATGTATGCCGCAAAGTTAAAAGTACCCTACTTATTCAGTGTAAAAGATAGTAAAGGAAATTAATTAGCTAAATTAAAGTATTTTGCCTTCTTTTACTACTAGATTGAAACTCATTATCAACTTCTTAGTAGTTAAATTATACTGAGACTTCATTTAAATACTGTGAACTTTACTCAGACATTTTTCCATTGAAATAAAAGATAAATATTAGAAATTCGATAAAGTGAATTAATTGTATGCTAAAAATCATACAAACATTTTTGTTTGTTGGTAAAAGGACAGCTCCGACCCGCTGAACCTAGTAAACCTCACCTCTTGTGGAATTGGGTTTCCCTCCAACTTTTTTTCTCTAAAATAATTTTATTACATTTAACTTTACTTTATTCATTGAAATAATTTATGAGTACCACTGGTTCGTAAAGCACTTATCATGAAGAAAAGAACCAGCAAGAAACTTCACATGTGTGCTTCAAGATTTTATAATATAACAAAGTTATGTCGTCTCTTTTGGACATAAATTGTTATTGATTTCTTCTTTGAAATTTACATTTAATATTGAGTAAATTCTATGTTCATTTGCACTTCATTCTTGTGCTGAACAAGAAATATTAGTAAGTATTTATTTTACTTAAGTTTCAAATCCAATAATAAAATACAGGCAAATTCTCTGCAAAATTTACATTATTATAATATGAATCTTTATTTTACTTTATTTTGTGAATGAATAGACTTTCTTTATCTATCATTTCACAATGCAAGAATTTACAACTTGAGAAGCAAATTATTATTCCATAAATTTTAGAATAAAAAGGTTTTAGTTTCAATAAAAATATACCCTTAGGTAAATTCAAAAAGTCAATAGAACTAATTCTTCACTAAATAGCTCTGATTCTAACAGATAATTCCATTTATTTGGAAAAGTAGTTTTTAGATTTCTACCTTCAAATATTTCCCATTAGATTTTTCTAAAAGGTTCACAGCTCAAACTCCTTGCTAGGCAGTTCGGATGCGAAGATGAATATTTATTTATAATGGTTATGAAAATGTTTTATAACACTTTATAATTTTATAATATCAGGTTAGTCTCTTTTTATTAGACTGAACAGAACTCTATTTATTGAGTTTAATTATAAATTAGTATAATTTTATTTCCTACCATCATCGTGCTGAATATTCATAAGGTAAGTTATCCTAAGGTTTGGATCGAATGTTACACCAAATTTCAACCCAAGAAACGGAGACACTGATTCATATCAAAAACAATCCTTGTTTGCTAGACAATTTCACCCACATGGTATGAAGATTGACTAAGGTACTGCTTTGCTTGACCTCGGATAATTTTCAATACAAAACACTGACCCATTCCCCAAGCTAAAACTGATGTAAAATTCAATAAAGAAGTTATTTGGAAGGTTAAATTGCCTAACTAAGTTATTGACTCCCAATAAAACGCGATCCCTAGCCTAATGTGTCTATCGCCCAGCCTATCCCTCTAACCCCGCAATTTCTACTGTGTTGAGACAAGCTAGAAGCATTCAGCTTCACATTTACTTTAAACGTGTAGTGTGTGATGTCAAATCTTCGATTGTGCAATGAAGATTTGCTAGCAGAGTGAAATTAAGAGAAAGCGCTGTGGGTTCGCAGCTAGGTGTGTACCTAAGTGTGTCCCTATAACCCAAAAGTGTTGGAAATCGGTACAGGAGGGGATTACACCAATAACCAACGGTTCCCTATATGTTTGTGTATAGATAAATATATAAATAAGGCTGCGACGCAAGGGTGTATCCAGAGTTTTGTCAAATAAGCGCTCGCTCTAGATCAACCAATGCCCGAGTAGCTAGCAACTCGTAATAATAAAAAACGAGGAGACAGCGGCTACACACTATTCTCTAACAAAGAACCATGTCTTTGTTATTGCCTCACTAGTGAATCTAACAAAACTTTAAAATATAATTGATTGTTCTTTGCGTAAAACAAAACAAAGTCACTTCCATAATATTCCTGCATCTCCAAGGCACACCTTAGCAAGACACAAGAATACTATTTCAGCAACACTCAACTAAGTTAAATTACAAAAGCACGAACTTCAAAAACAATCAATTATTTCGACCGCGATAACTAATTGCCTCTGCGCTGATAGAAATCCCTTCGCTATGCCTCCGCAATTCATAGAACCACGAAAACACCACGTTAGAATCTCTCCGAGCTAATCGCTATAATCAAATTACCAAATATAATCAAGCAGAGGCTTCCCAAGAAATCTGTCGCCAGGGAATCAACTACAAGATCAAAAATGTCGTACTAACCCAAGGGGTACCTTGGCTCTTAGTCTGACACACTTTGGCAACTCAAAAATGCAACCAGCAAGGTTCAAGCGAACAACAAGACTCTCAGTTATTTGAAATAATCACCAAGGTTAAATTCACTAGGAAAATCCGACGAATAATAATCGCTCCCGCTACCGCGCTAGACGTTTTATACCCCTTCTCCCATGCTCCAAAAATTCCCTATGAAAAACTACTACTTCAGTTCGATGAAGAAAATAAAGATAGTCCTATACTAATTATCACATAGGTGTGAAAGAGTGAGAGAAAATGACGACATTTCCTCCATTAAAATAAAACATAGAACTGAAAGAATGAGCTAGAATATATGAAACATGTCACAAGCGTGAAAGGGTGAGAGATATTCCTCATGAAACAACTTCACTTCACTCTCCAAGGGATCCCTAGGTTTCAATGAAAACCCCGTAAACGTCAACCTGCATGAAGTGCAAGGGATTTCCATGATGGCGGCCCGTCAATACCAAATTTTATTTCCAAAACCCGAAAACTCCATTAACGTATCACTACATTCGAATTTTGAATATGCGATGGCCGTTTGTTAGACAAATCTCGCGCCATTATCTACCTACACTTGGCCTCGGCCTTGATAATATTGCCTTGATAATTCTCAATTAAATGTAAGGAACCCAGTAAAGGAAATTTAGTGGTACTTCGCGTTTTAAACTCAATGAATCCTAGTACTTCGCTTTTTAAACTTAGTAAATTCAAACCATTCCTAATACTGCTGAAGTAGTTCTTCCTCCTTCCGCAAGATGTCGCCTATTGATTAGTTCCCTCTTTGCCCTATAGATGGCGTTATGATTTTCTTATTAATATTTATTTGATTAGTTGAAAATTGACAACGTAGTTCCCAATTTCACAAACAGATGGCGCAATTATTTACATGATTAATTTCTCATTTTATTTATTTATTTGTGAATGTTGGGCGAATCGATTGAAAAATCAATCTGGTTCGTCTCAACATAACTCCTGGACAGCAGCAGACCATTCGGAATCAGTGCAGTAGCTTAATGTTTGATATATACAGGGTGTTGTTTTGGTCAGTAACACCCGAGTCAGGGACGATAGTTTGAGTAACGCTTGAAACTAAAAACAAGTTCTTTTTTTCTAAAAATTTTTTGATGCATTATCACCTTGTTCAAGTTGTTCTATAATAACCGCGACGTGCGGACACCCCCGCTTGCACAAAGCGCGCGCGCGATGTTGCGCCCGAATCGCCGCTAGCGTTAGTGTAATAGTACGGGCGGCCACAATTTAATAATTTTTGGGTATTTTTCACTGACATATTTTTTTTTTTTTTTTAATATTTTTTCTGCCTTCTGTGTCATGTAAATAATCATCTCTAAGCTGGGTGTATTTTTTCTAACTTGTTTCCCATCTCACAGACGGGTGACGTGGAGACCACCACAGACGGTACTGGCGCGGTGGAGATAGCTGGTGGGAGGCACATTCTAGTGGAACTCAGATCGAGTGACACGAGCGAACACTGCGCTGGGGGCTTCCTAGCACACGCCAGTCAAGTTGGTAAGTAGTTCCTTTCAAGAATTCAAGAGAATGTCAGAGGCAAAAGGCCTCTGAAATCTGCGGCCTAAAAACTCTGACACCAGGTTGGCCACTGCCTCATACGATTATCTACCTTCCCAAGAGATTTTTAGCCAGAGAAAAATTCAAATAATATTATCGGGAGACTAAAATTCGAGTCGGGACTTTAGCCAGAAACTTCTGGCGTATTGCGCAAGCGCTCAAACCAACTGAGCTTTCAAACAAGTTCTCATTTATGCGAAATTATCAGTCTTAATTTTACGAGGAGGGTAACCCATCCACTTAGGTACTATGGCCACAAAATATAAATTATGTCTGTGGTAGTGGCCCACAACAACTGTATTGCTTGACGTTTTGTGAGCAGGCTAATAGTTAGGGAGGCGAATAGGGGAATTTTCGGCAATACTCGAGCGTGGCAGTTTAAGATATGAGAGATACCTTAGACCTAATAGAACAACCTTGTAAAGTATTTAGCTCTATATTTAGTGACGCGCGCCTAGGATAGACGATCAGATTAGTAAATAAATAACAGTTTAAAAAAGCTAAAAAAACACGCTTTTATAGCTAACCGAACTAAAAAGTATAAAATAATTTTTAATTACAAAGAGTTTAAAATTATAATAAAATTTAAGTTATTAACAAAATAATACAATACAGAGTAAAAAAGCGTGGGGTGCTTGATATATTAAATATTACAATCATTCTATATCTATGAGATGCACCCCACGCTTTTTTACTCTGTATTGTATTATTTTGTTAATAACTTAAATTTTATTTTAATTTTAAACTCTTTGTAATTAAAAATTATTTTATACTTTTTAGTTCGGTTAGCTATAAAAGCGTGTTTTTTTAGCTTTTTTAAACTGTTATTTATTTTTAATTTTTTAGTTCGTTTTTTTTTTTTTGTAAATTTCTGACATTTCTAGTACTCAAACATCAGTTGGCTCCTTAGAGTCTTTAGATCCCTACATGAAAGAGAAGCGATTGGCATAAAAAGCAAATTTGGTATTTTAGCATTTTTTTTTTGCTGATCGTACATTTTTTCCAAAATCTGTGAATGCAGTTCAAAATATCTCAAAAAGTTATGGAATGTCTCGTAAGAAAGTTTTCCTGTAACTATAACGGTTAAGGTACCTGCCCTTACAGCCCCGTCTCAAAAATCCACCCTGTATAATGGCACCGTAGGGGTATAATGGGAAACTGTTATCAAATTATTGAATTTTCATTGGTCCTTGATACGTATGCAAAGTTTCAAATTAATCAGACTTCTGGAAGTTGGTAAAAATTATGCTCAAAGATTCCGTTACATACATACATACATACATACAGGCCAAGCTTATAAAAGCGTGTTAAAAAAAATGGATAGTCTGAAATACTCGAGCGCGTCAGATTAAGATATTGGGGGTTGATTTTAGTGTTTAAAGACTAAATTTAACTAATCTGACGATAAGTCCTTGACGCCGCCGAGTTATAGGGTCGCGAACTTGTAAAAAAAAAAACGTTAATCCGGCATTCTCGAGCGCGATTTTTTTTATTTTTATTATAATCTAAAACTTTCCGCATGACCGGAAGTGTGGAGGAGCCATTTCGTCTTCCTAAGAACGCGTTACGGCATAATATAAGTCGCGAACGATACATTTTACAAAAAAAAAGTTTAAATAAACAAAAAAGGTAATTTTATTTTACACAAAAAAGGTCTCTTTACATTTTTGTCCAAAGTTAAAACGTTTTGACTTGAAGCATCATAAAAACTCAAACTTTTTCGGTCAGATTAAGAGACCCACCAACATTTTTGTCAGATTAAAAAAATATGCTTTCAGGATACCGAGATAAACCTCCCCTATGAAAATCTGACGCGCTCGAGTATTTCAAAAAAACTTTTTTTTTTGCATTTTCAAAAATTCATCGTAACTTATCGTCACGCCGAAATCGTCAGTTTTTTTAAAGGGAGCTTCCTTGGGGCCTACTGAACACCCCTTCCGAAAATCTGACGCGCTCGAGTAAATTTTTTTTTTTTGCATTTTTGACTACTTTATATGCCTACCCCCACCACGCAAACCGGCAGATTAGTATACCGTTGTTATCAGAGGCACTCGGGGCATACGTAGTATGAATATCTGACGCGCTCGAGAATGCCCAAGTAACTGTTTTTTTTTACATTTTTGAAAAACCGGACACGCCAAACCCACCGCTAAAATGGTTTTTGCCATATGAGCTTTTCTTTTCGAAATTATTGTATCTTTCGATTTTGATAGGTCTCGACGGCGCCGTTGAATTACGCCATTTAGCTACCTCGCCTCCCTAACTACTCCGTGCAATTTTAGTGGTTTTAAAGCCGAAGGTTTTTTTTTTGCACTGGTGATTCTGAGCCAAATTACAAAATTTCATTCAAAAACGCGCGAAAAAAAAATTCACTTCTCCATACAAATGGTGTCGATTGGCAATAGCCGTTTGTATTGGGAAGTCTTTTTTTTTTTTGCTCGTTTTGAAGTAAAATTTTGGTATTTGGCTCAGAATCACGAGTGCAACTAAATACGAACCACTAAAATTCCACGGTGTATAATGGGCCAATGACATTTTGGGGTCTCCTCTTCTCGTGGTCTTGATCAGCAACTTCTAGGTCCATTAGCAGAGTAGATAGCCGTCTCTTACCATTAGCTTGTGTGGACCAGTGATTGTCTGGTCTGGGTCATAGCATGCCCGATCCATCGCCATTTTCTACAATGATTTCCTACTACAGGGTGCACTCTAAGTCGATAGCGGAACTTTAAGTGGGCTATCTACTGATCAATATAAACAACTTTTACTAGGTGGCGAAAAAGAAGGAGTGAAAAAAAAATCTGCTGTTCCATACAAAAGGTCGACTCAGTACTGCGCCAAATGTATGAACAGCTGAATTTTTTTTCGCTCCATTTTTGTCGCCACCTAGTACAAGTTGTTTGTATTGATCAGTAGACTACCTACTTAAAGTTCCGCTATCGACTTAGAGTGCACCCTGTATTTACAATTCTTTAGTAATTTTAATAGTATTATTTTTTATAATTTCATTTTATTTTAATTGTGTGTATACCTGCATTTACTTCCGCTCGCAATAACACCTCAAGAGCTGGGGGTTGCTGAAAACCAGCGCTAGGAACCAATCATGGTAACCAGCAGAAAGCTGAGCTCTCCCCATTTGCCAAAATTGTTAGATATAATTCTAAAACGATAACCTCTGTTTTAAGTGTAGTTTTTTAATGTAATGTTTTGGTTTTGGCAATAAATAATGTTTTATCTTTTATCTTATCTTTATCTTATCTTTCTTTCACACCAGAACCGATCCGCAACGCGTCGGCGGCATGGGCGTCCGTGGCGACGGCCGGCTGGTGGCGAGAGGGCGGCGGCGCGCGCGCAGCTGCGCTCGCTCTAGCGGGCGCTGCAGCGCTTGCAGCGGTGGCGCTAGCGCTGCATTCGGCGCACCGGACCAGGGCCTACCAGCGGGCGGCGGACAAAGATTCGCTTACTGACAGCGATGGTAAGAGCTGATTTTGGTTAAAAAAAGAGGTCAAGGTTACGAATTTGGCTCTAAGCTCACTCTAGCGGGCGCTGTGGCGCTTGCAGCGGTGGCGCTGGCGCTGCATTCGGCGCACCGGACCAGGGCCTACCAGCGGGCGGCGGACAAAGATTCGCTTACTGACAGCGATGGTAAGAGCTGATTTGGGTTAAAAAGAGGTCAAGGTTACGAATTTGGCTCTAATCTCACTCTAGCGGGCGCTGTGGCGCCTGCAGCGGTGGCGCTGACGCTGCATTCGGCGCACCGGACCAGGGCCTACCAGCGGGCGGCGGACAAGGATTCCCTTACTGACAGCGATGGTAAGAGCTGATTTGGGTTAAAAAGAGGTCAAGGTTACGAATTTGGCTCTAAGCTCACTCTAGCGGGCGCTGTGGCGCTTGCAGCGGTGGCGCTAGCGCTGCATTCGGCGCACCGGACCAGGGCCTACCAGCGGGCGGCGGACAAGGATTCGCTTACTGACAGCGATGGTAAGAGCTGAATTGGGTTAAAAAGAGGTCAAGGTTACGAATTTGGCTCTAAGCTCACTCTAGCGGGCGCTGCGGCGCTTGCAGCGGTGGCGCTGGCGCTGCATTCGGCGCACCGGACCAGAGCCTACCAGCGGGCGGCGGACAAAGATTCGCTTACTGACAGCGATGGTAAGAGCTGATTTGGGTTAAAAAGAGGTCAAGGTTACGAATTTGGCTTTAAGGGTAGACGATAGCAACGTGGTGGGAAATTCAAAAATTTCACAGATTTTTACATTTTGTAGCTAAACTGAGCTATTTTTGTTCAGCAATTTTTCGTTCGCGGAAATAACAAAGTATTCTTTTCATTATTGTAAACAACATAACAACAATAATTAAGCCGATTATGTGTTCTGGTCTACGAAGCAGTGGCACTGCCCAAAAAACATATCGTAGACCAGAACACATAATCGGCTGAATTATTGTTGTTCTTTTGTTTACAATAATGAAAAGAATACTTTTTTATTTCCGCGAACGAAAAATCGCTGAACATAAATAGCTCAGTTTGGCTACAAAATGTAAAAATCTGTGAAAATTTTGAATTTCCCGCCACGTTGCTATCGTCCACCCTTAAGCTCGCTCTAGCGGGCGCTGTGGCGCTTGCAGCGGTGGCACTGGCGCTGCATTCAGCGCACCAGACCAGAGCCTACCGGTCGGCGGCATACAAAGATTCGATTACTGACAGCGATGGTAAGAGCTGATTTGGGTTTAAAAAAGGCCGCTGTTATCAACTTGGCTAGCGGACGCTGTGGCGCTTACATCTGTGGCGCTAGCGCTGCATTCAGCGCACTGGGTTAGGGCTTACCAGCGGGCGGCGGACAAAAACTCGCTTACTGATATCGATGGTAAGCTAATTGTGTAGATAATAGGTAATGGTAGGTACCAAAATGAAAGTGTGTTAGATGTAGCATTTTTATTTTTACTCTCAAACTAGGATTCCAAACTAGTCTCAAACTTGTAACACCAGAGCTACAATAATAAAATATTCACTGACTTGAACCATCCCTTCACCAGCCTGCTCAGCATCCTTGGAGCTTGGCGTGGCGCCCGCCGGGTCCCGCAGCACGCTTCTCTCCGAGGTGGTTGGAGGTGGAGTGTCGCTCAGAAGACTGCTGCCTGGCCGGTCCAGGCACACGAGGTTGAGGGAGTCCGACCGCACTAGCGAGAATATTGAGCCGAGGTAAGATAATTAATATTGAGCCGAGGTAAGAGAATCACAGCGCGATATTTAGGAAATCAGAAAAGAGTACCTGCGAAACAATAAGCTGGACTTAGATAGAAACCTCGGCTTTTGTCCATGTCTACTACATTAGACAAAGACTGATTCCATGGTTGCCATCTTAGCCGGGTAGATAGCGATCAGTAGTAATCCAAGAAGCGACGAGACCGAGAAATTGTTGCTCAGAATCTGTAACATGTCCAATATCCTTGATAAACGTCAGTTTGGAAACGTAACTAAGGAGAGGAGGTAATTTACCTGGCACTAGAAACTAGCCCCTTGGTAAAGGCTGGCTCTCGTAACATGCTTTTCTCCGAGGTGGTTGGAGGTGCAGTGTCGCTCAGAAGACTGCTGCCTGGCCGGTCCAGGCATACGAGGTTGAGAGAGTCCGACCGCACTAGCGAGAATATTGAGCAGAGGTAAGAGACAATAACAAGCCACCAGACATCTAGGAATAAACGGGGTACGATTGGATGACCTGCAATTTTTATGACAAAGGCAGCAAACCACCAATTATGGAAAGTTTTGAAACACGTCGAGGTTCTCTAAACCAAATTGGCGGTAACCTAAAAGGCTAAAATAGGTCTGAAATAAGACTCAGAAGTCGTCACTCAAAATTGTGTCACTAATGAACATCGTGATGTAAATTAGTAAAGTTTAGTTTTACACCTTTACTGCCACTTTTAATACGATATGGCCCGGTTTCTGAATTGAGAATTTCATTAACCAAATGCTTAAGTATCGTTCTGTCACATTATCTTGTCTGACATATGCAGAGACCGGACGATACATAAGCATTTGGTTAGTGAAATTCTCAATTCAGAAACCGGGCCTTGTATCTCACACGATTATTTTAATTGAGATAAGCTACGCATCTTGATCGTGGAGCTGTGCTCTTTTCAGTGAAACGTGAGTTTGTAGAATTGTTTTGAACAGCCGTAACTTTTCCCTTCTACCCTTTTGTTCTTTGTCATAACTAGTTACCCCTACGATCCGTCACCAGGGCACCCTTGCTCACGCATCGCAGGGTCTCAATGAATCAACTAACGAACTCTCGATGCAGAGCGTGCGATCATTATCAGGGGCCTTAGCCTGTAACACAATGGCGTCTCAATGCGTCCTAGGTAGAAGGACAAAACCGGGATTTTTTCGTTGTTCTCCTACAACCAGCGAAGTAATCCTCTAGGATTAGACTCATAATATTATTTGCTGTACTACAATAACATTAAAAGGACCGACACTGGACCGACAGCATCAATAAATCGTGATTAAAACCTTCAACCGGAAGCCCATTTTGGCACCATTGTGTTACAGGCTAAGGGCCCAGTATTCAAATTGGACAAACGCTAGGCGGGCTGTAAACTGAGGGTTCTGGCACATTATTCTTAATTTTTCAAATGGATTTTTGCATGTTAGAAATTTCTCTTGCCCAAGCATTCAGTAAGTAAGTAAGATGGAGCCTGTACAATTGAAGTGCTCTTTTCCAAAATGCACTAAGTAAAAAAAAAACAAAGGCAAGAAAATATATAAAATTAGTAAGTGAATGACAGTGAATCTTAGTACGTTATGAGCGTGAATCGTGAACTTTGATATGAAAATCGTACTGAATTAGTGGTATTTGGAAGATTTTTTTAAGGGTCGAACCGTCTTGTGCCAAAGATAAAAATGAACAACTTTTCTAACGTAGTAAAAAAACAGACTTGGTAAATTTTCTAAAGCAGTAAAAAAAAACAGACTTAGTACGTTTTGGAATACAGGGTGTTAAAAGACGGACAACAAAGCCGTAAAGCATACATTCCTGACACCAAGTTAAGTTAATTTAACTTTATGATATCGCTGGGAAATGAAATTATTTTTTTAGGTATAAAAAAAAAATACTTTCGACTAGCGCGCAATGTATGGCTGCGCAATCCGGGGCGGTCTACGAGTTCTACGACACACAAAACGCTTCGCGGGCCGCTTCTCACATTGTACAGCTCACGCAAGCTCGATCGGAAGATATTGTGGTGTGTGTGACCGTACCGTGTGTGTGGTACACTAAGGCACAGTCAGCCACACGCTGGGATACCCTTTTTGTTCCATTGGCGCCCTCATGCCGTGCGCAGTAAGAGCTAGCATGGGGTATCCTAGACAGTGGCCGACTGTACTACGTAGTTAAAACCTGCTTGCCGTAGGTACATACACGTGGGATAACAATACTAGATGTGTCTGCATTGATATTGGATAGAGACAATGGCCAACCGAAACCACTACCTTACACTTTCGTTCCCGCTCTCGCGTGTGGTTGGTGGGTCAAGTTGGACTACTTACCTTCTTGCCACCGGTGTTATCGTTCAGCAGAATAGCAGATCCGACGTGCGAGTCGACATGCACTCACGCGCGACCGACCTTGCCGCCAGTCACCAGCGGCGCCGGTGGGCGCACCGACTACGGCGAGCTGGGCGAGGATATTAGCCTTCTACCCTGAATGTCACATACACTGATACCCACGGACAGCACAAAGCCAACCCACAAAACCAAACTCCGTACGCCACGGTTTAAAATTTTGCTATCACAGTTTTATTTACACTTCACCCAGCACTACCTACAGTTTATTCACAGAAACATGGGTTGGTGGGTTAATTTAACAAGCAATAAACGATAACATGGTTACTTAGGAACTGAGTAAGTCATTCGCGCGCGTGGTTAGAAGCAGCAGCGTGCGCTTCCGACGAGCGTGCGCTCCGCATGACCGACTAGGTTCAACTGGCAGCCGCGCGGCTCAGACCAGGGTGACCAGATTTTAGCTAACTCGATTCGCCTAATTTTGTCTTCCGAGTAGCCTAAATCGCCTATTTTTTTTTCTCGACTATTTAGCCTAAATCGCCTAACTTATTGAGCCTAGAAGCCTAAATTTAGCCAAAAATAATAATAAAAACAAAAAAAAAAAAGACCGTGTAGAGCAAAAGAAATATTTAAAAAAATCTGATAATTTTCATTTGTTTTTTTTTTATTCGGTCTCAAACTAAAATAATAACTTCCCGCAAAAGTTCTCCGTCACCATCAGCCTCCTTTCCACGTGCATATTACGTTTCGTTACAAGCATTTTAAAGAATAATCAAGGAATGGTTCAATTAATTTGCGATAATAGCCTAAATCGCCTAAATAAATGCGAAATAATCCTGAGCAGCCTAAATCGCCTGTTCCCATTTTTTAAGGTAGCCTAAATGGCTACTGGTCGCCGATCGCATTTTATGGTCGCCGTTTGACCCCCTGAGGTAGCCTAAATGGCGACAATTCGCCTAATCTGGTCACCCTGGCTCAGACCGCCGCAGACGCAGCCGGGGCGAGAAACGGGGAGTGCGGCGGGCGGGTAGTAAGGGCCGGAGCTAGGGGCCGCCGGGGGCCGGCCGTCGCCGATGGTGATCGTATGACGCCCGACTTGCACTTGTTTTCACAAAGGGGTAGGTAGAGATGCGATAATATTTCAGTAGAACACGGTAGCGAGATTGATTGGTGACGTGGATCTAAGTTTGTGTGTAAAGGTTTTCGTGCTTTTGCCTTTACTTCGCGATTTTTTAATTAGGGACTGATTGCTATTGTTATCGATCTATCAAACAGATTTACAAAATCTCTACCCTCGGTTGTATTAGGTAGGTATGGTCGGCCACAATCACAGACACAGATACCCCATGGTAGCTCTTACTGCGTTTGGCATAAGGGCGCCAATCGGACACAACAAAAAAGGGGTATCCTAGCGTGTGGCCGACTGTACCTTCCTACTGCATGCCGCTTTCTTGCAATTCTCTTTCAATTTTATGGTTTTAGGGTTAAAATGCTATTTTTTTCTGGCTAGTTATTTTAATAACAATTTAAATAAGAGGCTAAAAAAAGGTAATTTACGCGCACGCCCTACGAATTACCTACAAAAAGTCAGGTGGGTTAAACCCGCCCCAAACTAAAATCCTGTATCCGCCACTGGGCGGTCGGCTTGACTTTGCTTCATGATTTCGAAGCTGAACTCAACAGCTGTTTGGCGCGCGATCGTACCTAGCTATGTTTATGTTATGCGGTGTTCGGCGGGCGATGTTTGATTTCCATCGGTGCAGGGAAATTTAAATGTCGTTTTTTGTTGTGAAATGTTAATTTTTCACATAAGGTCTCTTTGGGAAAAATGTTTATTATACGATTCTGGTTTTATTAATGCAAAAAAAATCAAAAATTGTGTCCAACTTTAGACCTCATTATCTCGGAAACCGTTGATTTCCCAGGCATGGTTCCTTGGGCAAAAATGTTCGTTATGATGCAGGCAATCAGTGGGTTCCCGCTTTGTTGGCGGTCTTTTAACACCCTGTAGATGAGCGTGAATCGTGAACTTTGATATGCAAATCGTACTGACTTAGTGCTATTTGGAAGATTTTTTTTAAGGGTCGAACCGTCTTGTGCCAAAGACAAAAATGAACAACTTTTCTAACTTTTTTCAAAAAACAGACTTAGTACGTTTTGGAATAGAGCTCTTCAATTGTACATGTCCCACTAGCTGGGCAAAGACCTTCTCTCAGAGAGAGAGTTCGAGCTTAATCACCACGCGTGCTCAATGCGGGTTGGCGATTTTTGCGTTGAGGGTATAATGCCTCATACGCTCAGGTTTCCTTACGATGTTTTCCTTCACCGTCAGCGAGTGGTATTGCTACTACAAATTCACAAATGTACGTAGTAACTTTGAAATTAAACAAAGTTAAGATACATGCCCGCACCGGGAATCGAACCTAGGACCTTTCGCTTTCATTCAGCATTCAGTACCTATATTTTTATTTTGTTAAACGTAATCTCGGGTGAGAGGGTTTTTTAAACTTCTTATTAATATAAAATTCGCAGAAAAAACCTCACGAAGAATGGGTCATCGGTTGAATTAATTAAACTAAGTACTTACTTACACTTTTAACGGAATTAACACTTGAGGTTAATAAAACGAGTGCTCGTGCAAATCTAAATTATCAGTTGACTTAGTTATAATATTAGGGAACAAACGTCTTCTTATTCTTTTTACGGATTATCAAAATGTGTCTTAATTACTTATAGTAATATAGGTAAGTTGTTTAGCATCAAAAATTGTGTCTATTACCTACTTCCCGCCTTTTAATGACTGGAAACCCACACGCAACTATATTAAAAACAAGAAAGTAGGTAGGTATGTAGTTACTTAGTAAAAGCTTCTCCAAATAGTTATTACGTAACTTCTGTGTGCACAACGTCTAAGATCAATAAACAAACGTCTAAACACCCATCTCGAAATTTCGCGCTCGATGTGACAAGCCAACAGAAACTCGGAAATCGAGATGATTACACTCGAAATTAGATATTCACCGCGAGCAAAATTCTAAACGTTCATTGCTTTGTATAAGTTTGAACGACGCTAATATAAACTTTGTCTGCTGTTTCTGGGCTAAGCACGCAAATTATTTATTTTACAAATTATAAAAAAAAGTTCCAATACGATCTACCGTTAACTTGATCAACAGGTAAATAATTATGACTATTTTATATAGTTAAATTTATTTGTTCCATTGGTTCTTAGAGGTAGTTCCATCAGCAAAGTTAAAAGCCTGCACTAGAAACTAAAAAAAATAGTCGATAACAACATAAAACCTAAGTTTGCGCGGACGAAGCCACGGGCAAAAGCTAGTCATCAATATGTTCAATTTTTAATGTGCTAATAGGTCAACGAAAGTAGCGAGGCGGGAAAGCCCTTTTTTCAATTTTGAAGCCAAACTGAACTATTTTTATTCAGCGATTTTTGTTGGGCGCAAACTTAGATTTTTTCCTGTTATCGATATCAGCGCCGACGAAGTCGCGAGAAATTACTAGTAGGTAAGTTATATTCTATGTGTTATTCTGGCCATTACATATTTCAGCCAAATCCGTTTTACCGTTTCAGTTTTCAAACACATGCAAACATGTTTTACAAACACACTCACTCACTCACAAACTTTCGCATTTATAATATTAATAATGGGATCAATATTTAAAATAATAATTTTAATATAGGTACTTGAAACTATACGAAAAATCGTAGACCAAAAGTTGTCGGAAATCACATTTTAAAAATTTGCCTGCAGTTTTCCAGGATCTTTTCGTAACAAGCCGTATATCAAAGGAACCCTAAAAGAGCGCTGGTTCGTCGCCGGTGTACTATTGTTTTCCGCACGCATCACTTACTACAGTGTTTCCCAACCTGGGGTAGCGGCCATAGACAAGCGGGTGGGAAAATACTAAATAGTAGTTCGCCCCGTTCAGCCGACCCCACGCGGCTTAGTTGGCTCCGCACGTATTGACTTGTGTACAGGGTATTTCAGTAAAAGTGCAAAATGTCGAAAAAAATATAAGTTGATCCATACTAAAATTTGACACCACTGCACCAAATGTATGGAGCAACTGATTTTTTTTTTGAGGTTTTCCAGTGGCCCAGTAGTAATAGTTGCTTGTATTGGTGAGTTAATCGACCTCTTTGAGTGTCACAGGACCTTTTTGAAATACCCTGTATTGTATTCGTATTTTGGGAAAACTACGTTTCGGGAAATATGTAGTGAACGCTCAAAGTTATCCCTTTTCAGTTTCAGAATGGAAATTGTAATGATATGTCATAATACTCGTCCAATGGTGTTAGAGGGTCCGCACTTGAGAAAGGTTGGAAACCGGTGACTTACTGCTTTTGTCGCAGCGATCTTGGCAGTGGATAATTGCCTCGTTGACGAGACTCAGCAAGCAGTTGACAATTCTCAAGATGTCGCTTTGAAGTATTGTTTGAGGATTGTTTAGTAATTGCTAGGTTGTGATCCCCGCAGGATAGTGTTTATACAATTATTTTGCTTGTATCACTTCCTAACCTTACCTTCATCAGGGACGCAGAGGACCAATCGGATTCTGAGCCCGAGCGAGATCCAGTGGACAGCATGAGCGTAGACAGTCGAGGAAGCGCCGTGAGCCAAGCCACGGTCACACCTGAGGGGGTGTCTTCTAGCAGCGCTCCAACTGGCAGAGGGATGGAAGCCACGCCATCGCCTCTACGGAGATCGCATACTATGAGCACCCCAGCTGTAGTGGAGCAGGTAAGGGCTGTGAAAGGAAAGCTAGGGTCACACCTGAGGGGGTGTCTTCTAGCAGCGCCCCAACTGGCAGGGGGATAAACCACGCCATCGGCGCTGACTTAACGAGATCGTATATTTTAAAACCTAAACTTTCGTAAGAACTGCACATTTTTATAAAGATTTAACAGATAAATCCGAAACCGTTAAATCGATATAGAGATCGTATATTATGAGCACCCCCCGGCTGTGGTGGAACAGGTAAGATCTGTGAAAAAAGATCCAAGCCACTGAGGGCGTATCTTCTAGAAGTGCTCCAACTACAGGGTGCACTCTAAGTCGATAGCGGAACTTTAAGTAGGCTGTCTACTGATCACTACAAACAACTTGTACTAGGTGGCGACAAAAATGGAGCGAAAAAAATATCAGCCGTTTCATACATTTGGCGCAGTACTGAGTCGACCTTTTGTACGGAACAGCTGATATTTTTTTCACTCCGTTTTTTTCGCCACCTAGTACAAGTTGTTTGTATTGATCAGTAGATAGCCCACTTAAAGTTCCGCTACCGATTTAGAGTGCACCCTGTAGAAAGGGGCATGGAAGCCACGCCATCGCCTATACGGAGATCGCTTACTATAAGCACACCAGCTGTGGTGGAACAGGTAAAAGCTGTGAAAGGAAAGCTAGGGTCATACGTGAGGGAGTTTCTTCAAGCAGCACCCCAACTTGCAGGGGGATAAACCAGGCCATCGCTGCTAGGTAGGTAATCTGTGAAAAGAGAGCCAAGCCACGAGGGCGTATCTTCTAGACTTCCAACTAGAAAGGTGCATGGAAGCCACGCCATCGCCCCTACAGAGATCGCATACTATGATCACTCCAGTTGTGGTGGAAGAAGTAAGATCTGTATTTTGTCCTAGGTAATAGTGTCTGAGAAATCACTTCACGTATTAGTGGTGGGTAGTGCCATTAGACGCTGTATAAATCAATGCAGAGGTCTAAACTGTAGCCAAACCACATAAGCAGATTGCACCAGTGAAGACACCTACAGAGGAGGGAAGATAGTCAGTGGACAAAGGCAGTGACAGAGTGGCGGCCGATAACTGGATGGCGTTCAGTGGGAAGACCAGCAGATGGTCGGACGACATTGTCACAGCGGCGGACAGTCCATGGATGTGGATGGCGAGAGACCTTGAGAGGTGGCGCGAGGGGAAAAAGACCTATACCCAACAGTGGGCAGAGGTGGGCTGATGATGATGATGATGACAATTGTCATTATTGTGGACCTTGGGTTGACTATGCTTACCTACTTTACTGGTTTAGTTCTGCCACTGGACTCTGTTTCAATAATCTTCTATCTAATATTTTGTCTCAGGTGAAATCACCACCGCAGCAATCGATCAAGAGCGAGACGACAACAGCGGAATGCAGCACGAGCATAAGCAGCGTGAGTGAGAGGGAAGGCGATAGTTGCAGCGAGAAGGACAGGGACAGCATGTGGGAGAAGGAGAGGTGCGAGAGCAGAGCTTCGTCCTCCAATTCTGCTGCCACTTTGACTAATGTAAGTGTAAGTGCAAGTGTAGTGGTAGCACAAAAATCTGCCACAAACCTGACCATAAACCTTTAAAAACGTATAGTCATAAATTTAATTGATATAGCAGAAATAATCTTTGAGGATTGTTGGGACATTCTGCTACATTTACATTCTTTCCAATTCCAATTCCTGTTCAACCTGTGAAAATGCACGAGAGAAGACTGAAGTATTATTTTCAGCTATCTAACTTTTGGTGTTATTTTCGACCGTCAAACTATTCTGGATCCCCACTGCATGGCTTTCAACGTTCATCATCCATTTTTCCTCTCGAAGCCAAAGGTCTATGAACAGATGCTCCTCCATCTCCACTTCGGGTGGACCCATCTCCACTTCTTTTCCGGCAGAGACCTCAGCGCAACTTTAGGCAAGTGGTCGTCTGAACTAGTTTACAGGCTGGTAAAGAAGAAGAGTACGGTGTTTTGGTTCGAAACGGATCGAATCGTGGTTAGTTTAGTAGATAATTTAATTACCTTTATTACCCCGACCTGTCCCGATATTCAGCCGTTTCGAAAGATTTTTTTTGGAAATTCGCGAATCCTTAAAAGTTACTAAAGAGTAGTTGTTCATAACATTTTGCTTCCCCAGGGTTGGTACTCCCCGGCCCTAAGCGGCGTGTCGGCCGCCCGCATCAGAGGCAATCCCAAGCACACCAAGGAGACCTGCAACCGTCGCCTGCTACGCTCCGACCTGAGTCTCACCTCCCATCCTGAGATGGAGATCGACTACTACGACTATGAGGTCAACAATGCTGGTGAGTCGGAATGTTTTTATTTTAGTTTTATTTATTTACGTTTATTTGGTACACCAACAGAACACACAATTAACAGACACAAAATACATAATACAATATAGGTATATTGCAAAACATTCTACATTATGTGCACTAATTACAGGTGGGCGTTTTATTGATGATGTTGATTAAAGCCACGCAAAAACACATGCACTAACTATGATATAACTTTCCGCCACCTCCAATGGTCACGATGCTCAGCATTGAAGAAACGACTGGATGGGATGTTGATATTATTGTCTTTGCTACGGATACTGCAACTGCTTTTGCTCTTTTGGTGCTTTGTTGCAATTTTAAACAATAATATAACGAGTCTACTTTGATCAAAGACGTTGATGGAAACATTGTTCTGGCTTGATTATATTTTTATTGGTAGACTAATACCGAAGATAATAGAGGTGCTAAGAATTCTTGCTCTTTACGCTGATATTTAGATGGTTGATGCATACCTACAGCCGACTGATTTCAATGCCTGTTGGCGGTAACAGCAGTTTGGCGATCATAAACCCACAAACATTGATCAGCTCTGATAAGGTATTGTTTGTTCAAGGTTCAGTTCCTGGCTCGTATCTGGGAATGGACCCAGCGTTCCTGGTGTGGATACCACCTTTGGAGGAAGGTGAAGCCATCAACGACGTTGACGGAGATGAAACTCCTGTTTATGAGGTAAACATAACTTTTTAGATCTTTCAGAATAAGGCATTTTTTTCCGGATTTATTTCGAATATTAATATGCCAAACAAAATAACACCCATGCTGATTTAATGTCTTAAAGGAAATCTTCAGCTCTGCAATCAGAAGCCCCTGACCTACGCTGCCTTGGTTCAATTTACTACTTAGAGCTAGGGCAGGTCTTTTCTGATGCCCTACACATTCGTCGTATGCTTTTTTTCCTACAATTTCCCCTTTGCCAAGCCAGCGGTGTTTTGCGTATTAGCCTACTTTAAAAACAACAGAATTTTCTGACTTAAAATGTCTTATTCATTACGCAAGTGGTAACTTAATGATTTGTTTGCAGGAGATTCTTCCAAAAGAACTCCATCCAGATCCAGGCAGCAACACCGAGTCGCCGGAAGACCGTCCCTCTTCAAGCACCCTGAAAAGAAACATAAATTACAGAACTAATAAACTCAATGACTCTACCAGAAATATTCGTAAAGCCAACTTGATACAACCATTGAATTTCGGCATAAGTGACTTGCAGCATTCACCAAAGTTATCGAAGAGAAATAGAAAGAAGAAAGATTTGGAATACCAAGCTATACCTATGAAAGAGTTGACTATGAGTAAATCTCCAATAAAAGTCCACAACAAGAAAGACAACAGAGATTCCGATAATTCTACTCTAAAAAGGGTAAATGACGGTATGAGAGAAACTAAAGAGTCAGATACACTGAAAAGATCAACAGATTTGTCTGATTTAAAATTTGCAGACGACTCAGGTTCGTCGAATGATATTAAGTTTGCAGATGATGATACCCCTGATAGTAATAAGTTGGTAGACAAGTTTGATGTTAAAGCGTAGAATTTTAAATCAATAAATTTGATGGTGGTAAAACGAAAACTATGAGTGTCTGAGCAATTTTATGTTAATTAGGTAAGTGAGGCAATGAATATCTGTAGATTTTAATTTTATTGTCATCATAAATATGAATTGTCTATATTTATATCCATTTCTTCATTATTATTCTCCTCCCAGTAGGATGTAAGGACCAAAAACTTGTCTTAACGTCATATCATAAAATCATACATATTTTTCATAATAAATCTATCTGTCGTATGTAATCACATTTAAGAATAAGATATCACTCAAAAATAGAAATTACCTACTAAAGAGATATTTTGATTGTAAACAAAGAGCCTTTGTGTGTTAGTGGAAAACTAACTGTCACAGTTATAAAGAAAAATATTGTCAATGTGAAGAACTATTAGTACGGAAGCCGACCGCAAATTATCTTCTCGACACTTTACAAAGATCTATCAAGAGCTTGATAGAGTTCCATTACTTACTGCTTTTTATTGTTCTCTTGATTTACAGTAAAAAGTTTTTGAGTGCCCAATAGATAAATTTTTGCAATAAATACCTTTGATTGCAGTTGGAATCAAAGGTAGTTTTAGTCAAAATTGGTCTGTCACTCAAGAACTGAAGCAACGAGATCAAGAAAAGCTAAAGCGGAATTGAGCTATCAAAGCTCGAAATGGTCCATCATACTGGACACGAATGCATTAATTTCACGAGATATAAATGTAGGTATTCATTAGGGTTCATCCATATTGTTCACTAGGGTAATAGTAATATTGTGTCAAGAATTTCTTCGACTAGCATAATATAGGTAGTGCGTCATCGGCATTGTAAATGAAATCATTGTTAGTTGTAAGGTCTTTATTTATTGCTGTACTTTTGAAAGTATTATTTTAATTTTAAGAGTTCTTTGAAAAGTTCATTTATTAGAAAAATAAGAGTTCATTCATAGAGTTCTTGGTATCCCTCTCGCTCATACATTCTAAAATTTTCAATTTTATTATTGTTAAACTTAACAAAAGTATACAATGAAAGAAAACTGCCGATATTTTGAAAAAAAAAAAAATTTTTTCAGGAACGGTTTGGGCCTTTCTTATCTCAATTAAAAATATTTTTACTTCTATATTTTATTGTGTGACGAGCGATGGGATATGAAACTTAAAAAAGGTTTTAATGGTTTTCAAATTCCTATCTTTTGTATAACAATTAATTTAATGAAGTGTTTGGCGAAAGACTGATCTTTCGGGCGGTGCAATAAATTAGAGAAAATATCAAAAGCATTTGAAATAATGTATAACTATCCGCCATTAATAAGTTATTAAGTTGATCTCAATTTCATTTCTAGTCATTATGTAATCGGAAATTTATTTAAGAATTTTTTTTAAATACTACAAATATTTATTTTAAACTTAACCATTCTAAAGATATGGAGCAGAAAAGTAAAGTTTCAACACAATTTGTCATTTCTCACTTAGCTTTCTGTTGAAGATAATTATAAAATAAATACTCAAACTAGTCCGTAAGTTGAGGTGTTGTTTCAATATAATGTTAATTTGGTTTATAATGGCGTCAATAAAAATGTTTTCGTTTTGTATTTTAAATTGCTGTTTCATTCTTGTTTTTGTTAATTATTATACCTACTAAATAAAAAAAATAAAATACCTTTGACATTTTAGCTACAAATAATCATATAATTATCATAAACGGCTGAACGGATTTTGATAAAACATATTTATGAAAACTAGAAAACTTGCTTTCAAATAAAATAAAATAAACCGCATCCAAATCAGTTCACCCGTTTAAGAGCTGCGGTGCCATATATATACACACAGACACACACACACACACACCCTGACCCTGATAGACCGTCACACGTAGCGGTCAAACTTATGACACCCCCCGTTTTTGGTCGGGGGTTATAAATTAAATATAATGTCATGATGATACAGTCGAGAAACACACCCTTGCCCGACCATTAGTATAGAATTTAATATTTCCTGATTATTAAATTCTTCGAAAGCCAGCATAGTTAATTGCGTGCCTAGATTGCCCATTATAACAGGCGCTCTGTTGAATTTAATATGATTGGCTGGTGACAAAGTCTCGCCTGGGCACGAACTAATTGAGTTGTCTGAACGGCCGGCGGACACAGCCCCGTATCTAGGGGGGGGGTGTCAAATTCAGGCAGTTTCAGGGGGCGCCAAAATCAGCCCCGGATCTAGGGCAAAACTATCCCGGGCAAATTCCAGCTATCATCAATCTGTAACCTGTTAACCGTCTGTTAACTGGTTGAGCAACAGCCATTTTGATTTATTTAGTTAAGACGAAACGCGAGCCGCTAAAATACAAAAAGACCTGTTTTCTCCCTGGATAATTATTTTAGAAGAAATATGTTTATGCCATTCAATTCATATGTACCTCTGCCATGTCCCATATTTTCCTTTTTTTCTTATTTTAATTATTTAAATAAATCCAGGGCGGAAACAGGTCTCCCTTTTTGTATGGAGCAGCGGCTACCCGCGTTTCTTCTTAACAAAACTTTTTTTTTTAAACCGATTTTATTTTTTTTATTTAATGTTCTCAATCTCAAATGATGTGGAGGGGCGCCAATATCAAGATTTTGCCCCCCCTCGGATAAATCCTAGATCCGGCACTGGACATCGAAACGCGTCGCTTGATGGCTGGCTCTATTCGGATTCCTACACGATGTAGCAAAGCTATGTCAAGTTCGATGCTATGTCAAGTAGGTGTCCGAAAAGTTGTATCCTATTTAGGATCGACACACGCTACAGCTAATCACTGAACATCGACAGAACGGGAAATCGAATATCGACTACACTGAGGGTATAGCGACTCTTATCGTCAAATAACGAGTCTGTTCAGAAAGGCTTAGTGACTCCGTCATCTAAAATACGCTAACATTATTTTGTATACGTAGAAGTAGTAGCAGGTTAGGTACGGTCGGCCACAATCTCAGATACCCCATGGCAGCTCTTATCGCGCGCGGCATAAGGGCGCCAATCGAACAAAAAGGGCTATCTGAGACTGTGGCCGACTGTACTCTTATTCGTGGGTGCAAAGGTAAAGTATCCACATTAGTAAAACCGTTCTATGCTACGAATAAGGTAAATACCTAGTTCTATGGTGGTTATAGGGTGGCCCAAACATTACCTATAGGCGTCAAGAAAATCTAGATAGCTGAATCACCTAGGTACCTGGGCTACCCGAATCACCCTCATACTTATAGGTTCTTCTGTTTTTGTCGTTTAGAAGTAATAATATAAGTTATGGTTTTATTTTAACTTTGAAATTTAAATGTCAGGGTTTTTTTTTATTTTGTAGTTGTTATTTGTGAAATAGCACAACCTGTGTCCAATGCGATGCAAGGCGATGCGATGCATGGCGGAAATGTAGTTAGGTAACAGTTTATAATGTCGAGAGAACCGTTATTGTGTCGGCGGCAAACCGTGCGCTTTATGGGTGGACGATGGCGGGAAATTCAAAATTTTCACAGTTTTTTACATTTTGTAGCTAAACTGAGCTATTTATGTTCAGCGATTTATCGTTCGCGGCAATAAAACAGTATTATTTTAATTATTGTAAACAACAGAACAACAATAATTCAGCCGATTATTTGTTCTGGTCTACGAAGCAGTGGCACTGCCCAAAAAACTTGTTGTAGACCAGTACACATAATCGGCTGAATTCTTGTTGTTCTGTTGTTTACAATAATGAAAAGAATACTATGTTATTGCCGCGAACGAAAAATCGCTGAACAAAAATAGCTCAGTTTAGCTACAAAATGTAAAAAACTGTGAAAATTTTGAATTTCCCGCCACCTTGCTATCTTTCTACCTTAATTCCATCACCCTGTCAAACGTACCTATAATAAAGGGTGCGATAATTAGGACGATAGAAGACAGAAGAGGAAAGATGTTGGGCCACTTGCTACGTCAACGCAAACTTATAATTAAGGTCAAGCTAGCACCGGCAATCGAACCTGGGTCTTTCGTTTCCGATTCCATTGTTCTTGAGATCTTACGTGTAAATCAATGAAAACTTTTATTAGGACTCAACTAACCTTAAACAACAACTTAACTAACCCTGTGAAAGAAAAGTGAACAAAGCGTGATACGTCAAAAACCAATTTTCTTTGAAATGAACGAGCAACGAAACTATTCCAGTGGTGCCAAAAAACATGCGAAGCCGCTATGTAGTTCGGGAAAGTAGTTCACTTTGCGAACTCAATCACTGGGCAACATATTAGTTCGCGGAGTTTCGACCATGTGTCCGGGGAGACATGTTCCCGTTGAATCCATTTGAAACATCCATCTGAACACTGGAATTTTAATTTCACATATTTTTTTATCAACTTCCTGGGTCAAGGACTCAAGGTACACCGTCGCGGATTCAAAAGGCCTCAAAACATGAATCTTAAATTATTATTGCCCGCATTCTTTGACAGTTAAAAGCTGATTTTGAAGCACTCGATAGGTGGCGCTGATACACAAGGCTGTCAAGTTTTGCCTTTTCCCATATATTAAAAACGTATACACAGGTTAATAATTTATTCAGAATAGGTTATAATTTTATTATTTCAACAATAGCACTCGACTACATACGGCTTGGCCATTTCGAAAAGTATTTTACGAGTTTCTCTCACTCAACACAGTTTTAAAACTTCTCTTTTTTTCACGTCTGCCGTAATTATTAATCTGTGTATTGCTTTCTTGATGTGTATGTGTATCTATTTTTACTATCAAAGTAAAGGGGCTATTCTACAAAAAAATGTCAAGGTATCTTAGATCAGGGTAACACCGATTGGTACGCACGCACGCAAACGCATCTACATGAATCAAAGCGTGAAACTCCCTCACACATCCCCGTCAAGACAAGCAAATGCGCACATATCCTAACCTAAAGGATTCAACGTTTCGCTTAGACTCGACTCTGCGTCAGTGTGCCTAAACCCTTAGGCGCAGAATTATTTATTCTGCAGGCAACAAACCATCTTTTGTGAAGTTAACGACGTCATTACGATCATTAACGCTTGCACCAGGACGATTTGAAAACAATGGAGTCCCTTTCCGGTTTGAAGGCATGAATGTGGTTGAGTATTTTAGCTGATTGCTTCATTGAGGACTGTCGTCATCTCCATCGATCGGTCAAGGCATAGCTGGAGAGCTGGTGTTCTTTCGATTTATTTTATCGTGCAAGGCTAGGAGTTAGTAGGGTGTTATAGTAGACTTGGCTAAGTATGGGTTTTTTTTTTGCCTTTAAGTTGAAATGTTTGTGTTGAGTAAGTATACTTTTCTTTCGTACAAGGCTGAGAGTTTCTAGGGTGGTCGTTTAGACTCCGTTGATCAAGAAATCACTGTTAATATTTGCCGAGCGCGGTTGAAAGTTCGTTTTTTTTAAACTTAAAAATTGAGATTTTTTTGGCCTCTGGACAAAAAAAGATGTTTTCTTACACTCAGTGAAGTTCTATTAGCCTACCAACTCCCAGCCTTGTACGATAAAATAAGTCTAAGGGTCACCAGCGCTCCAGCTAGCGTCTTTTGACCGTAACATTTGTCATGGTTCTGTCTCAGTTTGGCAAAAAAAAATCTGAAAACTTAGTTAACACCACAATATTTTCATTTCATTGACCCTTAAAAACTTTTTGCTAGAGGCGTCCTAAGAAAGTCGAGGAATAATTAAATTCCTTTACCCAGCAGTGAGACACGTCTTTAGAGGCTACATAAAAAAAACAATCTTTATCATGGGTGACTCTAAAGCCCGTAATATCAATCACGGTTTAAACCAAAAAGCGGCTAGTTGAAACAATGTCCGTCGATTAATTTTCATACAAATTGCGATGTTTAATCTATGGACTGAATTTAAACTGTGATTGATATTACGGCACTAAGGCCCTTAAGATCAATCGTCAAACCAAAAAGGCTAGTTTAAACCATATCTGTCGATTAACTTTCATACAAAATGCGAGGTTTAATCTATGGATAGAGTTTAAACTGTGATTGATATTACGGCACTAAATGGGACAATCAGGAATGCACCTTGATGCGATCTCCTGATTAACACCGTGAAATTGGCTCGCTGCCCCTTGAACGGAGCCCAGTTTAGACCAGTACAGTAAGCTCACTCTACAACTCACAGCCAAACTCTACAAAATGGAGATCTCTTCTTCGAGCCCTATGTCCCTGATAAGGGATAAAAGGATGTCATCATCATCATCATCATCACAACTCACAGCCTAGTTGGACTAGCCATTCTTAATCGATTGGGAAAGTTAAACAACATCGGGCGCGGTCAGTTCATGGATGGGTGACCGCTAGTGGCAATAATATCCGAGCGCTTCCGTGCTTCGAAAGGCACGTTAAGACGAAACGCGGGTAGCCGCTGCTCCATAAAAAAAATACAAAAAGGGAGACCTGTTTCCTCCCTGGATAATTATTTTAGAAAATATATGTTTATGCCATTCAATTTATGTGTACTCGTACACACGACAGCACGTCGACCTTTACACGCTAGCACTCTACTCGTTTACGTTACGGGTGACTTTACAACAAAAGTGTACAGTCTGACGTGCTGTCGTGTGTAGGTACCTACCTCTGCCATGTCCCTATGTTTTCCTTTTTTTAGTATTAAAAAAAACAAAAAAAAAGGAAAACATAGGGACATGGCAGAGGTACATATAGATTGAATGGCATATAAATATTTTTTCTAAAATTATTATCCAGGGAGGAAACAGGTCTCCCTTTTTGTATGGAGCAGCGGCTACCCGCGTTTCCTCTTAAAACCGTTGGTCCCAGTTGTGGTTGATCATATCTCTCATAAAGACCGGAAGCTGAGGAGAGGCAATTTCGGTTATTGACCTGTTTATACGCGTTTCTGTCACTCTCGCGTAATTATATTGCCGTCTCGCTCGTACAGATTCAATGACTGAGCTAGATTTCAAGTAAGGGCGTGCGCACTGGCCGCTTTGCATATCAAGGGACTAGTATCTAAAGGCTTCTGTACACGGGTAGAGTAAACGGTAGAGTAGAGCGGTAGAGTACTAACTATCCTACTAACTATACCAATGTAAACAGCATTGGTAGAGTAGAGTAACTAGCAACGTGGGCGAGCTACTCTACTACTTTCCTTCCCCCACTCCAGCGTCCACTCTACTCTACCGAATACTCGACCCATGTAAACAGTTAATAGAGTAACTAGTTCAAACATGTTTATAATTAACCACTTTTTGTTTTTTCTAAAGCACTAACCCGTGCTAGGGAATATTTTAAACATTAGCGGTAGTTGGTAGAGCGCCTGCACGGTATGCGAGAGGTTGCGGGTTCAAGTCCTGCCCTGAGTGATTTTTTTCAACTTATTATAAATGTTTAAAATGTTTATAATTACTTAACACTAATTGCTCGATAAGTGACGTTCATTGTTTTAGTGCTTCTTACCTAGTGACAACTCTACCAACAAAATGTGAATTTACGTGTAAACACGTAAACAGTTACTCTACTTATTTAAGTAGAGTAATTGGTGGAGTACTTGGAACTGGTAAAGTAGCATGCTAGTTGAATCTGCTATTTAGGTACTCTACCTGTGTACAGTAGCCTTTAGTCCTAATAAGTCATTGAA
This sequence comes from Zelleria hepariella, assembly GCA_949319315.1. Classification (NCBI taxonomy): domain Eukaryota; kingdom Metazoa; phylum Arthropoda; class Insecta; order Lepidoptera; family Yponomeutidae; genus Zelleria; species Zelleria hepariella. Next base: position 15,215,484 of record OX439392.1, on the reverse strand, counting down.
TTTTAGATAGTTCAACGCATGGATCGTTGCCGAAAGTGGAACAATAAAATTAAATGTACTCGTAGGTCCTGATTTTGCCAACTGTACTAGTACCACAGGCTCCCACGCGGCGTTTTACGCGCTGCATTCGTTCGCTTGACGGCTCCATTCGGGCCAGAAGTTAATTAATAGGTAGGAGAACATGTTAACTAGTACCCTAGTGGGCAAATTAGGGTCCGACATTTTAAGTGCCGGGGAAAAGGTATGAAAACGAGGATAGGATGTTTTACCTATATCTGTCACCGGAAAATAATAAGAACCGTAAGTTGATAAATTTTCTAGGTACCTAGTTTATAAACTATTGAAATGTTGAGTATGGCAGTTGAAATGTTATTTATTAAAGTAAGTACATAAAGTACCTATAATAATTATCGATTCGACGGTTTGACTTACTTTTGTTGATATCGGTACTTGAAGCTTGTAACTGAGTAATATTTTGTTATTGAACGAGCGAGCGAAGCGACTGAAATCTACTGAAACAATACGGCGCTTGTATGTATGTATGTATGTTCCTTCGACGATAACTTGAGTATCTTTGATCGGATCGTCATGAAACTTGGTAGGCGGGTAAAGGAAACAAAAATATTTTTTAAGTTCCAACACAAGCCATATCGGTCCAGGGGTTCATTAGATATGGGGATGCGAGTTCACAGTTCCGGGCGAACTACTAGTAACGTTAGATTTTTCAGTCTAGTAAAGCATCTTCTGCTATTCTTCACAAGAATCAAAAAAGAAAAAAAACTGGCTCATTTAACAAGTTTAGTCCTACGATCTACAAAGACAGGAAATTCAATAGTATTTCTAAAAGGACGTTGGATGTAAATATTATGCTCCCACATTCTTTATTCAGCCGTTTTTAAAAGCATTTTTATAAACCCATATTTTCATAACTTGTACCTACCTCCAATACTCCAAATCCTAAAAGGTTTTCCGTTCAAAATTACATAAACAGCAAACCCTTTCCATCCGAAAAACGATAGAAATCCGAAACAAAATCTCGAACTCTCATTAAAACCCGTCGATACAATTAAAATCGAATGGGCTCTCATAATAGAGGTAGAGATGCCGGGAATTTTGTCCGAATGCCTGAATTACAGTTCGACAGGCTGGGCTTACATGAAAACGGCGTAACTTTATATTTATAAAAAAAATATCTAATATAATTAATTGAAATTGATTTAGTGCTAATTATTTTAATTATTTCGGTCTAAATATGTTTATCTACAGGGTGCACTCTAAGTCGATAGCGGAACTTTAAGTAGGCTCTCTCCTGATCACTACAAACAACTTGTACTAGGTGGCGAATAAAACGTATGCACCCTGTAGTTAGTAGTTACCTAGTTAGTATTAATTTTATTTGCATGTAATGAATGTAATGTAAACCATAATGTACGCGTTTTGGCAAAACAGAGTCAATTTATGTATGACCATCTTGTTTCTGCATCACATAGGTTTGACAACAACAACAATGTCCCAGGTACTGCAGCGCCGAGTGGTCTCTTCACCCATCTAGTGTGAGTGAAGGTGCCACTGGACGCTGTATAAATCATCTCATTACGTACATGCAAAAAGTCTTTAGTTAGGTTTGACAAATAAACCATTTTATTCTATTCTATTGTATTCTCAACAATGGGTCCAAACTTTCCCTGAAAGAAGGCATTTTCCCAGCTAATATGATACTATACGTGTAGTATGAAATGGTACATACAACAGCACGTCAGAGTGTATGTACACTTTTGTTGTAAAATCGCCCGTAACGTAACCGAGTAGAGTGCTAGCGTGTAAGGGTCGACGTGCTGTCGTGTGGTACGGGCTACATAAAAGCGTCGCTAGTTCACTACAAGTCACTAAAATCCGACATCATGTAAGCTGCCGCCATACAGTTTGTAAATGTCTAGAAACTTCTCCATTTGCCGGGACGTCCGGGACGTCCGGCGTCCGAAAAGGGGGATAATTTGCTAATCGCGCCACGCCTGGCCGGGCGGGCGGTCTAACTAAAAACGAGCGGGTCCGAAACCTAATCTAGGGTATTTTATGCTATGATTAAGTCTCCTTCATGTTTGTCTTCACCGTGGGGAAATCCGCGGCTTAGGGTGGCATTAATAGTCGTCAACTCAAGCTCGAGCTCAAGTTGGTGATCTCAGAAAACACAATCAAACGATCTTGAGTAGCTGTCAGCTGAGCTTGACATTGACATTAGCCAAGGTCTCAAGTCAGATGTCAATGTCAAGCTCAAGCTAGTGTCTTTGTGCTGACAGCTACTCAAGCTTGACTGATGTTGTTTCTGAGATCACCTACTTGAGCTCGAGCTGGAGCTAACGAATATTAATGCCACCCTTACTTGGCTTAAGTGTGGCAAAGTCTGCAAAATACTTATTTATAATATTCGCCGTAGCATGTCGCTAATGACTGCTACATAACCAAAATCTAAGTAACTAGTGGTTCGCCCCGAACTATGAACTCGCGACCCCATGTAAACTTAACAACCCCATATCTCAGCAACCCCTCGACCGATTTGGCTCATGTTTGAACTTAAACTCATTTACCTGCCTACCAAATTTCATGACGATCCGACAAAATTTACTCAAGTTATCGTCGAACGAACATTCATACATACATACATACATACATACATACATACAAACGCCGGATTGTTCCAGTAGACTCGGAGAACTTCGCTCGCTTCGCTCGCTCGTTCAAAAAACGAAACGCTCACAGCCTAGCAAGCAACATCGGGCGCGATCAGTCTATAGATGGGTAACCAACCGCTAGTGGCAATAATACGAGGATCTGAGCGCTTCCGTGCTTTGGAAGGCACGCTAAGCCGTTGGTCCCGGCTGTTGTTGATTAATAACAATCGTTAAGCCATGCCAGAGGCTTGAGGATTTGGGCGGCCTCAAAACTCTGACACCAGGGGTGGCCACTACCTCATACGATAACCTAGTAAAAAACACGATCTATCTTGTTTCGTTGATGGAACATTACGATTGGTAGGTGCACCTTCACTGCGGGGTATCAGGCTTTGCAGCTTTACCCTTTTGCAGTGCCTCTTACGGTGGAGACCATCTCATCCTCCGATCAAGGATAAAACTAGATACAACATAGAACGCTGAAATGTGTCTGGAAAAATATATGCCAATGCAATTAAAGTAAAACTGTACACTAATGCAATAAGGTTGACATTCGAATATTAGACGTATGGTCGAAATGATGTTTCGTATTGTTCTATTGCTGATATCTTTTGTTTCTGTGGGGACATGTTTTTATTGTGATTTTATACGTAATGCGGATTCTATGGGATTTAGTTCGGTGATCTCATCTCATCTACACGGCGAAATTAAACGGAGCCAGCCAGGGATTTACCATACAGAAATTTCCCTTAATTTTCCAAGAATCTACTTACATTTAAAAAGTAATCCTCCGTTTATATCCGAGTAATTTTCCCGAATGCTCCGACCTTACCCCCTCATTCTTAAGACTCAAAATTAAAACCAAAAGCCCACTCCACCGTAATACAGCTGTAATGTTCAGTAAAATAGAGTCTACTGCTAAGGACATACTGTGAGAGTAAGGTCCTGGAAAAGGCGCGCCGCATTTAGTCGACTGGTTGTTTCTTTAGGGCCGGCGCCACAGTGTACCGAAAGTTGATCGCGGTTTCGTTAAACTAACCAGGGGGTCTACCGGCGAGGATGAAGCCGATTACCAGTGGCGAAAATCGAAGTTCGATTTATGAAAAATGTCGAACATGTCAATAAGATGAAAAATTAGTAAGGTGCAAAATTATTTCGGTCACAATTCGCGCTTAATATTAAAATGTAGTAACACTGCAAGAAACTTTATGCAATAACAGCATGATAAAAAATAAAAAATACATGACCGGAATAACACGCAAGGAAATTGACATCAGAAAAGCGCGTGTAGGTACTCGGTGTACTTGATCGCGCTTTGGCGTCATTTGATGTGCGCTTATCTACCACTAGCTTTTGCCCGCGACTTCGTCGGCGCAGACTTTTTTTTCGTGAGTTTTTCCGTTGTTTTAATGGCTATTCTGCTATTCGGGGCGGAGAGAAATCCAACAAATCTAAAATCATAAAAATCAGTCCACCCGTTCTCGAGTTATAAATGGTGTAACTAACACGACTTTGTTTTATTGAACGAGCGAGCAAAGCGAGCGAAGTTCTCCGAGTCTACTGGAACAATCCGGCGTTTGCATGTATGTTTGTATGTATGAATGTTCGTTCGACGATAACTTGAGTAAATTTGGTCGGATCGTTATGAAATTTGGCAGGCGGGTAAACGAAATTAAAATAATTTTTAAATTCGAACATGAGCCAAATCGGTCGAGGGGTTGCCGAGATATGCAAAGCGCGCGCGCGCCTGCACTAATGGCGTAAGCAAAGTTACACATCTGTAACTGGGGTCGCGAGTTCATAGTTCGAAGCGAACCATTCCATATTCAGATTAAACGAGAACAATATTGTGGGCGGATTCTTTTTGTTTAGGGTGACGTGACATGATCACGTGGTTCGGTGGACAAGCAGCCCGCCTCCACAATCGGAGGTGATCGGTTGTTTAACCCTAACCGCCCCCGGTGATGCCGGCCCGCGTCGCTACGACAAGAGGCTGTGACATGTCGCAATATCTTTTCCGGTAGAGCACACACTTTGCCAACTCAAATTGTTTCTCACCGGAAACCACCCCCCTTCCTCCGCCGGAAGTAGTTTTGAAGGGGGAGGCGGGAGGAAATACAGAAGGCCTCAAAACTAAGGTCTTTGCATCTACGTAATGAGATGATTTAATTTTATACAGCGTCCCTTGGCACCTTTAATCACACTAGATGGGTGAAGAGACCTTTTTAAAGTTACGTAAGTACATTTGTGAATTTAAAGTAGCAAAACCACTCTCTAACGGTGAGGGAAAAACATCGTGAGGAAACCCGCGGTTAGTTGACTCCACACGTTTTGACTTGTCTTTCCTGTGGACTAGGCCGACTAAGTGTCAGTTATAAATGCTGGGAAAACCTACTCCATCTAAAACAATGTCCAGGCACTGCAGCGCAAAGTGGTCTCTTCACCCATCTACCTCAGTGTGAGTGAAGGTGCCACTGGACGCTGTATACATCATCTCATTACGTAGATACAAAGGCTTTAGTCGTTTTTTACTTGCACTGCCACAAACAACTTTTCCGTAACAGATTCGAGATCCAGCCTTTTGCGTCAATCTTGTCTACATCTGGGGGGTCTAATTACGTCCTGCACCTGGATCGTAATTACAAGGATTACGACGCGGGCGGCGGCAGGATTCGGCTAGATCCGTCGATTATGGAAATCGCTCTCCTTTCTGTTACGGCGAGGGAAGGAGTGGCGTTTGAGCTGTGGTGGGTCTGTAACGAAATGGCATGTCGATGGGATCCCAGTAGACAAAACCGGGATTTCCTCGTTTTACGCTTAGAACCAGCGGACTAATCCTCTCTAATTAGAATCACAATATTATTTTTTGTTGTAACAAAAAAACATTTATCTACGCCTAGGTGTTTGACATTCGAAAAACCATCTTCAGTCTACTCGTGACTATAGGGTCTGCAACGGTGCCGAAATATCGAGAACTCCAACAAAATGAATCGTGGTAAGAATCCCGTTTTCTTACAATAACAGTATGAGTAAATCGTTATTGAAGCTGTCAACTGGGAGCACATTTTCGCATCATTGCGTTACAGTCTCAAGCCCCTGTCATGGCGAGGGAAGGAGTAACGTTTGAGCGGTTGTGGGGACAAAAAAAACTAAGGCCTTTGCATCTGCGTGATTTATACAGCGCGCAGCGTCCAGTGGCACCTTTACTCACACTACATGGGTGAAGAGACCACTCGGCGTTGCAGTGCCTGGGACATTGTTTTAGATGGAGTCGGCTTGCCCAACACCTATTCCATCCTGACAGTTTAGTCGGCCTTGACCACAGGAAAGACATAACTAAGCCGCGGGTTTCCTTACGATGTTTTTCCTCAACGTTAGTATGTGGTTTCGATACTTCAAATTCACAAATTTACGTCACAAATAGTGCCATCATTTTATCTCACTTAGCTGAGAACATAACAAAACATGTTTATTGAACGAGCGAAGCGAGCGAAGTTCTCCGAGTCTACTGGAACAATCCGGCGTTTGTATGTTTGTATGTATGTATGTATGTATGTATGTATGTATGTATGTATGTATGAATGTTCGTTCGACGATAACTTGAGTAAATTTAGTCGGATCGTGATGAAATTTGGTAGGCACGTCAATGAGGCCAAGAGAATTTTTAAGTTCAAACATGAGCCAAATCGGTCGAGGGGTTACTGAGATATGGGGTCGCGAGTTCATAGTTCGGGGCGAACCACTAGTTAACTAGTTCTTATCTTTATCTTGTTTAAATGGATATTGGACAAGTATAATGTCTTCTTTCCATCAACAGACTTCCGTCCATATCCTAAGAAGAACACTCAAGACGTAGCATGTCCTAAGGGAATAAAAACCAGCCAAGGAGCTAGCTTTGCAAGACAGACCACTACGGAACGGTATCCAATATCGCTGCGCTAGAGATGTCTTTCTGAACTTTTTTTTAAATTGGGCCTACCAGAGATATACAGTATGTCCACGGACTGCACCGCGCCACTTAATTCTGTGGTAAAGCATCATTAGTGGAACACGAATAGCATAAAATAAAAATAAAAAAAAAATAAAAAAACTCAGTATTCAAAATAAACATTAGCAAATTTAATTCATAATGCATCAACCTGTGTATCGCTGACGCCAAAAGCGGCAACCAGTGATCGCGTAGATGAAAGTGGTTGCCGCTTTTGGCGTCAGCGATACACAGGTTGATGCATTATGAATTAAATTTGCTAATGTTTATTTTGAATACTGAGTTTTTTTATTTTTTTTTTATTTTTATTTTATGCTATTCGTGTTCCACTAATGATGCTTTACCACAGAATTAAGTGGCGCGGTGCAGTCCGTGGACATACTGTATTTCGATAATCACGTACGATTATATCCTTTAAACTTTCAGACCAAATAAAGGCGAAGATATCGTAGTTGAAACCAGCTTTAAAAAAATGTTTTATTATAAACAGATATTTCTTATCAGGCGTTTGTATGTATGAATGTTTGTTCGACGATAACTTGATTGTTGTTGATCGGATCGTCATTAAATTTGGTACGCCCCGTTAAATGAGACAAAAAAAAAAATTAGTTCAAACATGAGCCAAATCGGTCAAGGGGTTGCCGAGCTATAGGGTCGCGAGTTCAAAGTTCGGGGCGAACCACCATTATAAATGCGAAAGTTTGTGAGTGAGTGAGTGTGTTTGTCACTCTTTCACGCTAAAATGGCTGAACAGATTTGGATAAAATTTGGAATAAAGATAGCTTAGACATCAGAATAACACATAGACTACATATAATCACACTTTTACACTTAGGAGCAAAGTAAAGCACATATCCTTTTTCTGTAGTCCACGCGGACGAAGTCGCGGGCAAAAGCTAGTTATTTATATTTTCCCCAAAATAAACCGGTTTTGAAGACTAGCAACTGTGCGGTTTTTTTACAGCATAAGCACAAAGGTTGGGAAACACTGCACTGGAGGGTGGTGTGTCCATTTACTAATAAATAGCTCTGCTTCAGTCGTGTCAAACGTTAATTCAAGTTACAGAACGTTTTCTAGAAATACTCCGACACGGACGTATGAAGTCGTCCAGGGGCCTGAGTCTGTAACGCAATGGTGCCAAAATGGGCCCCTAGTTGACGGTTTCAATTACGATTTATTAATGTTGTCGGTCCTTTTAATGTTTTTGTAGTACAGCAACGAATATTTTGATTCTAATTCTGGAGGATTAGTTCGCTGTTGTAGGAGAAAAAGGAGAAAACCCCGGTTTTGTCCTTCTACTGGGACGCCATTGACACGCCATTGCGTTACAGACTTAAGCTCCAGCTTAGCTTGTACAATTTGAACTTATTTCAGTCGATCGTAAGTCGAAGTGGTAAGGGTTACTTTAGATTGAGCAAGGTTTTAATGCAAGTCGGTTGTTGGCTAGACATCGTCTAACAAAATCCTTGTCGTCTAAATTAAAATTGCCAATGATCTGTAAGTCGCAGCTCAAATGTAGCTCGAGTTTTACAAGCTTTTACACATTACTAAGTTTGTACACAAACACAATATCTACTTGTCAGTGTGACATCAATGATCTAGTGTGAGTGAAGTTGCCACTAGACGCTGCATAAAGCAATAAATAGTGGTTGCCTGAAAGAAATTGCTATTAGCAATGAGGCCGCCAATTGTGCCTTGTTTTTGTATTTTTTTTTTCTGCATTTATAACACTTACAATAAATAATATTTTATCTTTATCTTAAATCATCTAATTACTACATGAAAAGGTGGTCACGGGTAGACTTGAAATACTCTTAGGCCCGGTTTCTGAATTGAGAATTTTGCTAAGCAAATACTTTACTATCGTTCTGTCAAGCTCTTTTGTAAGAAATCTGCAGAGACAGAACGATACTTACCCATTTGCTTAGCGAATTTCTCAATTCAGAAACCGGCAGTTAAAGTAATAATTTAAAATCATATTTTGCTTTCGAAAAGATTGTAACGAAAACGACAGTCTCACCGAAAAATCAAGAGCAACCAAACGGAACGCCGTTAAATTGAGTGTAAGTTAATTTAGCAGAATTACTCGTCGCCCTTTTCTTTACTGCTACTGGCCAAAGGCACAATTCAAGCGGTGTAGTGCTAGATTTCATACAACTTTTGCTCTACGACTTTTCTAATAGCACGATACTTTTTATTGATTAGGTGTTTCTTATTCTTTAAAAGTTTGCTTTTGTACGGTCGGCCTCAGTCACAGATACCCCATGGCAGCTCTTACCGCACGAGATAAGTAAACAGATAAGTGGCAGCTCTTACCGCACGTGGTGCATTAGGACTCTTCTTGAATACAGTCGTACGTAAGGTCAAGCTAAATACTAACACTAGCACTAATTACATAGAATATCACAGAGGTACGGGTTACCTCTGTTCAGCTTATAACTCGCGCGGCATACGGGTGCCAATCGAACAAAATGGGGTATCCTAGTGTGTGGCCGACTGTAGCATTTCAGCACTGCCTGCGCGGCGCGCTTTCGTTCCTTTCCCCTCTCTACCACCTCTACAACGTGTTACAAAACATGCTAACTCTTTTTACAGGGTGTAACCTACTGGTAAACAGGATGTCAATTCTGTAAAAAAAAGTTGAAAAAAACAATTTTTATTTTATAACCTCAAAATTGAAAAACTTTCATAACTTTTTTGTTTTTGGTATTAGTTCAAATTTAAAAATATGTTAGTGGGTGTAGGTGCATTTGCATAGCTTTGAGTTGTTAAAACATTGTGAAAGTCAATTAAAACAATATTAAAAAAATACTTTTCTCCCGCCACAGCGTTCACATTTTATTAATTTAAAAATCAACGAAACGTCATAGAGCAAAAAAAAAAAATTTAGGTTGTTACCCCTATCACCGGGTGCTATTACCCTGTAAAAAGAGTTAGCATCTTTTGTAACACCTTGTATAGCCTCTCCTCCTATTTGTTAGGTACTCCGCGCCACAAATTTTGTTTTCATCTCCCACGCTCGGAAAGTTAGCTGTTACTAGTAACTTACGATCGTGTAATGGCCGGATTTAAACTATCTGCATTTTAGTGCGCTTCGAAATTTGAACGCGGCGCCGGGAAAGTCTTTCCCGCGCCCTATGGTGTTGAAAAAGAAAAAAACACTGGCCGTTTAAGTAGATGCTAGATCCCGACGGAAAAAAGATCCTCATTCATAGTTCGTTTACACGCGTACTTCAGCGAAAGTGATTGTTCGTGCCCATTTTCTATACAAAACTGTGAATGTAAATGGGGCATAAGGATCTTTTAAAAACGTAAAGTCTCGGAATAGAACATTCAGAAACGCGGTTTCTTCTTTCAGGTTTTTTCAATATTTTGTACACTATATTTATTTTTAATACCAGTAAATAAAAAAAATGCTTCGCTTCTGTTTTATCAAATAGATAATTATGTTTTGGTTTGTTAAATACATTTTTTCAAACGATATTACTAATTTAATTTTTTATCTCCTATAAATTTTTAATTTATATGGTAAAAGTTCAGAACGCACCCGGAAAAAAAAAACATTCTTTTATTTACATTATTTTTGTGTCTGGATAAATAAACTTCAGGAAATTATTAATAAAACGAATGGTTTTAATACCAACGAAGCTGAAAACTTTAGTGCGGAAGCCATAACTACAGTAAAATATGCTTTTAAAAGGATCTTATTCGACTCACCTGTTTTGCCTGTAAGTAGTTGTCTATAGAGTTTTTCCCGCTTGGCTAACAAAATCATTTCCTCGCTTCTGTGAGATGAAAAGTTTTGTGTTTCGCACGAATGCAATATTATTTGCGACTCGTGCTTCTGAATACCTCGCTACGCTCAGGTTTCTTTTTTTGAACCACTCGCTACGCTCGTGGCTCAATTTTAGAAACCTTCGCTAGCTCGGCATTCAACACAAGCACTCGCCGCAAACAATAATTTTGCATTCTTGCATAACAAATAACTATTAAACAGATTTTTTATTGTATGGAAAAATAAAATTACACTTTCACCAAAGTTTTTGGACAGTCTTTGAGAAGAAAGTCACACGAAAATACAGTATTTAGGCTTATGAACAACAAGTGATAGAAAAACAGCGCTGAACGCTGAACGATGCTGAAAACGAGCATTATATCTGACGATAATGGTCTTCGGAAGTCGAGGATCGAAATTGAAAATTATCTCTTTCATCTCTACACAAATCACTGATATTAGAATTCCTGATTGACAAAGTGTAATTTACTTTGCGAAGCTTTGTAAACTTCGAGAGATACTGCCCGCTAAAAATGTGAACTTTGATTCGGTTGTAAACTCAAGAGTCGCAGGCTCTATATACTTTGAATCCACGTTGGGTTCGAGTGATTTTACCCATTTTCCGTCATGGAAAGTTCGTGATTTTAGCGACCAAGTTTGACGAAGTTAGGCAAGTTGCTTCAAGAAATTTGTCCAAGAGTTATGGTTGAATAGGCGAGAGTTTACGTTCTTTGTTAGGAACCCGGACTTTAAAACATTACTTAGATAAAATAACAGTTTTGCTTTAAAATCCAGCATAATTAAAACGTATTTTACTTTTGCAAATAAATATATTTCAAAATGTAACAAGTTTCAAATGAATGAGCATTTTTTTTTCTACGTAGGTATATACCTACCTATTCAGTTTTGGTTTAAAAATTTGAACCGAATTTGCTAATAGTCTACTATTAGAAAAACTTTACTGCCTTGCAATAAAGTGTTCGGCAACTGCTAGAAAAATAATGCATTATGTCACTCAATCTCAAGACTTTATGAAAATTCAAATTATTGATTGCTATAATGAAGGTACCTACATTTTTACGTTATGGTATAACATGCTTGCTTTGATATCAAAGATGTCTGTTAATAATGTAAACTACAAAGGCACGTAAAACCTTTGTAGTCTGTAACAGATCTAATAGATTACTGTTCCGTGCCATGATGCTTATGGCCCAGTTTCTGAGTTGAGAATTTTACTAAGCACATACTTACGTATCGCTCTGTCACGCTCTTTTGTGAGAAATCTGCAGAGACAGGACGATACTTACCCATTTGCTTAGCAAAATTCTCAACTCAGAAACCGGGCCTATAATTATCTATTACACTTTTAGATTGTGCTTTTAGTTTGGGTTTTCCATTAAATTACCTTTGGACAATAAACGGTACATTTATTTGGAATCGTCATCAATACATATCAGTTTCTGTTATCCCTAATCATAGACATAGGGCACTCAAAATGGTTTTCCATTCTGGCCGATTTTGCATAATTCTCTAGCTCGGATATGCTCATCCCGAGACTGTTTTCTTCCTGTTTTTCACTGATTGACGCCAGGTACGGTCGGCCACAATCTCAGATACCCCATGGCAGCTCTTACCGCGCGCGGCATAAGGGCGCCAATCGAACAAAAAGGGGTATCTGAGACTGTGACTGTACCTAGACTGTACCGACTGTACCTAGTTTTAGGGCGTTTAGGTAGTTATAGTAATCGAAACCGACTCTCGTCATTAAGAATGACTAGCCTTAGTACCGTGCGTTTGAGAATCATAAGATTATTCAATGATAAAACTTAAACTTTCGTGAGCACTGCACATTTTTCTATTAATTACTAGTGAGTAAAACCGTGATTTAATAGAAAAATAGAAAAATTATTCAATGAAATTTTTCCCTCCGAATTCTTTCAGTTCCGCAAAAAGGAAAGTCAACTAAGTCCGCGAAAATATTTTAACAAATTAGTCTCTTGGAAGAAAAGAGGCTCTCAAGGCAACACAATTTAATTTTTTGTGACGCTTTGAAATGGAACCTTCTAAAATCAAATGAGGGCTACAATTTCAGTTGGCGCCAGTGTCGAGGAAGTAAAGTTAGTACGTAATAAAAATGACTTTAATTGAAATCATATTTAATACCTACCTTAAAACTGTACTAATAAAACACATCGATTTAGCCTCGTTTTGTTCGGAAAAAGAAAACACAATTTTGTCAGATGTAGGGTATAGGATTTATTTCTACCATTTTGCTAAAAGAAAAAAATACATGCAGCCAAATATTTTATATCTAGCAGTCCCAATTAGCCCCACAATTCCCAATAACCCCACTTTACCGTTATCTTTGGGTATCTACATCTTTTCTCGGATCTTTAACTTTGGAACAATTTTTACCCACCACCAATCTATCGGTGTCCGTACCTCTCACATAAAACTTGCTGGTATTTGACAGTATGCTATAACATGGAACCATTTGGCATCGAACGGGTGTTTTAAACGATAAAGCATCGCCTAGCGCGAATACAGGGAGCCTGAGTCTGCAACGCAAGGGTGCCAAAATGGGCTTCCAGTTGATAGCTTCAATTACGATTTATTAATGCTGTCCGTCCTTTTAATGTTTTTGTAGCACAGAAAATAATATTCTGATTCTAATGGTCCGTTTTCAACTGACAGTTAAAAGCTGAATTCAAAGCCCTTGGTAGATAGCGCTCATAGGCTTGGCCATACAAGAACCGGGATGTGGCTGTCTTACACAGATTAATAATATCTTCAGAAAAAGTTAAATTTGACAGCCGTGAAAATGGCTCATTCTAGACTTCCAGAGGATTCGTTCGCTGGTTGTAGGATAAAAACGAGGAAACCTTCTACTGGGACGCCATCGACACGCCGCACCAGGAAACGCGAATCCGCTTCCTGGGGGTCTACCGGCTAAGACGAAGCCGATTACCATTGGCGAAAATCGAAGTTCGATTTTTGAATAAGTACTGCCACCCAGTTCATTTTACTGCCACCCAGTAAATTTTTCATAAATCGAACTTCGATTTTCGCCAATGGTAATCGGCTTTGTCTTAGCCGGTAGACCCCCTGTGTTAACATAAAATAGTGGCCTTTATGTTGATTTAGTCATAAAGTTTGGTCTACGATAGATATTTCCTACTGCCGAGGAATAAAAAAAAATCAATTGACTGAAATTGGGGATTTTACGTTCAAGTCGCTTTATGAAAATTTTAAAGTCCCTCTCTTTTCAATGCGCTTTCACATCATCATCATTATACAGGGTGTTAAAAGACCGCCAACAGACCCGAAAGGTACGCATACTACACACCAAAACAAAGTACTATTGCTGGGAAATAATTTTGTTTATTGGGCTTATAATTTTGGAATTTTTTTTATCGCGTAATGGAAGTGTAACGCAGAGATATCATATTGTGCAAGTGACATAAACTTACGCTACTCATGCTCGAGGTGCCGTTGTTAAGAATACATTGCGGGTTGCAATTATGCCGCAGTTGTGCCCGCGACTTCGTATGCGTTTTTACGCATTTGACATTTAATTTAAATTCGACTGTGGAGGAAAAGTCAAACCCCCGACCAAAAAAGAGGGGTGTTATAAGATTGACAGCTTTGTGAGTGTGTCTGTATAAGTGTTTATGACGGTGTGTCTGTCTGTGGCACCGTAGCTCTTAAATGGGTGAACGATTTGGAAGTTTTAGGTTTATTTTTTATTTGAAAGCAGGTTTTCTAGCGAATGTTCTTAGTTATGTTTTGTCAAAATTGGTTCAGCTATTTATTACATATGCTTATTCGAAGCTAAATTGTCGGGAGTATTTTAATAGTTATTATTTCTTAACTTGCGGTAGCAGGGCTCAAAAGAAAGCAATAGAATAAAATAGAATAAAAACCCTAATCTAAACAATACATTTATAAATTTAATAATAAATATATATTGTTTACATTAAGGTATCGCCCGTGATAAGATACCAGGAAGCTTAGCATAAGAATTGCTTAGGAAGTAAAAGGGTTTATATGTATCTCCCTCGACGTAGAGTGGGATAGATAAAGTTATAAGCCCATAGATAAGGTCTTACTCATTCTCATGCTAAGCCAGCAAGTAAAGCATACGGCTAATAATTCGGTCTATCCAGCTCAACGGTAAACAATAGTTATTTGTTATGCAAGAATGCAAAAATATTGTTTGCGGCGAGTGCTTGTATTGAATACCGAGCGGTGTTAAAAGACCGCCAACAAAGTGGGAGACCACATACAGGGTGCTAAAAGACCGCCAACAAAGCGGGAAACCACGTATTGTCCTCATCATAAGGAACATTTTTGCCCAAGGAACTATGCCTGGGAAATCAACGGTTTCCGAGATAAGGAGGTTCAAAGTCGGATTTTTCAAAACTTTTTTTTTGCAGAAATTTATTCAGTATCTAGTTCTTAAGAATCCCCTGAAGCTCTGCAGCCCTCTCGCCCGCACTTTTCAACATTTTAATTGATTGTAAGAAAATGATTAAACTTTGGACGATAAATATAGTTGCAGACATAGATAATAAAGCTATCGACATGTGGACACACTTTTGATTTCATATTCCTACTAATAATAAAATATCACAGAACTTCGGTTAAAAGTAGTAGTTCAGTAATATTTATTTTTTAAACTATAAATGTGAAATTTAAAGTATGTCTACATGTCGATAGCTTTATTATCTATGTCTGCAACTATATTTTATCGTCCAAAGTTGAATCATTCTCTTACAATAAATTAAAATGTTGAAAAGTGCGAGCGAGTGGGCTGCAGAGCTTCAAGGGATTCTTAACATACATTTTCAAGAAGCCATATCAAAATTATGAATATTTCTTACAAAAAACGACGTTAAAGTTGCAACCCGCAATGTATTCTAAACATCGGCACTTCAAGCTTAAGAAACATAATCTGATACCTACGCTTGCGCAATATGACTTCTGTGCGTTACACGTCCATTGCGTGAAAAAATATTTTTCAAAATTGTAACCTAAAAAACCAAAATCATTTCCGAACAATAATTTATCGAAAAAGTACTTTGTTTTGATGTCTAGTGGCTTTCGGGTCTGTTGGCGGTCTTTTAACACCCTGTATAGTTCTCATCATAACGAACATTTTTGCCCAAGAAACTATGCCTAGGAAATCAACGGTTTCCGAGATAATGAGGTTCCAAGTCGGATTTTTTGTTCTGGAAATAAATTTTTTTTTTCGTTATTTTATTCAGTATCACTTTATTAACATATCTTCTCAAGAAGCTATATCAAAATTATGAATATTTCTTACAAAAAATTAAGTTAAAATTGCAACCCGCAATGTATTCTGAACATTGGATAGCCTAGATTGTGCCCAGAACCAGGACTTATCACGGTCCTAAATTTGACTGAAAACTATTCAGCGGTATTCGCGTGATGAGGTAACACACAGACAGACAGACAGACAGACAGACAGACAGACAGACAGACAGACAGACAGACATAGACCGATTTTTTTGCATTTTTGTATTCAGTATAGTTTACTTAGTAACCCCTGCTAGTTTTTTTCTAAAAATATTCAATGTACAGAATTGACTTCGCTAGAGTTTTATTATAAGTATAGATTTATTGTTAATACAAAAAAAATATATCAATGTGTCAAAGTACTCTCCAAGCCTTTTTGTTAGATGTTAGATGTTATTAAAACCGAAACATCTTTTCAAAACGTTGGTGGCTTGGACCTTAGTTACAAAAGTTACAAAAGAGTTACATTTTCTTCCTCTGTAAAATATTTCCAAGGAGACTTTTCAACGAGCAACTTTTTGTGCAAAGAAAAGAAGCTTGGAAAATGCACCGCAAGTTTAAAATGTTGTAGGCTTTAATGCTTACCTACTATGGAATGAGTTGTACGGAGTCTAGACACGCTAACTCATTATTAAAACCCACTTAAAATGTGGCCACTTCACCCATAGTGTGGACTAACGAATGGTGACAGAGTAAACTGTGGAGAGGTGAGTAATAATTCTAAAACTTTGGTCTGTGCATCTACTCTACCTACGTAATGAGATGATTTATACAGCGTCCAGTGGCACCTTCACTCACACTAGATAGGGTGAAGAGACCACTCGGAGCTGCAGTGCCTGGGACATTGTTTTAGATGGAGTAGGCTAGCCCAGCACGTATCCTGACAGCTGAGTTGGCCTAGCCCACAATAAAGACAAGTCAATACGTGTGGCGCCAATTATTTCGCGGGTTTTCTCACGATGTTTTCCTTCACAAATATACGTAACTTTTAAAAAAACAAAGGAATAGGTACATGTCTGCACCGGGAATCGAACCTGGGTCTTTCGCTTCTGACCCAGTCTTCCTCGTCTTCGTCTTCGTTCTTACCCGTCTTTCCTGTGGGCTAGGCCGACTAAGTTGTCAGGAAGGTATAGGTGCTGGGCAAGCCTCATCATCATCATCATTTTCAGCCCACATTTGCCCACTGCCTTTTCCCCCTCACGCCATCCTACTCGGTCTCTAGCGGCACGCATCCACGGACCCTCTGTCGCCTTAGAGATGTCGTCTGTTCACCGGGCTGCTGGTCTGCCTACTGACCTTCGTCCCGTTCTTGGCCGCCACTCCATCACTGCCCTGGTCCACCTGCCATCCTCCCGCCTCGCCAAGTGCCCCGCCCAAGGGCAAGCCTACTCCATCTAAAACAATGTCTGCTGGGCAAGCCTACTCCATCTAAAACAATGTCTGCTGGGCAAGCCTACTCCATCTAAAACAATGTCCCAGGCACTGCAGCGCCGAGTGGTCTCTTCATCCATCTAGGGTGGCATTAATAGTCGTCGACACAATATCGAACTCAAGTAGGTGATCTCAGAAGACTATTAATACCACCCCTAGTGTGAGTGAAGGTAGATGAATCATCTCATTACGAAGATGCAAAGGCCTTTATTGTTTATACAACGTGTTACAAAACATCCTAACTCTTTTTCCAGGGTGTTACCTACTGGTCATAAGGATGTCAATTCCGTAAAAAAAAGTTGAAAAAAACAATTTTAATTTTATAACCTCAAAATAGATTTTTTTAATAACTTTTTTGTTTTTGGTATTAGCTCAAATTTGAAAATGTGAGTGTCTGTGTAGGTGCATTCGCATAGCCTTGAGTTGTTAAAACGTTGTGAAAGTCAATGTAAACAATATTAAAAAAATACTTTTCCTCCGCCACAGAATTCACATTTTATTTATTTAAAAATCAACGGAACGACATAGAGCAAAAAAAAAAATCTAGGTTGTGATGCCTATCACCGGGTGCTATTTCCATAAAAAAGAGTTAGGATATTTTGTAACACCTTGTATTTGGCTCCATGCATTTCCCTGTCCATTTCCCGAGCACGTAAGGCCTTTCATATCGGGTCTTGCAAATATTTTATGTCGTTGCCTACAACTGAATACTCAACCGCGAACCTGAGAGGGAAGTACACCTTTCCTCGGAGAGAGAGGGGGACAGAAGAGCGAGAAGGTTATTACAGGTATTAGGTCGTCATAACCTTGCAAGCATTAATTAGCATACATGAATAAGAGGGTAGATTAGGCGGAAAGACTCCGTAGCGAAGCCTGGGGCCTTAGCCTGTAACGCAATGGCCCGTTTTCAACTGACAGTTAAAAGCTGAATTCAAAGCCCTTGGTAGATGGCGCTCATAGGCTTTGCCATACAAGAACCGGGATGTGGCTGTCAAATAATTTTTTTTTTACTTTAGATAATATTTTGACGTTCAATGTAAATAATTTATTTATGGCATCTTGAATCTTTAATTTCGCTTACATAGATTAATAATATCTTCAGAAAAAGCGAAATTTGACAGCCGTGAAAATGGCTTATGCCTTGTAAGGCTTAGGCAATGACATTCTATTGGAATGTCATTGGGCTTAGGCCTCCCAGCAGAAGGACAAAACCGGGGTTTTCTCGTTTTTCTCCTACAACCAGAGAACTAAACCTCTAGAGTTAGAATCAAAATATTCTTTGCAGTACTAAAAAAACATTAAAATGACCTACGGCATTAATAAATCAGGCATAATTGAAGCTGTCAACTGGAGCCCATTTTGGCACCATTGCGTTACAGGCTAAGGCCCCTGAACGGAAGCGATGAGTGTAAATCAGTTTGGAAGGACCTTGGCGTAATTTATTAATGTTTTTAACCCTCGACCCAAAAAGAGGGGTGTTAGAGGTTTGACCGCTATGTGTGCATGTGTGTGTGTGTGTATTTGTCTGTCTGTGGCACCGATTTTGATATATATCGAACACTCGCTAGAAAACCTACTTTCAAATACTTAGACATTAAATTCGGTTCACCCGTTTATGAGCTATGTATGGTGACACAGACAGACACACAGACACTCTTTTCATTTCGGGGCTTAAATAGAAAACTACGGGTGTCTACACGTCGCGGTTATTAAAGAACAAATTTAACAAATTGAAGGTAATTTGAAAATCTAAAAATTTTTTGTTTCAAGCGTTACTAAAAATATATTCCCTGAGTCGGGGGTCACTGACAAACACAACACCCTGTACAAAAGATCCTAACTCTTCTTACAAGATAATGTGACGTTCCGTTAATTTTTTTATGAATAAAATGTTAACGCTGTGGCGGGAAAAAAGTATTATTTATATATTGTTTTCATTGACTTTCATAATGTTTTAACAACTCAAAGATGTGAAATGCAACCACATACACAAACATATTTTTTAAGCTAATACCAAAAACCAAAAAGTTACAAAAGAAATCAAGTTGAAATTCAAAAATTCAATGAAGTTATAAAATAAAAATTGTTTTTTTTCAACCTTTTTTTACAGAGTTGTCATCCTGTTGACCAGTAGATAACACACTGTAAAAAGAGTTATGATGTTTTGTAACACGTTGTATATTCGTATTTATATTCTTGCATCCGGGAAGTAAACACTTCCTAACTGGAGACTTACTAATTAGACTGGTATTTACGTGCGTGCTTGGAGTGTATGTGTGTTTGTTTGTATGTTTATTAATTGTCGCACAAACAGCCCCTATGTTCCAGAGATAATTAGTTTAGTCTGTACCGTGGATCTGAGGGCCCAATTCTCGGGATCTCGAATGCGACATTCTCAAACATTACTCCTGGGGCAAATTCTCGCTCAGGAATTTCGCATTCGACACATCTCGAAGGAAAAATCTCATTTGGCGGCAAATGTCATAAATGGGCTAAAGTCTGTAACGCAATGGCGTGTCGATAGGACAAAAACGATAGAATATAGCAGGACAAAACCAGGTTTTACTCGGTTTTCTCGTAAAACCAGCGAAATAGGAAACTATTAGAATCAGACAAGAATCAGTATATTCTTATTAACAGTCTTTCCTGTGGGCTAGGGCAATTAAGCTGTCAGGATGGTATAGGTACTTTATACTTATACTTTATTGCACACGAGAAAAAAATACAACATAAATTGCATACAGAAAAGTAGTGGTGTACATGGCGGACTTATTTCAGGAGAAATCTCTTCCAGTCAACCCTTGGTGTGGTGTAATGGCATGTGATAGCGGGAGGGGAAATAGTGCACAATAAGTAAATAAAATACATACTAACATGCATACTACGGTAAATATATAAAGATAATATATAAACAGTACTTATTTAAAGATCGTATACACTACATAATTAAATAAATACATACATATACTACAATATATATTATTATACTAAGCGTTTATGACGTAGAAAGGTAATACTCTTTTAGCTTAGCCTTGAAGGCGGCTACTGATGAACTTTCCCGTATAGCCTTTGGCAAACGGTTCCACTGCCGAGCAGCGCGCACAGTAAATGAAGCTGAGTAGAACTCAGTCTTGCAATCTGGTACCAGCAATGTTCTCCTGTCACACTCCCTCTGAGGCCTAGCACGGGGGGGCAGAAGCGAAAACCTCTGACGCAGGTATTGGGGGGCACTGGGGTTCTTAAGGATGTTGTATAAAAGTGACAACATATGCACGTTGCGGCGCATACGGATTGGGAGCCACTTTAACTGTCGTCTGAAGTCCGATACGTGGTCATACTTCTTGAGACCAAATATAAATCGTATAGCCAGATTTTGGAGTCGTTCGAGCTTTTCGACAACGGCCTCAGTCGCATCCATGAAACAGACGTCAGCATAGTCCAGCAGCGGCAACATGAGAGACTGAGCAAGTAGCACTTTTGTTCTGAATGGCAAGAAGAACTGAAGCCTTTTGAGAGAGTGGAACGAGAAGTGCATCCGTTTGCTGATCTCATTAACTTGCGCTTGCCAGGAGAAGGTGCAGTCCATAATAAGGCCGAGATTCTTCACCTTATCCGTGAAGGGGATAGTAACACTATTGTAGTTGACAGAGGGCAGCTGGTCCCAAGGTAAGCTATCTCTCAGCCGTTTGCTGCCAAACACAATGGCCTGCGACTTCAACGGGTTGACCAGAAGACCGAAGTCTTGTGCCCAATCCCGGATAGCAAGCAGGTCATTATTTATGGCAGCGAACGCTGCTACCGCGTTTTTTAGTTTAGCACTCTCGTCATTAGGGTCGGATCCAGCATCGAAGTGTCGGTAAATCTGGAGGTCATCGGCATAGAGGTGGTAGTTTGACGAAAGGGCGTGGGTGATCTCATTTATGAATATGGAGAATAACAGAGGTGAGAGGACTCCTCCCTGAGGGACACCCGCCCTCAACTCACACCAGGCCGACGATACCTCATCAATACAGACACTCTGCTCACGTCCACGTAGGTATGAGCTGAACCACTCCAAAACAGAAGAAGAGATGTTGCAGGAGCGAAGAATGCCAAGTAAAATGTCAAAGTCAACGGAGTTAAACGCACTGCTGAAGTCAAGTAAGGTAACGAGTGTCAGTTGTCTGTTGTCCATAGCCAGACGGATGTCGTCAGTCACTTTAACCAGAGCACTCACAGTGCTGTGGAAGGGACGGAAACCAGATTGGAAGGGACTCAGGAGATCGTTTTTGTCGAGAAAGCAATATAGTTGAGTGTGTACTTCGTGCTCAATAATTTTGGACAGGATAGGTAGAATCGAGATAGGACGAAATGGTGAGAACAGGACGGGATTCGATATTTTTGGTAAAGGTATAACCTGAGCCTTTTTCCAAGCGGAGGGGAAGGAGTTGGTGGATAAGGAGAAGTTGCAGATGTGAGTGATGGTAGGTACAACATAGTCTAGAATAGGTAGCAACATGTCACGACTCAGACCATCGCTACCCACTGCTTTAGTAGTTATAGACAGAAGGCGCTTTTTAACACTACCCTCACTAATCTCACGAAAAGTAAAAGGGTCGCAATCGGGTAAATGTTTTTGGGCTAGACGTGAGAGTGAAGTAGTTTTGGTCAGGCTGTCAAGTAACACAGGAGGAGTCGAGAAGTGAATGTTCAGTGCGTTATAGTCAATGGTCTTAGAGAGTGGTTCAGTGGATTTTCCAACACCCAGCGTCCTAAGGAACTTCCACACCTGCGGAGGTGAAAGTTGGTTGATGGAAGAATGCACGTGTTGCCGCTTCGCATCCCTGCAAAGCCTGTTGCATCGGTTACGGAGAGCTTTATAAGTAACCATTGATTCCGAGGTATGATGCTTCTTATACTTATGCTTGGCGCGGTCCCGTTTGGCCATTAGATTTTTTATCGCCGGAGTCAACCATGGAGCAGGAAAGTGCTTGACTCTAACCTGTCTGAAGGGAGCGTGTAAATCGTAGATGCGTGTGAGAGTAGATATAAACAGCTCGACCTTATCATCGATCGTCTTGGCGTCCAGAATCACAGACCAATCAAGTTTACCAAGGTCTTCCTTAAGGCGATCTACATCCATATCTCTGAAGTTCCGCTGCAGTATGACTTTACTACGACGCTTCGGAGGACGACACTTGTAGGACACGTATAAGAGGTCGTGGTGAGAGAAAGGTGCCGTCATTTGACCGTGGGCACAAACGGATCTCGCTTTCGAAACTATTATCAGGTCAAGCAGAGTAGGAGAACTGTTAGGGGGGTGATGCGTAGGTGAAAGCGGGAGAATATGGAGGTCCAACGAAGAAGTTATGGAATTGAGAGATTTTGAACGAGAATCATCCAATAGTAGGCACGTATTAAAATCTCCCATTATGATTATTTGGTCGTACAAAGGCCTAAAATTGGTCATAAGAGCTTCAAACGCATCAAAGTAACTAAGACTACGATTGGGACTGTAAGTGATACCTAGAAGAATTTTGGAACTATGTAAAGATACTTCGACAAAAAGATATTCAAAGGATGTTTTATAAGGGACAGGACATGCACTCTGAGCAATGACGGTGCATGGAATATTGCTGCGCAGATACAGACAGACCCCGCCACCGACAGTGCCAATTCTGTCGTTACGAAAGAGTCTGAAGCCATGAAGAGGAAACAGTGTCGAGGGAAGAGAAGGGGCAAGCCATGACTCCGTAACAAAGATGCCATCAATCTCCTGATTAGTGAACGCGGTGAGAAAGTCTGTGTAATGAGCATAAATGCTCTGAGCATTTATATGCACCAGGTTAAGATTGGGCGACTTGGACGGAAACGCAGACTGTAATTTTGTGTGAAGTGGGGCACCATTATCCAAAACTGAATCATCATCATCACTGTGCGCACTCTCAAAGTCATCAGAGGAAGAGCAAGAAAAAAAATCATAATCAAGAGGGATATTGTCAGACATAAGCCGGAATACAATAAATAATAATAATATAATAAAATAATATAAGTACAGTACTTATATAAAATATAAAAGTATATAAGGTATGTACTTAGGTATGTAAATACCTAACAATATAATAATTTAGATATAGGTTCGATAAACTCTAAAGAGTAACCTAACCAAGGGCTGGCTAGCCGACATTACTTTTTAAACATACATTTTCAACTTGTTCACAAACATAACAGCAGTTCACAAACATAATCTGGAAAAAAGTTAACGGAAAATTCGTAAATTTAATCTTGATGGCAAAATAATAGCAAAATAGAACGCAACCAAAATACCGTTTCGCGACTAAGTAAAATAACCGTTTAAAATAACACTCTGTGGCGCGCTCGTCGCTAACCTGTGATATTTGTCAGTTTGACAGCTTTGGTTGACTTGCTTGACTTGACAGACAGGTGAACAAAATTAAATGTAAAATTGTAAACAGTAGAAGAAATCAAACTACCCAAGTTGAAACAAAGAAAAGTGTTACATTACACTGGTTTACTGCGCGCAGCTCGAGTGGATCTTACTACTTTGGTAGCGGGTTTTTCCTTAGGGGCCGGCTTATTCTTCAGTAAGGTTTCGGCGACTGAAGCTAAGGGAAACTTCTTTGTGAGCCCCTGCAACTCGTCCATGGAAGCGATCTTCTTACGGCTCTTGTCAGGGCACAGAATGACCACCATCCCATCCGTCGACCAGCAATTAGCCATCCCAAAGTGCTTCCTGGCAGCAGAGTACACATCCTGCCTAGTTCTTGTTAAAAACTCGGACGCAGATATTGGGGAGCCTTTCAGAGAAGTCTTTGCGCTCCAGACCTCGCCTCTCACTCTAAGTGAAGTAAAACGGACAAGAACTGGTCTACTTCGGTTGCCGTCCTTCTTTGATCCCAGTCGATGACAGACCTCCACAACAGATGGATCGTTGATCGGCAGCTTCATCTGGTCACCGAGTACGCCGAATACCTTCTTGTGAATGTCTTCATCACCTTCCTCGGGAATCCCATGAAGCAGAAGGACCTTACGTCTCGCATAGGTCTCCTGTCTGTCCTGAGCCGCCGCAAGAACATCCACCTGCAGCCTCAGAGCGGCGAGCGTTGCCAATACGAAGTCCTTGAAGACTTGGTAATCGTCACTTGGAGTGACTGGCACAGCAGCACTGGACACAGAAGCGCCGGACACAGGAGCAGACTGCTTGGAGACACGCTGCTCGAATTGTTGCATTCGTGAAGTGAAAGTTTCTGTGATATCCTCCAGCTTCCTGTTTAACTCCGCGAAGGTGTCCATGATGTTATGTAACTCAAAGTGTAACTCACAGAAGTCAGTATCAGTGTGACAAAGCAATGTCAGCGGGCACAGCTGAATAAGGTCAGTCCAATAACATAAATATTATGTAATTTCTCCTTTAAATGTAATTTTAATTAAATATTTAATGGGAGCTAAAAATTTTGGTATGTCACTTATTTCTCTGCCTACCCGAAAAAAGAAACTGGGCAAGCCTACTCCATCTTTAACAATTTCCTAGGTTGACATAAAAGCAGCTACATTTTACAAGGAAAAACTACCTTTTAGCAATTCAGAATACTCAGCATTACCCGGAACAAGGTTATTAAATAAAGTTAACGCAGCAAAAAAGAAAAGTAAGAGCCCTCGCCCACGCCACTTTTGTAGCCATGCGATCGCGCATTTCGTAAACGCGCAACAGCATCGCTACCAACGCGCTTTATTCGCATTTGCAACGCGCTACAGAAGCGATGCCATCGCGATATAGCACCGCGACTGTATCGATGCAAACACGCGACCGTGTCGGACGACATCGGGAGAAATAAAAAAGAACAAATAAAAAAGAATTTTTAAGAGACCTTAAACATCTATTAATCTAGAAGTTATTACAGTATTAATGAATATTTAGATGATAAAATTAATAAGTTTAATTTTGTGTGTAGCACTAACTTTTGTTATTTATCTAAAATGTAGGCTTTAAAACAAAAATAACAAAATGATATTCAATATTTATAGTAGATACGAAAAAAAAAAATGTTCCTAGGTATTAAATACCAGCCTAGTTTTAAGATAAAAGATCTCAAATAGGTAACTACCTAGTTTTAAGATATTTCTTTTACCTAGCTTTTAAGTTTTGCTGTGCCCGACAGGGTCCATAGAGTTCCTCACACGCTCGCTGCTCACATGTAACAATGTTATTTAAGATCTTATACACTTATGGTTGCAATAAAGTATTGAGTATTGAGTATTGAGAGAACGGAGGAAGGGTGGCGCGCGAATCGCGTTTGCATCGCGTCTGAAGCGCGACTGTATCGCGTTTGCATTGCGACTGAATCGTGGTTGCGGTGGGCGAGGGCACATAATATTATAGCTAGCAACTGTATCGATGCGAACGCGCGACAGCATCGCTACAAAAAGTCGCCGCGGGCGAGGGCTCCAAGTCGCAACGAGCAAGAGTTTTATTTACACACAGAAAAGTAAAGCTGTTGAGTCCTTAACTTTCCATTTTGCTGAAAGGATTTTTATGGTTCGCGGGGCGCAGTCAGACTTAATACCGGGGTCGGGACTGCACGGGATGAAATAGAACTTTTCGCCGGGAAATCTGGGACGAAAAGTTGTACACATTGATAAAGGAGGTTACCCTTGACGCTATTGCGTTCATATTGACAATTGACGAAGTTTTTAAATAAAATTATCTTTGAATTTGTATATTCATGCTTTGATTTTATACAAGGTGTTGTTTTGTAAAGTAACACCCGACTCAGGGGTAATTATTTACACGATACTGAAGAAAAGAAAAAATGAAAATATGTAAGTGAAAAATACTAAAAAGTCTTTAAATTGTTGCCTGCGCTCTACTGTTAAAAGACCGCCAACAAAGCGGGAACCCACAGATTTTCTGCATCATAATAAACATTTTTGCATAAGAAACCATGCCTGGAAAATCAACGGTTTCCGAGATAATGAGGTTTAAAGTTGGACACATTTTTTTTTTAATTAATAGAACCAGAATCGTATAATAAAAAAATTCCCAAATGGTTAGCTTGAAATCCTGAATTCCTAGAATCCTGTATCCAATCTCTAGAAAGCCAATGAAAACTGGTTGTAAATTCCGCGCTTGGAATGGATTTCTATGCAATTCTTTGATGCACGCTCTCAGTAATTTTATTTTATACCGAAACGGCCAGTCGGGCATTTGCCCATACTTTTGTACTATAACGTAGAACGAAATAAAAAAACGACCAAGTGCACACTCTCAATTTTTTAATTTTGTAGCTATACTTATTTTGTTCATAATATTTTTTTCATGACAATGAGACAATATTATTTTTATTATTAAAAAAACAGCATTAATTCAGCTGATTATAAGATTTGCTCAAACTACTTACAAATTTTTCGGCCAGTAACCACTGAATTTTCGAGCAAAAAAACAAATCAGCTTATTTATAATAATTGTTGTTATGTGGTATCGGTGCTGGGCAAGCCTACTCCATCTAAAACATTGTCCCAGGCACTGCAGCGCCGAGTGGTCTCTTCACCCATCTAGTGTGAGTGAAGGTGCCACTGGACGCTGTATAAATCATCTCATTACGTAGATGCAAAAGGCCTTAGTTTTTTTTTTTATGTGGTTTAGAACAATGAAAATAATACAACTTTACTGTCGTGAAACGAAAATTGCTGAATAAAAATATCTCATTCCAACTCTTAGGCTTAAGAAGGCTGGAAGCTCATTTCTCGGCAACTGTATACGCTTCTATAATAAGATCCCAACAGATATCCTAAGTTTACCAGATTCAAAAAATGTGTAAGGCACACCCTGTGCCAAAAGGCCTATTACAGAATAGATGATTATCTAAATGACAAAGAAGTCTGGCACTAAACCAGTTCAGCGCACGATCACCGCACTGACCAATGTGTTATTTTTTAAGTACCTACCTGCATTACAATAGTTATTTGTTATGCAAGAATGCAAAATTATTGTTTGCGGCGAGTGCTTGTATTGAAAACCGAGCTAGCGAAGGTTTCTAAAATTGAGCCACGAGCGTAGCGAGTGGTTCAAAAAAAGAAACCTGAGCGTAGCGAGGTATTCAGAAGCACGAAACGCAAATAATATTGCATTCGTGCGAAACACAAAACTTTTCATCTCACAGAAGCGAGGAAATGATTTTGTTAGCCAAGCGGGAAAAACTATATAATAGACAACTACTTACAGGCAAAACAGGTGAGTCAAATAAGTTCCCTTTAAAAGCATATTTTACTGTAGTTACGGCTGCCGCACTAAAGTTTTGAGCTTCGTTGGTATTAAAACCATTCGTTTTATTAATAATTTCCTGAAGTTTATTTATCCAGACACAAAAATAATGTAAATAAAAGAATGTTTTTTTTTCCGGGTACATTCTGAACTTTTACCATATAAAATAAAAATTTGTAGGAGATAAAAAATGAAATTAGTAATATCGTTGGAAAAAATGTATTTAACAAACCAAAACATAATTATCTATTTGATAAAACAGAAGCGAAGCATTTTTTTTTATTTACTGGTATTAAAAATAAATATAGTGTACAAAATATTGAAAAGACTATAAGAAGAAACCGCGTTTCTGAATGTTCTATTCCGTGACTTTACCTTTTTAAAAGATCCTTATGCCCCATTTACATTCACAGTTTTGTATAGAGAATGGGTACGAACAATCACTTTCGCTGAAGTACGCGTTTAAACGAACTATGAATGAGGATCTTTTTTCGGTCGGGATCTGGCATCTACTTAAACGGCCAGTGTTTTTTTCTTTTTCAACACCATAGGGCGCGGGGAAGACTTTCCCGGCGTCGCGTTCAAATTTCGAAGCGCACTAAAATGCAGATAGTTTAAATCCGGCCTTTACACGATCGTAAGTTACTAGTAACAGCAAACTTTCCGAGCATGGGAGATGAAAAATGTATTATTGTAACATTTTTTACTTTAGATAATATTTTGACGTTCGATGTAAATAATTTATTTATGGCATATTGAATAAAACATTTGAATCTGAATCTGAATCTGAATCATTTTAGCTACAAACTTGAAAAAAAAAATGAATATTTGGTATTTCTCTCCAAGTTACTTTCAACTCGCTAGGAGTAGATTGATAAGGCTCTTAGAATCACCGTACGTCCAAAAGACCCCAGTCTCCATGAGAAATATTCCCGATGCGCTGCGAAAATACAATTTGAGTGTCAGAGGGACCCGCGACTTATTGAATTGAGTTTAGAGGAGAGCGGCGTCGCTCGGAATCCGATTTTGAGTTTAGACCCATTCGGATCGACAACGCGGCGCGAGAAAAACCTTGTCTCGAACTAAAAAGCAAGAAACTAGTCTCAAAGTATACTTCTCTTCTACTAGTTTCTTGCTTTTTAAGAAATATCGACCTTTTGTATGCAGGGTTTGTTAATTCGACCAATTCGGAAGGCAAAGTTTTTTGTTCGAAAGTCCGTTATTGGCTTAATCTTATCTTTAGACAATATTGAGAAACTAATTTCAATATTTTTTATTTTGCTTCAGTATTTTTGTTTTTATGCGCTAAAATGTTTTGTTACTATGACCGCCAACAGTATGCAGACCGTCGCGTGAAGGTCATAAAACCGTATCTTTGAAACGTTGTAAAATCCAAACTACTGAACCAAAATAAAAAATATTGAAATTAGTTTCTCAATATTGTCTAAAGATAAGATTAAGCCAATAACGGACTTTCGAACAAAAAACTTTGCGAACCGAATTCCCTTTAGGAGGATATAGATTTCTAACTATTTCTAACCAATTTCACCCAATAATGCCCAGTCTCAAAATTGACCGTTTCGGAGATAATTGAAAAATTGCTTAATGTTATCGTTACTTTTTTTTTTATCCGGCACCCATAACACAGGTCTAGCCTGGAGGCTACCAGTGTACCGCAGTGTACCAGTATACCTTTTTTTTGTCATTCGTAGTTGCCGAATACGGTCGGACTCATACAAATATGAGAGGATACACTTTTCGTAAAATACTACTCCTACAACTTTAAAAAGGCTAGGGGCGCTATCCCGCGCACCAAAACTCCATTTACCCAACCATCATGAGATAAAAAAGCCTACAAACAGAAAAAGCAGGGAATATAAGCACATTTCTCATGTATTTCCATGTCTGCTTGGGAATTCGGCAAACAAATGCGCCAATCCCACTGGCAACTCCGGTGGGAACCAACATTGGAGGACGGTCGGCGGGTGAAGTCATTCCTCAGCTTCAAAACCATTGCACGCAAAGTAATAAAATAACTCAGTGATCTCAATGATCTCATTAATTGTAACTTCTTTATAATTTTTATCTAGTTTTATGATGAATACAATACAATATAGTAGCTACAGCTACGTACTTAATTAATGTTATTCAAGTATTCAAGTATGAAAGTTTATGTCATTGTTATATGATTTTAGTATGTAAGTAAGATTTGATATTCACTCTAATAATTCAACTTTATAATACCTAATAATTGATTATTACGAATGTTGTGTAAGCCTATAATTGGCATCCTTATCAGACCAAAAACCATGTCCCTAATTATAATTTTAATGTTTATTAAGAATTCTGTTGGCTTTCCTAATTTAATAAATAAAATAAAATCTGGGGACAAATTCTTGGGAATCTCGAATTCGACACATCTCGAAGGAAAAATCTCATGTCATGAGACTAATTCACGGGGATCTCGCATTCGACACATCTCGAAGGTAAAGATTACCGAGAATTTAACCACTGAGCTAGGGCCTAAGCCTGTAACGCAATGGTTTGCTGGGCTGGCTGGAAGAAATTTCTATAAAAATAAGTCCGCCCTTGTACATAATGTCACATCTCTGTTATTTAAGTATATCTTTCTAAAATATTTTCCTAGGCTTGCACAAGCACTATACACTGGGCATAGTGAATTGCCCGCGCGCAGAGAAAAATGCACAAAATCGATTACTGTATCAAATACACTAAACAAATTGAAAATGTTCACATATCAAACCCTAGAATTAGGTAAGACCTATCTAAAACTGCCAGTTTCGTGTTGACATTCATAAGCGCCATAATAAAACGAGTATTAAATCCGTTAAAAATTGTGTTTAAATTATATATCTTTTTAGTTTTTGTGCAATAAAGTGTAACAAAAAAAAAAGGTGCCTAAATGGGCCCTAGTTGACGACTTCAATTACGATTAATAATGCTGTCGGTCCTTTTAATGTCTTTGCAGTACAGCAAAAAATATTCTGATTCTAAATTCTAGAGGATTAGTTCGCTGGTTGTAGGAGAAAAACGAGGAAGCCCCGGTTTTGCCCTTCAGCTGGGATGCCATCGACATGCCATTGCGTTACAGGCTAAGGTCCCTGCTTTTTAAGAGGAAAGTACCACATCCACTAGCGCCGATAATGAAAAAAAATCATATCTTCTTTCTTGATGCGTTTTTTGCTAAAAACTTTTGACTTGTGCGGGATTTATTCGTAGGTTCTAAAATCTGAAATCTAGACTTAAATCCTTAAAATAGTTTAGCCTAGGGGTGCTCATTTGACGGTTCGTTTTTTGCAAAAAAAAAAACGCATCCAAAAATAGATAATGTTTTTTTAGGTCCTTGCTCTTTAAAAAGAGTTAGGACCTTTTGTAACACTTTGTATAATAGTGAATAGGTGTTTTTTTTACATTGTGCCATCACGCCTCGACCGAACTATAGGCTTGAAGAGCCCCTGTGTATTGCCAGAGTCTGATTGCTTCGGCTCGAGTTTCGCGTGTTTTATCGCCGGTGTTCCGTTATCTCTCTCTCTCTACGCGGCGGTAATTTTGGTATTTATCTCTGACACCTTGTATAATGAGGGCTACCGTTTTAGTACTCTCTAGTTGGCGCCACTGTCGAGTAAGACCATGAAGTACCTAAAGCTCTTAAAATTAGATATTTCTTAAAAAAATGTTTTTTTATGCCGACTGTTTTATGTCCCACTGCTGGGCAAAGGCCTCCCCTCATGTCCTCCACTCTTTTCTATCTGGGGCCACCTCTTGCCACCCCGGTAAAAAGGTTCCGAGATCGTCCATCTCGGCCTTGGCCTGCCAGTGTGAAGGTGCCACTGGACGCTGCATAAATCATCTCATTACGAGGATGCAAAGGCCTTAGTTTAGTTCTAGAAAGTCAAGTGTCTCTAGGCGCGGTGGTCTGTCTGAAAGTAGGTATAATGAAGAAAAAAATGGTTCTAAAAAAAATTTGTGTACCTACTATCTACCAAGATTTGCTTTAAATCTCCCAGGCATGGAAAACGTAGGAAAGAAGGGCACCAACCAGGGGCTTTAACGCAATGGCGGGTCGATAGCTAGTAGAAGGACTAAACTGGGGTTTCCTCGTTTTTCTTCTACAACTGACGAACTAATCGTCTAGAATTGGAATCAGAATGTTCTTTGCTGTACTACAAAAACATTAAAAGGACAGACAGCATTAATAAATCGTATTTAAAGCTGTCAAGGAGCCCATTTTGGCACCATTGCGTTAAAGACTAAGGCCCCTGGTGGTCTGATGCGGTAAAAACAGGGGCTGGAGGAACCATTTACCAGGCGTCGGCTCTTTCACCCAGTTCCCGCTTGACGTTGAATTACGGGACACCCTGTATAATTATGTATCTTCACTCTCCATCATCATCATTATATTATATTTAAGAGTTATCCTCTTGTCGGTGCAGCATTCTCCATGCACTTCGATCACAGGCCAGTTCCTTCACTCTCCATCAACGAAGGTATAAATAAAGACATCGGTGAATAAACTAAATTCTTCAAGTGATCTCATAAAGGCTTTAACCCAGTTTCGTCAAGCTTACCCGGGTTAGCGTTCGTGGTGTGAAACGGCCCTAACTCTCGTCCGGGTGTTACGTAAATTACCCGGTCTCGGTGTGCGCTAAGCCTTATTTAGTTTGCATAACGTTTAATTGGTTTGGAGATTTCCTGCTACATTGCCTGGTTAGCGTTGGGCTGGATAATTTTATTTGTTTAGGGCTGATTTCGCCATTGAAGAGTATAGGGTTAGGTATTTGAGCCCACGTTTAAAAAAACTAAGGCCTTTTGCATCTACGTAATGAGATGATTTATACAGCGTCCAGTGGCACCTTCACTCACACTAGATAGGTGAAGAGACCACTCGGCGCTGCAGTGCCTGGGACATTGTTTTAGATGGAGTAGCCTTGCCCAGCACCTATACCATCCTGACAGCTTAGTCGACCAAGCCCACAGGAAAGACAGGTCAATACGTGTGGAGCCAACTGAGCCGCGGGTTTCCTCACGATGTTTTCCTTCACCGTTAGCGAGTGGCATTGCTACTACAAATTCACAAATGTACGTAACTTTGAAATTAAACAAAGTCATAGATACATGCCCGCACTGGGAATCGAACCGGGTACCTCTTGCTTCAGAGTCCACTGTTCTACCCACTAGACCACCACCGCTTTTACGTTTAAAAACAGGTGCAGAAACTTTGGATACTAAAGGGTTTTTTTTTTCTCGATAAAGGGTTACCCAATTTCTTTCACGTCATAGTCACAGTAAAAACGGTCACTTGTGGGGGGTCACTGGGGCCCAAGTGAATAATTAGACAAATAGTAAAAATTGAATTTTACCTTCTATTTTTCTACAGTTTCTTATAGTACCGACCTAGCCTCTTTAAAACATAGCCAAGCGGTTATGAAAAAGGCAAAGGATCTAGATCCAAAGCACATAATTAGATAAAAGTTTGTATTTTAGACTATAATTATATTTTTAAATATTGTTATAATAAGTTAAAGAAATCCACTCGCGGGACAGTACAGGGACTATAAATTAATATATTATTATATTTTTAAAAAAAGTCAACTAAGCAAACCGTCCCGAGACAAGGTAGGTAGTTAAGGCATTTTGAAAAAAAAAAATCTGTAAAAATTAAATTGCTCTTTCACCAAAGTCGTCGCTGTATAAATTTTCTGTCCTATATGCGAGACCTGACTTTGTCTAAGGAGTACAAGATTGATATAGAATATTTCCACGCTTCTAAGGAAAGATTTCTCTTCTCTATTCTTGTGGTAACGATTTCCTAGAAGGAATTTATTAGATTTGCATCTCCAGTGAAGCTCGCGAAATGGATCTTACCACTAGCATCCACTATGTAGAGATTGAATTTACAAACTGAATGTAGAGTGGACTGTATTATTGTTTTCAGAATAAACGTGTCTAAAACCAAGTCTTGAGTTTTTTTTTTATGTGGTAAGGTTTAGTATATACACAAGTGTGACCATGTCACCTTCGTAAGGTACCTACACTATTATTTAATTTTATAACTCAAGAACGGCTGGACCAATTTTTAAGATCTGTGATTTGTTGGATTTGTCTCCGCCCCGAATAGAAGAATAACTTTACTATTATAACTACTAAATAAAAAACAGACGCACAGACAGAGAGACAAACACACACACACATACATACAGAGGTCAATCTTATGACACCCCTTTTATTGGGTTGGCCATAACATGACAAAGTTACGGGCAAAATAAAATTAAAAGAGAACTTTTTCTTAAGTCGGTTCCCGTAAATACCAAAATCTCACGTTGTCGAATAGAAAGAATTCACCTGGGGCCTTAGTCTGTAATAAAATAGTGCCAAAATGGGCTCCCAATAGACGGCTTCAATTACGATTTATTAATTCTGTCGGTCCTTTTAATGTTTTTGTAGCAAAGAATATTCTGATTCTAATTCTAGAGGATTAGGTGCTGGTTGTTGGAGGAAAACGAGGAAACCCCGGTTTAGTCCTTCTACTGGGACGCCATCGACACGCCATTGCGTTACAGACTTAAGGCCCTGGTTCAAATAACTTTCCGTATTTCAATGTGGTCGGATCACGCACGGGCCAGCACACATAATATTATGTAAATTGACTAACCAATTTGGAGCTGAATTTGTGACTTGTTAGCATTCAATTGTCGTCAGTAAATTGATTTAAATTATTATTGCTCTACCTAACAGATTGACTATGTATGGGTTAATCATATTTATGCAGAAATAAGTATTCAGCAGTCCACAGAGTGCTGGAACGTCCTTTAAAAACCAAGCATTGTCTCGCTTTGACTGTATTAATTACAGCAAGAGGTGTTTTGAAGTTCATCCTATTTTTTTTTATGACTCGGGTTATACAGATAAACGTATGTACAGTCGGCCACAGTCTAGGATATCCCATGGTTAGCTCTTATCACGCGCGGCATACGGGCGCCAATCGAAGAAAAAGAGGTATCCTAGCGTGTGGCCAGCTGTATAAACAGGGTGTTAAAATACCACCGACAGACCCGAAAGGCACGCATTCTTTATGGATTTTTGAAGTTATGGTATCTCTTCGATCAAGGATAAAACAAGATACAACATAGAACTCTGAAATGTGTCTGGAAAAATAGATTCCCAAATTGCCTTTGGGAGCTTATTCGCTCGTAGTCCATTAATGATGTTTCATATTGTTCTATTGCTGATATATTTTGTTTCTGTGGGGACAAGTTTTTATTATGATTTTAAACGTAATGCGGATTTTATAGGATTTAGTTCGGTGTGGTATCTAATGATTTTCATGAAACTCTCCAAAAAATGTGGAACGCTTCACGATTTTGCGTGTCATCCTTGCGCAGGGGCCATGCTAATCTTCTCTGTATCGTTCCAATTTTAGTATATGTACTGCCGAAGCAAGTACACTTGTGATGTTTGACCTCTACTATTTATGCAAACTTTGTAAAACATTTTGCTGGCACGATGTAGAGTTTGTTTAAATATTTTACAACTTATGCAGAAAATTGCCACTTTTTACAAATAAATTAGTAGATCAAAAAATATATATTATTTAATTGAAATTTTATTTAAATATAAGTAAAAACAATCGGACTTTTTAAGGAAATCAGAAATTATTATTACTCTTTCGCTAACAGCGCCACCTGTTGGATTTATTTTGAAACTTTTGTAAAGTATGTAGAGTTTAGTAAGGTGCCTTACATTATTTTAATACAGTGTAAGATAAAAATAAAATTAACAAAATAAACAATTTTAAATGAATATTTTGTACAAAATTTTTAAACGGTAGCGTGGCTCTACTTACTACTTGACGCCTGAGTGACGCCTCAATCAAGTTCCAAAAGTAATTGATAGAGGGCGCTATCACGCGCCATCTTTTATTAGAAAGGCGCACTAACATAACATAGCTTGTAACCACCCTTAAAATGTAGAGACAGGGGTGAATTAAGTAATGTTAGTGTTTGATTGTAGATGGCGCTTATTTTATAAGTTATTGTCTCTACAATATCCCAAAAAAAAAAGCTTATGATACACACAGCGTCGTAAAAATTGCACGTAAAAATTGCAGCTTTTATTTTGAAACAATGATTTCGGAAAAATTTCAGAGGGCTACTGCTCCTGGATTTGCTAGTGTTGCGTAAGGTCAGAAATGTCGCTGTTTGTATGGGTATGGGTTTCAAATTAGAATAATGTTGGGAATATTTTGCAATAGGTACCTAAGATGGCAAATAGTCGCTGTCCGCTCGACCACTGCTTTGGAACAGTTTTATCTTTTGTAGAATTTAATTGTGATATTTTTTTTTTCTTCGTGTTACCTCCTCTTGCCCTGATAAAAGCTCCCATGCGATTTCTCATGGATCTGCATGTTTTAGGACTTTACCAATACATTTTTAAAACATCTTGTACCGAAAAGGTTTGTTTTGTAGAAATGAAACGATTTTTATTTTGAGGTCGTATGCCCTTTCCATTGATACCTAATATTCCCCCACAATCGGTTTCAAATAGGAATAAAAGTTGTTTGAAGTAATTTCCAAAAGATGCGATATTTTTTATGTTGAGTAGGTATTATAATATCCAGCCACAAAGTCACAAGTTCACAAAAATATTATTAACATGTTTGGTATTCACAATGCACAATGTTGTGAAAATAAACAAACAAATAAAATAAAATTGTAACTGAGCTCGACTGAACAGGATCCACTTACATTTTATATCTTGTTTCTTTCACAATAAATCATAGTTACGAGTTATAAGACGTCGTATCTTCAGACATAAAACCTGGATTCAGCTATCAAAGATTTACTATCGTAAAAAGAAAAAAACTTTAAATCCAACACTTTCAAATTCCAATATCTTATCAGATTCTTCTTGCTACGACGATTACCTACCTACAATTACTTCATAATTATGCCTACGCATTAATTACGAATTGTGTTCTCTAATAACCTGCCTTTTTATATTTATTTTAACCATAGTCTCGTGGTATTAAATTTATATTTCCATAAGAAAAACTAGCCAAGTGCAAGTCGGCCACGCGCACGGCACTGAGGTATCCGTACCGCCATACGCCGTTTTTTCGATAGAGCAATAAGTATAAAAACGTGTTCGTTGCATGATGGGAGCCCCCTTAATTTTTATTATTATTTCATGTTTATTATTTGTTATTTTGTCCTCTAGAGTCTAGACTAGACTAACACTTATATGTTGCGTCAACCAGGGTTATCCAATAACTTTGAGTTAACGTCAATAATTGTATGGAAATGTCAAATTAACTCAGAGTTAGTTGGCTAACCCTGACTGACGCAAGTTAGCCTTATTCTGTGAAATTTTCACCTGGCTACTTAGTACAGTTCTAAAGATACAGCCCTCTATAGGTAGAAAAGACAGACCGACAAACACACAGCGACACGGCAGAGTAACAGAGTCCCGTTTTTTTTAGCAAAAAACGCTCCTGCGATTCCTCAACGCGAGGCTTAACTATTTTTATTTAGGACCTAAGGTTTGGATTCCAGATCCTAGAACTTAAGAATGCAATCGATTCTCGCCAAAAGTGGCCAACTATTTTTATTTAGGACCTAAGGTTTGGATTCCAGATCCTAGAACTTAAGAATGCAATCGATTCTCGCCAAAAGTGGCCACTTTTGGCGAGAATCGATTGCATTCGCAGGAAATCCAATCCTGGAATCCAAACCTTAGGTCCTAAAAATAGTTAAGCCTCGCGTTGAGGAATCGCAGGAGCGTTTTTTGCTAAAAACGCATCCCAAAAAAAGATATGATTTTTTTTCCATTGGCGGCGCTAGTTGTGAGACGTATGGCGTCTTAAGGACTTGGTCGGATACCCGATGAAAGTTCTTATCGCGGTCGGCACAAGAATGGGTATCCTGGCGTGTCATTGACTGCACTGTCGGCCACAGTCACAGATAACATGGCAGCTCTTACCGCGCGCGGCATAAGGGCGCCAATCGAACAAAAAGGGGTAGCCTAGCTTATGGCTGACTGCACGTGCATTTATTAGAATCGTCCCTTTACCCCGCACGTCAGCAAACAACATCTGCGGTCGGAATCGTTGCGGATTATAAATAAATGAACGTCACTCGCTGTCTTGCATGTGACTCTGTGACGTTTATGCCATAAACTCGCATACCTTTGTGGCTGTAAAACTAATCATGTAAAAACTGTTGCCAAGACGAGACCATACACCTTGCACTGTCAAAAAGCTATCAGATCACATGTAGAGCCAAGTTTCTAACTCTACACGCCAAAACTTCACAAACTCGGGTGGTATTCTAGAACGCTACTTAAACTCAGTTTAAACCGAATTCAGACTGTCGATAAAGCAGTGCATGTTTTGATATGAAGGTTCAAATCAAAACATGCACTGTTTTATCGACAGTCGACACTACTAAACTCTACTTAAGACGACGTACGTCTCACAACTAGCGCCGCCAATGGAAAAAAAATCATATCTTTTTTTTGGATGCGTTTTTAGCAAAAAACGCACCTGCGATTTCTCAACGCGAGGCTTAACTATTTTTAGGACCTAAGGTTTGGATTCCAGGATTGCATTCTTAAGTTCTAGGATCTGCAATCCAAACCTTAGGTCCTAAAAATAGTTAAGCCTCGCGTTGAGAAATCGCAGGAGCGTTTTTTGCTAAAAACGCATCCAAAAAAAAGATATGATATTTTTTCCATTGGCGGCGCTAGTTGTGAGACGTACGTCGTCTTAAACTGAGTTTAAACAGAGTTCAAGGAGCTTTCTAGTTTGAACTGAGTTTAAACAGAGTTTAAGTAGCGTTCTAGTTTGAACTGAGTTTAAGTATCGTTCATAAATACCACCCTAATGTTAGTCAAAATATGTGGCTTGTCCGTTTCGTTACTAAAATAACTTGTTACAATAGAAAAGTGATGAACAGTGAATAAATTCTCCGTTCGCCCATAATATGACAGTAGCGAAATGGCCAAGTCACATATTTTGACTAAGGTGTAGAGTTTTTGTAGTTAAAGTGAAGTTAGTTAGAGTGAAGTTAGTTAAAGTGAAGTGTGAAGTTAGGGCGTGTAGAGTAAGAAGCTTGGCTCTACAAATCTCTTAATTAAATTGTACTCACCTAGGGTGGAATATTCGATATAATTTCGCTTGAAACAGTTTAGTTTAGAGTCTTACAAGTTACGCCTAACAGTAGGCGTAACTCCATGATAGATTTAAATAGGAATAATTTTATTATTAACATCCGATCCGATTCATGGTCTTTTGACTTCGAAAGTCCAGCAAAAACCGTCATATTCATAACTCCTAAGAGACATAATAAACAAAGCATGAGGGGTTTTGTGTATGAATTTTATAGGTGCTTATGAGACCTTTGTATAGTCCATGTTAGGGCAATGGTCTGTGAAATTGGTGTAAAAAGATGACTTTTGGACGGACGCTCAGAAGCAGATGGTTGGTGTCCTCTCTTTCGTAGGGTATTGTGGGGATATTACATGGTAATGGGGCTTTTTTGCGTAGCCCTGTGTGTCAGATGGTAGGGCAAGAAGCGAGGCCAGGTTTTTATTTGCTTGTTATTTCTACTTGAGGTTTTCGTTTACTGGACGTGATCGTCAACTTTATTGTCCATCGTATTGTACGATTTTGGTGGTAAAAATATGCGCATGGAATTTATTTTGGCGTGTAATAAATAATTGAAAACGAGCGAGCGAAGCTAGATAAATCGGTCGAGGGGTTGCTTAGGTATAGGGTCTCGAGTTTACAGTTCGGGGCGAACTACTAGTTTAATCTTTTTCACCTTTATCGCGGGGGCTGAAGTACGGTCGGCCCCAGTGTAGGTTATCCCATGGCAGCTCTTACCATACGCGGCCTAATAAAGGCGCTATATGGAACTAAAAGGGGTATCCTTGCGTGTGGCCGACTGTACGAGGAAGCGCGGGGAAAGCGAGCTGCAAACTTGAAGCAGACCGGTATCGGGTAGTATAATCCGTGCGGGATCAGAATGGGATAATACCTTTTGGAACTGAGAAGCTCGCGGTCCTGTAGCGTCAGCATTTCGACAAACTCTAGTTGTCTATGGCAAACTCGCGTCGAAACTTGCTTGTGTTTTCTCTGCGCGTGGGTGTCTGCTCGAGTTTTATCACGTTTTATTCAATTAATGCAATAACATTGAATCCTTTTAGATTACAACCATTAAACATTTTTGTGTATTTATAATTTCATAACCCTATGATAGAACGTAGAACTAACATTTTTTTCACTGACGCTACTCGAGAACTGTCATTTTCGATTCAGTTCCAAAAGGTATTATCCCATTCTGATTCCGCACGGATTATATTATATAATCCGCGCGTGATGAGAATGGGATGGAACCTTGTCAAAGCCAATCGAAAATATACTTTATTTCACTTTGACAAGGTAGTTTCGACGCGAGTTTGCTTACTGCGCGCGTCTCAGTTCCAATAGGTCGCATCCCATTCTCATCGCGCGCGGATTATGCAAAGCAATTTTTAAATAGCTTTTAACCTCAGACACCCCAACTTCTAAATGTGATTGTAATTTGTTCTACGACTTTGCTGAAAGCGAAATTTTTTTTCTCCACACAAAATTATTTTATTTTTTTTAGCTCAGAGTTGCAAAGGAAAGGATAGAAAGGTGGTTGACAGTGGAGGGACACGAAAGCGCGCCGCGCAGGCAGCGCTGGAATGGTAGAAATGCACACTTTTAAAGAATAAGAAACTTTAATAATATAAAGTATCGAGCCTTTCGAAAAGTCGTAGAACAAAAGTTGTTGGAAATCACATTTAGAAGTTGAGGTATCTGAGGTTAAGACGCCGTACGTCTCACAACTAGCGCCGCCAATGGAAAAAAAAATCATATCTTTTTTCTGGATGCTTTTTTATCAAAAAACGCTCCTGCGATTTTTCAACGCGAGGCTTAACTATTTTTAGGACCTAAGGTTTGGATTCCAGGATTGGATTTACTACAAATGCAATCGATTCTCGCCAAAAGTGGCCACTTTTGGCGAGAATCGATTGCATTCTTAAGTTCTAGGATCTGAAATCCAAACCTTAGGTCCTAAAAATAGTTAAGCCTCGCGTTGAGAAATCGCAGGAGCGTTTTTTGCTAAAAACGCATCCAAAAAAAAGATATGATTTTTTTTCATTGGCGGCGCTAGTTGTGAGACGTATTTCATCATAAGAGCTATTTAAAAATTGCCCTGTATATGCCAATCATTCTCCAATCGATGAAGCCCATTAAAACTATAACAAAACATGCCGTTTCCGTCTTCATCATGGAGCTAGGGGTGAGTGGGGTAATTTCACGGTGTCGGCCACAGGTGACTTTATTCAGCCATAAAATACCTATTAGTGGACGGTTTGGGAAGGCTGTGTTGATAGACGTGTATCCGTTGCGGTTAAAGTGTGAAGCAAGGTGGTTTGGGTGTTGACTAGATTGACTAGATTGATGTGTGTTGCTTTATGAACTTTAAACCGGTATTATTGTATTCCAAACGGGTCGAATCGCGGTTGGTTTTCGGCAAAATGTATTACCTTATTTAAACCAGTAGGTACGGTCGGCCACAGTCACAGGTACCCCATGGCAGCTCTTACCGCGCGCGGCATAAGAGCGCCAATCGAACATAAAGGGGTATCCTAGCGTGTGGCCGACTGTACTAAGAAACGTAGAAATAATCTCATTCTCACAGAGAATAATCCAAGAAGAGACATATTAAATTTCATAAGCACAATAGTGCGTTTAGGGTCTAAGCGACAAGATGTTGTTGCTATAATTATTGGCATTACAAGTACTGTCTTATCGAAAATATTAACTCGACGAACCCCAGTCAACATAGTTTTAAACACAAAATACGTAAATACTAAGGCCTTTGCATCTACGTAATGAGATGATTTATACAGCGTCCAGTGGCACCTCCACTCACACTACAGGGTGCACTCTAAGTCGATAGCGGAACTTTAAGTAGGCTGTCTACTGATCTATACAAAAAACTTCTACTAGGTGGCGAAAAAAATAAAGCAAAAAATAATCTGCTGTTTCATACATTTGGCGCAGTATTGAGTCAACCTTTTGTATGGAACAGCTGATATTTTTTTCGCTCCATTTTTTAATCCACCTAGTACAAGTTGTTTGTATTGATCAGTAGACAGCCTACTTAAAGTTCCGCTATCGACTTAGAGTGCACCCTGTAGATAAGTGAAGAGACCATTTGGCGCTGCAGTGCCTGGGACATTGTTTTTAGATTGAGTAGGCTTGCCTAGCACCTGACACCTTAGCCAGCCTAGCCAATACGTGTGGAGCCAACTAGGCCGCGGGTTTTCTCACAATGTTTTCCTTCACCGTTAGCGAGTGGTATTGCTACTACAAATACACAAAAAACAAATTTACATAAAATAAAGGGAATTAATAAAAAATAAGGATGTAATGGGATAAGGAAAGATAAAACAGATGGCAAAAAACATTCCGTAATTCGCTGTGCAAAGTAAAAAGAAACAAAAAAACGATCTATCAAAGGACGAGAACATGATTGCATCCAGCTGAAAAAAGGCTTTTTATATATTAGAACTCCAGAATG
Source organism: Zelleria hepariella (assembly GCA_949319315.1). Lineage (NCBI taxonomy): Eukaryota > Metazoa > Arthropoda > Insecta > Lepidoptera > Yponomeutidae > Zelleria > Zelleria hepariella. The sequence continues at coordinate 15,173,404 of OX439392.1, read as the reverse complement.
TTTTCCTGTTTACTAGATTCCAGAAATATCTGCAACATAAAATTTTACATTGATGGGTCGGGCGAGTGATGGGCTCTAGCTTTACCCGACTGCGGCAAAAGGAAGGTTATGTATGTTTGCAGAGGCTACTAAAAGTGTGTTTAGTAATTTTCTGAGTTTTAAAATGGCTACCTATATTATGAAGGAATGTCGAGTATCAAAATCCTAGATTAATAGAGGAGCATACAAATCCACTTTTGACAATGTTCGTATTTTTTTCGAATCGCACTGAAAAGCTGGACTACGTCGTTTTCGTATTAACAACATTAAAAAAAAATTACATATCCCCTTTATTTTCTTATTTCAAAGTAACTTCTTAGATCAGAAAGGGTAAAATGTATAATTGTTATCCTCTTTTGTTCCTATACTCCTAATTTTTATTTAATTTGCCAAACGAGATATTATGTCGATATCAGTCTTCTTTTGTCATTCATGTTGATGTTATTTAGCTATCTCACTCTATCTTAAATCTTTTTTTTTTCCTGCTGCAATTAGTAACTAAAACAAAATAAAGTTTATTTTTTAATTAGCGGTCACTTCCTCAATTCACGATGGTGGACCGAAACATCACATACCAAGACTGTAACGTAGTCGGGTTTTTTTTTATTTTACTTTTTATTCTTAATGTCTCTCCGAAAATGGCTATTGATTTGGTCAACGCTTCTAAATTAAATGATGAAACGTTTTATGTGGCTACCGTCCATTAGTTGCGGAGGACAGCCCTTTCTATTTTGGTCTCAAATAGGGCTCTAGCGAGTATATCGACTTTTTTATTATGCACCATTTGGACGCAGGGTTTCTTTCAAATCGAGAAAAGTAGATACAGAGAAAGAAGCTTTTTGTTATTGGATACTGTTTTTATTTTTCTAAAGCACTAACCCTAACCCCTGCTAGGGAAATAAACAAAAATCTATTGAGATGTACCTAGGTATGTTAGAAAGCGCGTACAGAAGACTCGACTTCAGCTTAGAATACGTTAAAATAATGATATTTTGCATTTCGCAATTTTGCGGGTTCAAGCCGGCCACCATAAGGTTGATCAAAGTCCATTAGAAAAATAGTGCATACAAATGAGAAATTTCAGTCGAAAAATGTTAGGTACTAGGTACATATAGCCTGTCAAATTAATGTGAATACCAGATTATGACAGAAGATTTAAAATTGTTTATTTCAATCTTTTTTGCAAATGTACCAAAACTTGGTCGCCATTGCACTTACTTCCCGTATTGTTAGTTGAGGAAATAGGGTACAATTTGGAATGCCGTCCTATTCTAATTAGAATAGACTGCTGACGGTTAGTCCGACGAATAGTTTCATGTTTCAGTTTGGACAGTAACTGACTGCTATCGGATTTGGGTATGTGAGCCTGTTTTGTTTCGATTTGATACTGTCCTACAGAATTCAATGATGAGAGAAGAACCTCACTGATGGAATGAAGAAGAGAAAAGATGTTGGGCTACTACTAATAAGCAGATTGTAGAGAAATGCCAAAGAAATAAGAAAACACGTATGTTGTAACGTCATCATCAACATTATATTTAAAAGTTATCTTGTCGGTGCAGCAATTCGATCACAGGCCAGGGGGGTTACCCTTGACGCTATTGCGATCAAATTGAAAAAGTTTTAAAATTAATTTCTCTTTGAATTCGCATAGTAATGACTTGATTTTAAATATTTTGTAATGTTTATTCAAAGGTAAGGCTGTTTTATTCAATAAAAACACAAAATGCGTCTTAATTAGTAAAATATTAAATTTTGTAAATTGCGCCATATTGCGACCGTATTGGAAAAATGTGTCAAGGGGGTAGAGGGGCAGTTCCTTTGCAGTCTGGTTCGTCACGACATCCATCTTCTCTTTAATTTAGTCAAATTAGCTTCTCCGTGGCTTTCCTCTCTTTCCTTCTATTATATTAGTTATTAGCTTTTCGCCCGCGACTTCGTCCGTGGTAACTAAGATAAAAGTTTTCGCGAGGGAATGAAGCATTCTCCCGCGGTAAAAAGTAGCCATGTTCATCAGGGATAATGTCTGCTTCTAATGGTAAAAGAATTTTTCAAATCGGTCCAGTAGGTTCGGAGCCTATTCAATACAAACAAACAATCAAATCTTCCCTCTTTATTATTAGTGTAGGTGAATTTGTCGTGACGTAGGATGATGGCCCAGCATCTTTCCTCTTCTGCATTCTACGTTGTTGTGATGTTGTGACGTACCAACAACAATGACGTCATCCTAATCATAATTAGAAATGGCAAGGTACAAAATTGCATTGACTTTCATGAAACTCTGCCAAGGGTAATGTGATTCTAGGATTTTGCATGAAACTTCAAAACGTAATTACAAAAGAGAGTGCAGGCGGAGTCGCGGTCAAAAGCGGGGCAAAAAAAATAATAGGATTGTCACCGTACACCATCCATATTAATGCCATTCCTGACTTGCAGAACAGTGGATATCGTTCTATAATAGGGATAAAACGTCGACTTTTAGGAAAAAAGATATAAAAAAAAACTGTAACTGTATTAAGGCTCGGTATAAGGCTAACTAGCGCCACCAATGTTGAAAAAATAATATCTCCCTTCAGAAGAAGATTCTGACAAAATCCTAAGATGAGCTCATGCGCCATGCTTTTCTAGATTTTTAAGTGTAGGTATCATTGTTATAATTTTATTTTTAAAAAGCTGAACTTTGGTATTTAGTTATTCTGTGCCATTCTTTAAAGCTGAATAAAAACGCTGCAAATTGAATTAACACTTTTTGCATTTATTTTATTTTGCTATTTGCATTTCGGGATAAAAGCCAATACTTTTAACCGATTTCTTACCAAAGAAGGGTTGTCAATTCTACTTTATATATTAATCGTTATACAGGGTATCCCAAAAGTTTTCATTGTATTAGGTATGCTGAAGGCTAAACTTTTCCCAGAAAATCAATTATTCATCACCATTGATTGTATATTATTTTTAGTGGGAGTATTTTACGTTCAATAGACTTAAAAAATGGGACTTACAAAAAATAACTTTATAAAAACTAAAACCCGACTACTAAAAGGCTTAAAACAAGACCTGATTATCCTTAAAATAGACTCATAGATAATTAATCGTAGTCGGAGGCCATCGGTTTATCAAATGCGAATGTGGTGTCCTCCGACTACGATTAATTATCTATGAGTCTATTTTAAGGATAAGGATAAACAGGTCTTGTTTTAAGCCTTTTAGTAGTCGGGTTTTAGTTTTTAACTTCTTTTTTTTTTGAGCTTTTTAGTAAGTCATTTTGGACGATCACCCAGAACAGAACCAAGAAGGGCATAAAAAAAACACATTTTGGAATTTTTTGTTCTATTTGTTATGTTGACGCTACATGTGTTATAAATTTTTGAAAAGGTCTTTTAAAGCCCTTTCATTTGATACCCATGACAATGGTATCCGATAATTTTTATTTTTAGGTCCACCACTTTAGGGCGCAGCACAGCCGCCATCTTGGTTTTTTTCAAAATTAAACTATCCTATGTTACCTGGGTGATTAAGACAAATCCAACGATACCTCATTTGTTGAAATCGGCCGAGTAGTTTAGGCTCTGCGAGGGAACAGATGAACACACAAACATACATACATACATACATACATACATACATACATACATACGCTGCTAAAATCATAACCCTCCTTTTTGCTTCGCGTAGTCGGGTAAAAATGGGTCGAATCACGGTTATTTATCTTTTTAAATTAATGTGACGAAATGTCAATGTCGCATTCAATGTCGCATTAAAAGTTTTCTAATCATTTTTGTACTTTTTTTTAAATTGTTGTCCCCATAGACAAATTTTATTGGTGAGAACCTAGCCCTAGACTAAGGGTGGCATTAATAGTCGTCATCTCAAGCTCGAGCTCAAGTAGGTGAACTCAGAAAACCAAATCACCGACTTGGCTAATGTCAATGTCAAGCTCAAGCTATTAATATGCTGACAGCTACTATAGCTTGACATTAGCCAAGGCTTGACATTAGCTTTTTGTTTTCTGAGATTACCTACTTGAGCTCGAGCTTGAGCTGCCAACTATTAATGCCACCTCTAGACACCTATTTTAAGATTATTGTAACACGCCGCACTCTAACCAATCAAATAATAGTAAAAGTAAGATGTAGCCTGTACAATTATTATTGTACTTGTCCCACTAGCTGGGCAAAGGCCTTCTCTCAGAGAGAGAGTTCGGGCTTAATTACCACGCGTGCTCAATGCGGGTTGGCGATTTTTGCGTTGAGGGTATAATGCCTCATACGCTCAGGTTTCCTCACGATGTTTTCCTTCACGGTCAGCGAGTGATATTGCTACTACAAATTCACAAATGTACGTAACTTTGAAATTAAACAAAGTCATAGATACATGCCCGCACCGGGAATCGAACCGAGGACCTTTCGCTTCAGAGTCCACTGTTCTACCGATATCTCGATAGCCGAGAAGAAAAGATAGGGGTACGTTTCAGACATGTTCTACAAAGCTTTTAAAAAGCCTGAGTCTTGAAACCATGATGATAAAAAGTACAATATCAGTTTAAAACAACAAACATTTATAAGCCTGTTGGTATACAAGGTGTTGCAAAAGATGCTAACTCTTTTTACAGGGTAATAGCAAGGTAATAGCACCCGGTGATAGGGATCACAACCTAAATTTTTTTTTTGCTCTATGACGTTTCATTGATTTTTAAATTAATAAATTGTGAACGCTGTGGCGGGAGAAAAGTATTTTTTAATTATTGCTTTCATTGACTGTCACAATGTTTTAACAACTCAAAGCTATGCAAATGCACCTACACCCACAAACATATTTTTAAATTTGAGCCAAAAACAAAAAAGTTATGAAAATTTTTCAATTTTGAGGTTATAAAATAAAAATTGTTTTTTTCAACTTTTTTTTACAGAATTGACATCTTGTTGACCAGTAGGTAACACCCTGTAAAAAGAGTTAGGATTTTTTGTAACACGTTGTATAAAAGTAAATTTTTTCTTGATTTTTTTTTATCATCTTCAAACTTTTTTAAAACTTACATTATGTGAAATGTAAAAAAAAGATTGTTCATTCCAACAAGGGCTATTGTCGAGTCTTTTGACAATTGACGGTTGAGTGGATTTTTTAGAGAATAGAGTAGCAGATTAAGGGTGCTATTAATAGTCGTCGACTCAAGATCGAACTCAAGTAGGTGATCTCAGAAAAGTCAAATGCTAATGTCAAGCCTTGGCTAATGTCAATATCGATCTCAAGATAGTGTCTATTAATATGCTGACAGCTACTCAAGTTTGACATTAGCCAAGGCTTGACATTAGCATTTGACTTTTCTGAGTTCACCTACTTCAGATCGAGCTTAAGTAGGTGATCTCAGACGACTATTAATAGGTACCACCCTTAATAACAGTGGGATTTTTTATTGAAAGTATAAAAGTTTATCAAAATAATTGGATAATAATATAAGAGTATATATAAAGAGCAAACGGATACAGTAAACGTGAACGCAAACCGAATGAAATTGCAAAACATTTGTGCCGGCAAACACGTACTCATCCGGCTGTTCGCATTCATTTACTGGATTATTCCATTCTAGCGGTTCATAAAGCTGATTATTGCTTGCCAGGAAGCGAAGGCGAAGGCTTTCGGTTTTTTTTTTGTTTTTACCAACACTTCGGGGAGCTAAAATACAAAGGTGTGAATTTCGTGAGTGGTTGTAAATTCGGCACAAAGTAAATTCGTCACATTTTTGTACACATCGCATTTTCCCCTTATTTTTTAATGCAGGTTGCAAATTTCCTTATGATACAACCGTTGCTGTGTCGAGCGTAGATATAATGTATGAGAGATAGAAGAGTACACACGACAGCACGTCAACCCTTACACGCTAACACTCTACTCGGTCCTATAATCCCACCTGTTATGTTGAGCAGTTTTGTCGGCAGAACTACAGGGATTTTTTAACCATTAGTTCTGTGATTTTTAAGACTATGCTTTACACCCTGCTTACGTTACGTTACATTACGGGCGACTTTACCACAAAAGTGTACAGTCTGACGTGCTGTCGTGTGTACTTTATACAGGGTGTTAAAAGAACGCCAACAAAGCGTGAAACCACGTATTGTCCTCATCATAAGGAGAATTTTTGCCCAAGGAACTATGCCTGGGAAATCAACGGTTTCCGAGAAAATGAGGTTCAAAGTCAGAATTTTCAAAAACGTTTTTCGATGAAAAGCATTCAGTATCTAGTTCTTAACATACCTTCTTAAGAAGCCATATCAAAATTATGAATATTTTTTACAAAAAACGACTTTAAAATTGCAACCCGCAATGTATTCTAAACATCGGCATTTCAAGCCTAAGTAACATAAACTGATACCTAAGCTTGCGCATTATGAATTCTGTATGTTTCACGTCCATTGTGTGATAAAATATTTTTCTAAATTATAACCTAAAAACCAAAATCTTTACCCAGCAATAATTTATCGAAAAAGTACTTTGTTTTGGTGTCTAGTATGCGTGGCTTTCGGGTCTGTTGGCAGTCTTTTAACACTGTGTATAATTAATAGCTCTTGCCCGCGACTTTTCCCTTGTTATTCTGCTATTCGGGGCGGAGACAAATCCAACAAATCAAAACATCATGAAAATTGTTCCACGGCTCTACCGCGTGGTATGAGCTGCTTTGGTGTATCCTAGACTTTAATTGCCGACCGTACACGTCATCACTATCCAAACTTTAATTGCAATCAGTGATTCTTACCTTCATCATCAACATCATCATCAGCCCACCGCCTGTCCACTGCTGGGTATATGCTTTTTTCCCCTCGCGCCATCTCTCGCGGTCCCTCGCCATCCGCATCCATGGACTCTCTGCCGCCATATCGATATCGTCCGACCGTCGCGCTGCAGGTCTTCCTACCGACCGCCGTCCAACTCTTGGCCGCCACTCTGTCAATGCCCTGATTCTTACCTTTAATCAAATAAAAACTGTGATTTTGCTTTTAAGATGAAATACGTCTCACAACTAGCGCCGCCAATGAAAAAAAAATCATACCTTCTTTTTGGATGCGTTCTTAGCAAAAAACGCTCCTGCGATTTCTTAATGCGAGGCTTAACTATTTTTAGGACCTAAGGTTTGGATTCCAGATCCTAGAACCTACGAATGCAATCGATTCACGCCAAAAGTGGCCTCTTTTGGCGTGAATCGATTGCATTCGTAGGTTCTAGGATCTGGAATCCAAACCTTAGGTCCTAAAAATAGTTAAGTCTCGCATTGAGAAATCGCAAGTGCGTTTTTTGCTAAAAAGGCATCCAAAAAGAAGATATGATTTTTTTTTCATTGGCGGCGCTAGTTTTGAGACCTATGGCGTCTTAAATTAAGTCCAACCCGCATTTATATTAGCCCGCTGGTAAAAGCTCATAAATATCTGGAGTTTCAATGATAGAACTGTCTTTCCCTCTCACTAATCAAACAAAAAAACAATAAATTCGCGCCCGGAGCACGGCGAATCGTTCGTTAAACCTATAATTTTATTCAGTTACGTTCAGTTTCCTCTTCCGACGGTACACGAGTAGAAGATCTTATCTTTTGTGAAGATCTTATCTTTTGTGTAGGTATGTACTTCGAAGAAAAAAACGTTAATTAAGAAAGTTGTCACTTGCATTTACATTTGCATCCCGTTCTATCAATTTAGTTTCATTTTTTATTTTATGTAATACTCACATTATTGATTGGAATTAAAAAATATATTCTGTGAAACTAATTTTAACTCTATATAATATATTATATTTTTGTATTCCAAACTGCATGACTGTGATTGCAATACAAATAATATTTCATTCATTCATTCTGGCTGGCTCAGCGACCCAAAGTGGATCTTGGCCTCCGCAACCAAAAGTCGCCAGCTCTCCCTGTCCTGCGCTAACTCCCTCCAATCCTCCACCTGGAGTTCGCACAATTATTTTTCATTTATGTTTTTGGTTTTTCATCTAGATTATCTGGCTGTCCTGAATAATTATTGTTCCACGGTTTTGATACCGGTAAAGGTTTGGACGCTGTATAAATCATCTTATTACGTAGATGTAAAGGCCTTTATTATTATCGTGAACTAGTAATTTCAAAACAAAGGTACACACGACAGCACATCAGACTGTACACTTTTGTTGTAAAGTCGCCCAAAACGTGACCGAGTAGAGTGCTAGCGTGTAAGGGTCGACGTGCTGTCGTGTGATCGACTCTCAAACGCGTAGTGTCACTCGTGCAAGAGAACACCACGAACCCTTACACCATCGTCCAATTACACTGCGCCCCTTTCCGCTTCTCCCGAGGATTTCGCTCCGATACGAATCAAACGCTACCAAGGACGTACAATTAAGTAGAGACGAAACTTTCTTTTTCGCCTTCTTCAGATCGACCTATTTTTATTTATTTTTAATCCCCGACATAATCAATCCACGACATAAAAAAGCGGTGTTATAAACTTATAACTCTTACCGCTATTTGTGCGTGTATGTATGTATCTGTGGCACCGTAGGCTAGCTCTTAAACGGGTGGACCGATTTGGTAGCCGTTTATTTAGTTGTAAGCAGGTTTTCTAGCGAGGGCTCTTAAAATATATGTTTTCTCAAAATCGGTTTAGCCGACTTTAGCCGTTTATGAGGTAATATGCTAATTTAAAGATAAAATGTCGGGGTATTTTCAATTTAGTAGGTAGTTATCGGTATCGTTATTTATTTATGCTATAGGTAGAGAGTCTTTCACAAAAAAAAAACCATTTGGTCCAGAGCATTTCTTGTGGATCTTGCGATAATGTTTTGTTACATGTTTTGTGGATAATGTTCAGTGAGTGTGAAATGATTCAAAGTTTTACTTAGCTAGTTAGCTACATCATAAAAGCTCATGTGTGCCATGCATGACGGACCATCATCACTATATTGAATGCTGACGATAAAATATGATCTATTAGATCTCACCATATTGATGGAGGGTTATTAAAATCCGCAAAATGGCGGGTGATTTATGTCATCATGTGACGAATTAGGCCATTCAAATCTGTGGGCTGGTTCAGTCAATGGGTTAGATCATCGGATGGTGTGATAAATCTTTTGTTGTGATAGATATTATTAAATTGATTTGGCTCTACCGATATGTATTGCAGTTTTTTTTGCTTCTTGCCTGTCTTTTATTGTCTAAATTAAAGCAAATGTTTTTCCGTATACAACCATTTACAAGTATTGTAAACATTGTATAAACATTGTAATAAAATTGTTATACGTGTACTTACCTCGGGAAAACGTCGCGATAATAAAGGTAATTCATTTACCTACTAAATTAACCGCGATTCGACCCGTTTCGAACCAAAATCATAATGCAGTTATGTACAGGGGGTCTACCGGCTAAGACGAAACCGATTACCATTGGCGAAACTCGAAGTTCGATTTATGAAAAATGTACTGCAACCCAGTTCATTTTACTGCCACCCAGTAAATTTTTCATAAATCGAACTTCGATTTTCGCCAATGGTAATCGGCTTCGTCTTAGCCGGTAGACCCCCAGGTCTATTAATAGTACTCAGTAGGTACAGGTAGCTAGAGCTGTTGTAGAGCCCCAAAATGTTAATCCCAAACGCCCAAAAAGTTCCATCAATTTCGTCCCAGCCGTTGAGCCCCCCAAATGTGAGTAATCACCTGCTGGAGGACCCAGGTGTGGTCGCAAATTGATTGGCTATCCAATGTGCCGGAAAATAAAACCAATAATGGAAAACACTTCGATTGGGGGCCGAGCGCGCAACGACGGCAACCGGCGGTTGAGGTGAAGGGGTAAACGTTAATTGGTCATCCATTGTTTCATAGTATTTTGACACACTTTGCATATCACAGCTTAATTAGCCTGGCTGAGCGAGAGTGAAAGTTCGATTAGGGATATTTTCGAATTCAGTAGCTGTAAGAAAAATGCAGATAGTTCGATTAGGATATTTAGAATTCAGTAGCTGTAAGAAAAATGCAGCTGTAAAAAAAATGTTGGTTAAAATAAAATGACGCAGGCTATACTGATGAAGCAAGGCTTTGGCAAATTATCAGTAAGGTCTACATCATCATTTACATTTGAGTGATAATGTGTGATTATACTATAAATTATAGTAGTTACAATTTATAGGCATTTTTAATTGGAAATGGAAAAGTTAATGTTTAGTGGCAAAAATAATAGTTATTTGTTATGCAAGGAAGCAAACCTATTGTTTACAGCAAGTGTTTGTATTCAGAAGCACAAGACGCAAATAATATTTCATCCGTGCGAAACACACAACTTTTCATCTCACAGAGCGAGGAAATGATTAAGATGTACCAAAAATTATAGACAACTAGGAACATAAAGGTTAGTGAAACGAGTTTCGTTCTTTGAAAGTGACAGATAGGTCAAGTGTTACTATATTTATTTTTATACACCATAGGGCGTCGTGTTCAAATTATGAAGCACGCAAAAATGACTTTTGCCTAATCGTATAATACTAGTAACAGCATACTTTCCAAGCCTGGGAGATGAAAATTTACTTTAATATCCAATAATAATTGTTTACTTTATCTACCTGTCTACTTTTTTAATATGTCATGCATGAAGATGCAATTGGACTAATTTTATCTAGCAAAGAAAGTGAACCGTTTACATTATGTAGTTTTCATAAACACGGTTAATCTCTAATGATAAAACTGGCCCTCCAAATTCAGTTCAATGGGGCAGCGTGTCGTATTTGTTTTAGAACTCATCAAACACAAATATAAAGGTGTTTCTGTTTGTTCGTCTGTCACACTAGAGTGGTTTCATTACATTCGTTTAGTTGGGCCATTCCTATTTAATCATAATATAGTTCAGAATAAAATTGATTACAACAATGACCCCATAAGCATAAAAGAAATATTTAAATGAATATAAACAACACTATTCTTTAAAAATACTTAAATTCTTCAAATCATTTTCTTAAAACATTTTTTAAAGCAAAAAGTGTTCTTCGTGAGGAGCAATTTTAACTTGTCCTGTCTTAGCGTCTCGCCTACTCTAGACCTCTTAGAAGCAAAACTCGAAAACCTCCGGGGAGAAGCTGAAAAGATGGGCTTGCGGATCAACAGAAAACTCGGATCCCATGATACTTAATGGCACAAACCTTGAATCCGTCTCAAAGTTCGTCTACCTCGGCAGCACCATCACATCTCAGGGCGGTTCGGATGACGACATCGCTGCCAGGATAAATAAAGCCAAAGCCGCATTCGCCCAACTGAAACCTGTCTGGAAGTCCAACGTGCTCACCCGACGCATCAAGATCTCCCTCTTCGAGTCGATCGTCAAATCGGTTCTCCTGTTTGGCTGTGAGACGTGGAGAGTGACAAAGGGTCTGACAAACCAACTGCAAGTGTTCGTCAATAAGTCCTTAAGGTCGATCCTCCGCATATACTGGCCGAACACCATCCGAAATGAAGAGCTATGGGTGAAGTGCCACCAATCCCCCATTGGGCAAGAAATCTCCTTGCGAAAATGGAGATGGATCGGGCACACAATCCGAAGGGGTCAGAGCAACAGTGCAAACTTTGCTTTCGACTGGCAGCCGCGAGGGGGCAGGAGAAGACGTGGACGCCCCGTTCACACATGGCAGCGTACAGTTGAAGACGAGCTGCGAGCCGTTGGGCTGAGCTGGAGTGAAACCAGAAGCGTTGCTGAGGACAGGAAGGCGTGGCGTGATCTTGTAAAGGCCCTTTGTACCTCTGGGGTACCATAGGACAGCAACAACAACTGTCTTAGCGACCAATTTTTTTTTACTTGTCAAGAAACCTGCATCCACCAGAAACTGACCGTATTTACTATGTACTACTATACTATGTACTAATATACCTACTATGTACTTAAATACTTTGTAATAAAATATTACTGCGTCATAATCATTCTCACTACTTATTGAACGCCCCTTGTATTATACGTCGTAACATTATGAAAAAAAATATATTCAAAAATATGTTATTTATTAGTTCATTATTTTTTACAGACCTTTCAATATTTTATTCCGCGAGAGGAGCTCCTTAATGAACTTTTCAAATAAATACTCCATTTTTTGTTCTTTTGAAGCAACCTGCATCCACCGGGAACTGGCCGTTATTTGTGGGATAATAAAAGCGGTTTTATCTGATAGAGTATTACGCGGTGGTGTGGAGGGTCATCAAACGTTTGTGTTTTTAATAGCGGATATTGACTGGCTTCTTTTTGATTGGCTTCAAATTTCACGGGCTTCTGAGCAAACTGGCTTATTTAGGGGTTCTTAATTTACGCTACTTTGGGCCGAATCTAAACATGAATATTTGTTTGTTTGGGTTAGCTCAATAAAACTGGACCACTTGCCATTTTCTATATGTTTTCGGAATTTTCAGGCTTTTTGTAAATTATGCGATTGGACTATTCAGTGAAAATCTACTCCAATCTAAATTAATTCAATAGTTCTGTTATTGTAATTAAAATTAAAGTTCGGTCCACGCCAGGGTTATCCCGTATGATACTCCAAGTCGCCCGAAGATTTTGAGCGCTAGGCGAATGTTCAGGAAGACATTTTGTTACCTTTTTGTACCTGATGAAAAAGTGGACAGAAAAAACCTTTCAATATCCCGCTAACAACGTCTCTGTCAAAACAATACACGCGCTCGTATCAAATCAAATCCGACGCAAAGCTTGTTTAGCAAACACTCACCGGAAAAACTTTGCACTACGCGGCCTATGTTATTGGAAACAAAAGTTATTCGAAACCACATTGAAACCGTACAAAATATATGGAAACTGCTATGTTTTAAGGCGTAACATAGGATACGGGAGGTGTGTAGAAAATTAAAATGGAATAAATAGGAATTCGTCTGTATCAGAGATCAAGCTTCGCAACCAAATGTTATTGTATTGGGATACCCATCTGGAGTGCTTGGGCATTATGAAAATGGCGTAAAACCTTTTGTGAACCCGCCATTGAAATATTTACCTTATTTCCAGAACCATACCTTTTACATTTGATTGCATAGCTGGGGTTAAAATAAAATTAAAACATCGTAAGTTTGTGCAACCGTCAATCTGAAATAGACCCTAAAACGTAAGAAGGAAGGAATGAAATAGAAACACCATTGAATTGGGGGAAAGATTTTGACAGACGTAAGTTTTGAAAGCCGTGACCTATTAGCAGTGACAAAATACGCGGCTGTCTGCAACCCTCGGATTTATTGCTTGAATCAAAATAATGACAGGAGTCTCCACCAACTATGAACTCCGAATTGATACAATGTATTAGCCATGAGAGATCAAACAAATCTGGTTAGTACACTATGAGAGAAGCGTGACGAACATTAGCTAAATATTCTATGGACTTCTTTGTGTGAATAATTGATAGGCAGGACGACATTCCGCCTCTCATTTGTTTAATTACGCCTTTGTTGCAATGGCATTGGTTGAAAAAGACTTAAAAATTGTCAAGCTGTTGTCTTTCACGGATCATTATAAAATTAAGCAAAACCGGCAGCTAAAATCAGCCGCATTCAAATGTAAATTAGTTGCAATTAACAAAAGAGTAGCAAAATACACACAATGTTCATTTACCCCTGTTGTATTACTATCGCAAAAACCCACTGGCCACAAATAAAATGGTTCACCAGAAAATCTTAAACGCAAATACATTGAGGATCACAAATCACACGCACTCAAATGACATTTCAAACGGAAAGAAGTGCTGGCTGATGAAAAACAAATTTTAGGGTAGTCTCGTCTTTATTTTAAATGAAAATAATGGCCAAGCTATTCACTCAAGGCAGGAGAGTGAAATTTGAGGTCGCCAGATACTTATTCGAATTTGAAAATACGTTCGAAATTCAAGCAGAAACTATAGAGGAGGCCGCGTGCCGATTGTATGGATGCGCGCGCTCGCCACCCTCGATGATAAATAAATACTTTTAGCAAATATTGCTGGCCAGCACCCACTGACCTGCAATAAAAACGAAAATACGTGAAATTAAAAGGAAAACCACTTCCGATTTGAACCCTATGAAGGTTCAGTAACAGTGGTTTTTTAGTAATGTTTGGTATTAGATTGATGATGGTTGTTAAGCAAATAATAATATGTTTATTAGGGAATCCATTTTCATGGGAGCATTTTGGGCTTCAATGATGAGTAATCAAATTAACGCACAAATCGTAAGGTCAATGGAGGCTGGCAATAATTTTGAAATTTAAGAGCTAATTTGATGCATCGTTGGCAGGATTTTAATTAATTTAGTTTTTTGGAACATGGAGCGATATTTTATGGACGGTTAAACGTGTTATTGTTTCATTACAACTCAGCACAGGATGATTTAATTAAAAAAGTACATTCGGGTTGATGTTGTGCTTCTGTACCCCAATATTCGCACATAAAAGTAAAAAAAGTAAAAAAAGTAAAGTAAAAATTGTTTATTTAAAAAAAGGAACACGGTCTGTACATTGAAGTTCTTATAGATAACACTTATAAGTAAGAAATTGATGACAGGTGAGAATTACCAGCGGTCCCCACACTAGGATACCCTGTGTCGTGGGGGCCCGGGTCGCTATGGATTATTTCTTAAAAGTTATCGTGCCGTTGTATAAAATTAAAATAAAATGAAATTGAAAATGCTATTACGACATATTTTGATAATTTTAAGTTGTGTGTGTGTTTGTTAGGGTGTGTGTATGTGAGTGAGGGTGTGTTTGTGTGTGTGTGTGTGTACTGTGTGTACCGGAACCATCCAGCCGGACCGTCGACGTGAGCACCGCCCCGAAGGACGCGCCACCACTCCGTGAACGGCAGAAGATCGTGGGCGACGCCGCACGCGGCGACGCGCACGTCGACGCCGCGACGTGTTTGTGTTCTTAGGTAGGAGTGACTCAGTCTCGTCGTAGCCGATGGTGAGAAGATATTTTTTTATATTACGACTTGCGACGCTTGTTCTGCATGACTTTATGTCGCAGCTGCTGCACATCTTGTTATAAATATAGGGGTGAAGGTACCTCGGGAAGCGTTTCGCAAATTTGGTATCAACAGAAGGCACTGGTATTCTGAATACTCTGCGGCTTAGAAAAGCGTCGTAGTCCGGCGATGAGAGCATTAATCGATGTGTGGATGAGGATACTGTGTGCATGAATAGACGCCTCACACTCAGGACCTGGCAGTCTTCGTATAATGTATCGGTGGACATATTTTTTTAGTCAGAAATTGTTACCACAATGTTGACATTGTTATAAGCATACAATAAACGACACATTTAATCAATAAATGTTTAATAATCAAAACACATGCTGCAAGTTTACAGATCTTCTGAGCTAGCTCTAAATATACGTAGTATGTTACTAATCTGCTGTTCTTTATATTAATTTTTTTTCCTACATGTTATAAAATTAAGTACAATCATAATGTCATTCAATAGCAACTAAGCAATCGCTGCAGACCGGCTAAAATGAAAGAAGAATGAAGAGGACACATACATGCTGAAGAAGAAGAAGAAGATAATTTCATTCATTATAAAATTAAGAAAAGTAAAAAATATTTATTGGCAAAAGTGATATTGTAGTAACATTTTTATATCGCTTTAACGGTTTTACTTAATAAAAGTAAGTGAAACCGTTAAAGCGATATAAAAATGTGCAGTGCTTACGAAAGTTTAAGTTTTAAAATTGTAGTAACAGTTTTTAGTGGGCCCCACACTAGGTTAAACCTGTATCGTGTATTATTGTATTATTTCATATTGTTTCAAGAGATAGGCACATAGAGGGAGAATTATAGTTTAAAAGATGAGTGAAACTATTTCACAATAATACAATTTGCGAGCCGAAACCCTCACATAGCAGGAAATACCCGTAAATCCCCAAAAAGCCGTTTTCTTTCACAGTTTTTTAATTTTTTATTTGGTGTTTCTAAAATTCAATATAAGTAAGTGAATAAAGTGACAATCGAATCGGAGCAACTCTAATTAAAAACTTCTCCACAACTATAAAGTAGTCCACCCTGGCTGTCGCCTTGAGAAGTTCTTAAAAGAGCATTTCATCAGAAGTTGTGCAGAGTTAACAACGGAACAACCTTCAGACGAGTTCCTTACTTTCAAGCAATTCCACTGTTATTTGAGAAGGATTGACAAAAACTTGTGCCCTAGTTACTTATACAGGAAAACTACCAAGACACAAGACATCTATTTTTGCCTTGAACGAGGCAAATTGCGTTTCGAAAGTACCTAGTAAAGTTATGATTATGACAAGAATCTGAATAATAGTAATTCCAAGTCGTAACCACACAATTCTGTGATACTTTTGTTCTTTCCACGCGATTAATCTAACAGAAAACATCTGGAGGTGCTACTTACTAGATGCTGAAAAACAAAAAGATGTAATCCATTTACCAGGAACAACAATAGACTTAAACAATGCTTAAGTTATGGTTTATTTTTCTCTGTCATCTTTTTTTGTCAAATATTCATTCTTTATCAAATCGGAAGCTCTTTCTCCAATCATGATCACTGGCGCATTGATGTTGCCACTTGGCATTGATGGTATGACACTGGCATCAATAACTCTAAGGTCTTTAACTCCATACACTTTTAGCTCTTCATCCACCACTTTTCCCATAGCACATGTCCCTGCTGGGTGGTAGATAGTCAATCCCAAGTGTCGGATGTAACATTCCCAGTATTCATCGCTGAGATATTCATATTCGTCGCATTCAGGTAGATTAACTTTGACTAAGGAAGAATTTACCGAATTGAAATATTCGGTTTCAATGATTTTCATCATCCTTCTTAAGCTTCGAATGAGTGTTACAAAATCTTCAGGATCCCTTAAGAAACCTGTGGTTATTTCTGGGTCATCAGTTTCATTTAGCCCTATAATTTTAACAAAACCTCTCGATTTTGGATGCAGAAGAATGAAGTTTGGTATAAATATGTCGTAATCTTCATTGACATCCGTTATAGATTTTACTATAATTTCTTTGTAGTTATTAAATTCACCAAAAAGTTGTGAAGTAAGTGGTGATTGACGATTAAAATAGTAAGAAAATATCTGCGTATCCGTAAAATTATCATCGTGAGATACAAATTGATTGACAGTTGGAAGAGGAAATGAATCTAAAACTTCCTCAGCACCAATTACATCAGAACCTTTTTCTCCTGTAAAAACTATTGGAAACTGCAAATGGTCTTGCATTTCATATCCAACAGGTAACTCTGATACCACTTTCAAACCAAACTTTTCAACATCATCCTTTAATCCAATACCAGATGCTATGAGCAACTTTGGCGTATTTATCACACCCGCTGAAACTATAACTTCTTTATTCGCATAAAAAGTGTATGAACTGTTTTCAGTTTCAACAACAATGCCTGTGGCTGTCTTAGTATCGGCAATAAGAATTTTAAGTGCAAAGGCATGTTTTAAAACGAACAAATTCTTCCTTTCAGCGATAGGAGATAAAAATGCTACCGCCGTACTTGATCTAAGTCCAGGTGGTTTTGAATGTGTAAAACATCCCCTAGAAGCTCCCAATTGTTCTGGTCCATTGAAGTCAGCTATAGTCTTTATTCCCATCTCAGATAAAGAATCTAAATAAACGTCTATCATTTGTTCTGTATGTTCATTAAACTTGTATTTAGTCACGGCCATAGGGCCTGTTGTATTATGGTAAAGGCATTCTACGGGGTCTTCGAGAAGTTCATCGTCTTCAAATCGTTCACTTTTTAGGAAGTAAGGGAAGACAGTTTCCCAGTCCCAGAGTTCGAAGCCTTGTAGTGCCCAGTTGTTGTAGTCTTCTGGTATTCCTCTGCAAGCCAAAAATTTGGTGTTAACTACTATAAGTACAGAATGAAAAGCGGAATGGTGTGTGGCAGGGAGAAGACAAGTAACAATAAAAAATACCTGACATATTGCATGGCGTTGAGGCTGGAGCACCCGCCTAGCATTTTGCCGCGAGTTAAAAAGTTCACCCCAGTGTTTTTCTGGCCTTGACTAGCAAATTCATCCTTCACTGTTGTGTAGTTCCAATCAACTTCAGTATTTGCAAGCTCAGCAAATAAACCTGGAATCTACAAAAATAAAGAAAAGAATATGAAGAATATGCTTACAATGTTGTCTTATGTTTGCAATCCTCTTTAATTCCAATCGGCTCATATCGTGAATCAAAAAGTAACTAAACCCTTTTTAGGTATAACTTATTTCAGATCAAGCTATCCTTAGTCTAGTCTACCCCGTGCAATTTTAGTGGTTTTAAAGCCGAAGGTATTTTGTTGCACTGGTGATTCTGAGCCAAATTACAAAAATTCATTCCAATGCGCGCGAAAAAAAATTCACTTCTCCATACAAATGGTGTCAAAAGCCGTTTGTATTGGGAAGTGTTTTTTTTTTTCGCACGTTTTGAAGTAAAATTTTGGAATTTGTCTCAGAATCACGAGTGCAACTAAATACCTTCGGCTTTAAAACCACAAAAATTCCACGGTGTATATTGTTGTCTGGTCAAGCATAAAACGAAATATACCAGGCTTGCTTCTGGAGGATCACCTCCAGCTTCCAGTAGCAACACTTTCCACTCTGCCACTTCGGACAGTCTATTCGCCACCACAGCACCTGCCGATCCTGCTCCCACTATTATGAAGTCGAATCTTTCTCCATCTGAAACAGATGCAGATTATTCTATTATTATCTTCACTTAATTTTGTACCACCATTTTACTAAAAATAAAAAATGTGGGATTTTTTATTTTTAGTAAAAATGCACTCAATAGTTATTACTTATTAGTCAATGAAAAGTTTATGATTTTCTGTCACATCAAAATTAAACTCTTCCTAAAAAATTACAATGAAATACAAAATTACAAATTAATCACAATATAAAACCGCTACGCCATGATGATGATGATGATGACGCCATTTACCTTTTAATTCAGCACTAGGAGGCCATGATAAAGATTTCACATAGACGAACCACAACAATAAAAATAGTACTTTACACAAGTATATTTCCATTACTTTCCTACCGTAAAACTTATGTACGAGTAGCTCTTCAGTGCACTGCCACTGCCTTAAAGCACCACAATTTTCAGCCTGGGTTTATGAAATAAGTTAATTCTATACAGTTCTATTAATATAAAGTGGAGTAAGTTTAAGGTCCTTACTCATTAATTTTTTGGGTTACAAAAAAATGTCATACGTGTGTTATCTTTTTTGTAGCCTTTATGGTAGCAATCGAGATTTTTCGGCCCTGAGCCACCTCCGACAACTCCAAAATGTTTTTTTTATCTCTTCCCAATTTCCTACGCAACCAGCCTCATAATTTCATGACAAATGTATACGCAATACTACATTTAGACGACAAAACTGGCAAGGCAAAGATAACAATATAATTGTCACGTCGAGAACGGTTTTATGATAGAAAACAGTACCTTGAAGTGAAAACTCCCTATCAGATTATTTTGGTATTATACAGAAAAGCAGAATTACTTCTAAGTATCGTTTTTTTTTTCAGGTGGATTGCTTGTTTACCGCTTTGAGATCAATGTACGTTTACCTTTAGGCCTAATTTAATCAATCACCGGTAAAATATGCACTTGAGCTAAATCTTTCTCCACTAGCTGTACAGGTGTTCTCAAAAGTGTCTAGGAGTATTTTGCTAAAATTTCTTGTGTTTGTATCAGAAATAACTAGAAAAAAAACTGAGTAACAAAACATGATGTGGAACCAAATCCACAAAATGTTTTGTTACTAAGTTACTTTGCATAACTTTTTCTGCTTTGTTTTTAAGCAAAAATACTAGCTAAGCAAAATAATTTCGGCTCAGTTTCTTGGTGACTTTCTTTTTTCAACCTGCTCTACATCCTGCAAATTTAGAATTACAAAAATAGAAGGTTACTAATTTCCTCTCTCTGCTGATGACGATTGTACCTACACGTCGTTAATAACCATCATAATTAGCTTGAAGGATAGCTACTTATTAAGATGACAATGACCATTACTCACATAACCGTGTAATATTTTTTGTCCTGTACAAGAACAACTCGTCTAAAGTTAGCTTACACGTAAGGAGAAGCAAATAAGTTATTTCCCGTGATTTTTAGCCTTCTGTTCTACGAAATGGTGTAGAATAAATTAAAATTTAAGTAAAAAATATAAAAGGTTGTTTATAAATTACACTATCAACATACAGAGCAACTCACGATGCCAAAAGTAACAATGACCAACAAAAAAAAAGGTTTTACCTTTTTGGATGGGTGGTGGTCTAGTGGGTAGAACAGTGGACTCTGAAATGAAAGGTCCTAGGTTCGATTCCCGGTGGGGGCATGTAGTAGCAATACCACTCGCTGATCGTGAAAGAAAACATCGTGAGGAAACCTGAGCGTATGAGGCATTATTAACCCGCATTGAGCACGCGTGGTGATTAAGCTCGAACTCTCTCTCTGAGAGAAGGCCTTTGCCCAGCTAGTGGGACATGTGCAATTGTACAGGCTACATATTACTATTACTTTACCTTTTTTCCAACCCATATAACAAGATTTTTATAAGGTTAAAAAATTCGCTCGGGACCATGTAGGCGCTTTTGCATACCGTTGAGATTTTTCTGCGATAATGATGACTGGTGCATTGATATTGTCACTTATTGGCATGGTTGGTATAGTAGAGGCGCCTAAAGTCAGCCACCCCCCAGTAGTCGGCCATTGCGGGTTTAAAGTTCAATAACTAGTTTAGTTTTTAACATATAGCTTTATCTGTATTTTTCTATGGTTCATTGATTAATTAACGATACCTTTAATATTTTGTTATATTTTTACTTATTTGTGTTTATTAAAAAAACACGTTTTAATAACTTGCGACTCAGAATCACGCTCCGCCATCTTTTTTTGCTAGTTGAAGGGAGTCTCAAATCTTACAGATTTTAGCTGTATTTTGTACTGTGGTATGCCATGTTTTATTTTATTCTCATTCTTTAATTAATTGTTGACCTCTTGATAACTTAAATGAACCCTTATTTGTGATATCAATTTAAAAAAACAGGGGGCCGACTATTGGGATCAGTAATTTCATACAAATGCCAGTACTCGGCCCCCCGGCCGACTTATGGAATTTCTGTAAATTTCACGTAAGCAGCCCAAATTGACAGGTTGCACATATCTTTTTCTTCTGTATAGGGTTCATAAAGCATTAAAAATATTATTTTGGCAACAACCCAATACTCGGCCACCAAAAGAAAAGCCTATTAGGTGGCCGACTTTTGAATTTAGTCTCGAAGAAATTTTGTCAACCCAGAAGTCGGCCACAAGCAATTGCTTTTTCATACCTTATATGGTGCGGACGACCACTGGCTACCTCATGGCCGACTTTAGGTGATAGGCGGCCGAGTACTAGAGAAATGGGTATTTTTTTGTTTAACGCTAATTTTCTCCATCGCAGTATGAATTGGAAGAATAATCGTTTTATTTACTGAAACCTAAGTAACCGGAGCTTCAATTAATATTAGTCACGTCCTTCTAGAATCTCCAACAACAGAAATAATGGACTTTGAAGTTGCACATTTAACTAAGTGGCCGACTACTGGTTCCTTTACCCTAATATGCTAGCATCAATAACTCTTAGTTCTTCTATCCCATAATATTATTATACTTTTAACTCACCGTCTACGACTTTTCCCATAGCGCAAAATCCTGCTGAGTGGTTAATAGTTAAAATAGCTAAATCTCACATGCATACACTCACCCTCATTCCGTTCCGCGTAAGCACACTAGAAGAATGAATCAAATTACAGGCAGGCGACTGGAAGGAGACCGCGCAGGACTGATACAAGTGGTGATTTCTTGTGTCTGAGGCCAAGACCCACTTCGGGTCGCTGAGCCAGCGGAGTTCTGACCTGCACGGTCATCGCTCACGCACGTAGGTACGAGTGTGTTATTAGTAAAATGGCATCTAAGTATTGCAACGTACACCGATGCCTCAATAATTTCAAGGTCGTCATTGCCGTTTTTTTAAAGTTAAAGTAAAAAAGTGAAAAATACTACATATTTTCTTTTTTTTCTGTACAACAGTAACTTGTCTAAATATTTTTTCGCAAGATTTTTAGCTTTTAACTGTATTGTGTGGAATGGTTTAGACTAAAAAACATAAAAATAAAATACAATTAATAATAAAAGGGTCTGTGTTTAATCGCTCATAACATTATCAATAAGTATAGTGAATTACAATGCCAATTGTGATTGTTCAGATAATGTACAGACATAAATAAAATAAAATGTTTAGCAGGTTACTTTTTTTAAACTAGGATCTACATTTACCCAAATGGTCATTCTTGATCAAATCAGATGCTCTTTCTCCGATCATAATGACTGGTGCATTAATATTGCCACTTGACATGGATGGCATAATGCTGGCATCAATAACTCTGAGATGATTCACACCATATACTTTTAACTCTCCATCCACGACTTTACCCATAGCGCAAGTTCCTGCTGGGTGGTAAATAGTCAAACCTAACTGTAAAATATAACATTCCCAGTATTTATCACTAAGATATTCATATTGATCACATTCAGGCAGGTTCACTTTGACTAAGGAAGAATTTACAGATTTGAAATATTTAGTTTCAGTGATTTGTATAATTCTTCTGATGCTTCTTATAAGTGTGGTGAAGTCCTCTGCATTCGTTAAGTATCCTGTTGTTATTTCTGGAACATCAGTTTCACTTAGTCCTGTTATTTTGACATGGCCTTTTGATTTAGGATGTAGTAGGACAAAATTTGGTATAAAAATGTCATACTCTTCATTAGCGTCTGAAATTGACTTCACAATGTAATCTTTATAGTTGTTGAGTAAGTCAAACAGAAGTGGCACTAGCGGTGACTTGCGATTGAAATAGTACGAAAATATCTGCGTATCAGTATAATTATTATCGTGGGATATAAAACCATCTATAGTTGGGAAAGGTTGCGAATCCAAAACTTCCTCAGCACCTGTAACATCTGAATATTTTGCTCCTGTAAAAACTATTGGAAACTGCAAATGGTCTCGCATTCCATACCCAACTGGCAACTCTGAAATCACCTTGATACTAAACTTTTCTACATCTTCTTTTAGTCCAATACCAGAACCTATCAGTAGTTTTGGTGAATTGATCACACCCGCCGAAACTATTACTTCTTTATCAGCGTAGAAAGAGTATAAACTATTTTCAGTTTTGACTAAAACACCTATGGCTGTATTTGTATTATCAATGAGAACTTTAAGAGCAAATGCGTGTTTTAATACGAACAAATTCTTTCGTTCGGCTACTGGAGACAAAAATGCTACAGCTGAACTGGATCTTAGTCCAGGTGGTCTTGAATGTGTAAAATAATCCCTAGAAGCTCCTAATTGTTCTGGTCCATTAAAGTCAGCTAGAGGTTTTACACCAATTTCGGACAATGACTCTAAGTAAACGTCCAGCATGTTTTCTATTTGTTCATTAAACTTATATTGAGCCACAGCCATTGGACCATTATCGTTGTGGTAAAGGTGTTCGACAGGGTCCTTATAAACGTCATCAGCTTCAAATCGTTCACTCTTCAAGAAGTAAGGAAATACGTTTTCCCAGTCCCAGAGTTTAAATCCTTGATGTGCCCAGCTGTTGTAGTCCGCTGGTACACCCCTAGAATAAAAAAATAGATTAAGTAGACCAAATTAAATAAGATTCCATTGTTACTTAATAAGCTAAAATTGCAGATAAAAATACATGTCTACTGAAGGCTAGACTTATTTAACACAAATTATTTGAGCTTGTGATTTACCTGACATATTGCATATCGTTCATGCTAGAACACCCTCCAAGCATTTTCCCTCGCGTCAGCAGGTTTACTCCAGTTTCTTTTTGTCCTTGACTAGCAAAGAAGTCCTTTACAGTGGTGTAGTTCCAATCAACTTCAGTATTTGGCAGCTCGGTGAAAAGACCTGGAATCTGAAGAGAAGGAATTATTTAATGACGTGTACTTTTTTAATGCCTCTAAAGCAGAACCATGTACTTTGACCACAATATCGTTAATTTAGTCGTGTTTTAGTCTTTTGTCTATAGTTTCTTAGCGTCGTCATTAAATAGTTTATCATCATTATCAGCCCACCTCTGCCCACTGCTAGGTATAGGCCTTCGGTAAATAGTTTATTATCTTGTTTTATTTATTTACATTTACAAAAGCCAAGCTAATTGCCAACCTCCGATAGAAGACAGCACTATAAGAAGAAAATTATTGTAACATGTGTTTGTCATTCATGGACGCAAACAGAAATGTACACAAGCTAATGAATTCATGATGAGCTACAGATGTTTTATCTCACGAAGGTGGATGAGCCATACTTGTGTGTGTCTTTGACTTTAAAATTTTTTAGTGACGCACACAAAAGTGCGCATCTTTACGCATTACAACTACAAGTATGGCTCATCCGCCTTCGTGGGATAAAACAACTGTAGTCATCACTGGACCCGACTTGTCATCAGATCCAATTATTATTATCAAGATTGAATTTAAGACGAAGAGTAGGGCACACTAGCGCTGCCAATGAAACAAGTTAAGAACTTGATGGTCGTATATGTATTGCAAGACATGAGGTATTAAAAATCAAGATATTTATGACTTTGCACTGGCGGCGCTGAGGATACCTCTCTCACCAATAGCATTAGTATAAATTGAAGTCAGTGAATAAACGCTTATTCTATTCTTCTACAGTGTGCACTCTAAGACGATAGCGGAACTTTAAGTGGGCTATCTACTGATCAATACAAACAAATTGTACTAGGTGGCGAAAAAAATGGAGTGAAAAAAATATCAGCTGTTCCATACAAAAGGTCGACTCAGTACTGCGCCAATGTATGAAACAGCTGATATTTTTTTCGCTCCATTTTTGTCGCCACCTAGTACGGTCGGCCACAATCTCAGATACCCCATGGCAGCTCTTATCGCGCGCGGCATAAGGGCGCCAATCGAACAAAAAGGGGTATCTGAGACTGTGGCCGACTGTACAAGTTGTTTTTATTGATCAGCAGACAGCCTACTTAAAGTTCCGCTATCGACTTAGAGTGCACCCTGTATTCTATTCGATAGATATCTTACCAGGCTGGCCCTTGGTGGATCGCCACCTGCTTCAACAAGGAGTACGTTCCATCCTGCCACTTCAGACAACCTGTTTGCCACCACAGCACCGGCGGACCCGGCTCCGACTACAACGAAGTCAAATCTGTCTCCATCTGAAATATTAAATTTAATTCAATTCAATTCATTTATTTCAGACGTAAATATCCATAGTGTTAGTAATATGTTGATTTACATACTGCCGGTTTCTGAATTGAGAAATTCGCCAAGCAAATGGGTAAGTATCATCCAGTCTCTGCAGATTCCTCACAAAAGAGCGTGACAGAACGATAAGTATTTGCTTAGCAAAATTCTCAATTCAGAAACCGGGCCTAAGGCTCGGTTTCTGAGTTGAGAATTTTACTAAGCACGTATCGCTCTGTCACGCTCTTTTGTGAGAAATCTGCAGAGACAGGACGATACTTACCCATTTGCTTAGCAAAATTCTCAACTCAGAAACCGGGCCTTAGTCTATGCTAGTACAATTGTGTATTTTAATTTAACTAATTTTATGTCCACTATAACACGGCTGATTTACTGATATTCGATTATAAATTTTGTATAATTTATTATAGAAAATCGCATTTAAAAATCTCAATGCCGTTACTCTTTGTAAAAAAAATAGAAAACAAAAAAAATTTAAGAATATTATCGACTTCACTGGTGAAAAGGTACACTCTGATTCAGAGTGATTTGCTGCTGTCCATTGAGGAGTTCTGTTCTCCATCTCCGAAGTTCTTTATCAGATCTTCACCATTTTGTATAGGACCACATGGAAAGTATACAGGGCGTCCCACGGCTATGCCACATGGAGGGAAAGTACCTTAAATATTGTAGATGGAACATTTTACTGAAAGAAGACATTATTTTAATTTACAATACAATTTAAACTGCATTCATAGATATTGAAATATTTACATGGTTGAACCGGGAATCGAACCCGTTACATGAGAAAAATTATTTCCCTGTAGTTTTATCATACCGGTCGAAAGGCTTCGTGATAAGGATTATTTTTTGCTAAATAACATAGTGTCAGAAATAAAAGGAAGACCATGAATTTTAACATTTACCTGGTAGTATGCAACAAATCGAGCCGTATCCTGAGCCGAAAGACGCGTAAAATTTTGTCCATCGCAATGCGGCTGGCTGATTATAAAGAAATAATTCAAAAATGTGTTTAATTTTCATACTTTTAATCTTTTGTTACTGTGATTTTCATTGATAAATTGATTATATTGTATTAAAAATTTTAAAATTCATGGTCTATCTTTTATTTCTTACATTATGATATTTTTAAAACTTAAACTTTCGTAAGCACTGCACATTTAAATAAAAGTAAGTGAAACCGTTAAAGCGATATAAAATTATGATATTTAGCAAAAAATTATCCTTTTGATGAAGCCTTTCGATCGGTATGATAAAACTACAGGGTAATATTTTTTCTCATGTAACGGGTGCGGTTCCCGGTTCAACCATGTAATTATTACAATATCTATGAATGCAGTTTAAATTGTTTTTGAAATTAAAATAATGTCTTCTTTCAGTAAAATGTTCCATCTACAATATTCAAGGTACTTTCCCTCCATGTGGCATAGCCGTGGGACGCCCTGTATAGTCCCATGATAGACTCTATGTCGGATCAACGCCATCTTTCACAGCTTTAATAACTATTTTTTTATTTTTTTTAGCTGTCAGAAAATCCCCCATTGAGTGCCTTCTCCTTTTTTGAAGTCGGTTACAAGTGGCGGTTATTCTTTTAACATTATTATTATCTATCACTATGCTACCTTTTATTATATTAGGAAAAATGGAAAAATGCCTAGGAAAAATGCCCGAATCAATGAAGGTTGTCGAATCATTATAATAAAATGCAATGCTATTTATTTACCTTTCAACTCGGCATTAGGTGGCCACGGTAGAGAGTTCACATAACTGGCCACCAATAAAGCAAAAATTGCTTCACACAAGTATTTTCCCATTATTGGTATGTCAAGTTTTAAGATTGTTTTAAAGACACGCTAGTCTCCATAGTGCCTATGTTTTACTAATGAATGAAATTAGCATTTCGTAAAGTTATATAACTTTTTGGTGACTTTTAATGTAGTCGTTCACTGATATTTTTGACACACATGAATATATCGTTTACGAGTCGTAAAAAAGGATCATGTTTTTATATTGATTTAACGGTTTCAAAATGTGCAGTGCTTACGAAAGTTTAAGTTGTAAAAAGGATGTTATGCTTATGATATGTTATTGACCAAAACAGTCATAATTTATAATGATGACACATACAGTGCATAGATGGGTGTACCAAAGACATTGTGGATACGGTAGACATCCCATTTTAGGCGGCCGATTCCCAAAAACAGGTGGTGCCAAAATTATTGTGTCAATTTGTAAAACCATTTAAACGACAAATGAACGATGACCTTAAAGTCAAAATGTATCTTCTATAAACTCCATAAAATTCTGTATCACAAGTACAAGTATCATGAAAAGTGTAAATGGCACCTTTTATATCTAGGTGGTACCAATGTCGATTGATGTAGTGTACATTTAAGTGAAATGCGTAATTGTTTCGGATATTTTTCCGTATGTAGCATCGGCCACACGCTTGAATACCTCTTTTTGTTCGATTAGAGCCCTTATTCCGCGCGCGGTAAGAGCTACCATGGGGTATCCAAGACTGTGACAGTGACCGACCGTACATATAAGAAAAGGGTGTGCAAGTTCAAGCGGTCTCACTCAATCAATTTATATGGTTTCGTCGTAGTTTTGTAAGAACGTGATGTTTTCACTTGTTTTGTTATTACAACTTTCCCAGACTTAAGTTTATTTGAATATTGTTAAAAGGGATGTAATTTTATTACCTAGGCTTTGCAGAATTGCTTGTACAGTCGACAGCACGTCAACCTTTACACGCCTGCATTTTACTCGTTTACGATACAGGCAACTTTACAACACAACCGTACGTCTGACGTGTTGTCAACTGTAAACTACGTAAAACATCATCCATCAACAACCGGTGCATATACGAGTTAGCTCAGTCATTTGCCATCGCAGATATCATGTGGTTGCCATCGAGCATGACAATAAACGTAACTAAAACGTTGTCGCTTGTGCTAAATTGAAAGATATTTAAATTTTTTGAATAATTATGCTACGTTCATGGTTCATAGCACAAACTTGACAGTGTGTAGCGCGCAAACTGGCTATCATCTGCGGAATAAAAACCGATTGAAATTTTGGCAGCGAGACTTTTTACATTTATTTTTATATCCGGTGTTAGTTTTATCCCTGTAAGTTCCTTGTATTAATTATAAAAAAAAGAAACTACCTCCGGTGTGAACCTTAGGCTTAGGTTTAGAAACTAATTTATGATGAATAAACAAATCTTTATTGTGTCGGTACATTGTAATTTGAATTTGAAGAGGTTTCCTTCTGCGTAGTGACTACAAAACAAAGTATTTGTTAACTCAACCAACATAAAGATAATAAATTAACATAGAAACAGATAATAATAAAACAAATAGCCTTTAGGTTAGACGTTAGCTGCAGGCTACACGTTCTTTAGCACTGTGAGGTGTGAAACCTCAAATGACTAAATGTTTGGTTTTCGTAATTTACAGCAATTTATTTATTTTCTCTTGCAAAGGAAACACTTCGAAAAATACAATGGAGATAAGCATCGAAAACATACACAGTTTATTTAATTTTCAGGATAAAAGATAAAAGAAGACTCCCGCTCTCGTCGTAAGTAATTGTTCTTTATAAAATCTGCCGCTTTTTCAGCTATCATGATGACAGGAGCCATTGTGTTGCCACTGGTCATAGTTGGTAGTACGCTGGCATCAACCACTCTTAGTTTCTCAACGCCAAACACATTCAATTCTCCGTCTACGACCTTTCCCATGACGCAAGTTCCTCCTGGATGGGATGCTGTTGTCCCTAACTGAGAAATATAACACTTCCAATAATCGTACGTTAGATATTCATACTTATTGCATATAGGCAGATTTATTTTGACAAGTGACGATTCGATAGCTGAAAAATATGCTGTGTCGAGTATTTACTCGACACAGCAGAAGGACTTTTCTAATGCCTTCAATAGTTTTTTCAATGTCATCAGGGTGTGTTAAGAATCCTGTATAGATTGTTGGTGCATCAGTTATTTCAAAACCAGTGATATTGAGCAGCCCTGTAGATTTTGGGTGAAGTAATGTCAAAGTTATGGCATGGATCTCACGATTTTCATTGGCCTTAACTATAGAAGATATTACTTCATCATTATAGTTACAAGCTTTGCTGAAGAAACCTTTTATCACTGGAGAATTTCCGCTGAAATAATGAGGTACGATTTGAATTTCAGGTTCCATTCCATTTAGAGAAAAGAAACCGTTCAGCATTGGAATGTGGCTGGTTTCCAAATGTTTTGCGGCGGAATGACGTCCATTATCCCTTTCTCCTGTAATTATGATTGGTAATATAAGCTGATCCTGTAGTTCGTAACCGACTGGCAATTCTGATACTAATTCAATTCCAAACCTTTCTAGATCTTTTTTAGTACCTATCCCGGAAGAAACAAGAATCTTTGGTGTGTTTATGGCACCAGCAGATACAATAACTTCTTTGTCCGCATAGAATTTCTTACTGTCACCCTCGCTTGTCCTAATTTCTACTCCCTTAGCAACTTTATTGTCAATCAATACTTTATACGTATAGGCATGTTTTAGAACAAACAAATTCTTCCTTGTATTGATAGCAGCTAAGAACGAAACTGCGATGCTAGATCTTAGTGGTTGTGATTTTGTTCGGGTGAAAAAGTTTCTTGAAATGCCCAACTGCTGTGGCCCATTGAAGTCTAGTAAAGGGTTGATGCCTATCTCTTGCATGGATTCCAGAAGCAGATCCAATTTTCTTTCCACCTCGAACTTGAACGTATTTTGGCTAACAGCCATAGGTCCAGCTGTGTTGTGATATCGTGATTGGACGACGTTTCCCATGACCATGTCGTCTTCAAACCCTTCGCTCTTTAAGAAGTAGGGGAACACATTTTCCCAGCTCCAACCGGGGAAGTTTTTAGCCCATCCGTTAAAATCTTCAGGATTTCCTCTGAAAAAAAAAGGAAAGTAAACCGAGGTGTCAGTAAAACCTTCATTACCTGTTACTTCGTCCGCACAGACTTACTCGTAGATAAAAAGGTGACTATAAAAACATAAAACGTTTTCCCCGTTATGGATTTCAGTAAAAACAAAGTCGTGGGCAAAAGCTATATGTATAGTCATATACCAACCAAGGCAGTTTCAGCATAAAAGAATAACAAACACATAATATACACACTGACGCACAAACTTTTGCATTTACAAATAACGTAGGGTTTTCGTGTCAGCGTTCTTATTCGCGTCTCTCCATATAAATATGGTTTTCACTCAAGATAATTTTTCCACTTTATGAATGAGTTTCAGTGTTCTTTATTTGGCGCCACTGTCGAGTAAGGCCATGAAGGCCATAGGGCTCTTAAAATAACATTATGATATTTATCGACAATAGAAGTAAAAATGCGATCCTTCATGTCACTAACCTCACATACATCATGGCATTATTGCTGGAGCACCCGCCTAGCATCTTGCCTCTGATCATAGGCATCTGCCCTGGAACCTTCTGGGCTCGACCGGCGTTCGGGTCCGCTGCAGTCGTGTAATTCCAATCGTAGGCCGTGTGCGCCAAGTCGTGCGTCCGAGCTATGTTCTGTGGGATAGGGAATTTGCGTGTCGTTTAAATTAAGTTGATATAATATTTTCATATTTTCATACCTGCAACTTTCTTGCATTTTTGGTGAGGAAATATCGTTTCATGATAATTTATTTATTTTACTTTAAATTGGCTTTGTGGATATACACATTTTTTGATGAAAAGTAGAGCAAAAGTATTGAAACGTAATAAATAATACAAATAACAATAATAAACGAAAACAAAAATAATGAAATCCTGAGCCGAAAGACGCGTAAAATTTTGTCCATCGCAATGCGGCTGGCTGATTATAAAGAAATAATTCAAAAATGTGTTTCATTTTCATACTTTAAATCTTTTGTTACTGTGATTTTCATTGATAAATTGATTAATGTTGTATTAAAAAAATTTAAAATTCATGGTCTTCCTTTTATTTCTGACACTATGTTATTTAGCAAAAAATAATCCTTATGATGAAGCCTTTCGATCGGTATGATAAAACTACAGGGTAATAATTTTTCTCATGTAACGGGTTCGATTCCCGATTCAACCATGAAATTACTTCAATATCTAAGAATGCAGTTTAAATTGTTTTCTAAATTAAAATAATGTCTTCTTTCAGTAAAATGTTCCATCTACAATATTCAAGGTACTTTCCCTCCATGTGGCATAGCCGTGGGACGCCCTGTATATCGTTACTTTATTGACGCAGGTTATTATATAATGCACACTCACTAGATCAGGCTCCGGCCACCAGCTTCCACCAGCAACACCTTCCAGCAGCGCCGCCAATGAAAAAAAAAATCATATCTTTTATTTGGATGCGTTTTTATCAAAAACGCTCCTGCGATTTCTCAACGCGAGGCTTAACTATTTTTAGGACCTAAGGTTTGGATTCCAGAGAATCTCGAATCTCGACCAAGAAACAAAACACAAATTCGATAAAAGTTGGGCTTAAAGTTAAAAGATAAAAGTATCGTCTTGAACCGAATCACTAAGAGATTTATAAGATTAAAAAAACCGCTCGCAACCGCAACTTTTGGCATACCATGCTGTCTCTCTACAGATAGGTTGCGGGTTCAAGTCCTGTCCCGAACGATTTTTTTAAACGCACTCAGAATGAGATGGTTTTTACAGCGTCCGTCACTCACACTAGTGTTTGTGTAGATATCACTCGATCGCTGCAGACATTATTTAGTTGGAGTATGACGGAGCTACATCATTTAAAAGGTTGGAGGGTCATTACTACAGTAAATTAATTCGTTGATTAGTAAAAAATTACTTCACATAAAAAGTAAAATGGACCCCTGTTTTGACATATTTTTTTTAACATTGAATTAGCTAAATAATAAAAATAATCTTACACTTACCTTCTACATCAGCATTTTGCGGCCACTGCACAGATTCCACATTTCGAGCCGCAAAAAATACCGTGAACGCAATGCCAACGACAATAAAATTTAATTTTCTAAGCAGCATTTCTTCGACCGACACTCCTTTTTCCTCCGTATCAAATGGAACTTTCCTATAATCTGTTTAATCAGATGCAAAAGTAATTTTTCATCTCCCATGCTCGGAAAGTTTGCTGTTATAATCCGCGCGGGATGAGAATGGGATGGAACCTTGTCGAAGTCAATGGAAAATTTACTTTATTTTACTATGACAAGGTTGCATCGACGCGAGTTTGCTTACCGCGCGCGGTAAAAGGTCGCATCCCATTCTCATTCCGCCCGCTTAGTACTAGTAACTTACGATCGTGTAAAGGCCGGATTTAAACTATCTGCATTTTAGTGCGCTTCGAAATTTGAACGCGACGCCGGGAAAGTCTTTCCCGCGCCCTATGGTGTTGAAAAAGAAAAAAACACTGGCCGTTTAAGTAGATGCCAGATCCCGACCGAAAAAAGATCCTCATTGATAGTTCGTTTACACGCGTACTTCAGCGAAAGTGATTGTTCGTACCCATTCTCTATACAAAACTGTGAATGTAAATAGGGCATAAGGATCTTTTAAAAAGGTAAGGTCACGGAATAGAACATTCAGAAACGCGGTTTCTTCTTATAGTCTTTTCAATATTTTGTACACTATATTTATTTTTAATACCAGTAAATAAAAAAAAATGCTTCGCTTCTGTTTTATCAAATAGATAATTATGTTTTGGTTTGTTAAATAAATTTTTTCAAACGATATTACTAATTTCATTTTTTATCTCCTACAAATTTTTATTTTATATGGTGAAAGTTCAGAATGTACCCGGAAAAAAAAAACATTCTTTTGTTTACATTATTTTTGTGTCTGGATAAATAAACTTCAGGAAATTATTAATAAAACGAATTGTTTTAATACCAACGAAGCTCAAAACTTTAGTGCGGCAGCCGTAACTACAGTAAAATATGCTTTTAAAAGGAACTTATTCGACTCACCTGTTTTGCCTGTAAGTAGTTGTCTATAGAGTTTTTCCCGCTTGGCTAACAAAATCATTTCCTCGCTTCTGTGAGATGAAAAGTTTTGTGTTTCGCACGAATGCAATATTATTTGCGTTTCGTGCTTCTGAATACCTCGCTACGCTCAGGTTTCTTTTTTTGAACCACTCGCTACGCTCGTGGCTCAATTTTAGAAACCTTCGCTAGCTCGGTTTTCAATACAAGCACTCGCCGCAAACCTTGTACCTAAAATCAACTGTGTCCCCAAAGCTAAACCTATACCTCGGTTCATAAAAAGCTTGATAAAATTAAAAAATAATTTAAGAGGACGGGAACAGCGTTCTTCCAGTCCTAGCTTACGGAAATACTTAAGAACAGATATAAATTCACTTCAGCACAGAATAAAGACGGCGTTAATCAAGCATAATGATCAGCTGTGGAAGGACAAACTGGCTCAAGTGAATGATGCAAGATCCGACCTATGGAAAATTGTAAAATCGGTACGCAATAAACCAGTCACTATTCCCCCCCTCCTTAAATTAGATGGTACAAAAACAAAAAATAAATTAGAACAATGTAATGAGCTAGCTTTAGCATTTCAACAAAATATGCAGCTTACTCTTGCTTGGAATAATAAAAGTACCTCTGAAGTAGTCGAAAAATCTGTAGATAGCCTTAACACTCATACCATATCAGAACTCAAACATCCTGTTCATCCTCATGAAATCTGGAAAAATATCCGCGTTATGAAACTCCGTAAATCACCGGGTGAAGACAACATCCATAATGCGTTGTTAAAAAATATGTCGCAGAAATGCATTGTTATGCTAACTAAAATATTCAATGCCTGTTTGATTTTGGGCTATTTCCCGTCGTGCTGGAAAGTGGCTAAGGTAATCGCATTGAAAAAAGTCGGTAAAGATGACACCGTCCCTACAAATTATCGACCGATTAGCTTGCTCCCTACCCTAGGTAAACTACTTGAACGCATTATCCGCGATCGCTTATTAATATATTTAAATCCATTGTTCATTGATGAACAATTCGGCTTTCGACAATCACATTCTACAATACAGCAGCTTGCCCGAGTCAGTGAACATATTGCACATAACCTTAATCTAAATGAATCCACTGGAATGTTTCTACTCGATCTGGAAAAAGCTTTTGACACCGTCTGGCATGACGGGCTGCTTCATAAGCTTATTGCGAGCAATGTGCCCCTAGATCTAGTAAAAATTGTCCAAGCCTACTTACAAAACCGAAAGTATAGGGTACACATTGGAAACGACGTGTCTGCGTATTCTGATATTCCAGCTGGAGTGCCGCAAGGGTCAGTTCTGGGTCCGACTCTCTTTCTGGTGTACGTGAACGACATACCCAAACAGCCCCGCACCAAGTTGGCATGTTTTGCTGACGATACAGCGTCATTTACAAACTCTAAAGACATCGATTTAGTAATTGATCGCCTACAATTGTCCATCGAACGGCTCAGTTCTTATTTCAATAGCTGGAAGCTGAAGCTAAATGAAGCTAAAACAGAAGCGATTATATTTACTAGACAAAGGTCACCACCTTCACGTACGCTTGTTATTAATGGCTACAAAATTCCGTGGCAAAAAAGCGTTAAATACCTCGGTGTCACAATAGACAGTAAAACTAACTGGACGTCCCACGTTGATTCACTTCGCCTTAAAGGTTCCAGAGCTCTAAATGCCCTTAGTCCAATTCTTAATAGAGGCAGCCCCTTGAGTCCAGCGACAAAATTAAAAATTTATTCTACCTTAGTACGACCCTGTATCACTTATGCGGCACCTGTTTGGAGCAGCACTTGTAATACAAATTACCTTAAACTACAGATCATACAGAACAAAGCTCTTAAAATTTCTTACAACACCCCCTTTTTCACAAATTTGGGTAAACTCCATAACATTTTACATTTTCCTCAATTGCAAGACTTCGTTTTAAAACAAACAAAATTATTTTATTTATGTAAAAATCCGATACATAAAAATATCTTAGTGAGTAACATTGGTAAAAGTCGCACCAAAGATCTATCGTACATCGATAAGTATAATCGATACCGCCTGCCCCATCACTACGTGCTTAGCAGCGAACCGGCTATAACGCGGCCAAATGAAGTTGTCGTGCGTACGCTCTCAGCGAATCCATAGCAAAATATTTAGATACACCCGCCTCGAGTATAAATGAAATTTTCTTGATTAAACCAATATAGGTTGTTGTTTTATGCAAAAAATGTAACTTTTCAAAGTGATCATATAAATTGTTGTAGATATACATTTAGAAAGTATGCTTAAAATAGTGTAAATTGTTCATGTGAAAAGTTGTTAAAGGTGCTCCAGCCTGCCAACATGATTATTTGGATGCTAACGTAAGCCTTGACTGTGTTTTGGTTGTATGTATAATTAATGTGTATGTTTAATAAAGACTTTTAAAAATCAATCAATCAATCAAAATCACTCGCCGCAAACAATAATTTTGCATTCTTGCATAACAAATAACTATTACCATTCTTATGGAATATTTATAGCAAATCTTTGTTGGCAGTGTAAGCCGTAGCCAGTAAGTTGACATGCATCTAAATGCTATATTTTATTGTATCTTCAACTGGTATAACGGAGGAAGTAAAAGGTAAGTTAATACAGCGTCTAGGAGCACTTAACCCTCACACTAGATGGGTGAAGGGTCCACCAACAAATGGGCTGCCATTGCTGAATTTGTATTTTTTAAGACTACAAGTTGTATACACTTACGGGGTCCTAATAATTTTATTTTATTTTCATAGATTTAGATTTTTTTTAACTTTATTTTGGTGTTGGTTTTTAGGAATAATAAAGGCTTTTTAAATTTTAATTGGTATACCTACTTATTTTTTTTCGATGGCTCAACTAACGCCACTTTACCACACTTTGCACTTCCACACATATTAATAATGTATTATGAAAGCCTATGTTTGTACAGATTTAACAAAAATACACATACCTATTCAAAATAAAAATGGGTTGCCGTCGTACGTTGGTTGTTATTCTGAAAAAGTGAAGATTTAAACTGCAGCGAGGTTTGTTTCCAGTGAATCATGCACATACTACTTGAATCTTATTTAGGTTTTGATTCAGGCGTAATAAATATTGTTGAAAAAGTACTTAGACCTTCCCGCTCTAGGTACCCAGCAAAAAATAATTATCGAGATCAGATTAATTTCTCAATTTGAAAATAGGGTATGTTGTATAGAATGCAATTACCTGGCCACCTAAAGGACAGAAAAATTATAAGGAAGGAATGTGTTCGTCCCCCAATAAAACATTCCAACCTGCTTAATCTAAATGGCTCAGCAACGACAATACCTACTTGGGGACAAAATTCATTATTTTGGCATACCCCTCTTTATTAAAATAGCAGAAGAAATAAAATTAAATGCTTTCCATTGAATTCGTATAAAATTTATTTGTCATTCTAAACTTAAAACCTCATTAAAATTGTCTCAAAAATATACTTTCTATCTATAAATTACTAGGTGTATATTTACATAAAGTCTCACAAAGCTTTAAACATAAATTCCCTTATTATTAACGCCTTGTTATCCCACATCTAAAGAAGGCCATTCACATTTATTTTGAAGTTTAAATTCAAAGTAAGGTACACACGACAGCACGTCAGACTGTACACTTTTGTTGTAAAGTCGCCCGTAACGAAACCGAGTAGAGTGCTAGCGTGTAAGGGTCGACGTGCTATCGTGTCTACGCCTGGAATATGGCCCAAAAGTTTTTACACAATAAATCTTATCAAGACAAATGGGAGTATGCTGGCATTTCGTTTCCACTAGCATCATTATCACTAACTACGTCTATGTGGTCCTGGTCGTTCTCACAAGACGAACCTGACATTCTATTCTGCGATGAACAGGAAGATTTTGTACAGCAGCATTTCTTCGTACCACCGTTGTTGCTCATCGGGGTTTCTTCTTTCTTCAGCTTCACTCTTCGGTTCTGGAACCAGATTTTCACTTGTTTCTCCGACAGTCTCAATCTCGTTGCGATTTCGATGCGTCTCAATCGTGAGAGGTACATGTTCGCGGAAAACTCCCTTTCTAACTCCAACAGTTGTGTGCCGGTGAAAGCTGTCCTGATTCGTTTGCTGGAATCTTCTTTCAGCGGTAAACGCTTCACTTCCTTCGAGTATCCAGGAAGGAGTTCTTCTTGTAGCGCTAAAGGTGGGCTTGGGGTGCCGTTCCTGCTTTCACTTGAAACAGAAGGCGATCTCTGCCCTTGACTTTTTGAAGGCGACGTCAGGGCCGATTTGTACGGGTGATGCAAGTATGGTGACACAGATTTTTTCCTTCTATGGACAATGTTTGTGGCTTCTTGCTCCGGCTCGGTCTTCATGAAGTGTGTGTCCAGTTTTCTCGCCTCGTTTTGGAATTGTTCACTGTAGTACTCAGCTTGTCGGGGTAGTTGGTGAAGCATCGGATATCTGAAGTTTAGGTGCTCAAGAAATGGTCGAAATAGCTCGGGCGATCTTTGAGGATGTTGAAAGCCCAAACTCAGCAGATTGTTCAGGCTTCCCGGATAAGGGTACGGGAGGAACTTCGGTCTGGCATCCAAATGGTGACCGATCAACGTCGTATACGGTATAAAAGGATCACTACTAACATCGGTCTTCTTACAGTCTTTCGGGGAATCACTTATCAAAGTATCGACCAAAAATGACCGGGACATTTTTGCGTCGGTTCGATGCACTCAGATGCCGAGATGTGTGCTCCGCAGTGGTCGGTTTCGAACTGGTGTTGAGCTGAGGGTGTCCTGACTAGTAACAATTACAAAAACTACCCCCACTTAAGGACCCTTTTGTAAACAAACACAATGGGAGCCTGTTGGAGCGTTTCAGCAATTACGTGGCCCATCCCACCCTTTTGTCGGCGCCCGTCAACCCCAGAGTTGCTGCGATGAAAAAAATGTGTATTATCAATGAAAGCAATGCATTTTAGTAGCTATGAATAATTTTGTATAGGATGGCTACATCGCTAATATCTATCTCATTATGAAATTCAACTTGGATGATGTTAGGGTTTTATGTAGGACTTGTGCGTTTGATTTTATTGATTCCTTGCATTGTTGTGAGTTTATTGGCTATTTTGTTGCCACTTTTTTGAAACATGAGTCTTAATGGAGATCAAATGTAAATATGAGTTTCTTTCTGCTACAACCTTTAGCAACACACCTTGTCAACAATTTAAAAAAAACCTTAAACAAAAATAACAAGTGGCTACTTATTACGTAAATATACATATTTAATTTTCTGTGAAGAAGCATTGCTTTATTTGTCTCTTAAAAATTAACAAAACGATATTTTATTGCCTAGTGGCTAGTTTGATCAATATGTTTTATATTTTTCCTCTACTAGACCTACAGCATAACTCTACCAAGTATCAAAACCTTTTAAACTTACAATACACAGTGTGTGCATAGTATTAATTAAGTATGAATGCTCTATAATAAGGGCCGTATGCAGCGCCCATGATTCTGATACTTTGCGAACCCTTCCGAATGAGGGTGGGGACTTTGGGGCCCCGCCCATTCCTCTTTCTTCGTGACCCTTTAGAAAACTAGTTTCTACTAAAAGGGCTGTTTAAAATAATTATTCTTTGTAATTGAACAACAGTTCGGGTTATTATCATGTCACGTTCAATTTTCTTGTAACATTTCATATGAAAGGTAAGTGGTTTGTAATGGTTATGTGAATCGGAATTAATTTCATTTAGCACGGCTCCTGTTTTGTATGGGATTATTAGCATTATAAGGACGCTATGTGATTCTTAAGAAGTCTGGCGACTCTCTCATTTTCTTTTATCTCACCTCCTGTTGTTACTATTTTTTACGCCCTTTAAAATTATCATGTCCGAGCTGTGCCAGTATACAGGGTGTTAAAAGACCACCTATTGTCCTCATCATAAGGAACATTTTTGCCCAAAGAACTATGCCTGGGAAATCAACGGTTTCCGAGATAATGAGGTTCAAAGTCGGACATTTCAAAACTTTTTTTGCAGTAATGCATTCAGTATCTAGTTCTTAACATACCTTCTTAAGAAGCCATATCAAAATTATGCATATTTCTTACAAAAAACGACGTTAAAATTGCAACCCGCAATGTATTCCAAACATCGGTACTTTAAGCTTAAGTAACATAAACTGATACCTACGCTTGCGCAATATGACTTCTGTGTGTTACACGTCCATTGCGTGATAAAATATTTTTCAAAATAATAACCTAAAAAACCAAAATCATTTCCCAGCAATAATTTATCGAAAAAGTACTTTTTTTGGTGTCTAGTATGCTTGGCTTTTGGGTCTGTTGGCGGTCTTTTAACACCCTGTAGGTACCATAGCGTCTGTCTGAACGGCAAGAATACCTACATTCACTTTTAATGTTCGCGATATTTAAACATTACCACGGCAACTGTAACGCGGCCGAAACGTCGGGATAAATAAGGTAATTAAATTTGCCTTAAACCAATCGCGATTCGACCCGTTTCGAATACAATAAGAATACCTACAGTCATAATAAGATCCAAATGTTAGGGTGGTGTATTAATAATCGTCTGAGATCACCTGCTTGAGCTCGATCTCAAGTAGGTGAGCTCAGAAAAGTCAAATGCTAATGCCAACCCTTGGCTAATGTCAAACTTGAGTAGTTGTCAGCATATTAATAGACACTATCTTGAGATTGACATTGACATTAACCAAGGCTTGACATTAGCATTTGACTTTTCTGAGATCACCTACTTGAGTTCGATCTTGATTCGACGGCTATTATGCCACAGTCTCTTTACTAGTTAGTACTAGGTATTCGACACAATCTCCCGCGACGGCATCCGATCAAAAAATTAAATCAAACACACCGAAGCCATCAAAACGAGCCTGGAGCGTACCTTTTTGCGTCCAATAAAAAAAGCGCGACAGACAGACAATATCAGAAATCGTCCGCCTGATAGAATACGTGGCCAAACAATAGGATGGAAATAACAATGTTACAGTAAACACTGCCGGTTTTATTCCATCTGATCCAACAGACGTAACCAACATTATTATGCTGCCACCGCAACTTCTAACACCAAAGCTGAAGAGTTATATTCGGGCAACTGAGAAGAAACAAACTAAATATCGCAGATTCTATACCATTCGATGACGTACACACACTGGTCGAAATTGATTATACAGTTAGCATAGCTTCTATTACTGAAGGCTAAGAGCTAAATTCCATTGATGTTACAGCAAATAAGTTTGTGTGAAACATCCTCCCTCGCATCGAATAAAAGTACAAAG
Source organism: Zelleria hepariella (assembly GCA_949319315.1). Taxonomy (NCBI): domain Eukaryota; kingdom Metazoa; phylum Arthropoda; class Insecta; order Lepidoptera; family Yponomeutidae; genus Zelleria; species Zelleria hepariella. The sequence goes on along the minus strand of OX439392.1, from coordinate 15,132,745 downwards.
AAAAAGGGTTATAATGAAAAGCGTGTCAAGTAAAAATTGCTATTGATACCGACGTCGGAAGCCAGGTGGGGTAAATGAGATGGAGGAACTGATAATTTTGGTGTAATTTTCGATTTTGGGGTTGCTGGAAGAAATAAATGCTCTGTTTTTTTTGCAGTTTCAACAGTGTGCTATGCCGTTGTTTTACCGTTTTTGATCAAAACAATATTAATTTGACTGTGTTTTCTCAGGTTTGCGCAAGCAAGTTTAAAAATCATAAGACAAGTTGTCGCATGATATTCTTTTTCTCAATCTGACAATATTTAGTATTCATTTGGATTTCTACATTTATATATCGCATTGCAGTGTCGCATTTCCCATCAACTTTAGTTGCGGAAAATCTGTAAAACATCAACATTCAAGAAGTAACTTAGTAAGCAGCGTTTTTTTACGCTTTTGACTTTTGAAATAGGTGTGAGGCCGCTTAAACTCATGCACTCAACCATGGCATACTTCTAATTCAACCTTAAGCCGTGAAGCCTCCAACAATACGACACAAAACTATCGGAAACAAAAAGCAAAACGGAAACGAGTCCAGAAAAGTTATTTAATGACACCTGTGCATTGTCAGGTATCGAGGTTATCGTAGACAATACAACCAAAACGGCCAACGAGATAGAAAATAGAAAGACACAGATGGCTCATTCAATCTTCTGAGGTATTCGTTCTCGAATCTCGACGTATCGGTGGTAAATGTATATGAACTATGCTGAAACTTTTGGGGTGAGACATGAACAAAATAAGTAAAAAATTCTGGAGAACTGGAGAATGCACGCGTAGAATAAGCGCTATACATATAATAGTCAACTACAGGTACTACCTACTCTACTCCGTGCAATTTTAGTGGTTTTAAAGCCGAAGGTATTTTGTTGCACTGGTGATTCTGAGCCAAATTGCAAAATTTCATTCCAAAGCGCGCGAACAAAAATTCACTTCTCCATACAAATGGTGTCAATTGGCGATAGCCGTTTGTATTGGGAAGTGTTTTTTTTTCGCTCGTTTTGAAGTAAAACTTTGGAATTTGGCTCAGAATCACGGGTGCAACCAGCTTTAAACCCACTAAAATTCCACGGTGTATAGGTTTCGGATACTCTCCCAATGTTGATTACGGGTAGCTTAGCTGCTCTACCTAAACAAATTGTGCAAAAAAGCATCCGCAATTGTATCATGAAGTCGCCACAATCTATCGAGGTTTAAATTTTTACTGATGCCTTTTAACGTTGTGGTGTATTCTAACGATTACTAACATTTACCTACACCATTGAAATAGACGAAAGGCAACCCTATCAAAGATAGGTACACACATACGAATCTGGAATATAAGATTTTTAGTTAACCTGAGAACATCTTTACCAGTAGGCTTAGCACGCAGGCCATTTTTCCTACTCTCAACTGTCACCTTAGCCACTGTTCACTGTCACCTCAATACTGTTAAGTGGCTAAGATGACAGTTGAGAGAAGGCAAAATGGCCCGCGTGCTAAGCCTTCAAACCTTCTGTCTCCGTTTCATTATTGACAAAAGCTTCTTAGAAACAGGTATGACTTTTAAATGATCCAACAATGCAGGCGACAAGGAGTCTGAGGTAATGTCCACGCTACGGGACACACTTGTGTCCCATTCACGGATTTTACGTTCATTCATCCACTTTTAGCCACGGTGCTTGTGAATGGACTCACGATATCTGAATGAAGTATCGTTCCCTATTGTCGCTGGTCAGTTTCCTTTGAAACTATTCAAGTTTGTGGAATCGAGATGGTGCTTTTTTCTGTCATTGATAGATAGATAGGCTTTAGAGATCATTTTCGGCGACGATGAGCTATGGCTGGGTTTGCGACTTGTAAATGAAAGCGAATGACGTTTTAAGAGAAATTTATGTTTTCGGTTAGTGCTTATTGTACCTGTTTCTTTCATGAATGAAGTAGCCTAATAAAAACACATAAAATGTATCATACCCAAAGGTATGAATGAAGGCCTTTGCATGTATCGCCGATGATTTATATGGCGGCGTCTAGCTCGCACTATTCTCAAATAAACATTGCTAAGATGTATTTCGATAATTTTTTAGGGGTCTCGGTGTGAATATTGTGCCAGACGCATAAGCATGATCTTGTGACAAGTGAATAGTAAACATCCCGCAGAAAATAAGAAAACTAGTCTCATGCGATAAAGGTAGGGGCCAGGAGCTGGAGATAGCAATTATTAGGTGAACCAGTTTTGAAGAATAATTACCAGAATAAAATAATCAGTTCGGATAGTAGCGATTGTCACGTGAAATACCCAAGAAATCGTAAGTCTCTTTTGACTTTGGTATCTCTGTTTAAACAATGTCTCAGGCACTGCAGTGGTTGCTTCACCTATGTAGTGTGAGCGAAGATGCCACTGGACGCTGTATAAATCACCTGACCTTGATACAAAGGCGAAGATACCTACCTAAACAAAGATATTTATCTAGACACTAAATGAAAAAATACTTTTATAGAACACTAGGATTAGGTGAGAGCTATCTAACAAAGCCAGTTTCATGTTGATATCCATAACAGCTTCCAAGATATTTTGGCCGAAAAAAGCACGTCGCCCATTTTTTTTTTCAGTAAAAATATTTTCAAAACGTGTGTGCGTGCGTGCGTTATGTGTTACTCACAATAATGCACAGTTAAACTTTGCGAGCTTATTTATTTCTGAAATATTGCCTACTTATAAACTATTATTTATTTTAAACTAGTCTGTAATTCAATGGATCTCAGTTATCTGAATAAATAAAGATATTATTATTATTATTATTAAAACGTTTATGAATGTCAACACGAAACTGGCTGTGTTAGATAGCTCACACCTTATACTTTTTCGTACTTTTTTCGATTCGTTTAGTGTATCTGATACAGGAATCGATTTTGTACATTTCTCTTTGCGCGCGTGCTATGCACGGCGCTTAAAGTTATCATTTGGGCATGATTTAAGTCTTATACCCTTACATACAAATACATACATACATTTTATACCCTTTTATTTTATACGAAAAGTGTTGCCACTTAATTATTATTAAATTTTAAACTAGGAACGCCGGGGTAGAGTAAAAGGGATGCTAAATTATAAAATAGCAAGTCACTAATGGACTGCGCCGTTGACTTTGAGCGCAAGGCAGTATCAAAGCTAATTCGGTAAACTAAGGGCGAATAGGAGAAAAACGGTACCACTTTATTTTTTATTTTATTTTTTCTTTTTGTATTTATATTGATCTAGCTTTATGAATTGGTTGTTGAAAGCTTGCAAACATTTTAAATTACCAATGTAAGGATTTATTGAACGAGCGAGCAAAGCGAGAGAAGTTCTCCGAGTGTACTGGAACAATCCGGCATTTGTAAAATTAAATCCCACCAAAAACATTCTGTAAAAACTAGCCAGGTCTCGATGGATCTGCTTGTTTATCTCTAAAAAAGTAATGAAATCTAGACAAAGTCGTGCCAAGTCTAAGGTTCCTTACTGCGATTTCTTTATTATTATAGTTAATGTTGTGAGACTTGGCCGTTGAAGGGTACACAAGCGGTTCTGGCGACAGATTGGTGCAATGGTGTCATGGAGCACCTGGTTTTGTACCCTTGTGTAGCCTTCAACAGCCAAGTCTCACAACATTAACTATAATAATAAAGAAATCGCAGTAAGGAACCTTAGACTTGGCACGACTTTGTCTAGATTTCATTACTTTTTTAGAGATAAACAAGCAGATCCATCGAGACCTGGCTAGTTTTTACAGAATGTTTTTGGTGGGATTTCACTTCTTTTTGTAGGAACGAGGGCATATTGATTAATTTTATTAGATTTTCTTATTTGACACAGTTTTTAAATTTGTGTAACGTTGGAGTAGAATAAAGTTAATCATCCGACTATTTCTTGTTGAACGAGCGAGTGAAGCGAGCGAAGTCCTCCGAGTCTGCTGGAACAATCCGGCGTTTGTTTGTATGTATGTTTGTATGTATGAATGTTTGTTCGACGATAACTTGAGTAAATTTGGTCGGATCGTTATGAAATTTGATAGGCGGGTAAACTAAATTAAAAGAATTTTTAAATTTGAACATGAGCCAAATCGGTCGATGGGTTGCCGAGATATGGGGTTGTATAGTTTAAATGCAAAGCGCGCCCGCGCCTGCGCGAATGGCGTAAGCAAAGTTATACATCTGTAACTGAGGTCGCGAGTTCATAGTTCGGAGCGAACCACTAGTGGGACGCTATAGGCTAGATTAAATGAAGATGTGTCCCACTACGCTGGATTTTTGCAATGACAGTCGATTTTTTTATGTACCAATAGTAGAAGGGGCATTACCATAATATCTCTAATAAAGCTGATACCAGCTGAGGGTTCTTCATCAGATACTCCAGACCTTAGATTTTTGACATCAAATGAAGCGGCCCACCAAGTTGAATATTTTTTGTAAGGGCGGTATATGTCGATCTATAATAGTTTGGTTGGGCTCTTGTGTTTTCTAATCAGGGTCACCAGGTACTCCAGATCTTCGATTATCCTAGTTTTTATAGTTTTCCCTTTATGTGGCCATTAAACCCTAACTCTGTACCAAATTTCAGCTCTCTGAGTTTATGGGAAGTACTAGTTCTATGAGGGCTCTTGTGTTTTCTAATCAGGGTCACCAGGTACTCCAGATCTTCGATTATCCTAGTTTTTATAAGTTTCCCTTTATGTGCCCATTAAACCCTAACTCTGTACCAAATTTCAGCTCTCTGAGTTTATGGGAAGTACTAGTTCTATTAGGGCTCTTGTGTTTTCTAATCAGGGTCACCAGGTACTCCAGATCTTCGATTATCCTAGTTTTTATAGTTGTCCCTTTATGTGCCTATTAAACCCTAACTCTGTACCAAATTTCAGCTCTCTGAGTTTATGGGAAGTACTAGTTCTATTAGGGCTCTTGTGTTTTCTAATCAGGGTCACCAGGTACTTCAGATCTTCGATTATCCTAGTTTTTATAGTTTCCCCTTTATGTGCCTATTAAACCCTAACTCTGTACCAAATTTCAGCTCTCTGAGTTTATGGGAAGTACTAGTTCTATTAGGGCCCTTGTGTTTTCTAATCAGGGTCACCAGGTACTCCAGATCTTCGATTATCCTAGTTTTTATAGTTTTCCCTTTATGTGGCCATTCAACCCTAACTCTGTACCAAATTTCAGCTCTCTGAGTTTATGGGAAGTACTAGTTCTATTATGATGATCATGAGTGAGTGAGTGAGTGAGTGAGTGAGTGTGTGTCATAAATGCGAAACTTTGCTTTTGCTTAACTTCGGAACTAAATGACCTACAGACTTGAAATTTTGGATTTTAAGTATGTGATTATAGCTTACTAGATGACGAAAATTTCTGCGTTCTGGTCTTATCCAGAGGTTCTCAAATAGGGGCCTGAAAATGCGGCGAAATGGTTCCAGTAAAGGATGGTACGGCAGTGTTTGCTTCGCGCTCGACCTGGCGGGGGCACTGCCGTGCCCCCAGATGTTTGTACCTATGTATGAATGTTCGTTCGACGATAACTTGAGTAAATAGTTCGAATATGAGCCAAATCGGTCGAGGAGTTGCTGAAATATGGGTTCACAGTTCGGGGCGAACCACTAGTTATTGAGATTACTAAATTCGTTTAAAATAAGGTCGTGTATAAAATCTATATCTATAAAATTCCTGACAACCAGTAAGTAATCTCTCTGCACAACAAAGCTAAGCTTATTTTGTAGGCAGATAGGTATAGGTAGTCAAGTTTCTCTATAACTGAGGTGCAAAAAACAAAAGCAGAATATAAAATACGTAAACTTTCGAGACGGAAAATTTTAGACTCCATCGTTTCTCGATACCTACAAGAGTAAATAAAACGAAAACTAAAACTTTCTAGTTACACCATTTCGCAATCCCGCCCGGCGGCACCACTAATGAAACTTGCTACATGCTTTTAAAACTGATATTATAGCGAACAAGGGCTGCCCACGTGCAGTGTTTTAGATGTTTTATATTTCACTCCACATGAGGGGGCAAACATGGCGCAAACGATGTTATTAGCGCCAAATTGCACTGACGGTAAATTAACTCTTCTTTTGAACAAAGCAGTGGCCATTTTATCAGTTTACATCGGACAGAAGGCAAGTGTAGAGTTTTAAAAAGGTGTATTTCTATTCCTCCCCGTACATAGTTTTCAAGTTTTCAAAGTTCGTTCTCTAAGTTTTCAGCACGCCTAACATTACTAAAACTGAGGCCTTTGCATCTACGTAATGAGATGGTTTATACAGCGTCCAGTGGCACCTTCACTCACACTATATGGGTGAAGAGACCACTCGGCGCTGCAGTGCCTAGGACATTGTTTTAGATGGAGTAGAGAGACCCAGGTTCAAAACCACTCGCTAACGCTGAAATAAAAACATTACTATAATGTAATAAACCGTGGAATTTTAGTGGTTTTAAAGCCGAAGGTATTTTGTTGCATTGGTGATTCTGAGCCAAATTATAAAATTTCATTCCAAATCGCGCGAAAAAAAAAATCACTTCTCCATACAAATGGTGTCGATTGGCGATAGCCGTTTGAATTGGGAAGTGTTTTTTTTTTCGCTCGTTTTGAAGTAAACTTTTGGAATTTGGCTCATAATCACGAGTGCAACTAAATACCTTCGGCTTTAAAACCACTAAATAACACGGTGTATAATATAACCATAATAGTATCTATACCACACTATGTGAATCAAGTGGGATAGACCTATAGAATATGGCCTTTGCCATTATTGTTACAACAATAATGGCAAAGGCCTGCTGTTCAAAAACTCAAACTATTTTTTTTCATCCAGTATTCAAAAAATAAGTTATGTACCCTGAACGTCAAAAGTAAAAGTCACGATATAAATTAAATTAATGTAGGTTTATCCTGACTGTCTATAGAGAATACACTGTGCCTTGATTGGATATTGCATTTATGTTTTAGGTAGAAACAAGGGGCTAACAGTCTCAGAATGAGCATAATATCCACATAATATCCGAGCTTCCGAGCTTCCTGAGCGCAAAATCGGCCAGATTGGAAAACTGTTTTGAGAGCTCTACGTCCCTGATTAGGGATAACAAAAACTGATGATGATGATGATGAAGTAGAAAGCAGAAAACAATTCTCTCATGGAAACCAGCACCGCCGATAAACTAATTATGACGAATCCTTATTCTCACAGACGAACCTGAAGTTCCTAAGCAGTACGGCTCTTTCTGCATCAATGCAATACTTGTTTAAAACATGCCAACCCAATAATCTCGTTTTTTTTTCTTCACAAAATTCGTAAAAAGGAGTCCAAGGCGCACCAAGTTCCCATGGGTTGTCAACTCATTACCTAGTCCTCAAGAGTACACCACTCTCAGCTGGAACACCACTCGAGTCAAAGTGTCACTTGAACCTGACAGATTGTTCGGTCGGCGGTACTTACATGTTTGGTGCGGACATGGCCACAGTGTTTAGGTAGAGACCGTAGCTGCTTTTGAGGCGTGGTGGATGTGGAAAGGTGACAGCGTTTTAGGAGGATATCGCAGTAGTGTTTTCTCCACACAAACGTAGTCTCCGATTTTCATTTTGGCACTAAAGTTTGCCATTATCCTTATTAGTTTAGTGTTTTTCGATAAACTATTGTAACAAGTGGCGGCAAAAGATGTCTGGTAAACTTGTTTAACAACTCCAAATTGAAAAAAAAACAAGACGGTGGGACATCAAGCAGTTTCTTGTGATATCAGTTTCTTTTAATCGGACCAGTTTTGAGAGAGGTGCTAGCTAGCATTTTGGCGTACTTATTGGCATCAGGTTCTCGTCTAAATGCTGCAGGCGCGTTTTGTTTTTTTTTGTAAGATTGATTCAAATCAGCTTATTCGTCCACTTTCCCTTTTGGAATATGTCCATAGGCTAAGCGTAGGCTAAGAAGGTTAAGGGTTAAGACTTTCTATCAACATCAATATACCCTAGGTTTGTATATTGTTGTTGATAGGAAGTCTTAACCCTTAACTTGCCGAATGGTCCGGAAATGATCCTGGTTTTGCGACAAACACTCGTCCCTTAGACCAAACAGCCGCGGGGCTGCTCTGTGCCATTTGCCGCAATCGAAATAACAAAACGCGATTCCATTCTTCTTTTTTACAAATCCATTTATTGCACAATACATGCATTAGGGTTGTCAGTTGTCACTGCCTGTCATGCTACATTGTGTTAATGCAAGGGTTGCGTCTTAAGTTGTACCATATTTTTTATTTGCCTAATTTAGCTTTGTAAAGCGTTTAGGGTTAACCGATTCGGTGGATTGTTTGATTGTTTCCTTTCATATTATGTGATTGAGTATCCATTGTTTATTTGTGTAGCCGGCTTTATAGGCTACTTATTGGTGCAAAGTTGGCTTGATGGTGATTGTGTAGGTACCTTTATTCCTGTTGGTTGATTAATTTGATTTGACGTAACGTAAGTATGTGACTTTCTTAATTGGACCTAGTTCTGCAGAAAACAGCCACCTCGCATTTTTTTCAAAAATGAGTTATGAATGCAGCCATACTATTTTTGACATGGCGAATTTTTTGCAAAGACAGCCATGTCGATATCTCACTTAACGGCGGAGATACAAGTTGCAAAATCACGCCAAAGACAGCCATTCGCACTAACAAATTAAGTAAAAAACAGCCATCATGGTGTAAAATGCAGCCAATTTCGACATTATGCGAAAAACCTATTTTGCAGAACTCAGCCATCTTACATGGCTGTTTTTTACAAAATTCAGAATGATCGGAGATTGGAAGCTCGAATTACGTAAAAAGCAGCCAGCTTAGGATGGCTGTTTCTTACGAAATTAATTATGTGTTTATAATGATATTTGGCTGTTTTCAGGAAAAAAAATCATATACAATTTTAGATGAAGAACTCCAAAACTATAGGTTGCAACCTTTACTACATTACCGAAAAAAAGGGCAAAAAAAATTGGTAGGTGCCATATCTTTCAGAGGTTGTTTGTATTGATGAAAAAGCCTGCTTAAAGTTCCGCTGTCAAATACAGGCACCCTGTATTGTTAGGTTTATTGCAGCGCAGATTAGTCTGGCTGGGTCCATGGGAACCATTTGGGGAGCGCGCTACCTTGATAGTGCTTTGTGATGGTTACATCCTGCTAACTGCGTTTCGGTTTCAGCATGTGCAGGTGTGAAGGCAGATCAGATACTTGCATATGAGTAGGTCCACATGAGACCTATGTGAATTTACACAAGACTACAAAAAAAAATGTGTTTTTGCGCAGACTTGTGTAAGTTTCAGGAATGGAAATAGGGACGTTTTTTCCAAAATTTTTGGATATAATTATTTGCATACTGGTGAAAAGTTCCAGAAGCCATTTTCTAGCGGCTGGATCACCTGATTTTCAGATCTTGTTACGCCAGCGAGTCTTGTTTAGCCTTCTTCTCCCGAAAACGGTTCTTGGAAGGGTTAACCTCAGATTTTAGACATATTCCAATTTAAGGTTCATATTCCATTGCATAGGTGCTTTTCCATCACCAAAAGCGGGCTGACTTTCTGTGTTATTTGGATGATATTTAAAAACTACAAAAAAATATGATGTAGCCTGTACTACGGGTACGTGTTCCATAGCAGGGCAAAGTCATTCTCTCAGAGAGAGCCCACCGCGGATTGGCGATTTTCGCGTCGAGAGTTTCATGTCCTAGATGCTCAGGTATCCTCACGATGTTTTCCTTCACTGTTTGTAGCAATACCACTGCTACTACATTTTCACAAATTAACTTTGAAATAAATTAAAGTGAGCACATGCTCGTAACGGAAATCAAACCTGGGTTTTTCGCTTCCAAGTTTATATTATTACCCCATGTTTTAATAAAATACCTTCTTGTTTAAAATATTAATAGATTTTTTAAATTGATTTCTGATTATACTAAAAAACCTCGTGTAAGATTTGAAAATATCTAAAATCTCTATAAATATCTATTTATTGTAAACAAAACAAATCTATCCATGTGGCACCCTTAGGGTGCGGAACCCTAAAAACAAAAATACACGTGTAAAAAACAGTGTTAATCTGTAAATTTTAAAACATTTTGTTTTTTTTGGCCCTTTAAAGGTCGGTTCTAGTTTGGCACCCTTCGGGTACGGAACCCTAAAAATTAAAAGTATATGTACAAAAAACAGTAAGAATTTGTTCATTTTATTACAATTTTTAGTTTTTTTAACATTAAAGGTAGGACAGAGTAAAAGGGTCCCGTTTGGCACCCTTAGGGTTCAGAACCCTAAAATAAAAAATACAGCAAGTAGGAATCTGTAAATTTTAAAACAATTTTAGTTCTTTTTAGCCCTTTAAAGGTCGGACAGAGTAATCGGTTCCAGTTTGGTACCCTTCGGGTACGGAACCCTAAAATTTAAAAGTACATGTACAAAAAACAGTAAGAATTTGTGCATAATTTTTTGTTTTTTTCTTGCCCTTTAAAGGTACGACAGAGTAATAGGGTCCCGTTTGGCACCCTTAGGGTACGGAACCCTCAAATAAACAATACATGCATAAAAAACAGTAATCATCTGTACATTTTCTAACTTTTTTTTTGTTTTTTTTGTTAGTTTTCATACTATCCTTGGCTGTTTTTATTAACATTATCTTCCCGATTTTATTTTTGTCATAGTTAAGAAAACAGCCAACTCATGTGGTTTCTACAGAAAAGGTATTTTTGTATAAAACAGCCACATCTAAAAACGTAATTATTACTATTTAACGCAACGATTCGCAGGATAGAGTGAAATAAAAAAATAAAATAAAAAATTACCTATAAGTATAAACTATTAAATAACTAAAAAGTTCATAAATAACCGAAGTACAACCTTCGATAGAAAAATGCTCATTTCTCGGTTTGTACTTTTTGGGAGATGGCTGCTTTCTGCAGAACTACGTCCAATTAGTCCGTGACATTTTCAAGTAGGTCTCGGTTCTGAAGGAATTGAATCTCGTAATTGGTCTTCAACTTTGATGTGGCGTATAGGTTTTTCATCGTTGGAAAACGCATAACATCTTTGATGTGGAAGTCGGCAGAATACCTGGCTAGACGCACCGATGGCAAATGGACGAAATCCATTGCGGAATGACTACCTCGAGACGGGAAGAGATTGTTCGGCAGGCCACCAGCCAGATGGTCCGACGACATAGCCCAAGTAACCCGAAAGAAGTGGTTGCGTCTGGCATAAGATCGTGAAATGTGTCGTGAGCATGAAGAGGCCTTTGCTCAGCAGTGGGTGTTAACAGGCTGATGGTGATATGAAGCGCTAACGACACTACAGCCCAGCTGTAACACAACTGCAATAAACAATGTTTTGATAGCCCTTTTCTCTCAATCGCATTAAACCCTGAAGCAAAGCCAATCAATGGGCCACATCGGCACTTGCTCGTTAACATATTGCGTGGCACCCTCTACCTTTGCACTACTCTACACTGTAGGACCCTCTGATGGTGTAGTACACTGCATTGTATGAAGCACCATCTATAGGACAGGGTAAGTGATACAGAAGTCCGATTTATGGATTTAACCAATAATATTTCGGGTATATGTCCGTGACTTTGTCCGCACTAACTTAAGTAAAAAGAGCCTATACTTATTCGTTTCCGTTATATCGGTGTCAGCGCAGGCAAAGTCGCGAGAAAAAGCTGGTATTTTATCTATCCCATAAAAATCACCCACTGTTCTCTTAGAAATATTTCTATAAGGTTAAAAATATGCTCGGAACAGGACTTGCACCAGAAACCCCTTGCATACCTTGCAGACGCTCTACCAATTTAGCTACCGAGCCAAGTAACTGTCAATGCGAATTTCGCAACAGATTTTTTCTATTTTTATTACTTACTATGACCGACAGCAAAGCTGCTCTTTCCCCGTCACTATTCTGTGCCCCTGTGTCCATGCAACAAGCTGTATTGTAGGTACCGAATTAAATTAAATTTCTGATATGTCACGCGTGAATTGGAATTCGTCGCGCGCACTCGGCTTTTGGGGTGCTATTGCGGACACCGTGCGAGTTCGCGAGCGATATTTTTTCATCATCATCAGCCTGATGACACCACCTGTTGAGTAAAAAGGCCTCTTCATGTTTACGCCACCTTTCACGATCCTGCGCCAGGCGCAACCCCTGTTTTCCAGCTACTTTGGCTATGTCTTCGGACTATCTGGCTGATGGCTTGATATTTTTTTATTAAAAGTAAAAAAAAAGTCTTGCCAATTTCACCGTTTCGGGATCACGAGTCAAATGGACGATAGAAATAATATTTTTCCAAGTGTCCAATTTGAAAGCCATTCTTATTAAATCGCTAAACTAAATCTGTAGTTTATATGGAAACCAAAGATTAATAGACTGATTTTGACAGTTATTCTAACAATATTTTATGCTTAAAAAATCCTCATTGATCAATCGTTTTTTTAAATATTAGGTAGTCATTATCATAATCATTGGCTCATCATCATCTGCTGGTCTATTTCTCGAACATAGGCCTCTCCCAAAAATGTCCAGTGTTGATTAAGAATTATTTCTTTACGTAGTAAGTTTAGATTACGTAGTACGTTCCATTTAAATTAATCGTATGCCTTTGCATACCCAAGAATTGTGCCCCAGAATGCAAAATTGTATATAAAATGATGGCCTTATTACGTAATTTCTAGAAAGAATGATATTGAAAAAAAAAAACACCTTTTATATCGGCTTCCAGAATAGGCCCCCCAACCTCTACTGTCCTTTCTCGCAATAATATTTTATACGCTGTGTCATTCGAATTATTTTTGGAACCCCGTTTGATGATATTGGCATACGGTGTTTGTTGTTTGATTTCGTTTTATTATTTCAATTATTTGCACCCCTTCATTAGTCATTGAGGTTTGGTATTTATAGAGCTTCAATATTTTCATAATACTTGTTTTTTCTCGTTAACTGTTATGACCGCCGAGGCAAGTATTCTTCTTAGATAGGCGAGTGTTCTTAGATATTATGTTTTATCTAAATCGGTTCAGCCGTTTATGAGATATGGTAATTTGAAGTTAAATGTCGGGGGAATTTTATTAATTTAGTATGCAAGTTATGCAAAAATCAAAAATCGCATAATAATGCAAAAATCGCCAATCCGCATTGAGCACGCGTGGTGATTAAGCTCGAACTCTTTCTCTCTGAGAGAAGGCCTTTACCTAGCTATTGGGACTTGTACAATTGTACAGGCTACATGTTACTTTTTTTTGTAGTTCTAAAGTTAAGAGCCCCCTTCAGGAGCGTGGGAACTCGGCGCGTGAAACACTGTTTTCTATAGCTGTTTATCCCAGAGCGAGACGGGGCGCGAGAAAAATGAGAGGTAATGCGGCTGTATGAGTCTACACGTGAGTTCGTGTCCTTTCGCGAGTATGTAGTTGTAGTTGTAATGTAATAGATCTATTTTCCCAAATTTTTTCGTAGTTTCGCTGCCATTTCTACATTTTATTAGCTATTTCAAAAATAATTTTTTTTCTGACAAGTACAATACATTATTGATGTTCCCAAGGTAGTTAGACTCCAATAGGCAGTGTCAAAATGTAAGTAAATAACAGCTGAAAGTAACCACTTTTTCGGCGCGAAAAACGCATCGCTCTAATTTCTTTCAGACTATTTTTTTTATTATAAAAACTATTTGCGAACCTCCGTATTGGTCATCTACTGATATAAACCAAGTTTCAGCAAAATCCAGCCTGTAGTTTAGAAATTAAACCGGAACTACGTTTGTATGGAAAAATGGTCCTATAGCATCCTCTTATGACGTTTTTCCAAGTGCTTCGCTTATATTGTTTACGCACTGCGCCACAGCTTCCATAAAAGGGTTGCTAGAACTCTGATACGCTTTGTGAGTTCGCCATTCAATATCACAGTATTTGTTGAGCGTTTCCGCTACACCTTCATTGTTGTTCTGTGGATTTGTTATTTTCGCCACACGGAAGAGGATATTGATATTCGGTTTGGCTCGGGGCTTTGTGTTTTGCACTTCAAAATTGGATTTGGCTCTCAAAATTTTGTAAAAATCTCTACGATAATGTTTATAATATTGTTAAATCATCGTTCCGTTAACGTCGTTAATATAAGTTAGGAACAGTTTTTGTTTTACATATTTTCCTCTTTTTTTTTTTTTTTTTTAGGTATAAAAACACAAACATTTGGTGAACCCGCACTCACTGGCGTACCGTGACAGTTCTCTAACTAACCTATTTCAGCGAATATGTTTTATTGTAGACTCTTCATACAATTTTTTATGTTATTTAGATAGCCCTTGCTGTGTAGAAAATCGTAGAACCCGTGATCCATGATCCTCCGATTCAGTAGAGTTTCAAGTCTTTCAAATGTCTGAAAAAGAAGACGACCTTTAACCATTTAGCATAAATTAGCACATTTCGTTCGAAGAGCGGGTAATTGATAGGGCATTTGACTGCGACTTCCGGTTCCGCCGGAAGGGCCGCCCGGACTCCGGACACGCGTCACACCGGATGTGACGTCGATGGCCAATTTGCATCCTCCTCTTCAATTTTTCAGCAGAAAAAGTCCAGTTCAACCTGTGGAAATTTTCGAAAGGGTGTTTTTATCGCATTAAAATTGAAGCATTTAATTTTACAAAATACTACTTTGCATCTATGTATTTGAGATGATTTATACATTGTCCAGAGGTATATTCACAGAAGGGTGATGTGACCACTTGGACCATACAGTACTTAGGACATGTTTAAAACAAAATCATCCTCAGCTTAGTCGGCCTAGCCCATAAGATCTAAAATGTCATTACGTGCCCAGCGAACTAAGCCGCGTATACGCGACTACGCGAAGCAAAAAGGAGGGTTATGATTTTAGCAGCGTATGTATGTATGTATGTATGTATGTATGTATGTGGGTATGTATGTTTGTGTGTTCATCTGTTCCCTCGCAGAGCCTAAACTACTCGGCCGATTTCAACAAATGAGGTGTCGTTGGATTCGTCTTAATCACCCAGGTAACATAGGATAGTTTAATTTTGAAAAAAACCAAGATGGCGGCTGTGCTGCGCCCTAAAGTGGTGGACCTAAAAATAAAAATTATCGGATACCATCGTCATGGGTATCAAATGAAAGTGCTTCAAAATACCTTTTCAAAAAGGTATAACACATGTGGTGTCAACATAACATATAGAACAAAAAATTCCAAAATGTGTTTTTTTTGCCCTTCTTGGTTCTATTCTGAGTGATCGTCCAAAATGACTTACTAAAAATCTCAAAAAAAAAAAATTGAAGTTAAAAACTAAAACCCGACTACTAAAAGGCTTAAAACAAGACCTGTTTATCCTTAAAATATACTCATAGATAATTAATCGTAGTCGGAGGACACCACATTCGCATTTGAAAAACCGATGGCCTCCGACTACGATTAATTATCTATGAGTCTATTTTAAGGATAAACAGGTCTTGTTTTAAGCCTTTTAGAAGTCGGGTTTTAGTTTTTAACTTCTATTTTTTTATCACTATATTTTCCTACACCGTTAGCCTCATGACCTAAGCTGTCAGGATGGTATAGGGTGCTGGGCAAGCCTTCTCCATCTAAAACAATGTCCCAGGCACTGCAGCGCTGAGTGGTCTCTTCACCCATCCAGTGTGAGTGAAGGTGCCACTGGACTCATTACGTAGATGCAAAGGCCTTAGTTTTTAGCCTCATGAGGTTCCAGGTTTATAACCCGATGCGGGCATTACGTTTCGCCACAGTCTAGGTTACACCATGGCAGCTCTTACCACGCGCGGCATAAGGGCGCCAATCGAACAAAAAAGGGTATCCTAGCGTGTGGCTGACTGTACTCACATACTTTTAGGAAAGGAATTTATCGTAACATCCACTGTTACCAAGATAATAGGATGGATGGCCAATTTTGAATGCCTCACCACTATTTCGCTACGCTCCACTCTTGAAGTTCATTCATAAAACTCTACCTACACTCACTTATTCTTAACTTATCGCACAATATTATTTCACTTACAAATGCTTGCAATAACTTACAACTCACCAATCTAGCTTGGCCCAGATAATAGGTTTATTTCTTTGAATAGAAACGCAGCTAAGAGGTCCATTTAGGATGGTTGATAGAGAATAGAATACAAAAGGAATCGCATGTCAAATGACACCGAATTTAGGTAGCAGCGGCGTCTTTGGCCCGAGTGGATAAATACTGCTGTTCAGGCCACGGAAACGGAGTGCAGTGGAGGGATAGCGATTCTGAAAAAAATACCACGAGCTTTTCAAGTTTAACCGATATGAAATTTTAGAAAACAACTTTTGTTTCTTCTAAAGCACTAACCCGTGACATTTGCTCAGGACAGGAGTATATTATATTTTTTTAATAATTAATTTTAGAATAGTATTTGTCTTCGCTGATTATTGTATAGTTTTCGGGTTTATAGATCTATTTTTGTTGTGTGGTTGCCTGGAAGAAATTGCTGTAAGCAATAAGGCCGCCAATTGTACCTTGTTTTAGTTAAGTTTTTAATGTCTGCATATGTTTCTTGGTGTACAATAAAGAATATTTTATCTTTATCTTTATCTTCTGACGTCCTTGGTATTTATTTACCTTATGGGGAGTAGGTGTAATAATTTTAACTTCTAGGATGCACATTGCCTATCAGCACCCTCGATTATACCTTATATCAAGTTGAAGGGCGAGACAAAATACAGATTGACCACTGGGTAGTGTGATAGAGCCTATTTTGTAACACGATTTAGCTCGATAAAAATCTTGCTGCACGGGGCTGCACTATTTTAGTGTTACCAGCAAGCGATGCATAAGGCTGGGTTAGGCAGTACCTATATTATAACTATATGCATCTCTTTTTATACTTAAACTTTAAGCACTGCACATTTTGAATTTTGCAAACGGTTAAATTTACTTGTATTTATGTCGGTGTAGCCGACTAGTTTCGGTTCTCATTCAGAGATCTTAATCATGGAGCTGAGACGGCCCTCGCGACGCCGCGGCCAGTCTCAGACTGCGCGCCATTAGGTGCCCGTGCAGCACACACACACACTTTTGTTTACCGTAGAGGCGGGATAGCTAGAATTATAAACCCATCGATACACTCTAATCCAGCCTTATGCTACGCGAAGAGTTCTTGAAAAAATTCTCTTGGCTCCTTTCCTACATTAAATAATTACTTGACCATCAAGCCATTGAGACATTAGACCGATGTCTGCTATCGGTAGAATAAACAAACTACATCGACTTGGAATTTCCGTCCACATTCGTCAAAATGCACAACGCGTTCCATTTAACAGCCCTGCTATTCAATAAAGTTTATCATTCGTAACTCTCACAATGGTAATGGCTATTGTCAATTTCATGGCCTCTCCACTCAAACTCAAGAAGCCGCCATTCTGTGACAAAAATCTCGGCAGCACCGCCCCCTTCTAATTGATTGCATAACTGCCGACGCTTTTCATTCACTCGTTCATTCATCGATCCTTTCATTCATTCACTAACAAAGGACGCTCATTTGACATGCGGCGACAAATCGGCTGGCTGTCTTCTTTTGTTATCTCTTTGCTTCAAAACGTGTTGCGATCTTGTGACGTCTTACAAAAGGTTTAGATTCGCTCATCTTTGCATCGTTGTAAGTTTTAGGTTTTATTGTACAGCTATCTTATTATAGTTATAATGTATTATAGTGAGGAATTTCATGCATGCCCCCATTTTTTCTTCCATTTCAAAAGTCAGACTCTTAGACGCTTCTATGGGACTTTTGAGTACCGACTACTTAAGGTTGTATGGAAGTGATTGTGTCTAATTTGCTTCGGTGAATGGTTTTGTACGACTATGTGACTTTTAATATTGTATGATACTGGGTTACATATTGTTAGCTTGCTTTTAACGAACACAGACTGATGAGATACTGTAATCTGTAAATGTCTGGAAATAGATTCTACTGGGATTGAAATGAATATCCTATTTCAGGTATATAATTACAGTTTTGAAGTTAATTGCAACATGCGTTCGCAGTATGGCCTATTCACCGAATTTCCGATACACAGAATATCCAATTCCGATGTTTACCAAAATTAGGTCGCGTCTAATTTAGTATTTAGCAATTTGGAGAATCTACTTTTTGTCTGCCAAAGCCTGAAATCATACAGAGGAATGTAATAGATCGGATACAACTGAAACTTAAGCCTCGTTTTCACAGTCAAATTTCACTACAATGAAGAGCACAATGTACTCTGTGAAGAGCACCGTCCAATAAATCTAAAGCTTGCGATTGGTTGGTTGTCTATGGGCAGAAAAACTTCAACTAGGATGGAGCTCTACTCTTCACAGTTAAAATAAAACAAAATGGCCGACCAATCAGAAGCTTTTGCTTACTTGGAAGGTGCTCTTCGTTGTAGTATTCTTTGACTGTAAAAACGCGGCTTTACTGACATAGCCGAGGTGATAGGGCGAAGAAAGTAAAAGTGGCAGGACACAATGTCAACAAGACAAGACCACAATATATTGAAAAGGTTGAAGAAAAAGAAGATACAAGGTGTTACGAAAGACTACCAACTCTCAGCCTTGTACGATAAAATAAGTCGAATGGTAACCAGATCTCACAATAAGCATACAAACCACGTCTCATTTTCATCTGATAAATATGAATACTGTATATTTTATGCATCGTTCGAACACCCGTCCTACAACTCTTGAACATCTGTCCCGAGGGCAAAGCAGCTTCAAAGATTTGTCGCGTCATTAAATTGATAGGGATGACATCACGACACGCTTTACACTTGTTAGCTATTTTTATGTCGTTTTAGTCTCTACTAATGGTGGTATTAGTAAGTCTGTCCGTCGGTTTTCCTTCCCCGCGGCTTATTTGGCTCCACACGTATTACACGACTTGTCTTACCTGTGGGTTAGGTCGACAAAGCTGTCAGAATGGTATACCTATGTGCTGGACAAGCCTAGTCAATCTAAAATCAATGTGCCAGCCAACCCATCTATTGTGAGTACAGGTGCCACTGGACGCTGTATACATTTTCTCATTACGTAGATGCAAAGGCCTGTGTTTTAGTTAGACTGTCTGTAAGAATGATTTACTTTCATATTAATTGTAAATGGTTTCGGCACCTGCCAAATGAAACCTACGGAAAAAAGCCTGTTTATCTTATCCTATCTTTTCATGAAAAGGTGACTTTAGTTAGCTTTCGAAAATCTATACAAGGTGTTACTAAAGATACTAACTCTTTTTACAGGGTGTAACCTGCTGGTCAACATAATGATAAATCTGCAAAAAAAAGTTGAAAAACACAACTTTTTTTTATAACCTCAAAATTGTAAAATTTTCAAAACTTTATTGTGTTTGGATTTAGCTCCAATTAAAAAATATGGTTGTTTGCTTAGCTATATTTTAATAGCTTCAGGCTGTTAAAACATAGTAAAAGTCTATGGTAACAGTATTTTAAAAATACTTTTCTCCCGTCACAGCGCTTACAAATTTTAATTATTTAAAAATCAACGGAACGTCATAGAGCTAAAAAAATATTTTGGTTCTGATCTCTATCATCAGGTACCATGACCCTGTAAAAAGAGTTAGCATCTTTTGTAACACCTTGTATATCCTGCCATTTAATACTAAATTTCGGTTCACAATAAAGAGTTTACGCGAGCAAAGCCGTGGTAAGAAGCTTGTTTAGTCGTTTCGCATTATAAATACGGCATGCCAAATAAAATCCACTAAAGGGCCACGCCTTTCCCCAATAAATATCTCCGAAAAAGACAAATTTCTAATTCATTCTTTTTGACAAAAAAATCCGCTTTTGGCGGACCTCCCTAGCGTTAAATTCCCCAAATCTATTGTTGTATGAATGGAAATAAAACCACATATCTATTGATCTTTTAGTGACCCCTTATTTCGAACTTTTAGTATCGACTTATAGGTCTGTGAACCTTTCATAAGTGGTCACGAAGTGGCAATGATTTTACGCTTTTATTTGGTTTTTGCGGTTAAACGGAGGGTGCTCGTTTTTTGTTAAGTGATAAGTACCAAAATGTGTGACATTAAGTACCGTCGAGATGTTTCATTACATGTAATGGGCACTTAAATTAAAAGGGACTGCTATTTGTATTGATTGGAAAATGCCTATTATGGGTTGTACTCCAATTTTACGGCTAAGCGGTAGGATTTGCGCGCAAATCTGGTTACTAGGCCATACGATGTATATTTTTTCGGACTACATTGTCAAATAGCTGATACCATTTAAAAAGAAAAAAAAATATCTCCCTCCCTGTCGTTCTCTCTCCAAAAGATAACATTATTTTTTTTTTTCTAGGAACTCTCCTTCACTTTTATTGTCTACAGGGTGTTCCAGAAAGCTCCAGGGGGCTAATTCACGGAAATCTCGCATTCGACACATCTCAAAGAAAAAAAATCACGTCATTTCGATCTCGACTGCTCCCGACCACTCGAGAAATGTCGAGCGAAAAAGGCAAACAGAGATCTCGTGCTTTATGTCGAGGATGACTTCATGAGAATAGGAGATGTGACATTTATGGCAAAATTAGATTTTTCCTTCGAGATGTGTCGAATGCGAGATTCCCGAGAATTAGACCCTGCTATACACAAAGAGTTCGTTTAACAAATTAATACAAGCAAGGAAAAAAGAAGCTTGTTGAAACTTCCATTCCATCCGAGTTTTTAGAGATTCGGCAGCAGTATTAATTTGCGCCATAGTAAAAAATCCTTGTATCCTTGCATAAGGCAGGGAAAACAGTTACTATGTATGTGACTCGGCTCGCAGTTTTCGACTGAAATGCAATCCATTGTAATTAAGTACTTTTAGGCATGATTTTTATCCTTATTCATACAAATTCAGTCACGTAGTGTTCTAAATTCGACCCTAACACAACATTGTCTAGAAGAGGATTTTGTTCAGAAAAGTTTAGTGCTGCGTAAAATAAATAGGGGATTTTCTGACAGCTCATAAGTTGTAGTTCTAAATTTGTATATAGATGTCACTGACGAGATATGTTCTTATTTTATGCCAGTGCACGCTCGTTGGCCTTCATAGAAACGTCCAAACACATTGGAGTATTAGTGGTGGAGCAAAATTAAGTGTTTTCGGTTTTACCATTCACTCATAAAAGAACGATAACAAAGTCGTGCACCTTTTCATGTACCAAAATGGAATGACGTCTTCGACGATGAAAGATGAAGTCACAGAGCAATGAAGTGAAGAAGACTTTTCTCTTATGTAAGCACTAATTTACCCTGTGATAGCCCACATGTCGGGTCAACGCCATCTGTCACAGCTTTTAGAACTTTATTTTTATTTTTATAGCTGTCACAAAATCGCTTATTACGAAAATATCAATCGAAGAAAATAGAGTCAGTTGTCAGTTTGAAGAAAGTGAAAAAACACGAAATGCCTTTGAAAAATAAAATTAAGATTTTTATATCTAAATAATATGTATATTTAGTTATTGGACGTTAGGGAAAACTATGTCTATGACTCGGCATCCTCAAAGACCCTATTTTTCTGATGCCGACTCTACAATTAGCAGAGACAGACGAGGATCTCAGCCTAGAGGCAGCGCGTGCCGCGTACGCGCATGTAATGATTGCCACGCGATCGTCACGTGACCGCCACTCTCCTTTCCCAAACAGAGAGATTAAGGGTGGCATTAATAGTCGTCAGCTCAAGCTCGAGCTCAAGTAAACAAAATCACCGAACAACAACACGGGCTCACAGCCTAGTTGGACTAGCCGCTCTTAATCGATTAGCAAAGTTAAGCAACAACGGCCGCGGTCAGTCCATGGATGGGTGACACCAGGGGTGGCCACTATCTCATACAATTACCTACCCTAAAACAAGAGCTTGAGTAGCTGTCAGCATATTAAGGCTGAAAGATAGCAGCGTGGCGGGAAATTCAAAATTTTCACAGTTTTTTACATTTTGTAGCTCAACTGTTACAAAATGTAAAAAACTGTGAATTTTTTTAATTTCCCGCTACGTTGCTATCGTCCACCCTTAATAGACACTAGCTTGAGCTTGAAGGTCTTAAGTCGGTGATTTTGTTTTCTGAGATCACCTACTTGAGCTCAAACTTGAGCTGACGACTATTAATGCCACCCTCGGACTATTTATAGAGCAACTCCTTTAGTAGTACAATACTTCATTCCGCTTACAATCATCCATATTTTCATACTTTGAAGATGGTTTATGAAAGTTGGTAGGATGGTTTGTAATTATCTTGTCTATTTATTTGTTTGTTTGCAATAGGTTATTATTTTACTGCAGCTATTAGGTCAATAATTGAGTTGTGATGTTAGTTTTAGGTAGTAATTTGATTTGGTTCGTGTCTTGATGGGATTATAGGGCGGAGGTTGATTGTATCGACGATAATAGGCAGTTATTACTTGATATATTATCAAAACATTATCTTTTATCAAAATGTAAAGGTCTGTCACTGAGAAAATTATATGTACAGCGAATAATTAAGTTCAGATTATTTGCATTGCTACGATACTTGTGATTATGTTAAATTATCAACTTTGCTTTGAAGATTAATTTATACAGCGTTTAGTTGCATTCACACCAGATGGATTAATGACCTTTTGGATGCTGTAGTTTTTGAGACATGTTTACCTCCCCTATGTCCCTGATAAGGGATAAAATGATATCATCATCAAACTTAGTCGGCCTAGTCCACAGAAAAGATAAGATCGAAACGGTTTCAAGCCGTCCGGTTACCTCAAGATGTTTTTTCTTCAAAGTTGGCGAGAGCTCTACTACAAATTTATAAAGGAATACAACCTCAAGTTCTAATTATGAGTATATTCAAAACCACAATGACAATTATTTATTTAATTCAATCTTTTATTCTTTTTCATTACAATAAGAATGAGTGTCCACATATGTTTGAATCATTGCCTTTAATTTAAATTAAACTCTACAACCCAAAATCGTTTCTAACTTAATAACCTAAAGGTGGAAAGTCCATTGCAATATAAAAACCAATAGTTTCGGCGATGGTTCAAGCCAAATTAAATCTAAATTTTCATAGGCATAACGGTGAAAATCCTGTGAAGCTTTGACACCCTTTTTCGCACAAATAAATAAACAAAACACTACAGAACATAGAATAAAAATATTTCCTAGAATGTACTCGTACATTTCTATTTCTATAGATCGCAGTTTTCGACTGAAGTGCATAAATCCATTGCAATCAAGTATTTTTAGGTTTTTTTTCAAGTTTTTTTTTCATTTTTCAAACAAATTTAGCCAAGAAGTATTCTAAATTTGACCATACTGCAACAATGTCTAAGAAAAGTTCAGTTCTTCACAGTGTTTAATTTTTCCTGTTTAAAATAAATAATTATGAAAATACCAATCTAAAATAGTGTCAATGGTTAGTTTGTTTATGCGAATGCGAAATGTTATTTAAATTTGCAAAATGCGAAAAATGCCTTTTAAAAATAAAAATTAAGATTTTTATATCGAAAATATATTTAGTCAGTGGATGGAGTACCAATCAAACAGACGGCCAATCATCTACCCTTCGATGTTATTTTAGTTTGTGACAAAAGCGTGACGAAAGCAGCCAGTTGGCATCCCTGAATTAAACATTTAATTTGAACAACACTCGTATTGTATCAGATTAGTCGCGAATAGTGTAAAAAGCACGATTCACTACGCTTGCGTCGTTAAAGATATAAATTGTGTAAATATGTAAACATTATTGTAATGACGAAGCTCTGTAATTTGCAAAGTCATCGATAGGGACTGGGAATCTACCGGCTAAGACGAAGCCGATAACCATTGGCGAAAATCGAAGTTCGGTTTTTGAAAAATGTACTGCCACCCAGTTCATTTTACTGCCACCCAGTTAATTTTTCATAAATCGAACTTCGATTTTCGCCAATGGTAATCGACTTCGTCTTAGCCGGTAGACCCCCAGTTTGCGATTTTTTAATGGAAAACAGTGTAAAGAAACCTTCATACCTAGATCTTTTTTTAAGGAATAAAAATAGGTATTCAGCTATACAACTTGCCAACACAAAAAAAAAAACGGAATCCTAAAAAACTACTTTTTACCCACAGTAATTATTGCCCATAGGAAAAACAAGTCAATACGACACGTGTTAGCTAGTATTACATTATGTTAATCATTTACATGCCAAGTGAAGTTCTGATTTTGCCCTAAATTTTATTTTTATTTTCCATCCTTATCATTCCTTATGTCCATACAACGAATTCACCTATTAACTGAAGCCAAGATAAGAAAAAAACATGCACCAGTCAGCCATATTGGATTTGAGACTCGTGACCCTAGCATCTGCCAAACTATCGATTTGTCAACAAAAGTAACCATTAGTAAACGTAAATTAACCTTAAAATGGCTCCGAACCCCGCCCACGCATCCAAGATGACTTATAGCCTTTTATCGAAGAAACGTACAGTAGGACTAAAGTCAGTGTTTAAAACTTATTTACCTAGTATCCATCACTGGAAACTGACGCGATCTTTCTAAATATGGAAGCGACTCTAAGATTTTTTTTAACTAATCTTTTAAAGAGCTTCCAACATTTTGTATGGCAAGTTACATAGTGACACCGCCGCCATTTAAAAAAAAAAAAAAGTTTTCTCAGCTTGCAACTAAACCTAGCTTATTAGACTGAGGAACAAAATATAAAACGAAAACATTCTTAGGAAAAATGTCTAAAACGATATCGTTATGAAGATATTAGAGTATTAAGATCCGCTTTTCTATGGAGATTGAAGTTTTCAGTCCGACATTTTCCTATGGGGTCGGAGATTTTGATTTTAAATAAAATCTTCCAGCTTAGGACGAAACATATCTTAATAGACGGAGAAAAAAAAAATAAGACGAAAACATTCTTAGGAAAAATGTCTGAAACGATATACTTACGGAGATTTAGTGGTTTCAAAATTCAGTTTTGCCTAGAGCAAAACTACAGACCGCCATGTTGATAAAAGAAAAGTTTTGGAACACAAAACCTCAACGAAAAAAAAAACGACGACACAACACATATTGAAGGTAAAGCATGTGTGCATAGGCCCGTAGCAGCGAATAAAGCTAGGTACAAAATGTATTTGGTTTAGATTATTAAAAGGCCAGGGTTTTTTTTTTTTTTTTTAAAGTTTGTCCCTGCAAGGGCGGGATAGCCAAAGGTCACCTGACCAAAAAGGCCAGTGATGAAAATTGCCCCAACTGATAGAAAAAAATCTAAGGCCCTTGCATCTACGTAATGAGATGATTTATACATCTTGTGACTTGCGACTTGCGGCTTAAGACTTAGAACTTAGAACTTAGGACGTAAGACCAAGGGCCTAGGACCTAGGACCTAGGATTTAAGACTTACGACCTAGGACTTAGGACTTAGGACTTAGGACCTAGGACCTAGGACCTAGTACTTGCGACTTAGAACTTAGGACTAGGACCCAGGACCTAGGGCCTAGAACCTAGGACTTAGAACTTAGGATCTAGTACCTAGGACCTAGGACTTAGGACTTAGGATCTAGGACATAATACTTAGGACCTATGACTTAGGACCTAGGACCTAGGACTTAGGACCTAGGATATAAGATTAAGATAAGATAAATATAACGATAAAGATACATATAAAGATAAAGATAAAGATAAAGATGAGGATGAGGATGAGGATGAGGATGAGGATGAGGATGAGGATGAGGATGAGGATGAGGATGAGGATGAGGATGAGGATGAGGATGAGGATGAGGATGAGGATGAGGATGAGGATGAGGATGAGGATGAGGATGAGGATGAGGATGAGGATGAGGATGAGGATGAGGATGAGGATGAGGATGAGGATGAGGATGAGGATGAGGATGAGGATGAGGATGAGGATGAGGATGAGGATGAGGATGAGGATGAGGATGAGGATGAGGATGAGGATGAGGATGAGGATGAGGATGAGGATGAGGATGAGGATGAGGATGAGGATGAGGATGAGGATGAGGATGAGGATGAGGATGAGGATGAGGATGAGGATGAAGATGAAGATGAAGATGAAGATGAAGATGAAGATGAAGATGAAGATGAAGATGAAGATGAAGATGAAGATGAAGATGAAGATGAAGATGAAGATGAAGATGAAGATGAAGATGAAGATGAAGATGAAAATGAAGATGAAGATGAAGATGAAGATGAAGATGAAGATGAAGATGAAGATGAAGATGAAGATGAAGATGAAGATGAAGATGAAGATGAAGATGAAGATGAAGATGAAGATGAAGATGAAGATGAAGATGAAGATGAAGATGAAGATGAAGATGAAGATGAAGATGAAGATGAAGATGAAGATAAAGATAATATAGGAACTAGGACCTAGCACCTAGGACCTAGGACCTAGCACCTAGTACCTAGCACCTAGCGCCTAGCACCTGGGACCCAGGACCTAGCATCTATGACATAGAACTTAGGACCTAGGTCCTAGGTCTTTATCAATTACTCGCTTTGTTTGAGTAAAGCACTATACACGCTTTGGTCTGCAATGAGTGCGCTGCTGGCCACGCTATGATGGCCTCGACCTTAGCTTAGCTACGCTCTCGGCCCTCAAGCTTGGTCATCATTGCAGCCCTTGCTGTCCGCGCTATA
Organism: Zelleria hepariella; assembly: GCA_949319315.1. Taxonomy (NCBI): domain Eukaryota; kingdom Metazoa; phylum Arthropoda; class Insecta; order Lepidoptera; family Yponomeutidae; genus Zelleria; species Zelleria hepariella. The sequence continues at coordinate 15,106,060 of OX439392.1, read as the reverse complement.
AAGCTTGTCCATCAAGGGCTGCAATGCTGACCACGCTGTAATGGCCTTGAGCTGCGCTACCTGTCGGCCATCAAAAGCGCGCCAGAAACGCACCCATTACAGATCGCGGCAGTAATGTACTATTAATGATTGTAAGAAAACATGAAACTTGAGAAAAATGCGACCCTAAGAAATAAAACCTGCGCACATTTTGGAAACTCTTTTGTTTTACACTAACGCTGCGTTTTCACAGTCAAATTACAATAAAACGAAGAGTACAATTTACTCTATGACGAGATTGACGAGCACCGTCCAAGAGAGCCGGGGCTTCTGATTGGTCGGTTCTTCTGATATTTTGTCTATGGGCGCAAAAACATCAACTAGGACGGAGCTCTAATCGTCAAAATTGCCTTGGATGGAAATTAAATAAAAGGCCGGCAGATCAGAAGCCTTGTCTTACTTGGACGGTACTCTCGTTATAAGTAATTTTACTGTGAAAACGCGGCTTTAATATTAAATTGTTGATCTATTTTACATGCGCAGAGTTTTCTTACAACCAAGTTGTTTTATGCTCAAACAAATGTTTAAACCCTTATATTTCCCAAAGTATATCACTTTCGTATTTTTTACTAAGAATAGTTAATTTTTATAATTGCTTTCTCTGTCGATTGAGACATGTTTTAACGTTAGCCGGAAATATGCGATTTTTTTAAAATGGCGGACATTTGACTATACCATTAAGGTTGGATGGCTTTTCAGACCTTTTATCACATGGTGACGATTACAGTCCCATCGTATCCACTTAAAACATGACATCTTGGTAACTATTAAATTCATAACAAAAAATCTTGGTAACTACATAATCCTATTTTAAACCTTTTTTTAATCACTCTCTTAGCCTAAAAAAAATAATAACTTGGCTGAGTGATAAGTTAAAGTTATGATTCATCCAGAATATCGTGATTTGTGGTTTGTTTAGAACGAGTTAGAAGGATTGTGATAGATTCAGAAGAAACGTGACGTCACATTTGAATCGACCAATGGCGATGCGTTTCGCAAAGTTGAATTTCCCTCCCTTATTTTGCACTATTAAATTAATATTTTTTGTCATTAAATACTCATCAATCACGAAAATAAGTGTACAGGCATGATCTCTTGACAATATAGATTCAGACATACACGTAACGTTATACTTGCGCAAGTTTAGACTTGCACAAGTAAAACGTTTGCAGAATGTTAGACACTTGCACAATCATTTTCCAACAAACGTTACTGTATAGGTACTTGTGCAAGTCTAAATTTGCGAAAGTATATCGTTACGTGTAACGATCTGTAATTTCAATCATTCGTATAGCCCACTGTACAGCAAACCGTTTGAGATACATAACATAAAGGTCCAAACACGTGTCCTGGAAAAAACTCCGGCATTGTGGACAAATCTTTATACTATTTTGTGTAGAAGAAAAAACACCGACAATATGTCGGGAGCCAGAATGGATTTCTGATAAATGCCTGCTGCTGTATTACAGACTCACTGAGTTGCGATGATCGACTACAATTTTTATTTATCGTTTTGTATACATTTTTAAGTTATTGGTAATTTTGGCAGGATTAATCAAAAGTGGCTGAGGACAATCAATAGAATGCAGAATAAGATAAAATATGCTGGGCCACTTGCTACGACGATAAATTCAAGACAAGTTCATAACTTATTTAATAGAACAGTGGTTCTTAACCTTTTTGGGACCACGGACCACTTTGATAATTTTTTTCTTAGTGCGGACCACCAGATCCAAGGTACATCGTGTTTCACATGAAATTGTTTCACCTGACCTAAAGTATAATGTATGTAAGTAAGTTGAATACAGGTAATTAATATGAGTCGGTTTTGGAACAATGAAACATACACGCGAAAATTCACCAATTTTACTAAAATTATTATGGAGATTTAATTGGTAGGCGTTAGCAATGCGCGCGCAGCGCGCCCGAAAATTCACCGATTTTACCCTTCTTAAGCCGCAACATGGCCAGATAATCTTCCGTCAATATCATCAAGATTTCATTTTGTTTGTAAAAGCGCGCGCAGCGCGCCCGAAAATTTTATGATTTAACTCTTAAAATCAAGTTTTTCTTAGCACGTGTAGTAGGCGCGTGAGTTTTGAATAGAAGACACGCGCGTAGCGCATTTGAAAATTCACTGATTTTAACCTAAATATACCTAGTCTACGTGCGGTTTGACATGGGCTAACGACATTATACTATGAGTGAGCACTGATTACTCGATTTTTAAGGGTTTTGATACTAATACAATTTATTATTTTTTGCGTATTGAACTGAAGACCGCAACTTTACATCGGAGCCTGCCGCAGGTTACGTATGTGCTATTTATTGTATTATCCTGTCAAAATCTGGCGCATTCGGTAATTCCTTGGCGCGATCTGTAGTCAGGCGGATCTTTGGAGGTTAAAAATATTTTTCAATAGGGAGTAAGAGCGCGCGCCAGCGCGCACGAAAATTTCAGTTATTTTATTCATTGGGAACTTATTCAAACATGACCTTCAAAATCAATATTAAAATTTATTGACAACTCTCGGTATGTGCGCTGGACTGCAGGGCCCTCTCGCGGACCACTAGAGAGGCCCTCGCGGACCACCAGTGGTCCGCGGACCATAGGTTAAGAACCACTGTAATAGAAGGAAAGAGAGGTATAGGAGGGCCACGGAGAAGCTACTTTGACCAAAAAATTAAAGAGAAGGTGGACTATCTAAGGGTGGCATTAATAGTCGTCTTGAGTCTATCAAACTTGAGTAGCTGTCACCATATTAATAGACACTATCTTGAGATTGACATTGACATTAGCCAAGGCTTGACATTAGCATTTGACTTTTCTGAGATCACCTACTTGAGTTCGATCTTGAGTCGACAACTATTAATGCCACCCTAAGTGCATGGAGAATATTGTTCCGACAAGAGGATAACTCTCAAATATAATGAATGAACAGAGCTTTGTATAATATTTCTTCTTTTATATTTTTTAATAACTTTTGCTGCGGCGCGACCCGGCTGCCACTGAAATCTTAAACGAGTAAGAAATTCTGAAGATCCGTACTTAGATAGATCAGCGATTCTCTTCGAGAAATGGCCCTCCTAATCGTACTCGACTTTTCCTTGACTATTTCTTTATGTAAATAAGGCAGACCGCGTAAACAGACCGCCTAATTGCTTGTCTCGCCAATTTTTACGTCAATGTCAAATTAGGGGCGGCTTGTGCCAAACGGCGGGGGTTGATTCAGTGCATATTGCGTTTTGGAGGAGATGTAGAGTTCTTGGAGGAGCGATCGTCATGAAATGAGGTAGGCAGGTAAATGGGACATAAATATTTTTTTCACATCGGTCGAAGGCTTGATGAGATATAGGGTCGCGAGTTCACAGTTTAGGGTGAACTACTAGTTTTATTTTATTTATCTATCTTTATCTTATTCTTGCTTGGAGTATTACAAGTTGCGGGTTTAAGTCCTGACTCGGGTAGATACAAGGTGTTACAAAAGATGCTACCTCTGTTTACTGGGTAATAGCACCCGTTGATAGGAATCACAACCTAAATATTTTTTTGCTCTATGACGTACCGTTGATTATTAAATTAATAAAATAAGAAAACTGTGGCGAGAGAAAAGTATTTTTTAAATATTGTTTTCATTAACTTTCACAATGTTTTAACAACTCAAAGCTATGTAAATACACCTACACCCGCAAACATATTTTTAAATTTGAGCTTATACCAAAAACAAAAAAACTATGAAATATTTTCAATTTTATAAAATAAAATATGTTTTTTTCAACTTTTTTTTACAGAATTGACATTCTGTTGACCAGTAGGTTACATGTAAAAAGAGTTAGGATGTTTTGTAACACGTTGTATATTCGATAAGTCATTGTTTTCGATGGGAACTTGAAAGTAGAAAGTCCGTAGATCACGACTAACTGAGACGCTACATTAGTATTGCGTTTGTGTCTGAGTTTCGGGTGATCTGCAAGCGTTTTACTAATTAGGACGACTAAATAGAGCAGACTTTATCTCCTTCGAGGCAAGCCTTGGCTACATTTAATCTAGTGGTTCTCCCCGAACTGTGAACTCGCGACCTCATATAAACTTAACAACCCCATATCTCGGCAACCCCTGGACCGATTTGGCTCATGTTCGAATTTAAAAATTCTTTAAATTTCATTTACCCGCCTACCAGATTTCATTACGATCCGACCGAATTTACTCAAGTTATCGTCGAACGAACATACATACAAACATACAAACGCCGCACAGTGGTCGATTTGTACGATTTAGGCGGCCAAAAGTCCATTTCTCAAAGTTAACTTATAACAAAACTAATTGATTCCCGGAAAAATAGACACCCCGACTGCCCAAACCCCACCCCTCCCCAGTTCCTAGAACTGCGTGCGCGCCCCCACAGGTAGTCGGAACTTGATCGTCGCGCAAGCTGTACGCGTTCGTTCTCGACACTCTTAGCGCAACCGATATTCTAAAGTGAATATTTCATTGGATATTATTCAGTTACAAGTGAAAGTGATGGAAGTCGAAAATTCAGGTAAGCTCCTTCAAATATAATTTAAATTAAGATAAGGAATATCAATATTTAGTGCAGTTACAACGTATCAAAGATCGCCCTTTTTCATAGAAAATATTATCATTTTTTTATTTTCAATAGTAAAAATGTTGTACTTCCGAGACCGTCCGAGTTAAATTCCTTATGGTTTCTAATAGTATAGCTCTTTGAGCAGATAACCACAAAAAAAATAGCCACCACCTTTGACCACTTCGCGAGAAAAATAATAATTCATTAACTTAGGCAGAAAGTGAGAAAAATTCCTTTTTTGTTTCTTTTGCGTTAAAATTCCTTTTCGTTGTTCTAGGTTCATCAAGTTACTCGGGCATGGAGGTAGTAACTCGCAGATATCTTTTTGATAAGATGATTGAGGAAAACTCTCCATCAATAAACGACAAATTGGAATACTTACAAAATTATTTGTTAGTGTCTTACGGGGACTCCGACGAAGACAAAAAGTATATAAATCATAAATTTTCATATTTTAAAACAGAAATAAAAAAGAGATGGTCCAAAGCACGCAACACGCTAGAAAAATTTCTTATAAGCAATGATGCATGGTTAGCAGGAAGGTTCGAGATGCCCATAAAAACGCATAATAAGTCAGGACGACCTAGCAAAACATTCAGTGAATGTAGTGAAAGAACTAAAAGGAGGAAAACAGAAGAAGTTCGCTCCTCTGTAGGCAAAGAAGTGATAGTTCACGCAGCGCAAGTAATTTTACAAAAAGAAGGAAAAAGAAACGCCTCGCAAGTCCTAAAAGATATTACAAATTCGCCTGCAGCCGCAAACGAATGTAAAAAAAGACATTCCAAATCAAAGGCACAAGATCCCCTTACGCCTCGGGAGGCACTGCGAATGTGCGTGGACGCTGATTTGACACGAAGTCAATATGAAATTGTGCGAGCAACCAACAGAAGCTTTTACCCGTGCTACGAATTAGAGTTGAAGGCTAAACAGGAATGTTACCCACCCAAAGAGACGCTACGAGTGACCGCTTCCTGTGCTGAAAGTGATCTACAATCTTTGTTAGATCACACCGTCACGCGATTATCAATTTTCCTCGAAGAAGTACTAATGACTCTTACAGAAACTGAGAGAAATTCCTTGCAGATTATCTGCAAATGGGGTTGTGATGGTTCACAACAAGCTCAATACAAACAAAAGTTAATGAATGACGCCGACTCGGATGCAAATATATTTTTGAGCTCATTCGTGCCTCTACAAATTGTTTGCGGCGAAGACAAAACAAAAATGGTTTGGCAAAACCCGACTCCTTCTTCACCACGATATTGCCGCCCGATACGATTCAGATTTATAAAAGAGTCTACAGACATTACAAAAGATGAAATAAATTACGTTCGGGACAGTGTGAAGTCCCTAAAAGCCACGGAATTGGAACTGAATGGGCAAAAATTCTCGGTTAGCCACAGTCTTAAAATGACCATGGTGGACGGCAAAGTTTGCAATGCGGCGACTGACACCAAATCAACGTGTAGATGCTACATATGCGGAGCCACTTCAAAAAACTTTAATGACTTAAGTAAAAAAAACGAAATTCACCCAGAATCGCTTGAATTTGGCCTATCAACTTTACATGCCAGAATTCGATTATTCGAGAGTATTTTACATTTAGCTTATAAATTGCCCGTTGGGAAATACCGTGAAAAAAGAACCAAAGCAGAAAAGATGCTAGAACAACAAAAAAAAAGAGATTCAGCAAAGATTCAGAGAAGAAGTAGGTATCTTGGTAGATATGCCAAAATGTAATTTTGGTAACACAAATGACGGCAATACTAGTAGAAGATTTTTTGAAAACCCACATCTGGCTGCTGAAATAACGGGAATAGACTTTAATTTTATTTATAGAATTAAAGTTATTTTGGAAGCCATATCAAGCGGTCACAAAATAGATGTCCCGAAATTTGATGAATACGCCATGGAGACAGCAAAACTGTATGTAGAGTTATATGGTTGGCATTCTATGACTCCTACCATGCATAAAATTTTGGTACATGGTGGAAAAGTTATAGAAAATTCTCTAGTGCCTATTGGTCAACTTTCGGAGGAAGCTGCAGAAGCTCGTAATAAGCACTTTCGCTCATACCGTCTAAACTTTGCTCGAAAGTTTTCACGCGAAGACTGTAACCTTGATATTTATCACAGGTTACTCTTGACATCAGATCCACTCATCAGTTCAATGAGAAAAAAAAAGAAGATCCGATCAAAACCATTTTTGCAGGAAACTTTGGAGCTTTTGCTTCCTGCAGAGCCAAATACAAAAGGCACTTGTGATAAATGCATGGAAAGTGACGGTGAGGAAGAATTGTCTTTTAAAGAGTAACATAACAATTTGTATGTTAAACTTTCATAAAATATTGTCTTATTGTTTATGATTCGGTACCTAACATTGTAAGTAACATTTAGTATAATAATGTGGTAATAACTGTTGACCATTTACTTTTAGTGTATACTGTATTTTTTTGTGATCCATATTTTATTTTCAATTTAAATAGGCATGCAGACTGTAGAGAATAAACATTTTTTTTTTATGTACGGCCGTCTTTTACTTAACAAATTGTGATAATTCTTAACCCAAATATCAAAAACTACTAAGCCGATTTCGATAATTCAAATGAACTCAAAATATATATTTTACACCAAAGGGAGATTTAAAGAAAATTTAAACACATTGGCGCTATTTACAAAAATATTTTCACAGAAATGTTTTTTTGTATAGAAAAATACGCTTTCAATGAAACGAATAGGGATAAACATATATATTCACTCTAAAATACCAGATTAGCATTTGTTGTCGTATTTATTACTGAAATAAAGCATAAAATAGTTTTGGCCGCCTAAATCGTACAAATCGACCACTGTGCGCCGGATTGTTCTAGTAGACTCTGAGAACTTCGCTCGCTTCGCTCGCTCGTTCAATTAATACGTTTTAGACACCAGCCTAGCCTAATTGCCTCAAGTCTGGAACGCAGTCATGTTTTTATAGTTTCAGTGTTGTATCAGAAAAACCGATTGTGTCCTGACAATTTTGAACCTATTGCAGAATTACTCTCTTACAAAGTAAGGACCCAGAAAAGAACGTCAATAGGGAACAGCCAACTAAGCTGCGGGTTTCTTCGTTGTTTTGCTGAGCTGAAAAGATAGCATTCGGTGCTGGACAAGCTTATACTTTATCTAAACATGTCACATGCACTTAAGAGTCTGGGTTATAATAACCTTAAAATAACGGAAAAAAAAATTCAATATTTCCCTACATACATAAAAACGTCTTATGGCAATTTTTGGGGTACTAGCCACAACACTGCAATTTTTGAGGAGCGTGCGACGTTTTTTTTTTGACAGCTTATTAAATAATGTAGCTTTGAGAGGTATTCGTTATAAAAAAAAAAAAAAAAATTCATCGTAAAATGTACGGATTGGTTAGTGACAACGTTACTCCAAAATAAGGTTAGTGAGGTAGGGTTAAAATACTCAGATGTCAGGGTTAATTTTACAAAAAAATATTGCTCTTTGCTTTCTAACTGAGTAGGAAAACAACGTGAAGGGAACTGAGATACATTGACCTTGTCAAGTCTGTCTTGCAATTTAGGCCTAATAAATCCGCCGAATCTGAAATAGGTAACGAATATTCACCCATCAACTGTTTTTTAATTTTGTATTTGGCTTTATCCGCTAGTGTGTCTTAAATTATTGTGTGAATTGACTGTTTGAAAACCAGCGCTGTAGTTAGTCATATAACTACAGCAACAGCTGAAACTGTCCCATTTGCCACAACCGCGGATGATAATTTTCTATTTGTATAAGTTTTTGTGTTCATTTTGTGGCAATAAACCATTTCTAAATCTAAATCTAATATTTTCCCTTCGAAGCAATCAAATGGGCTCAAAACAAACTCAGACATTTGCGTCTAGGACAGATGCTCCATTTACCACTAGATGGCCGAAGCGACCACTCGAAAGCTGCAATGCCTGTATTTAGATGCTTACTTATCTAGCCCACATGAAAGACAAAGTCACTATGAGCGGGTTTTCTTAAGCTGTTTTTCTTCACGGTTAGCAACAGCAGCAATAGCAACTCGAGCACAAAATGTGGATCAGAATCATAACATTATAGGTAATTCAAACAAACAATCCAATCGCGTGTTACACTATCATTAGCAAGAAGATTGTTTTGTAAGACGGACGTGGGCGATAGTATGTTATGTTATTGATCGGCTATTTCACGCCTACCTTTTGTAGATGGGTCAGTTTCAAACTTTCATTACCAAAGTATTGATTGCACGTTTACTGTGGAAAGTTCACCTTCATAGCTTTAATCGCAATAAAACTGAATAATAGCAGTTATACCAAAATTACGTTTATTGAACGAGCGAGCGAGCGAAGTTCTCCGAGTCTACTTGAACAATCCGGCTTTGTTTGCATGTTTTATGTATGTTTTTTATGTTTGAGTGTTCGTTCGAAGATAACAAAACATGAGTAAATGGTCGGATCGTCTTAGATAGATAGATAGATAGAGAACACTTTAAAACACTAAGGCCCGGTTTCTGAGTTGAGAATTTTACTAAGCACATACTTACGTATCGCTCTGTCACGCTCTTTTGTGAGAAATCTGCAGAGACAGGACGATACTTACCCATTTGCTTAGCAAAATTCTCAACTCAGAAACCGGCAGTAAGGCCCGGTTTCTGAATTGAGAATTTTGCTAAGCAAATACTTAACTAACGTTCTGTCACGCTCTTTTGTGAGAAATCTGAAGAGACAGGACGATACTTACCCATTTGCTTAGCAAAATTCTCAACTCAGAAACCGGCAGTAAGGCCCGGTTTCTGAATTGAGAATTTTGCTAAGCAAATACTTAACTAACGTTCTGTCACGCTCTTTTGTGAGAAATCTGCAGAGACAAGACGATACTTACCCATTTGCTTAGCGAATTTCTCAATTCAGAAACCGGCAGTAAAATACACTTCGTCATACAATTAGAAAGGCGGGTAAATGAGGCAAAGATGGATAATTTTATAAGAACGATGGATTGTTCAAGTACCTAAGTACACTCGGAGAACTTCTCTCGCTACGCTCGCTCGTTCAATAAAAAACGAGTATCATCTAACTTAAATTATGTAAAGTCGTCAGTTTCATTCATAAATACCTACTAACTACCTATAACTTGTGCTTACTTATCAGTTTTTTTTTTCAATATTAATTATTTTCTTTCGTTCTTTTTACATTTCGGCTACCTGTGTTTTGAGTAAGTGTCATTTCAATTGACGTACTTAATAATTTGTCAGACAAGCCATAAACCGTATCACAGAAGCCGGGGGTCTAACGGCTAAAATGAAGCCGATTACCATTGGCGAAAATCGAAGTTCGATTTATGAAAAATTTACTGGGTGGCAGTAAAATGAACTGGGTGGCAGAACGTTTTTCATAAATCGAACTTTGAATTTCGCCAATAGTAATAGTAATCGGTAGACCCCTACGGCTTTCATTACGGCCGCTGAACCCTGAGTGCGACCAAAACATTAGTATTTAATGGCCACCAATAAAGCAGGAACAAATTGCACTGTCTCACAAGGAGCCACGAAAAGGATTCATGGCGGGAGTTTTTCGATAGGTAGGTATCTATAGGACAAAATACGTTTTTTCCCTGACGACTATACAAGGTGTTACAAAAGATCCTAACTCTTTTTACATGGAAATAGCACCCGGTGATAGGGACCACGAGCAAAATTTTTTTTATTTGCTCTAATACCTTCCGTTGATTTTTAAATAAATATAAAATGTGAATTCTGTGGCAGAAGAAAAGTATTATTTTAATATTGTTTACATTGACTTTCACAACGTTTTAACAACTCGAAGCTATGCGAATGCACCCACACAGACACTCACATTTTCAAATTTGAGCTAATACCAAAAACAAAAAAGTAATTAAAAAAAAACAATTTTGAGGTTATAAAATAAAAATTGCTTTTTCAACTTTTTTTTACAGAATTGACATCCTTATGACCAGTAGGTAAGACGATACAAAAAGAGTTAGGATGTTTTGTAACACGTTATATTAATCAATACAGTCAATACAAAATACTTTTATTTTATCAGTCAGAGATTTCTTCTCATAAAAAAAAGTAAGATGTAGCCTGTACAATTGCACATATCCCACTAGCTGGGCGAAGGCCTTCTCTCAGAGAGAGAAATCTCATAATCTCTTTTTCTGATAATCTTAATTTATTCCAGATTCTATTCTTACGCTGTAATGGGGCTTCTATGTTGCCCGTTTATTTACATGCCCCTTTACGTAATTAGGTAATAGTTTTTTATGTAACTTTTGTGCTCTAGGATTCATACAAGCTTTCAGCCCGCGTTATATCCAGGCCCGTGAGAATTTTTTTTTTTTTAATTTCAGGAGCATCTCTTATTCTTCTTAGTAACTGTATTGTTTAAACTCTTTAACAACTAGCCACATCCAAGACAAGGTCCCAGCCCCTATTCCGACCTCCTAAACAAGTCGTAATCTTGACCGTACGTTAAATTTACGCTGCCCACAACGGTCTAGGAGGCCACTGCAATCAAGGGTTAGGTACTTAGGTGCTTGTCCACCGCAACGGTAGAAATTACCACCCTGGAAAAAAATCCGTGACGACTTTTTTACCTGCCCGACCTTAAAATCGTGTCTGTGATACGTGGCCACCGCGCCGACACGATATTATAACTGGCTTAACGGTTTTCTTCATCATAATTATCATCAGCCTACCTCTGCCCACTGTTGGGTATAGGCCTTTTTCCCCTCGCGCCACCTTTCACGGTCTCTAGCCATCCGCATCCCTGGACCCTCCGCCGCTGTGACAACGATACTTTATCCAAGAATCGTACTTTTTTGTATTTCGAATATCTAGCTGTCGGCCGTGTTGTGTCGTTGACAAGGTAACATAGTAAGACCCGTAAGATCAATCACAGTTTAAACTCAATCCATAGATGAAACCTCGCATTTTATATGAAAGTTAAACGACAGATAGTTTTTAAACTAGCATTTTTGGTTTAAACTGTGATTGATCTTACGGGCCTAAATGTATTGTAAAATCGTCGGTATAAAGGTAAAAGTCATTAAGTGACATTTTGGTCAAAAATCAGTTTTTCGGTTCATTAAATACCAAAGACGGTTATCTATTAAATGTAACACTCATTAAAATGCCAGCATTGCCTGCTGCATTTTGCTGCTGGCATTTTAATGAGTTTTACCTTTAATTACCTATTTGGTATTTAATGAACCGAAAAACTGATTTTTGACCAACATGTCACTTAATGACTTAATGACTTTTACCTTTATACCGATGAAATATCGTGTCGTGTCGTGTCGGATCGGTGCGGTGGACAAGCGCCCTTAGTAGTCAATCAATCGTTGTAGGGTTACTCGTAAATAACGCACGAAAATGGGTCAGATTGTCAAGTGGGTTACGTACTTAACTACTGCTGTTATGTTCAACTTGAAATTAATATCCGCTAGAAGGGCTAAATACCTACTCTAACATGATACCAATTTCTACAAGGTGCAATACAATTTGATTTACAGATCAATAAAACAGATATAAAAATTAAGGTGTGTATAACGTCATGGTTGTTTTTTGTTTTATTTAATTAACGGTATTGCAAAAAAAGTTACTTGTCCATACAATGTTCGTGAATTCGTGTTTGATCTCTTTGGTCATTGGAATTTTTGCTTACAATATCTACATTCCAAATTCAAATCACTTTTTTTTTTCATGGGTGTAAAAAGCACTTTTAGTCCCTGTTTGCGGGGAACGAACTAGCTTTTTTCGAATAGGGGTGTTAAAAAAAAATGTATATTCTTAGGTTTACGACTTATAAAGTTATATATAACCTAACGATTTAGTAGCTCAATGCAGACTTTCTGCAAAATGTGTACTAATTAACCCTTTCATGAGAAACTAGGTTTTTTTTATTATTTGGTGTTGGCAATACCGCGAACATTTGAATGAATGAAGACGAATGAGTGAATGAATGAATGACTGACTGAATGAATGATTGGAGTATTTTTTATTTTTACTTTTTCTCTAAGTTACGGTCCGCGGCCATTGCCGGGCAAAATTTTAATATTGTTAGTTTCTTTGAGTGTTTAATAAACGTCGCAGTTGCAGCAAATCCACAGCTTTTAGGGTGGTATTCTAGAACGATACTTAAACTCAGTTCAAACTAGAACGCGACTTGAACTCTGTTTAAAATCAGTTCAAACTAGAACGCGACTTGAACTCTGTTTAAACTCAGTTTAAGTAGAGTTTAGTAGTGTCGACTGTCGATAAAACAGTGCATGTTTTGATTTGTATATCCCTCCCTTCATATCAAAACATGCACTGTTTTATCGACAGTCTGAACTCTGTTTAAACTCAGTTTAAGTATCGTTCTGGAATACCACCATAGTATCATACAGTCCACTCGACCATCTACCAACTGTTCATTAGGTAAGTTTTATTTAGTGGTTTATAAATATTTCCCATAATATTTTGCTTTAAGTGTCGTATAGTTTGAAGATATTATGAATGACGTAAGACAGATCAAACTTGATTTTCTATCATTTTAGATATTTGACAAGCTATATTCCGATACTTAATCAAGACATAGCGTAGCGTCAATACAAGAGGTTGTTAATTGGAATTGACTCCCTCTACTCTGATAAACCGTTAATTACCTTGCAGTTAGTAATTACCAAGTTTCAGACTACACAGTGTACCTACTGGTAAATTAGTAATAACGTTGCAGGTTGGGATTGGGACAGTTATTTTAAGAGCCTGGTACGCCTTCTAGAAGTAAAAAAAAAACGTAATCTTCTTTTTGATGCGTTTTTTAGTAAAAACGAGCCGTTACACGAGAATGAGGCTTAACGGCTTTAAAAATGGCCGCATTTGGCGGTGGCGGGATTTATTTGTAGGTTCTAGAATCTGGAATCTAGACCTTAGGTCCTAAGAATTGTTAGGTCTAGGGATTCTCATTTAAAGGCTCGTTTTGGCAAAAAACGCATCCAAACGTGAAAAGAAAACGTGTGTTTTTTTTATTGTCGGCTCTAGTTTACCTTGACCATCACCTTAACATGTTTATGTTATAATTGTGTTAGGATTGCAGGAGCAGTAACTTTAATTAAACACCAGGGACCTTTGCAATTTGCAATGCTCGTGGTCGCAGCAGATTGTTACTAACTTTTATCTAACAGTTTTTCCCGCTTTTCAAAACTGTTTCGATCCCCCAAGGTTTGCTGGAAGAAATTTCTTAGAGAGATAAGCTAGCCTTTGAACACACGACAGCACGTCAGAGTGTACACTTTTGTTGTAAAGTCGCCCGTAACGTAACCGAGTAAATTGCTAGCGTGTTAGGGTCGCCGTGCTGTTGTGTGTACATGTCTTTTCTTACTGTATTGTCCTCTAATTCTGTTAGTGTGTACCTTTACAATTATATTCTACTGTAGTAGTAATCAACACGTAACTGTACTGCAGTAAAAACATATTTTTTTTCTGAAAACTCACAAATAAAAAGTACCACCAAAATTAGGTAATAATACAGGGTGTTAAAAGACCGCCAACAAAGCGGGAAACCACGCATTGTCCTCATCATACTGAACATTTTTGCCCATGGAACTATACCTGGGAAATCAACGGTTTCCGAGATAATGAGGTTCATAGTCGGACTTTTAAAACTTTTTTTATTGCAGAAATTTGCTCAGTATCGAGTACTTAACATTTCTTCTCAAGAAGCCATATCAACATTTTGAATATTTCTTGCATAAAATGACGTTAAAATTGCAACCCGCAATGTATTCTAAACATCGGCACTTCGAGCGTAAGTAACACAACTTTATGTCAACGCTTGTGCAATATGACTTCTTTGCATTACACTTTCATTGCGTGATAAAATATTTTCGAGTAGGCGACATCTCGGACAAAATATTTTCGGACACTTTGTCCGAAATGTCGCTTTATTATTTTAATATTTTTGAGGTGACATCTCGGACACTAACAAATAAAGCTGTTTTGTACAGTCGGATAAAAAGCTCCCTAAGATCTTATTTATGAGGAGACTAATACAAATGTTACATACCCACATGCAAATAATATCTTGTGTACTCATGCAGTCTTCAACATTTTCTCTTTCCATTTTTGATGAAAAGTACTAGGCTTACATAAGGTGTTAGGAGGATCACCACCTCAGTTCTCACATCATTACGCGGGGTTAGTTAGAACAAAATGATGTCAGAACTGAGGTGATTATCCTCTTAGCACCTTATGTAAGCCTAGTACTTTTTCATCAAAAATGAGCCGAACGCGATCTGAGTGCTTAAATTCAGGCTTTAACTGTCAAGGAAAACGGCTCTTTTAAGCCGCTTTAGCTATCCTAAAATAGGCAGCTGGGGTAACGCTCTTTCTCTGTGTATTATATTTGAATACTTTTGTATCTGACTGTACGATACAGGTTCAATATTTTGAGAGTGTCCGAGATGTCGCCTCAAAAATATTAAAAATACAAAGCGACATTTCGGACAAAGTGTCCGAAAATATTTTGTCCGAGATGTCGCCTACTCATATTTTCCAAAATTATAACCTAAAAAACCAAAATAATTTCCCGGCAATAATTTATCGAAAAAGTACTTTGTTTTGGTGTCTAGTATGCGTACCTTTCGGGTCTGTCGGCGGTCTTTTAACACCCTGTATAATGATGAAATTGTATGCTGTTGTCGTCGTCGCAAGCGCATCTGTCTACACCCCTTTCGTCAGGAGGCGTGGTTTGGCCGTTACCATGGAAACAGTTTTGTATTTTATGGTTTGACTTTGAGTTTGAAATTCAGGGGAGTCATTGTATCAGGATCATGTGCTAAGCTCTATATTTTACCTTTTTTTAAGTTTCTGTAACTTATAAGGAATTTGTAACTGTATTCTAATGTCTTAAAAATGTTATTAAACTGCTCTAGGCGAAGAATAGTACAGGTTTTTTTTTTTGCTGAATCATGTTTACGCTAGGACATTAAACGTATGTCTCTCTTCCGCCATTGTTCCAAACTGTAACCTTGACAGCCAAATTTGCAGATTTTACTCGTGTACTTACCACAAAAACTACGTCAAAATCTTTTACCTCTACAATGTGTTACAAAAGTACCTAACTCTTTTTACAGGGTGTAACCTACTGGTCAACAGGATGTCAAATCTGTAAAAAAAAGTTGAAAAACCAATTTTTATTTTATAACCTCAGAATTGAAAAATTTTCAAAACTTTTTTGTTTTTGTTATTAGTTCAAATTTAAAAATATGTATGTGCGTGTAAGTACATTTACATAGCTTTGAGTTGTTAAAACATTGTGAAAATCAATGAAAACAATATTAAAAATACTTTTCTCCCGCCACATCGTTCACATTTTATTAATTTAAAAATTAACGGAACGTCATCATAGAGCAAAAAAAAAAAATAGGTTGTGATCCCTATCACCGGGTGCTATTACCCTGTAAAAAGAGTAAGGTACTTTTGTAACACCTTGTATAGACCGTCCGTCACTGGTATATAGGTAATTATAAAAAAACCTCTTTTACCTAAATGTTCCTGTAATTTAACCATTAAAGCGAAATAAAAGCTTCTTTAATAATCACCGCATAAAATGTTCGAACGAACAATTACCTACACTTACAGTTACAATAGATTGAAGCGATAACAATTTAATCATAGCAATGTATTCTCAATACAGGGTGCACCATAAGTGGTATAAAAGAAAAGTCACTTATTAATTTGACCGTCCCATAATGCAAAACATTTTAGAAATTACTGTTTTAACTATTGATTTTTGACTAATTTCGAGTTAAATTACCTCAGTAATGTATTTCACCGTTAAAAATAAGATAAGTATTCCTATAAAAAAAATATGATTATAATGAAGCAAAACATCAAATTATTATAAAATTCTGGTGGACAGGTGTAACGTGACTTATCACGCAAGTCTTAAACAATTTTTAAACGTATATACCAAATCTAAGTTAAAGTTTATTTATGGGGAAGGAAAGTTACTCTCTAAACATTTTTTAAACCTCTGTGCAAGTCACCCTGTACAATTGCTTAATAGCATACCCTCCGCACTAACAGTATGTAATCATAATTCTCCAAAACGTTTAATCTGACAACTGTATTTTTAGGACACAATGACGTTACAATTACGTTTATATTGCAGCGTTAAAGTCACAAAGCGGTGTAACTCGAGGAGCCATTCATAAGGGCGTTAATACGAAATGGCGCAGTATAATATTTGTAACTTGAAACTCTTTGAAGTGCGCTCTGTAGTGTTAGATGTTAAACGACGATTTGAGATTAAGGCTGGAAGATAGCAGCATGGCGCGAAATTCAAAATTTTCACAGATTTTTACATTTTGTAGATAAACAGCTATTTTGTTCAGCGATTTTTCGTTCGAATATAAAATAGCTTATAGCAAAATAGCTTATAAATAGAATAAAAATAGCTTAGTTTAGCAACAAAATGTAAAAAATCTGTGACAATTTTGAATTTCCCGCCACGTTGCTATCATCCACCCTTAACGTTCTGCTGAATATAGTATTACGATACATGACAGACGTACGGCAGACGTCCGACACAGCTTTTTCGCACTCGTGGTAGCTACTCTGTACTTATTCCAACTTAGGTCGTAAAAGAGCAACAAAAGGGCAAATTTATCATCAGAGCACAATGCGCGTCGAAAACAACGAGCAAAAAAGGCCGATATAAATCGCAATTAGCGGTTACAGTCAGCAAAATCATCATGGACACCGAGTTCGGAATTATTTAAATGAAGTAGCTGGGTCTACTGAGTATTGAATACGCTAAGTAAACAGCTACAGAGAAATTAAATTTCCAAGTCTCTAGTCACTCGGCTCGCCCAGAGACAGAAATCTGTCTCCGCTCTGCCATACATTATGTTATGATATGACCCTCATAATTTGGTAACCTTGGGAAACGGCGGGCATAAAATCTAACATACAAAGGCCCTGTTTCTGAGTTGAGAATTTTACTAAGCACATACTTACGTATCGCTCTGTCACGCTCTTTTGTGAGAAATCTGCAGAGACAGGACGATACTTATCCATTTGCTTAGCAAAATTCTCAACTCAGTAACCGGGCCTTAGGCACTGATGGCTAACAAATATGAATAAATACAAAACTATTTATTCAAACTTAAGGCCACTACGATTTTATGTTAGCCTAGTATTTTTACCCGACTACGCGAAGCAAAAAGGAGGGTACATACATACATACATACATACATACATACATACATACATACATACATACATACATACATACATACATACATACATACATACATACATACGCTGCGTATGTGCGTATGTATGTATGTATGTATGTATGTATGTATGTATGTATGTATGTATGTATGTATGTATGTATGTATGTATGTATGTATGTATGTATGTATGTATGTATGTATGTATGTATGTATGTATGTATGTATGTATGTATGTTTGTGTGTTCATCTGTTCCCTCGCAGAGCCTAAACTACTCGGCCGATTTCAACAAATGAGGTGTCGTTGGATTCGTCTTAATCACCCAGGTAACATAGGATAGTTTAATTTTGAAAAAAAACAAGATGGCGGCTGTGCTGTGCCCTAAAGTGGTGGACCTAAAAATAAAAATAATCGGATACCATCGTCATGGGTATCAAATGAAAGGGCTTTAAAAGACCTTTTCAAAAATGTAAAACACATGTAGCGTCAACATAACAAATAGAACAAAAAAATTCAAAATATGTTTTTTTTTTGCCTTTCTTGGTTCTATTCTGGGTGATCGTCCAAAATAACTTACTAAAAAGCTCAAAAAAAAATAGAAGTTAAAAACTAAAACCCGACTACTAAAAGGCTTAAAACAAGACCTGCTTATCCTTATAATAGACTCATAGATAAAATTAATCGTAGTCGGAGGACACCACATTCGCATTTGATAAACCAATGGCCTCCGACTACGATTAATTTTATCTATGAGTCTATTATAAGGATAAGCAGGTCTTGTTTTAAGCCTTTTAGTAGTCGGGTTTTAGTTTTTAACTTCTATTTTTTTCATCAAATATTAAAAATTGAATTGAAATTAGTTCATACCAGCATTAGAACTAGGCCATACTAGTTTATACTGGAGCGTACATAATATGCTTACTAGAACAAAATAGTTCTGCCTAGGCTATACTAACTGGTTTGCCGATATGAGCTTTAGCTAGACTAGTTTGGCCTAGGCTAAACTGGTCAGGCTTTACCGGTTTATCCTGTAGCATAATTGATTAGCTTATTTTCATTATCGCACTTGTTCAAAAAGCTCTTTTTACAGGGGACATAAAAAACTGTCATGAGAGTACATGGCTATGCAAAAATATTACTTGTCTACTTCTTGATCTCATACACACTTTTCAGAGGGACTAGTGATATATGGTTTCGTAAGAACATGCGGCTGGGGCAAATTAGTGTGTTGACTAGTGTTGTACGCTTGGAAACATTGCCACTCCCGGTAATGTTTCCACTGGCAATGTTCCCGGAAAGTTTCCGAAAGTTTCCCAATGTTTCCATAAATTCCCAGTGAATATTTTTTTGTTCATCAATGCTAATTCTTATAATATCGCGTTGGTTAGTCACGTGACATGTATAATTGCATAAGTGTCTTGTCCTGAAATGAAATGAAATGAAATGAATTTATTTTGTTAGAACCTGGGTTACATTAGCTGATGTAATTGCATTGGTATATTTAGGTCGCCACGTTCTACCTTTTCAGGTGTATAAACATTTTATAGGAACGTATAGTTAGCATATATCTTATATCTACATAATATTATGACTTAAGTATAGTATTGTACTGTATCTTAAGCTAAAAAATAAAATTTATTATCATAATTAGTAAACCTATGGCTTAAAGTCTAAATATTCTTTTATGGTATAAAAACAATTCCTTGCAGTGTTGCCACATGCAGACTGCATGGAATCGGTATTTCATTACAAAATCTATCTTAAATCCGTACTACCTATCAAATTTGTATGAATTATGTGTTTAGTAACTTATTATTTGGTGTACAAAGAATCCAAAACCATTTACAATTCAGTAAACAAATATTGAAACATCCAAAGTTTAGAGCAAAGTTCCCGTTAAATTCCCAGCTGGGGGACCATTGCCGGCAATGTTTCCGGCAATGTTTCCAGCGATTGGCAATGTTCCCGGGAACGGAACATCAATAGTGTTGACATAATAAAAATAATTGAAAAAATTTTCACAAGTGCGATAATTAAAATAAGCGATTCAATTATAGGTAGAACTGCCCCTCTACCCTTGACGGATTTTTCCAATATGGCCGCAATATGGCGCAATTTACAAAATTTAATATTTTACCAATTAAGACGCATTGTGTGTTTTTATTGAATAAAACAGCCTTACCATTGAATAAACATTACAAAGTATTTAAAATCAAAGTATTACTATGCGAATTCAAAGAGAAATTAATAACAAAACTTTTTCAATTTGATCGCAATAGCGTCAAGGGTAACCCCCCTCGTTTGTCCTGAAATGGGGTTTGGCCGGTAACATATTTTATACACACAATTTACATACATACAAATGACGGTGAAAACCATAACCCTCCTTTTGGGCGGTCGGGTCAAAAAGTGAGTAGAGCCCCGCACTCAGACGTAATCAACCCTTTTGTCGAGCGACCGAATTAGCGAAACAAGAATCGAATACAGAAACGAAACTCGATTCGTGTACAATACAACACTAATTGATCCTCTTTTGTCATTGCGAGAAGAGCTTCGGAATGATAAGTTGGACTTTTGTTTTTGTTAACTGACTTCAAAAAAGGAGTTTTGTTAACTACGTTAACTGTCTTCAAAAAAAGAGGTACCGATTTTGAACAAAACATCGAACATCCAAATCGGTCCACCGGTTTAACCCACTTGATGCTACCGTCGTTTTAAAACAACGCAAAGAAAATAAATATCTGTATGGAAATGTGGGCTGTTTAGACTTTTTTTATTTATCCTAATTAATTGCTGAGTCCTTTGTCAGTCTCATCCTGTATTCAATATCAGTTTGGATAATTACGTTTAGTATTTGTTTACAAGTTTATTGAGGGGATTTTTGCAAAGAATTCTTCAATGTAGGTATTTATATTAAGTTCTATAATTTATTCAAATCATTGATTGAAATATGATTTATAGTATAGTTATCCATCAAAAACTATAAACAATAATTGGTTGGCGACCTTTGTAATAGAGTTATTATCCAATAAAGTTCATGTTGTTTATAAACGCCAGTAGTAAAATGTACTACTTTGTCCATCGCATAGTTATAACTCATTTGTATCGATTTATGGCTACAGCATTAATGCCTGAAGCTGCATGAAATTATGGAGGAGTTGGAGAAAGATGAAGGTCTTTTACCAGACTCAGTCATCCACCAGAAAACTCCAATGCGGATATCACAGATTCGTCTGTGATGAAGATTCTGGTGATGAAAATCATATGTTGCTCCATAAGTTACCTAGTTGCAACGAGGAGCTCAAGCTGAAATTCACTATGATTCTTCAAATAGTGAGGAGCAAAATTTGTTGCTTCATAAACCAGCAAGAAGGTAGCGAAGAATTGAGGGTGAACATGGGTTCTCATAGCATGATCGAAAATATTTTAGCCGAATGTTGTATTTTGTCGACATCGAATCACCGATTGGTCGCATCATCGACGACGGTACACTTTATCGAATGGATGAAACATTCAGAGTGTAGTTGGAGCTGGAGTGGTGGTAGCCGAATGGGTAGAACTGTCACCCCACAAGCGTGAAGTCCAAGTTTCTAATACTGTGGTGGTGGCACGACCTTTTTTTTTCATGTCGCCTGTAAGTGAGTGTCCCATAAATCTACGACCAAGCGTGCCCGGCCCACTGCCGTTTGAAAAATTTGCATTCAGGGTAGTTAGATCATATGCCTCAGAACCTTGTTCAGGAGGTTTGCGATTCAAACGACCCATTTGATAAACAGTACCATCAATAATCCGACCAATTGGCGATTCGTGGTCGATAATACTGCATCCGGCACAAATATTTTCGATACTATGTTACCATGGGTATCCACCATAACAGGTTATCCCCATGTTATTATTATTTTTACAAATTTTCATTATTTTTTTCAATAAATAAACAGTTTATTTTAATTTCAATACAAACTCTGGTAGTAGTACATTTTGCTACCGTAGTTTATAAACGACACCATTTTCCCGAGTTTCCACGAAAGAAATATTTTTTTTGAGATTTTTCCTTTATTATTCGATCGATAATAAGCCTAATGCGAAAAATTCATTAAGTTTGGACACAAAATCATGTTTCAGTAACATCTGGGTTAAGAGCTACGATGGCACCGACAGACACAGACAGCGGTCAAACTAATAACACCTCTCTTTTTGGGTCGGAGGTTAAAAATAGAGAGCAATTTATAGAATTAGTTACCTAATAAGCCCAATATATTTACCTGGATCGGCGGAATGAATGGAAGCAAGAGGGTGCTATCAATGTTTAAAAACAGCAATAAATTACCTTAATCGATTTACCACAAACATGGGTACTTGGCTACGGAAAGAACAGAACAGAAATACGGTTGAAGCAAAACTTAGGCCTTTGCATCTTCGTAATGGGATGATAGGCCGGCCACACACAGACGGAATTCGACAAAAATCATTAAACTATGGCCTTCCTTACTATACCGCTTTCGGCCGCACTCGAAATACCGGGCGCCACATCACGGGTGCGCTTTGAGAGGGCCGGAGTTGTCCGCACGTCGCGTTTATCATAGAACAAATTAAACAAGGTAGGTAATTTGTGATGCAAAAAACTTCTCTTCTTCTGGATCGGTTCCTCAATTCTGAGGATCGTGACCATATACAATGGTTCCCCACTCGTCGCGGTCATGGGCGCGTTGGGATGCGTGCTGGATAGATCCACCTGCTGCCCTCTTTAGGGCATCGGACCAGCGCATTGGTGTTCTGCCCCTCGCCCGTCTGCCCTCCATCTGGCCCAAAATTATCTGTTTTTCCAGAGTATGATGTGGTGATCGCATAATATGCCCAAAAAAGCTGAAGGCCCTCTGGCGACAGACTGTTGACAGTCGCTTCGTTATTTTGAGCTCGTTTAGGATGGAAATATTGGTTCTGAAGGCGGTCCACGGCAAAAAACTTATAGAAAACAAAAACTTATTTTTAGTTTTAAGCGTTACTAAAATTATCGTCTCTGATTCGGATGTCACCAAAACAACACCCAAACAGCCTTCTGTATCATTTATGTTGTGTTTCTACCTTCTAGCTAGACAAAGGAAAGCATTCTGAATGAATGTAAGAGCGAAAAAATATCAATGAATGTGGAATTTCAATAGATGAATGGAGAAAGAGAAGAATGGGCAAGTGTTGTATGGGTCTCGCAGACACTCTGGCGTCGTTTATTTTGCGATTTGAAAGTTATGTGAGCTTCTTTTTTCTGTCTACCTGTTCGGTCGATATTATGCCAGTGTCTGGTGTCAAATTGTAGGAGGATTTATAAAAAAAAGTTATTTACTGGATTTAGGCCGACTTGCACCACTTTCTTAAATGTGGTTTAAACAGCATTTAACTAAAATCTTCATACAAAAGTCGATTTAAATGGCGACTTAAGGCTCGGTATAAGGCTAACTAGCGCCACCAATGTTGAAAAAATCATATGTCTCTTCAGAAGAAGTTTCTGACAAAATCCTAAGATGAGCTCATGCGCTAGATTTTTAAGTCCATCAATTGACAAGCCAACTCAATTTCTAGTCTTAAGCTAATAAATTTTCGATAACCGCCAAAAACAAATTTATTAGCTCAAAAGTAAATTTCGAAGAGGGTATCTACACTTAAAAATCTAGAAAAGCATGGTGCATAGGCTCATCTTAGGATTTTTTAAGAAACTTCTTCTAAAGGAAGATATGATTTTTTTAACATTGGCGGCGCTAGTTAGCCTTACACCGAGCCTTAAGTGGCATTTAAAAGTGGTGCAAGATGGCCTTAAACATGTAAGAACATCAACTTAGCTTAAAAGTGCCAACAAAATTAGGTAATAATTTCTCTGATTAAAATTGACCCATTTTGTACTAGATTGATGTTCGAAATAAAATCCACCGAAATAGTAAATACTTTACCTATGTAAGTATTTTCTATTACAGACACGAGCATAGAAGCTGCGAGCGAAATGTTTAGCGTGATTGAACATTCTGACAAAATTTTACGCATACGTCAATAATAATTCAACCCATGGGACCATTGCTTTGATCCCATACTTCGACAGAAATATCTTCGAAGCCAAGTAGCCAAGCCAACAGTACAACATTACAAATACGATGCATAGATACACGTAGTACCTATACTAGACTATTTTTTAACGCCCATTTTGTTCGAAACGGCTCGAATCGCGGTTAGTTTAGTAGGTAAATGGTGACCACGGCCGCTGCAACGCAGCCGAAACGTCGTAATTAATTAATTTACCAACTAAAGTAACCGTGATTCGAGCTGTTTCGAACCAAAATTATGCGTGAATATCGCGAATCATTATAACGGTCAATTACATCATAGAAATTATTAGGTACCTTATTTTGTTGGCTCTTTTTATTTGTGGGTTTTCAGAGAAAATTATGTTCTTGCTGCAGTATAGTTAAGTGTCGATTACTCTACTATATAACTGTGCACACGACAGCACGTCGACGCTTACACGCTTGCACTCTACTCGGTTACGTTAGGGGCGACTTTACTACAAAAATGTACCGTCTGACGTGCTGTCGTGTGTACTCAGTAAGAACATCAACTTAGCTAAAAACCATAAATAAAAGGTGCCACCGAAATTAGGTAATAATTTCGCTGATGAAATTGACCCTAAGGTGCAAACCTAAACTAGTTGTACGGGTCCATCTCCACCCATGGAATGTCAAGTCCTTTTGTCGGTATTTCATACGTGCCTGCCGGGAGGCGTCGTATTGCTGATAGAAATTTCCGCGCGTCCGTGTATCTGCGGGGGTAGGTATATCGAATATACCGAAGTAGCAGTGACCGATTTCATTCTGTAGGGTGTAATTTTGGTTTCTTTTTCTGCCCACTGTTGGGTATAGGCCTTTTTCACCTCGCGCCACCTCTCACGGTCTCCAGCCAGACGCAATACGCATTCGCAGCTGTGACAATGTCGCCTGACCATCGGGCTGCTGGTCTTCCGACTGATCGTCGTCCAGTTCTCGGCCACCACTCTGTCACTGTCTTTGTCTACCGGCCATCTTACCTCCTCGCCAGGGTGTCCTGCCCATTTCCACTTGAGACTCGAGATTCGATCACCGATATCGGATGACGGCATTCGGTAGGTGCTCGATCAACGAGTCTTTATTTAAGTTTATTTTAACTTATAGTTTTTTTTTTATTATTTTAGTAATTGCATTTCGACCACCTAATACGAGCTAGCTACGGATCCTTTTCGCGAAGGAGAAGCTCAAATCTTTGCTTTGTATTGTATTGCGAACCCTGTGATAAATCATCACATTAACGTAAAGTACCTTGGCAACGATATACCGCGTGCCGTCGGAAGGCGGTGCAGAAACTCAAAGGAAGGGTTATCAAGCCGATCGATCAGGGACGTTACGGTTGATCGATCGGGATCTTCTGGGATTCGCGGCCGAAGCGTTTTGAGAAAAAACAACATGGTTCAAGAGAAATGAGGATGACAATTGAAATAGCTACCGTCGGTATGTAGGTAGGTACAAACAAAAACATAACTCTTCTAAGAATTTAGATAGGTATGTACAAACTAAAACAACTCTTCTAAGAACTTGGTGTTAAAAATAGTTATAAACCCATAGATTCTCTCTAACCCAGCCTTATGCTACGCTTGCAGCTCCACAAATCAGACACGCTCGCCAGAAAAAAGTGTATCCTACCGTTTTGCTGACTATACGAGTAGATAGATAGATGGTTAATTGTGTACCTAATTTGAAAAGTTAGTCAAATGAGTTACTTTTAAAACGATATTTTGTATGAACATACTAGCTTGTGACGTCACAAACTATTGAATTATTAATTTGCCGAAACCTGCCAGGCTAGGATGCTATGCCACGATGCGACTTTTATCTACGCTTACTCGTGAGATATATATATATATATACATATATACGTTCTGTCTATGGGAAGTCATGTTAGTGTCATGTTAGTGTCATGTCTGCCCGCGAAACGCGATTGAAGTTTTCAGTACTTGTAGACTTGCTTTTGACACACCATCAGTAATTGCCTTTGACACAATCTATAAAAGGTTCGTCAGAAAGTGAAGTCTACAGAAACCTATCAGTGGCGGAGAGTAGCCATGTTAGCGTTTGCGACATATTTCACGTCGGAATCTTTTCTTAACGCGAATGAAGTCGCTTTTCGCATCATATACCTACGGGCTGGGGGCAAATTTTCGGGAATCTCGCATTCGACACATCTCGAATGAAAAATCTAATTTAGCGGTAAATGTCACATCTCCTATTCTCATGAAGTCATCCTCGACATAAGGCACGAGATTTCTGCGGCACGTTTGCCTCTTTCGCTCGACGTGACTAGAGTAAAGTAAATTAAAGTAAAGTAAAGAGTGGTTCGGAGCCCTCGACATCGAAATGACATAAGATTTTTCTTTCGAGACTGATGTGTCGAATGCGAGATTCCCGTGAATTAGCCCCCTGATGTGTTAGAGTTTAGGAGATGTTTTGCGATTTTTTTTTTATACCATTTTTTTAGAACTTAAACTTTCGTAAGCACTGCACATTTTTATATCGCTTTAACGGTTAACATGTCGAAACATGTCGGCTATCCCGACAAAATAAAAGTAAGTAAAACCGTTAAAGCGAAATAAAAACATTTTTTTAGAAGTTTTTGATGATGCAGTCAACCTCCCTATTAACCCTATTAAAACTAAAAAAATAGTGACTAAGCATCTCATGACCTTAGACTACAACACTACCGAGGATTTATTTGTGATTGATCAACAAGTAACATTGACATACCTCAGTTACCCACTCTCACACACATACACACACACACACACACACACACACACACACACACACACACACGCACCCTCTCACACATGCACACACCCCTCACACACACACCCTCACATACATTCACACTCACCCTACACATTAATAAATAAATTGCCTAATTAATTTTTTTTATCTAATTAAGCTAAGCTCCAATCTACATAGATTATAGTTCTCATTATAGCTCTCTTTAGTATTTTTCTTTCCCAAAGATTAATAATAATTTTTACAGTACCTACTGTTAATGGTGCAGCAGATACCTATGTAAACTTCAGTTACTGTTGGTCAACGGTTTCGAAACAAACAATTATATTGTAATCTCTCTTTAGGGTTCCCACGATACAGGCTAGGCCTAGTGTGGGAATCACCATCTAATCCTGTTAATTTAAATTTGTCGAAAAATCGCTATGTACCTACCTATCTTGATTTGAAAACTTGTTTGTGTAATCTTAAAATACCTATGTATACTGTGCATGCTTTTTTGTGTAGATAAATAAATTATCTATCTATATATCTATCTAAATTATCTATCTATCTAACCCGAGGCGGTAGGCAGGCACACCGCTTACAGGCGCAGTAATCCATCACGCTCAGATAATCTCGTGGCTTGACAGATTAAGCTTATCTTGGTGTAACCACTCTTGAGGAAGGATATTCTGAGGAAACGGAAATCGGTGTGGTAGATTTGGGTAAAAATATTTTTGAAAAGGCCATGTTATGTCGTACGCGAGATCACCATCCACCCAGTCATATTTATATTCATACACTAGGAGGGCTAAAAAATAGAAGTTAAAAACTAAAACCCGACTACTAAAAATAGAAGTTAAAAACTAAAACCCGACTACTAAAAGGCTTAAAACAAGATCTGCTTATCCTTAAAATAGACTCATAGATAATTAATCGTAGTCGGAGGACACCACATTCGCGTTTGATAAACCGATGGCCTCCGACTACGATTAATTATCTATGAGTCTATTTTAAGGATAAGCAGATCTTGTTTTAAGCCTTTTAGTAGTCGGGTTTTAGTTTTTAACTTCTATTTTTAGTAGTCGGGTTTTAGTTTTTAACTTCTATTTTTTTTTGGGCTTTTCAGTTAGTTATTTTGGATGATCACCTAAAATAGAACCAAGAAGGGCAAAAGAAACACATTTTGGATTTTTTTGTTCTATTTGTTATGTTGACGCTACATGTGTTATACATTTTTGAAAAGGTCTTTTAAAGTCCTTTCATTTGATACCCATGACGATGGTATCTGATAATTTTTATTTTTAGGTCCACCACTTTAGGGCGCAGCACAGCCGCCATTTTGTTTTTTTTCAACATTAAACTATCCTATGTTACCTGGGTGATTAAGACGAATTCAACGACACCTCATTTGTTGAAATCGGCCGAGTAGTTTAGGCTCTGCGAGGGAACAGATGAACACACAAACATACATACATACATACATACATACATACATACATACATACATACATACATACATACATACATACATACATACGCTGCTAAAATCATAACCCTCCTTTTTGCTTCGCGTAGTCGGGTAAAAATGGCAGCCATTTCTCTGCTTTTGTCTTAAGGTTCAACGAAATTAGCGTGGCGGGAAAGCCCACAGTTTTTTCAACTTTGTAGCCAAGCTGAGGATATTTTTGTTCAGCTATTTTGATTTCACGACAATAACATTGTTTTCTTTTCATGATTCTAATCAACAGGATCACGGTAATTAAGCTGATTTGTTTATTTGCTCGAAAAACCAGTGGTACTGCCCCAAAAACTATTAAGTAGTTTGAGCAAATCTCATAATCAGCTGAATTATTGTTGTTTTGTTGTTTAGAATAATGGAAAGAATAAACTGTCGATAAACAAAAATTATTGAACAAAATTAGCTTTAACTTTACCTATAACATTGGAAAATTGTGCATTACCCGCCACGCTACTTGAGTTGAACCTTAAGCTACTGCATAACCACTGCAAACAAGCTAAAATTGCATGCAATTTACATTAAAATATTAGAGCCCTGGTGACCCATTAACTTTTAGAAATTCGTGACGGTAGAATAATTTCGTGCCTAACCACTCACTTGAAAATAAAGCCAGAAAATGGTACCTACATAAATTTTCCCAACCTTGCAATTTCCACCACTTAATTGCGAGGTAGAAAAATGACTTTTCATAAAAAACACAATTTTAATAAAAGCAAGCAACAACTACATAAAACAAATCACGGTCGTTTAAACAGAGTAATGTCAGCTCTTATTTTAAAATTAGAAGCATTCGTCACAAGCAAGTTGCCATTGTTTTAGAAAATCTAAATTTTTACTCATATTTTTTAGTGGCTGTAAATTAAGAGTTGCCAGTGTGCATTTTCTTTGTGATAACGTCACGTCTACTATTCGGTTTTTATTTTTATTGAATTCACACACAGCCAGTATTTTTTTGTTATTGACAGTCTCAAACGATATTATCCAGTGGTTTGAATGAATTTAAGTAGCTTGTGATTTACGGCCATTATCCAACGATTTCGCGCCATTATTTCTCTAACGCTGTTATTAGTCTGTGGTTGACGTGGCACTCCCACCTCATTTGGCTGCGTTTGACACCCTCCTTCCCTCCCAGGGTGAGAAAATAACCGTTTTCTATTGCTTACGATCGGTGCATTATTGCCTGGTGGCTATTTGTACGGTAGTTTGCTCCATGCGTATTGGAAGCATAGGCTATTTAAAATGGGTCATAAAATTTTGTGAGTTTTTTATTTGAGCTCGACATAAACTTAATTTTTCCTTGGGAATTTGGCCTCGTCTATATTATTATGATTTTCACCATGATCAGTAAAATTGAAGTGAATCAGCGTCAATCTAAACTCTAATTTTTAATTCGAGTCCATGGAATGACAGTTGCTAGTATGCAACTGTCAGATAAAGCCTTTGCAGCAACTGTCATTCCGTGGACTCGAATTAAAAATTAGAGTTTAGTTTTGGGGCTACGCTAAATACTATACTTGCTTTGTTATTATACGTATGATTAAGTATCAATAAAAAAATGATTTTTAGACGCTGATATGTTCATGTTTACTTTGCGTTCCCGTCTTTCTTAGATAAACCGATTTCGAACCGATTATAAAATTCTGCTAGGCTAGAGCTTTTTCTTTACCAAATGTATAGACAACGTGTTCAATAATTATATGGCCCGTATAATAATATGCCGTAAGGCATAAGCAGTGTGTATCATTTTTAATGCACAATGTTTTATACAACGTGTGTCAAGTAAGTAAAAACGTTTACTAAGTACAAAATTTGGCGAAAACTCGTCGGATACCGCGAGGAAAATAATAAAAAAGGTGCGGAAATCGTGGTAAGTTGGTAACATCAAACGTTTTTGTGATGACCGCTTTTAGTCCCCTCGTGCCCTATTTTAGCGCCACTCTCTCGGTATTATTAGTTGACAATTTATCACTACACCGTGTAAGAAAATAAAGCGCAATCCAATAACGGCGGATGGCGAGGCTCGAGAAGGTTCTTCCCAAAGAACTACTAAGGAAGAAAAAGCACCTCAAAATTCAACCCGATACCTAGGAAAAAAAAATGTGAATTGAGAATTTTACTAAGTAAGTATCGTTCTGTCACGCTCTTTTGTGAGAAATCGGCAGAGACAAAACGATACTTAGTATTTGCTTGGGGTCGGTTTCTGAATTGAGAAATTATCTAAGTAATACTTAATACTTATTACTTATCGTTCTGTCAACTTCTTCTATGTGACATCTGCAGAGACAGAACGATACTTAAGTATTTGATTAGTGAAATTCTCAATTCATAAATCCGAGGTTAGTGAATTTCCTAATTCAGAAATCGGCAGTAAATCTTGTGTAAAGTGTGAATGTACGAATTATGACATCATTCATAAATCTAAATTGTTGGCCAAGTAGAATAATCGTTATAAAATAAACTATAAAATATTTTGAAAAAAAAAACGTGCTCGAACCAGCTCGAACCTGAGTTTGCTGATGAATGCCACGGTTGTTCCAGATCTTGGCAAGGTTCGTCATTGCGCTTTTGGCCATACCATCAGCTCTCCGGCATATCTCCTCCGTGCAGCTGCTGCCATCAGAAGTTAACAGGGAACCGAGATAAACAAATTGGTTGACTTTTTCGTAGCCTTTAAGGCGCTGGGCATAGTGAATTAGCCCGCGCGCAAAGAAAAATGCACAAAATCGATTCCTATATCAAATAGGTACACTAAAAAAAATGTTCACATATCAAATCCTAGAATTAGGTGAGACCTATCTAACACAGCTAGTTTCATAACAGGTTGCAAGACATTTTGCTAGAAAAAAGTGCGCCGCCTATTTTTTTAAAGCAAAATATCTTCAAAACGTTTATGATTTTGTGCTCTTTTCTTTGCGCGCGGGCGATTCACCATGCCCAGCGCCTTAAGAGCATCTGTTTGCGGAAGGAGTTGAGCTCTGTCTACCACCATTATTTTGGTTTTCGAATGGTTGATCTTTAGACCGAGTTTGGCGCTCTCAACCTCAATTTTCTTTGTTTGATACACTTTATTGCACACAAAAATAAAAAACTTAAATAACATTATAGTGAGAAACCGTGTACAAGGGCGGACTTATTTCTAAAGAAATTTCTTCCAGCCAGCCCTGGTCAAAAGAGAAAGATGTTGAGAGCGGGAAGGGCAGAATAAAGCACTAACATTAAATATATATATTATATCAACATAGACGTACACACTAATATATACACCCTAATACAAGTATTAAACCTAACAAATACTAATAGACTAAACAATATGTGCAGACAAAATAATAGACTTACAAATGAGTTATTAAATACACTACTTAAACTTACGAGTAGATATATAATATTAGATTTTGGAAAGGAAGTGTTCTTTCATCTTAGACCTAAACAGTGCCACAGTCGGACAGTCCCTAATGGCTTGAGGAAGAGTGTTCCATAAGCGAGCGGCACTCACAGAGAACGAGTTAGTGTAGAATTCCGTTTTGCAGGCTGGGACGTGCAAAGACCTCAAATCACACGCTCTCTGTGGTCTGGTTCGTGGCAGCAGCGAGAATCTCTCACGGAGGTATGCAGGTGCACTAGGGTTCCTCAGGATGTTGTAGAGCAATGTCAGCATATGCAGATCACGCCGCATTCTTATAGGAAGCCACTTTAATTGGCGTCGGAATTCCGAGACGTGGTCATACTTCCTCAAGCCAAAGATGTATCTGATAGCGAGGTTTTGAAGGCGTTCTAGTTTGTTGACTAGGACTTCAGTGGCGTCCAGGAAACAAGTGTCCGCGTAATCTAGGAGTGGAAGAAGCAGAGTCTGAGCTAGCATTACCTTCGTTTTAAAGGGCAGGAAGTTTTGCAAACGTTTTAAAGAATGGAACGAGAAGTGCATTCGTCTGCTAATCTCGTTGACCTGCGCCTGCCACGACAAATTACAGTCCATGATTAG
Organism: Zelleria hepariella; assembly: GCA_949319315.1. Classification (NCBI taxonomy): domain Eukaryota; kingdom Metazoa; phylum Arthropoda; class Insecta; order Lepidoptera; family Yponomeutidae; genus Zelleria; species Zelleria hepariella. Next base: position 15,073,857 of record OX439392.1, on the reverse strand, counting down.
GCCCAGATTTTTTACCTTATCAGTGAAAGGGATTGCAATGTTATTGTATGAAATAGCTGGTAGCCATAAAAGAGGTAAGAGTAGGTTATCTCGTAGTCGCTTACTGCCAACAACGATAGCCTGAGACTTCCGAGGGTTTACCAGCAGACCGAAGTCCTTGGCCCACTCGCGAATAGCCAGCAGGTCATCGTTCATGGCGTCAATCGCCTTGCTAGCATTTTCAACTAAGGCATTTCCATTGTCAGGATCAGAGCCGGCATCAAAGTGCCTGTATAGTTGTAAGTCGTCAGCGTAAAGGTGGTAATTTGAGGAGAGTGAGTAGGTGATTTCATTAATGAAGATCGAGAAGAGGAGAGGTGAGAGAACTCCACCTTGAGGGACACCCGCTCTCAATTCACACCAGTCTGATGACGCCTCACTTACACAGACACTCTGCACTCGACCCCGAAGATAAGAGCCAAACCACTCGACCGCAGGTGAGGAGATATTACATGAGCGAAGGATGCCGAGCAGGATGTCAAAATCGACGGAGTTGAACGCACTGCTAAAGTCAAGTAAAGTAAGAATAGTCAGCTGTTTGTTATCCATGGCAAAACGAATGTCGTCCGTGACCTTTAATAAGGCACTAACCGTGCTATGAGAGGGCCGAAAGCCTGATTGAAAGGGACTGAGAAGGTCATTTTTGTAGAAGAAAGAATAGAGCTGGAGTTGAACTTCATGCTCGATAATTTTTGAGAGTATTGGAAGAATAGAGATGGGGCGAAATTCGGAAAAGGAGACAGGGTTACATACTTTGGGCAGCGGTATGACCTGAGCCTTTTTCCAAGCTGTAGGAAAGACGTTGGTGGTGAGTGAGAAGTTACAGATATGGGTAACGACCGGAACGATATCATCCAATATTGGTATCAACATGGCACGACTTATTCCATCGCTACCTACAGCTTTAGTCGTGATGGCAGTTAATCTTTTTTTTACGCTACCCTCAGTGATGTCATGGAAAACAAACAGGTCGCAGTCAGGTCGGGTCTTAAGCGCAAGTCTGGTGAGAGAGGAGTTTTTTGTCAATGGGTCAAGTACCACTGGAGGAGTGGAGAAGTGTGTGTTCAACGCGTCAATGTCAAGAGTGTTTTGCAGTGGTTCCGAAGACTTACCTACCCCCAACGATCTCAGAAACTTCCACACCTGCGGAGGAGAGAGTTGTTCTACCGACGAATGGATATGCTGACGTTTCGCATCCCTGCATAAACGATTGCAACGATTACGGAGAGATTTGTAAGTAGCCAATGCTTCATCAGTACGGGTCTTTTTAAAGCGCTGCTTAGAACGGTCGCGCTTGGCCATCAAGTTTGTGATCTGCGGGGTGAGCCACGGCGCAGGGAAGTGCTTAACTCTGACCTGTCTGAAAGGAGCGTGTATGTCATAGATGTGGGTGAGAAATAGAACAAAATGCTCAACCTTTTCGTCGACAGTCTCAGCGTTAAGAATAACCGACCAGTCGAGGGACCTGAGGTCCCTTTTTAGCTGATCCACGTCCATATCCTTAAAATTGCGTTGAAGAATCACCTTGCTACGGCGTTTAGGTGGGCGACATTTATACGAAAGATAAAGAAGATCGTGGTGGGAGAAAGGAGCAGATGTTTGACCGTGTGAGCGAGCCGAGCTAGGCTTAGAAACAATAACTAAATCAAGTAACGTGGGTGCACTATTGGGAGGATGATGTGTAGCCGAAAGTGGTAGAAGATGGAGATCCAGGGAAGAGAGCAAAGCATTTAATTTTTTGCTACGGGAGTCGCCCGCTAATAGGCACGTATTTAAATCACCCATTATAATAATTTGGTCGTAGAGTGGCCTGAAGTCGGAAAGAAGGGATTCAAACTCATCAAAGTAACTGACACTTGCGTTTGGACTGTAGGTGACTCCTAAGAGAATTTTGGAGTGGTGTAAGGTAATTTCTACAAAGAGATACTCAAAGGAGCTTTTATAGGGTACGGGGCATTCGCTCTGGCAAAGTACCCTACAGGGAATATTACTGCGAAGGTAAAGACAAACACCACCGCCTGTAGTGCCCGTCCTATCATTCCGAAATAACTTAAATCCGTGAAGAGGAAAGAGTGTTGAGGGAATGGAGTGGCTCAGCCAAGACTCTGTTACAAAAATTCCGTCAATAGCTTGGTTGTTAAAAGAGGTAAGAAAATCATTGTAATGGGCATTGATGCTCTGAGCATTTATATGCACCAAATTTAAATTAGGAGATTTGGTCGGAAATATACGTTGCAGCTTATCGTGGAGTGGGTCACCATCGCTATCAGACAGCATCGAGTCATCGCCGTGAGCACTTTCAAAATCATCAGATGAAGAACAAGAGAAGAAATCGTAATCGGGGGGAATATAATCGGACATAAAAAATAATATATAATAAAAATAAACTTAAATGTAAATACAATAATAATAATATTAAATTTAAAACTTGTAGGAAGAACCTACTACTAAACTATAAATACTCATACAAGCAAAAAATCACGTAAAAACACAGACCTGGCTGGCTAACATTAAAATCTTATTATTAGTAGCATACAAATATACTCTGATTAGGTAAAACTAATTTGTGTTTTTTTTCCGAGTGCGAGGAAAAAAAAAAAAATTTTATAATAACGAAAGAAAGTTTTTGAACGCAAGCAACACTTCGGAACGGAACGTACAGAGTAATTTGACAACTGCGATGACAGTGACACAATATGCCAAAGTGACTGACAGATTGGAAAAGGCAAAAAAAAATTATAAAAAAGGTTAATAAAAATAAAGTTCCATTACTACCTTCTTTCAAGTAAAGAGAAAAGTGAACTGACTAAGTAAACTACAGTTTCTTGGCGGTGGGACGTCGTACTCGAGACTTGGATGCAGAAACCTCCTTCGCAGCCGGCTTCTTGCTCTGGGCTTCAACCGCAGCTGCGTTGGGGACGGCTTCAACCACAGCGGCGATGGGGAACTTTTCTATAAGCGCCTGCATCTCCGTCACGGAGGTGACCTTCTGGCGGGTCTTGTCCGAGCAAAGGACCACCACTACCCCGTCCATGGACCAGCAGCGCGCCATTCCAAAATGTCTCCTTCCAGCAACTAAGGCCTCATGTCGCCTCCTCGTCAGAAATTCCGACACCGACACACCAGAGCCTTTGAGTGAAGATTTGGCATTCCATGCGGCGTATCTACTGCTATAGGACGTGAATCGCACTATGATGGGGCGATTTTTGTTTGTCTGCAAGGACCCAAGTCTAGGGCATGACTCGAGAGCAGAGGGCTCTATAGTTGCCAGCTTCATGTCATTATTCAACACCTTCAGGACTCTCTTCACTGTGTCTTCACCGCTCTCCTCAGCCAAACCGTGAAAGAGCAGTGTCTTTCTTCTGGAATGAGTCTCCAGGCGATCCTGCGTGCCCCTTAACAGCTCTAGTTGAAGCTTTAGCATAGAGAAGGCCGCAGTCACAGACTCTTTAAAAGAGGTGAAGTCCTGCGAGAGCGACTCGAGGCTTGTTGAGGGAGTAGAACTGGCTGCAGACGACTGACCTGCGGCCTGAGCCTTTTCAAAGTTCTGCATGCGATTCTGGAACATCGATGCGAGATCATCCATCTTCTTGGCAAGCTCATCGAAGGAGTCCATTGTGTTCGTGGAAGTGTCCAAAGGTCAAAGTTCAGTGCACTGAAGTTATGAAGTTTTGTGTATAGATAATAATGTCGGCCAAGGGTGAGTATTATAGCATAACAATACAATAAGATTCAGCTATTATTAGCCAATAAATTCAATTAATTAATTAAAATCAGACTCGGAGTTTTAAATTTAGCTGTCACTTTTTTGCCACCCACCCGCAAAAATTTTCTTCAGTATGGCAGCAATCTCATCTAGCTACATAAACATATACATGGCCGCAGATATTAACAACTGGCGACGCATCGCACGACAAAGTTTTCGTTAGGGGAATGGACGACTCTCAGTAACTATGATAACTATGGTTTTTTAGGAGTAGCCCGTGGTCCCACGGCACGTTCCCAAGCGGGCCGACGCGACTCTAATTATGTTTCCGTGAGGGTAGCCGTCGGTCCTAATTCACTCTGCGAACAGTTTCATGCTCTACTATGTAAGTTTGTAGCTATGTGGTCGGTCTAGGTTCGATGTTTCTCTTTTTTAAACCCTGTAACACTATTTTTTTTGACTCCTAGTTCCATCTGGTTGTTGGAACTATTTTTTTGTTTTGGCTCCGGTTCATGTCCCTGTTCGGGCGCCAAAATGTAATGGGAATTTTCCTCGCCCGGCAGAAGGCAGAACGAGGGTAATGGTATGTGTAAATTAATCAATGAAACATCGAAATTCCGTGCAAGAATATATTTAAAAGTTAAGATAAAGTTTTATTTTTACAAAAAGCCTCTTCAGACAAATTTATAAGTTTGGGTGAAAGAGATTCGCTTTCCTAATATGCGCACTTATTTTACTTATTCTAAGTTCCTTAACTCTTATTATAAGTTTTTAAAATTACTTAAATTATAGTCGGAAAACCAGGCGAAAAGGCCTATACCCAATAGTGGGCAAATGTGGGCTGAAAATGATGATGAATGAACTTGGAATTTGTCTGGTAAACTTGACTGAAGTATTGTAACTGGTCTGGTAAACTTGACTGGCGTCCCGCAGGATGGTCGGTAGACGCCTCCGGTGGGGTAATCAGCCTGCGGGGCTGGTTCCACTCGGAAGCGGTCGTCGGGTATGTTCCGCGCCGAGAAATAACAAAATATACACGAAATCGTGTTAACTACTCTCATGGACCAAAGGGTCCTCTTCAAAAGCTCTGGAGGCTGGCGTCCAGGGTCACTCGGGGGGTAAAAATCGCCGGTGGGATAACTGGAGGCAATGGCTCAACCTCTCGGGCAGGGTTCTCGTCGCAAAAAATCGGAGTCTCCTACGCAGTTACGAAGCACCACAAAACATGCGGCCTCAAACCTACTACGCACTTGCAAGTTACCAACTTAACACACGCAATTGCGTCTCGCTTGCTCGCGCAACCTGAGCGTCTATCGGTTTCTCCCGTACTTGAAATGTCAAAAATGCCTCTGCTATACTTTCGCCGGGAACGAAAATTCCCGCAGCCGAATTCATTCAATGGCTAATTTTGAACCGCCGCACCGCTAGTTCCTTGCGCGCTCACTAGGTGACACGACCGGAGCCAAAACAAAAAAATAGTTCCAACAACCAGATGGAACTAGGAATAAAAAAAAAAAGTGTTACAACCCCTGACCCAAAAAGAGGGGTGTTGTTAATTTTACCGCTATATGTGTCTGAGTGTCTGTCTGTCTATTTTGGCACCGTAGCTCTTAAAAGGGTGACCCGATTTGCATGCAGATTTTTTTATTTGAAAGCAGGTTTTTTAGCAAGAAAGTGTTCTTAGGTATGTTTTAACAAAATCGGTTCAGCCGTTTACGATATATGCTAATTTGAAGCTAAAAATTAAATGTCGGGGGAATATTTTTTTATTTTTTTAAACCAAAATTTGCATACAAAAACACTACTTTAGACTCACGTTATTTAATTTTGAAGGCTAATTTAATCAATAGATTAGTGCTACATAGATCTATAGGAATATTATACGAGTATGTATACTTTCATCCTGTAGTAAGCCGCCATTTGATTAGGTACACACGACAACACGTCAGACTGGACACTTTTGTCGTAAGGTCGCCCGTAACGTAACCGAGTATAGTGCTGGCGTGTAAGGGTCGACGTGCTTTCGTGTGTACATAACCTCCGTAATTGAATTTTGATGTCACGCCTTAACACATATTACTTATATAAATGCTCAGACATAAATGTGATTAATTTGTCAACCCGCAAATAACGTACGAACCGTTACATTAAGAGACTCCTTCAGGACCGTGGGAACTCGGCGATGGGCAAGCGCGTGAAACACTGTTTTCTAGAGCTGTTTCACCCAGGGCGAGACGGGGCGCGGGAAAAGTGAGAGGCAATGCGGCTGTATGAGTCTACGTGTGTTCGTGTCCTTTCGCGAGTATGTAGTTGTAGTTATAACGTAATAGATCAATTTTCCCAAATTTTTTCGTAGTTCCGCTGCCATTTCTACATTTTATTAGCTATTTCAAAAAAAAAAAATTCTGTCAAGTACAATACATTATTGATGTTCCCAAGGTAGTTCGACTCCAATAGACAGTGTAGTAATGCAAGTAAATAACAGCTCAAAGTAACCCCTTTTTCGGCGCGAAAAACGCATCGCTCTAATTTCTTTCAGGCTATTTTTTTTTAGCATAAAAACTATTTGCAAACCTCCGTATTGGTCATCTACTGATATAAACCAAGTTTCAGAAAAATCCAGCCTGTAGTTCAGAAATTAAACCGGAACTACGTTTTTTATGGGAAAACGCTGCTCCAGGGCGTTCTTAAGCCCCGGGAGCATTGATGACAATTCGTATGACTTTTTGCAGCGCCGCGGGGCCTAAGCGTGAAGAGCCTAAGCAAAGTATTGCTCTCTTCTTAGTAGTTCACCCCGAACTGTGAACTTGTGACCCAGATTACAGATGTGTAACTTTTTGCTAGCACGATTCGCGCAACAAGCAAGATAAACTGTACAACCCCATATCTCGGCAACCCCTCGACCGATTTAGCTCATGTTTGAACTTAAAATTTCTTTTAGTTTCATACTCAAGTTATCGTCGAACGAACATTCATATGTACAAACATCTACGTACAAACGCCGGATTTTTCTAGTAGACTCGGAGAACTTCTCGAGAACTTCTTCAATTAAAACACAGCGCATCTTACGCAAAAATCAACTGTCGAGGTGAGGCTGCGATGAACAATAATAATTTGTATGAAGCACGATATACAGTAGCTACCACGAGTGCGAAAAAGCTGTGCCGGACGTCTGTCATGTATCCTAATACTATAGTAGTAAGGTTGTTTATCCAACTTATCACTTTCAGTGACAGTGACAGTAAGCACTCGTGGTAGCTGCTCTGGGAAATTTTTAAATAGCACTACACCTGAAACACGTCATTTCTGAAGATTGCCAATCACTTTTTTTCGAATATCTCGATAATTTTATTAAAAAAAGTTCCTTTAAAAGTTTGCAATTGTACCATTTATGTGCTACCTTCGCGGCGCAATTTCGTGCACCTCCACTCTCTACCATCTTTTCAGACCTGCGCCTCTATTATGTAAAAAATCCACTCAACCTCCGAGCGTCAAAACAATCGAAAATATTATTGAAATGAACAATCTATTTTTTGACATTTAAAAACCGTTATTTTTACGGTGGATATTTTAGATAATACAGGGGCTGTTCGTCAGCGCCTCAAATTTTGCAAAATAAGATTTTTTCCAACAAAACAGAATTTTATTTTAACAATATTATTTTAAAATTGAAACACAGATTTTAACGGACATAACACTCGTTTTATCAACTTTTTACATTTTCCAAGGTTTCGAGTCCTTTGCAGGGCTCGTGATCTGTGTTTAAATTATGTATAGTGCTCGTGCAAACCTAAGAAAATATAGATAAATTTTTTTTTATTTAGAAAAAAATGAATTGCGCTTTCACCAAAGTCGTAGAATTAAAGTAGTCTGAAGTCACATATTTAAAAGTTGACGTGTTTCAGGATCAAAGCTATTTAAAAAATACCTTATACAGGGAGTTAAAAGACCGCCAACAAAGCGGGAAACCACGTATTGTCCTCATCATAAGGATCATTTTTATCCAAGGAACTATGCCTGGGAAATCAACGGTTTCCGAGATAATAAGGTTCAAAGTCTGACTTTTCAAAAAACTTTTTTGCAGAATTGTGTTCAGTATCGAGTACTTAAAAATTCTTCTCAAGGAATCATATCAAAATTTTCAATATTTCTTACAAAAAACGACGCTGAAATTGCAACCCGCAATGTATTCTAAACATCGGCACCTTGAGCGTAAGTAGCCTAAGTTTATGTCAACGCTTGCGCAATATGACTTCTCTGCGTTACATTTCCATTACGCGATAAAATATTTTCCAAAATTATAACCTAAAAAACCAAAATAATTTGCCAGCAATAATTTATCGAAAAAGTACTTTGTTTTGGTGTCTAGTATGCGTACCTTTCGGGTCTGTTGGCGGTCTTTTAACACCCTGTATTCTGTCTACGACATTCAAGATCCATACCTTGAAAGTTTCGTTATTTATGTTCAGTTTTCCTGTAACATTAGATGTCTACACGCACTCAAAACTTTTCTACCCGGATCCAATATTTCCGGCACATAATCTTCATAAAAAAAAAAAAATTAGCGCTGTCAGTACCTAACTACGTGCCTACAATGTGGACAGAATATTAACTAGGTCTTAGGTGACTTAGGTATAAAGTTTATCTCTTTTAGGGACTATTTATTCAGGGAGATGAAAGTAGATGAAACTTAAAGATCTGAGTAAGCTGGATTTAACTTTTTTTCGCACTAGCTTTTGCCTTTTTTATAGCAAGTATTGAATGTTTTGAACCTCCCCGATGCAAAAAGTATCTGTAGTAACAAATAAATGCTTTAACTATCTATTTGATTTTGATTGATTTTAAAAGATATACACATTAATTATACATACAACCAAAATACAGGTTAGCAGGCTTACCACTAGGTATTTAATTTATATCTACGTACAAAAATTTTATGATCACTTTGAAAAGTATTTTTTTTTCATACAACAATAACTTATATTGGTTAAATCAAGAAAAATGTATCTATCATCGTGCAAAATCGGACTCGCAAAATAACCTAGGGGCAATAAACTGCGCTTTCAACCCGCGATCTGTTTAGCAATAAAGCAAAAAATTAAAGAGTTGTACAAACACTATACTCATTCAATGCTCCTTCCTGCGCCCCAGGCGGCGGACGCAATATGAATTGTAATAAGCAAGTTCTGTTTATCTATCTCACAGGATTTAATGTGGTTCGCTATGAAATTATAAGCTTCAAATTATGACGTTTTAAAGTTTCGTGCGGCCACGAGGTTGTGGCTCTAAACTTGCGCCGTAAAACGAACTTATATTGGCTTGTGTTATTATTTTTTAATGTACTAGCTTTTACCCGCGAATCCGGCCCCGGGGACTTCGATAAAAGTAAAAAAATATATATATATATAAAAAAACTGGTGGATAAGCTTTCTCATTCTAAAACTGTTTAATCCGTTAAGCGTAGAAAGAGTCACACAATCCAGTTGCAGTGGATATTAGGTGTGCACGTGCTGAATGATATTTTTATTTTATTGATGCAAGTTTTTACTACTAATGTAGTTCTGAAAGTAAAACACATTAACGCACATAAAAAGGGTAATAAAAAATATAAGTAGGTAGATAAACAACATGTCACAAAAGGTCCTAACTCTTTTTCGGTGGTAGGGATTATATAATACCCTATTTTTTTGCGGCCCTATACAGTCGGAATTTTTCCTTATGAAAAAAAATATCAGGAGTCTGAACGCGTTTAAACTAAGGCCTTTGCATCTATGTAATGAGATGATTTATGCAGCGAACAGTGGCACCTTCACTCACACTAGATGGGTGAAGAGACCACTCGGCGCTGCAGTGCCGCACGCACTTATACCATCCTGACAGCTTAGTCGGCCTAGCCCACAGGAAAGACAAGTCAATACGTATGGAGTCAAGAAATCCGCGGGTTTGCTCACGATGTTTTCCTTCACAGTTTGCGGGTGAACGCAGTGAATCCATACAAATCTATGGACCTACCACACACATTTTATTATCAGTTCGGAAATTTTCCTTTTCGAAATTCCGAATGGCAGCCTGTGCATACAAAATTCCGAGTGAAATAAACGTATGTACAGAATCCTGATTCGTTTTGATGCCAGTATGTGGCCGGCCTAAAAATAATCTCCCCAACCTGTAGGCCAATATTCTGAAGTAATTTTTCGTGGCCACACTGATCTATCCATTACTTTTTATGTATCTTAACCTCTCATAATATGACCCCATTTGTAATACCAACTTTATAATATCAGTTGAATAGCTACATAAAGTAACAAATGATAATACAATAAAATATTGCTCTGTACACTCGGCGGATTATCTGCTTTAAGCTTTGAATTTATTAGTTGAAAACGAATTTAAATTATGGCTTTTTTACTGAAATAAAGTAAGTTGTACATTCTACTGTGTCGGTGGTATAGGTTTGCGTACCTTTTCGCATAATGTTTAAACTATTGGTTAGAAAAACTAGCACACCCTAGAGACCCATACTTCTACTTGACTATGCTAAAATATTAGCACGCAGGTCTTGATAGAAGTTCCCGTGCGTGATATGAATCTTAAACGCTGAGTCAGGGGATCAAACCAGTATTGAGAGTTGAGGGCCGGTGTCACGAGTCCTCAGACTGCTGTTTAACGGATCCTTGGTGAATGACACAAATGTTTAAAAGCACATGTACTTTTACTTCAGTATAATGATACATTGTTTTTAATCTAATCATTTATTTAAATCTAATAATGTTAATCTTAATTTAATTTAGAATACTTAATTAGTTGGTGTCCGCTGAACATCAGCGTCTTGGTTGGTGTTTACTGACCATGGCATAATGCTGCGTGGAGGCCAATTTGGTGCCTACCAGAGTTAAAACTAATTTTAATGTAGCTTGTAAGAACAATTTATCTTTATTTCTTTAAAAAAGGAATTTTCTATTGAACAGTGCCTACTTCATCGCCCGCCGAAATAAATTAATACGTGAAACAAACAATTTTGTTTTCGTCTGTCACTGACAAATAAATGAAAGAACCAAATTAATGATGGTCATTGCGAGAAAGCGAAATGGGGCAGGTGATCTATTATTTTTTGTAAATATAGGATTCAAGTTATTTTGTATAATATTATGTACCTTGTTTTTAGTCTAGTATTAATTGTACTAGTGGTTCGCCCCGAACTATGAACTCGCGACCCCATATCTCAGCAACCCCTCGACCGATTTGGCTCATGTTCGAACTTAAAAATTCTCTTTGCCTCATTTACATTCCTACCAAATTTCATGACGATCCGACTAAATTTACTCAAGTTATCGTCGAACGAACATTCATACATACATACATACAAACATACAAACGCCGGATTGTACCAGTAGACTCGGAGAACTTCTCTCGCTTCGCTCGCTCCATGGTTTGTTAAATACTTAGTAACTAGTGGTTCGCCCCGAACTGTGAACTCGCGACCCCATATAAACTTAACAACCCCATATCTCGGCAACCCCTCGACCGATTTGGCTCATGTTCGAACTTAAAAATTCTTTTAATTTCATTTACCCGCCTACCAAATTTCATAACGATCCGACCACTCAAGTTATCGTCGAACGAACATTCATACATACATACATACATACATACATACATACATACATACATACATACATACATACATACAAACGCCGGATTGTTCCAGTAGACTCGGAGAACTTCGCTCGCTTCGCTCGCTCGTTCAATAAAAAATGAAAAATTAAACTAAAACTTGAGAAAATATTGAATATCCCGCTAACTCTGGTAACTTACTTGATTTTACTTTGAGTTTTTAACGGTGGATTCTCCGGTTACCGGTAATCTTCCGTTAGCGTTCGTGAATGACTGGCCCTTAAAATAACAAAGTATTGGCGGTTTGCACCTCTTTGGAAAAAAGGGCTGGAGAGTAAAAACGCTATGTTTACATTCGCCGTTTACATATCTATTGAATCCAAATTATTGGCTTGGTATAAAACGACCTCCGAGTTTTACAACTTTAATATAACTGTGAATATTTATGGATTGTGGTATCTACGAATGAGCTGCTGCTTTTCTCTATTATGACAGTCAGATATATAAATTAAAATTATACTTAATACCTACCAATTTGTTAATAAATTTATACTAACCACCAAACTATTTAAACCCCAGACCAGAATAAGCTACCATTATAACTAACACTATGCATTCGTCCGAAATAAAAAGTTTTGAATTTGAATTTGATTTGCTACGGTACCACAGACAGACAGTCATACACCCAGACACATACATACACACATAGCTGTCAAACTTATAGCACCCCTCTTTTTGGGTCGGGGGTTAAATATGGGACGGAAGAGGAATGAGATTTTATCCCTACTCATTAGCGCCCCGGGCAAGATTGTGTCCTTGTATAAATATAAAAAGTATAACCCTGTATAAATAATTCGCTCGAATTTAACGCCGAAGCGTACTTTGGAAATTAACTGCCTTGGAGAGAGTTTTTATTTATTTATTTAAACTTGTCCCTCACAGAACTAAGGGTGGTATTAATAATCGTCAGCACAAGCTCGAGCTCAAATGGTTAACTCAGAAAAAAATCAATGGACCTTGAGTAGCTGTCAGTAATAATAATTATTTATATAGACACTACCTTGAGCTTGACATTGACATTTTAGCCAGAGTCTCAAGTCGGCTAATGTCAATGTCCAGCTCAAGCTAGTGTCTATTAATATGCTGACAGCTACTCAAGCCTGATTGTTTTGGTTTTCTGAGATAACCTACTTGAGCTTGAGCTTGTGCTGACGACTATTAATGCCACCCTTAAAAATCAATGGATTATTTTAAAACTTAAACTTTAGTAAGCACTGCACATTTTTATATCGCTTTAACGGTTTCCATGACTAAGACTTCCGGACGAAGTCGAAACATGTCGGCTATTCCGACAAAATAAAAGTAAGCAATGGATTATTTTTAAATCAAGTTCGCTGCGACGCTTGGTGATCCGTCAACCAACTAAATGGATTATAATTTATTAGCTATTTACAAAACGCGATAGGTTTCAAACACATACCTATTTGTAAAGTTGTATCAAGAACGGCACAAACTTTGGGATAATTTAAGGTAAAATTAATTAAATCAATAACGCACATTTTCATCGAACTTAGGTTTCGTAACGCATTCTGTGCAGTAGGCTCTATCATAGAGCAGCTAAACTAAGGCCTTTGCATCTACGTAATGAGATGATTTATACAGCGTCCAGTGGCACCTTCACTCACACTAGATAGGTGAAGAGACCACTCGGCGCTGCAGTGCCTGGGACATTGTTTTAGATGGAGTAGGCTTGCCCAGCACCTATACCATCCTGACAGCTTAGTCGACAAAGCCCACAGGAAAGACAGGTCAATACGTGTGGAGCCAACTGAGCCGCGGGTTTCCTCACGATGTTTTCCTTCACAGTTAGCGAGTGATATTGCTACTACAAATTCACAAATGTACGTAACTTTGAAATTAAACAAAGTCATAGATACATGCCCGCACTGGGAATCGAACCGGGTACCTCTTGCTTCAGAGTCCACTGTTCTACCCACTAGACCACCACCGCTTTCCACAAAATATCCACAAAATATCAATAACTATCCACATTACAAGCGCGCATAATACAAGGTGTTACAAAAGTACCTAACTCTTTTTGCAGGGTAATAGCACCCGGTGATAGGGATCACAACCTAAATTTTTTTTTTGCTCTATGACGTTCCGTTGATTTTTAATTTAATAAAATGTGAGCGCTGTGGCGGGAGAAAAGTATTTTTTAAATATGGTTTTCATTGACTTTCACAATGTTTTAACAACTCAGAGCTATGTAAATGCACCTACACACACAAGCATATTTAAAAATTTGAGCTATTACCAAAAACAAAAGAGTTATGAATTTTTTTCAATTTTGAGGTTATAAAATAAAATTTGTTTTTTTCAACTTTTTTTTACAGATTTGATGACCTGTTGACCAATAGGTTACACCCTGTAAAAAGAGTTTGGATGTTTTGTAACACGTTGTATATCGGTGCTTTTTTTTATATCTTGTTGGTCCCTTGCAACTCCGACAACCCTGTGGCTACTTACGTGGTACTCAAAATTTAAAAAAATCTACTCTACTCGTGTCAAAACAAAAACTTTAATCTGAGCCCAACATACGTCTTTTGGTTGAAAAGATACAGCCTGTCAAAGATGCACATTTTTTCCGCGTTTTAAGACACTTATCGACTGAAGTAAACGTCCTAGATAAGAGTCATGGAAGAAAAACTTGCAGATAATGGGAGGATATGAGATTTAAGTTGATACAAAAAGGTGCCTCGACCTAGCGAATAGAATACTAGTGGTCCGCCCCGAACTATGAACTCTTGACCCCATATCTCAGCAACCCCTCGACCGATTTGGCTCATGTTGGAACTTAAAAATTATCATTGCCCCATTTACATGCCTACCAAGATGACCGTCCGACTAAATTTACTCAATTTATCGTCGAACGAACATTCATACATACTTACAAACCTACAAACGCCGGATAGTTCCAGTAGACTCGAAGAACTTCGCTCGCTCGTTCAATAAATAGAAGCTCACTAACTACCTTGATGCCGTCCAGTATTAATCGAATACGCTATAAGTCCACATCAATTATTGATCAGTCCATTTTGATTGACGGACAGCTATTATCTGGCTTGCCAATCATGCCTATTATAGGATCGTAATGATACGTGCGCGTGTACGAAACAATATCATTCTTCCATATTTGGGGTGATTTTCGTCAAAATTAGGGTATTTTCGCAGTTTTTGTTAATGCTCTTTTGTCAGTTTTCTGTATTGAGCCATTTTTTTAAACCTAGTGATTATTGGATTGGGAGTTTTGTGTGCCAAAAATGAGTTTTTGGGTATTTTGTGATAATCCTCCTTTGTTCCGAGATTAGCACACTGTGACGGCACGAGGCATTGTTGACATTTTGATAATCACCCATTTTCGGTCTATCTTTAATCATATTTCAAATGTTCTGGGAACTGTATAAATAATTATGATTTTGAGAACATTAAAACTAAGGCTTACCACTCTAAACACATAGGTTTGCAGTAATCATATTGATTAACAGATTGAAGTCAACTTTAACTAGGTACCACCTTTTATTAGCGCTCCCTTTTAAATCGATATTTTGTATTTTGTACTACTTTTTAAATGTTTAATTAATTCAAAATCTAAACTTTCGTAAGCACTGCACATTTTTCTAAAACACGGTTTTACTCACTAGTACCGAAACTAGTCGGCTACACCGACAAAATACTAGTGAGTAAAACAGTGTTTTAATAGAAAAAATATTCAAAATTATTAATTATTTGTAGAAACTTGAGATGTTTGAGTTTAGGAGATGTTTTGCGATACTTGTTTTGCTAAAACATTTTTTACAATTTATTGTTTAAAATGCAGTTAACATCCTTATTATGAAAAGTAATAAACACAACAATTAATTAAACTCTACACGCAGGCTTAAGCAAGAATTTCAATTTAAAAATTATTTTTCTTATTAAACTCTGCCACTTTGCAAATCAGTTCTTAACAAGAATAAAATATTATCAATTAGAATCTTTCACGAACAGGAATTGAGGATTCTAACATGAACCCCATCATAATTGTTTACATTTGATTCTAATAGGATCCTCAAACAAGGATTTTTATTTTTTTACAAATCTAAAACCCACAAATTAAAATCATTCAAACTAACGAAAGTGTAATATCTTCGAGTCATTAGTAAAAGTACGAGTAGCATTTATTGACGGTTTCGTTTGAATTTGTTCCCTCTAACATTATTTTATTCATAATTATGCGTTTATATGCATTTTCTTCCCAATAAATGCGAAAACTTACCTCTGGTTTTCCGTATACCTAATAACATACTGTTAGTGGTTGAGTTGCTTTTTATGTCACCAAATGTGAAACTGGCAACAAAGCAAAACAGGCTAGTTATCAGCTCTTTATTGTATGGGAAACTGGCATGAAAAATATGTTGCAAACAAACAGAATACGTTTTACTTTCTCATAAGTAGGAAATATAAGAATAATGTAGCATCTGTGAATATTTTGTAGAAGTCGTAGCGATTGCGGCAGCTGCAACGAATGACGTCATCAGTGCTACGGAGCGTAGCACCACGTAGCAGGCTGCTACCACTACGTCGTAGCTAATAGAAGTATGAGGGCTTTTTTGAGAAGGCTGTAGCGACTACAAGATAACCACTAAGTTAAACATTTAAAATTATCCCGACATTTTAGCTTCAAATAAGCAAATCTCATAAACGGATGAACCGATTTTGATTAAACATTTATCTAAGAGGACTCGTTAGAAAATCTGCTTTTAAATAAATGAAAACTTTATCCACATCGGTTCACCCGTTTAAGAGCTATGGTGCCACAGACAGACACACACACATAGCGGTCAAACCTATAACACTCCTCTTTTTGAGTTGAGGGTTAAAAATAGATCATAATCGTTCGATAGATGGCGCTGATGCTTCCCAATGTGCTTTTACTTTTTACTAAGTTTAAATCTTTTTGGCAGATTCCCGTTTGGCTGCATCTAGTTAACTGCGCTGTGATAACTAAAATGGTTTATGATCTTTAAATGAAAGGACCATGGTAAAACTCGAACGATGTAATTAAAAAACAAAGTAGGTAGGTACACTAAATACCTAACTCATTAATCTTATCCATTGACATCGTGTTACAAAGTACACATTCATAAGATTGCGAGTCAGTGCCGCAATCGTCTGAGTCATTAAAAGTTGCAATGTTTTTTGCAACATGTCCCGTCCAATTATCGTGTTGGTAGCAAATAAACCTCTTACACGAATGCTATTGGACTATTCTGCAAAAGCTAATTTGAAAATAAGAATAAAAGAAATTGGTGCGATCCGTGCGATGCGCCATACTAAAATGTTCGCATTTTTAACCCGCAAACTCCTGAACAAATAAAGGACATGCTATAATATTGTTTTTATTACATCTATTCGATAATAGCTAGTTCGTTTCCCCCAAACAGGGACTAACAGGAACAGGGCTGGCTGGAAGAAATTTCTTTAGAAATAAGTCCGCCCTTGTACACATTCTCTCACTATAATATTATTTTTTTTTTTTTTTTTGTGCAATAAAGTGTATCAAACAGACTAAAATATTTTTTTAATCCCGTGGGATAACAAGTGACTTTAATTTGGAATGGCAATTGAACATTATTTGACAAGGTTTTCAAATCATTTTCATTGAGCATTTATCTTGTAAAAGTGGACGTATTGGGTTAATTTGATCATTGCCCTGTTTATCTTTGTAAAGTCTCCTTTTCTTGTATTGTTTACTAAAAATAAACTAAACTAAACACATAAAACACAAACAATCCACGAGCTCCTTGTTCCATTTGGCAGCCTCAAAGGAAGAAATAGGCAAGATGATTGCCAACCTCCGATAGGAGACGGCACTACAAGAAGTTTTTTTCATAAAAGCGACAAAAAATGCCACTTCAAACAGTACAAAATGTTTTAACGTCATTTGTTTATCTACGCACATGGAAACAAATATTATTGTTTCTACCTTAGATTTGAATTCTACATTCTACAGAATCACCCGACAGCGGAATCGAAACGAAGTTTGCATGCCCGCGATAAAATCTGAGTCAACCTGCAATCATGGGTAATAGTTGCACTCTAGATAAAGTAGGATGCAGATGTGACACGTCTCTCATAACTCCACAGCCTTTGAAGAGCAAATGAGCACAACCCTGGCCAGTTACGTTTTAAAATTAAAAAATCAAATGCCTGTAAACGGTTTTACAAAGGGCGGCGCTGCAAAGACAGAATGTGTGTGGAAGTGATTACAGTATGCACTCCCGTCATACTGTGGGACTTTTGGTCGCCTGTTTTTGGAACTTTTTACTAAGAAATCGGAGATCTTCAATAGGCGATTTTCTGACAGCTCATGAGTTGTAGTTCCAAATTTGTAACTAGATGTCGCTAACGATGACGCTGATATACCTAAATAATTTGATTATAACCTGTTGAGTTAGGTTCACTCGCTAACTGTGAAGGAAAACATCGTGAGGAAACCCGCGGCTTAGTTGGCTCCATTTCGTATTGCGTCCGTATTGACTTTGTCTTTCCTGTGGGCTAGGCCAACTAAGCTGTCAGAATGGTATAGGTGCTGGGCAAGCCTACTCTTGCGAATAGTTGACCCACAGACTGCACTGCAAAATTAATGTCACTTCTTCTCCATCTCCCATACTTCTTCTTTGCGCAGCCCCGAATGTAGTGCGATGCACTCAACGTAATGCATGAAGTGCCGGCAGGATCTTTATTGCACTAGCAGCTATAAACTGCATCACTCGGTGTAAAGGGCGTTTGGAGGGATGACCTTGGGTCCTAAGTTTTGATCCTTAGGGTGGTATTACAAAACGATCCTTAGAGGTTAAACATGGTTAAGTAAAGTCCGTTCGCTTAGATAGTGTCGGTACACACGACGGCAATCTTGGTTCTTGGGATACCAACTATTTTTGAAGTATCTGTGATGGGCGCAGACATATTCATTTCAACACAATGCTGATGGACAATATCTAGAATTTGCTTAAATGTTTTACAAAACCTTCGTCTTTTAATTTTTGGGTCATTCGAAGTTTCGTCTAGAGGCACCTCGCTGTCCTAACGAACGAAAAAACATTTTATCTACACGCAGCGATCGACACTAAATACAAAATACTAAGTCAAAAGTCACAAGCACAACCTCTCAATACGACGCTTCTTTGACGAGCGGCGAGCCAAATTCACTGGCGTGTTTGCGTCGCGTCGGCTTCCTTTAATTTCTTTTGTAAAAAGCCGCCGCGCGCCAAGGCGGCAAATATCAAAGCGACACTATGATAGCGAACAGACTTTAGCACTGTCGATAAAACAGTGCATGTTTTGATTTTAATGTCCATACTAAACGATCAAGTCAACACCTCCTGACACCTGGTTTGTATGCGGCTGCCTAGGTGCCGGGTTCCTAGTTGACTTGGTCGGGTAGTACAGCGTCAGGGTAAGGACGTTTAAATCAAAATAAGCACTGTTTTATCACCGACACTACTAAAAGATGTTTAAACTCCGACTGAGCGGGAAGAGTTTAAACTGTTATCTAGCAGCGGCCCGGGTGGATTAGTCATTCTCACGTTGAGGGCAGCCTCAGATGCCGAGATTTCTTCTCCATGTTTTCCTTCACATTTGATAGGTACCTGTTTCATTTGATACTTACTACAAATGAAGGCTAACCTTGGGTCCTTGGTGTTGATCCTTATTTAAGCAGAAATTGATACTAAATCATTCTGCTTCAAGAATAGGATAGAACAGAATAGTTCATTTGTCAAACATAAGTGATACAGAAACGATACAATTAGGTTTGATCTCGTCACCTTTCCTCGCTCTTCACCACTATATAAAATTAAATTGCCATCATGAAATAATTTTATTGAACCATTGACGTAGAAAGAGTGTGCTCGCAAAGATTTTAAAAGCATAGGAGAACAATGAAGTGATGTGGTTGCAAAGTCAATCAGCTCATTGTCATGGAAACCAGTGTTTTATTGCTTAAAAAAAAAATAGGAACAATATTTGGAACCTAAGTGCAGCAACTCGAACTTTGCACGAGCGTTTTATGAAATTTCGTAGAGATTTATAGAGGGATAAGCTGTGGGTAAGCTGTAGTTATGAAAAAAGCCTTACATGGTGAACATGTTACTGTATGAATCACTTATAAAATGCCAATCATCTTTATACAAGGTGTTGTTTTATAAAGTGACACTCGACTCAGGGGTGATTATTTACACGATACTGAAGCCAAAAAAAATAAAACATAAAAAAAAGAATAAGTCGGTGAAAAATACCCGAATTCCCTTACTATGAGCCGATTTCAACTGACAGTTAAAAGCTGATTTTAAAATGCTCGCTAGATGGCACAGAAAATACGGCTACATAACGGCAGTCAAATAACGCTTTTTCACACAGATTCACAGATTAGAAAGTACTAATACTAAAGATACACAAACACCACAGATAAGAATCAGGCTTGCCATGTTCAATCGGTAAAAATGCCGTGTCATATATTTGCAATTTTTATTCTTAAAAGCAAAAACATAGGTAAATGGTTTTGGATAAATATAGAATAGGTAGGTAGGATACTGACATCAACTACGTGATGCGATAAAATTTGCAAGCAATGAATTGTGTTTCTGGTTATGATATTACAGTTTACGGTAATTTGTCGTACCGTTGGCAACACTGATGAAATTTCAACTGACTGCCGTTATCTAGTGCCGTATTCTAAGCGCCATCAGTGGAGAAAATAAGAACTACGTTTTTTTTTTTACAAAACGGCTAATTACACTAACGCTTGCGACCGCACGGGCGCAACATTGCGCGCGTGCTTTGAGAAAGCGGGAGAGTACGCACGTCGCAGTTAGTATAGAACAACTTGAACAACGTAATTTGTCTATCCAAAAAAATTTAGAAATAAAATAAAATTATTTTTAAACTTAAACATTCGTGAGCACTGCACATTTTGCACATTGATCTTGCTGAAACTTGGTTTATATCAGTTGATGACCAATACGGAGGTTTGCAAATAGTTTTTATAAAAAAAGAAATAGAAATGAGAGCGATGCGTTTTTCGTGCCGAAAAAGGGGTTACTTTCAGGTGTTATTTACTTACATTATTACACTGTCTTTTGGAGTTTAACTACCTTGGGAACATCAATAATGTGTTGTACTTGTCAAAAAAAAAAAAGATTTTTGAAATACCTAATAAAATGTAGAAATGGCAGCTGAACTACGAAAAAAATTGGGATAATAGATCTATTACATTACAACTACAATTTTACTAGTTACAAAAGACACGAACACACGTAGACTCATACAGCTCTCCTCTCACTTTTCCCGCGCGCCGTCTCGCTCTGGGTGAAACAGCTATAGAAAACAGTATTTCACGCGCTTGGCCGTAACTGAGTTCCCACGGTCCTAAAGGGGCCTCTTAAATCACGGTTTTAATCACTAGTGATTTGTCGGCTACACCGTGATTTAATAGAAAAAATATTTTTAGTTTCAAGCATTACTCAAACTATTGATCCTGAGTCGGGTGTCACTGACCAAAACAATACCCTGTATTCTTAATAAAGAAAGCTGAATTAGAATTTTAATTTTTAATCCCTGGATTGAAATATAGGGCTAGTTCAGAATCCAGGGTACAACTTATCACTGAATCAATCGTCCTGCTATTCTACCAGTACCTACCCAAAATGTAACCTTGATTGTGTTTGTGTTCAATAAATTATTTATTATGAGTTTCCCTTGCTAGGTCACCGAATTAGATCTGCTTCCTCCTACTTGTAATGTCGTCCGTGACTTAAAGGCTGGAAGATAGCAGCGTGGCGGGAAATTTTTGTTCAGCGATTTTTCGTTGCGGCAATAACATAGTATTCTTCTCATTATTGTAAACAACAGAACAACAATGATTCAGCCGATTAGAGTATGTGTTCTGGTCTACGAAGCAGTGGCACTGCCCAAAAAACTTGTTGTAGACCAAAACACATAATCGGCTGAATTATTGTTGTTCTGTTGTTTACAATAATGAGAAGAATACTATTTTATTGCCGCGAACGAAAAATCGCTGAACAAAAATTGCTCAGTTTAGCTACAAAATAAAAAAAAACTGTGAAAATTTTGAATTTCCCGCCACACTACTATCTTCCAGCCTTAATCACTAGCAAAGCACTACCCTGCATAGTAACCCGTATCGCTGCCAGTCGGGGGTTGCCACACGGAACTACGCTCACACACGGAAACACCGACTTTCTCCACAGCAAAGCTACTCCACCAAAGAGTCTATCCCTTAGGATTCCTGCGCTCGCATCTATAGCCGAAGTACCCGTACTACCAAACTCATCGTGTACTGTCGCGAGATACGGTAGGTCGGAAAGAAAATAGGTATGTCTCTTGAAGAGAGACATACGAGACTCATATCCTGTCTCTGACTAAGAAGAATAACAAGGAGAGCAGAGTAATTTGTATTTAAGTGCCACCTAGCGCTAAGTTAAAACCTCAGTGGCGGGAAGGATTAAGTACTATGCTCGGAAAGGCTCCGGGATAATGTGATTGTTGGAGTTTAAACCGAGTTGAAACGTTGATTATGCGTCCGCTTGGAGAAGGTGCGAGGCTGATGTGGCAATTCTTTTTAATTCCTATATGGTAGGTAGGTAATCGTATGAGGTAGTGGCCACCCAGAGTTGTTATGCCAAACGTATGTTCACAAAAAATAGCTTCTTTCGTCGTCATGTCACTTCGTTTATTGAAGCACAGCATTGACGCCCGTGCCGTGCGCGAGCTTGACTCGAAACTAGTGATTCGGTGACTTCTCACGTAGCCCGTTATTGTAAACGGTCACGCTAAATAACGCCCACTCCTAATCTGTGGTCATTCATTACGAATGGCACATCACTATGTGGGCATGAAGTACGGTATTCTCTGTTGTACGTTTTAACGAAAATTATTGTGAAACTTCGTGCGTTATCTGTCAAAAGTTAAATAAACGAATGGAAACACTATAACTATTGTTATTAATCGACAACAACCGGGACCAACGGCTAGTGCCACCTTTATTATACAACTCTTTGATAAATATCTCTCTTATCTAACTCTTTGATTGGTGTGATTAGTGATTGTTCCTTTGCTAAATTAATGATGTTACTAAGGCGTTTCTAACTTTTTTTTTAATTATTAAGACAACTGCTACGCCGCCGTTATCTATGGATTTTTAGGTAATTTTCTTAACGAATTAAATTTGTTCAGACTTTTGACAGAGTGGTGCAAAATATTGAAGAGATAGGTGTCATAACAGTTAAAATAAATTTTCAAAAATCAATCAATGAAAAAAATTAATTTATATTAACATGATATCGAAAACAGATTATGTTTTATAACTAATGTATGTATAGTGCTTGTGTTACCCTCAGATAAAAATACCTTGGCCTTTTGCTTACATATCATTTGAGTTTTAGAGAATTTTGGATATAATTATTTTATGAAATTAGAGGTGTGTAGTTCGCGCATGAATGCTTCGATTGAATGCATTCGTTATATGAAACCATTCATTCATTCATTATCTACCAATCTTTACATATCACTTTCACTCTAGTCCACGTAGTTCATTCTTCAATAAACATTCTTAAATCTACCACACTAAGAACCAAAATTCTGTAAATCTTTATATATCACATTCACTCTAGTCCACGTAGTTCATTCTTCAAGAAACATTCTTAAATCTACCACACTAAGAACCAAAATTCTGTAACTCATGAGTCTCGCCTTTGTCACCTTTGTCATTCGCGGAGTACCGTGAGTCAAAAGATACGTGAACGAACTACTGAGCTATGAACTATGAATAAGCTATGAACTACGAATGAACTGTGAATAAACTATGAATGAACTATGAATGAATTATAAGTGAACTGTGAACTAAGCGAGTGAACTAGTTCAGTGAAGGAAATTAACTATATCATTATTTTCTTTTCACTGAAGCGTTTCGCGCACCTCTATATGAAATATCTCTGCCCTAAGAACCCGCACTACAACCGATCGAAGGCAAAGTAATCAGCAGCATTCGTTAAGCTCCGCCGCGTCATTTGGTTCGATTTAACCGCAATTATAGAGCCAGGCTCGTCACAGAGCGTCAGGTGAGGGTGCTCGAGCACACGTTTTGTGCCAAGCTTCGTGCTATTAATTAAACACGATAATTTCGGTCGGAAAAGGAGAAAGACTTGGCGTCAAAAGGATCGACATGGTCCGCAATACCACACTGCGATCAAAAACACGTATTGCTGACCGACGTGGGCCTTTATTTTATTAAGAGAAAGACATCAATGCTCGAATCAAGAATTTATTCTTGAAAGTTTGTTTAGTTTAATGTATTATTTTTTATCTGATGTTAAACGACAAGGTAACAGAAAGGGTAAAATGTGTTGGCAATGATACAATCGTAGCAAATAATGATACAATTTTACTTTTGTTTCGCTTAGATATATTTTCTAAACTGCTATAAAATAGGTCCACAGTAGATATTGCCTTCTGACAAAGTAAGAGGTAGTCGCCACTAGCAGGGCACGTAATCACTCTTTATTAAATCGGCAGCCTTTTCTCCAATCATCATTGCTGCAGCATTCGTGTTACCACTAGGCAAGGATGGCATAATACTAGCATCAACCACTCTCAGATGTTCTACACCAAAGACTTTAAGCTTCTCATTTACAACCTTACCCATAGCACAAGTGGCCACAGGATGAAATAAGGTTGACGCCATTTGTTTGACATAACATTCCCAATACTCTTCACCGAGATATTCAAACGTATCACATTCTGGTAGATTTAACTTGTATAGAGTGGATTCAACGCTTTTGAAATAAGATGTCTCGGTTAGATTTAAAATCTTTTGAATTGTATAAATGTATGTTTCAATATCTTCTTTCTTAGAAACATATCCGCTGTAAATTTCAGGCGCTGTATCAAGATCTTGTATCACCAATGTTCCATTCGATTTTTCATGTAACAGAATCATATTTAAAATAAAAATTTCCTGCTGAATGTTAGCATCTATAAAAGAAAGTACCACATCATCGTTGTAATTAGCAGAAGCGTTCATACCAGAATTAACTAAGGATGAAAAATTCTGCTTAATGTAATACGTCGTCAATTGAATTTCAGGCCTCGTATCACCATCTAGATCAATAAATCCGTTTAAAGTCGGGAAAGGCATGCCATCTTGTGAAATTGTATAATTTGTATCAAACAAAGTTTCGTTTCCAGTGAAAAGAAGCGGTAGGGTTACATGATCTAGCAAATTTACACCTACTGGTAAATTAACAACTGATTCCACCCCAAGACCTTCAATTACTTCTCTAGGACCAATCCCCGATGCAATGAGTAATTTTGGTGAATTGACAGATCCAGCTGAAGCAATTACTTCTTTCTCCGCGTATACTCGTATTATTTTACCTTGTACTTCAATTTGTACTCCAGTGGCTTTCTTATCTTCAATCAAAAGCTTTTTAGCTTCAGCATTTTTCAGAACAAATAAGTTGTCTCTCTTAATATTGGCCAAATATGCTTGAGCGGTACTAGACCTGATGCCTTTAGAATTTGTAAAGAAACTTCTAGCAATACCTAACTGTTCTGGTCCATTGTAGTCTAACAAAGTTTTGACGCCAATTTCAGACAAAGACTGTAGTAAAATATCTAGTTTCCTTTCTACATGTTCATCGTAAGAAAATCTGCTTATTTTAACTGGTCCAGTAGTGTTGTGGTAGGCAGAAAGAGTGATGTCGCTAGATATTTCCTCGTCTTCCATTCCTTCGAACTTCAGAAAGTAGGGGAAGACCGAATCCCAATCCCAACCAGTAAATCCTTGTTCAGCCCAGGAGTTGTAGTCCACTGGATTTCCCCTGGAAATTAAAAGGCAACCCTTGAAACATGGAACATGGCACTGAATTCAAATGTTGTGAGTGTTGTGTCGTTAAAGTCGATTTTTGAATTAGCAAACCATTTTGATCAAGTTAATACCACTTTATGTTTTTTTCTAAAGCACTAACCCGTGCTAGAAAATAGAACGCCTGCACGGTATGCGAGAGGTTGCGGGTTCAAGTCCTGTCCCGAGTAAATTTTTTCAACTTAATATAAATGTTTCAATTAGTACCATTATTCGATTTTTTTAAATAATAATATAGACATGAGGATGCAAAATAAAGACATTTACAATAAACCTTCTGATATTACTGAGATTTTACATGTATTTGTGGATAAAATTTTATTCTTAACATAGCAAAAATTTGATTTAGACAGCTCCTTTGAACCTTTCATCGTAATTCATCAGACTTTGTTCATAATATCTTTGGTAAGAGTCGACATCTCTAAGTATCATAAAAGTGGGCAGAACCTTATAATTATGCTTAATACCTAATAATTATGATTTCTCTCTGAACTCACTTATCATTGTATCCTTTATGATGGATATTCCTCTCCAATATTTTACGTTGATGCTTCGAAAGTCACTCACCTAACATATATCATATAGTTGATACTAGATGATCCTCCGAGTACTTTTCCCCTGGGCCACGGGACATTCCCTGGACTCCTTTGAGCTTGACTAGAGTAGTTGTTGTTGACTGTATAGTAGTCCCAGTCGTATTCCGTATGGGCCAGCTCGATGAAGCGTGATGGAACCTAATAGGTTATCTTTAGTCAGTCGTTATCATTTATTAATTAGATATGTAACTGAAATGAAGCACTGATATCGCTTTATTATGCTGATATTATAATACTCTTTCATGCTGAAACAGTTGGACGGATTTGGATGAGAGTCAAAACGGTGATATGTTAAATCAGCGAAAGAGAGAAAATCATTCAAATATGGGCTTCTTTTATCAAAGTCCACGCGGACGATGTCACTTGTAAAATTTAAGCTAGTTCGAAACGAATGAATGTAAAAATGTACTGCAACTTACCACACTAGCCTCAGGTGGGTCACCTCCGGCTTCCACTAACAAAACCTTCCACTCGCTCACTTCAGCCAGTCTTGATGCCAGAATGGTACCCGAAGACCCTGCACCCACCACGATGAAGTCAAACCTGTCATTGTCTGAAAGAATAATCAAATTATGTTAACAATGATGAACTTAACGTTCCAGGCACTGCATTGTCCGAGTGGTTACTTAATATATCTTTTGTGAATGTAGGTGCCACTGGATGCCATATAAATCATATAAAAAGAAGATATAGGTAAATATTTTTATTTATTCATATTCGTAACTCACGCAACTCAAACAACATTGAATGTACATTCACAAAATATTTGTACACAGTCATAACGTCCTAAATTACCCGCCATATTTTCAAGATAGATACAAATCCAATTTATGTACCGCTATGTGGTCAGTCAAGAAATGGAAAGGAGCATTATCGAGAGCTACTACATAGCTTGATATTGGCGGCCTAAAATCTCAGAGGGTGGTCACTACCTCATACGTGACGTACCTAATGCGGTACCGTTGACTGATAAACGTAAGGGTGAGCTCAAGTAGGTGATCTCAGAAAACAAAATGACTTGAGACCTTGGCTAATGTCAATGTCAAACTCAAGTATTAATATGATGACAGCTACTCGAGCTCGAGCTTGAGACTAACGCAGAGTCTTAGGCCCGGTTTCTGAGTTGAGAATTTTGCTAAGCAAATGGGTAAGTATCGTCCTGTCTCTGCAGATTTCGTGAGCGTGACAGAGCGATACGTAAGTATGTGCTTAGTAAAATTCTCAACTCAGAAACCGGGCCTTTTAAAGTTACAAAAAGTTTGCTTACCTTTGACGACAGCGTTGCCTGGCCATTGACCATGGACGTTTAGACATACTACTGTGGTCAATAGAAACAAATATTTTACAGAAAGTCTGAACATTGTGTTTCAAACGTTATTAAAGCCAATAAACAGGATCTTTTTTTAATTTAATAGTCGTCGTTTCACTGGTAAAGCGTCAAAACTAATTCGCAAATGTTTTTTATGTACCTGAAAAAATAATGTAATCATCAGTATCGTACATCTCACTTGCTGCTTTATGATTAGTTATATCATAGAGGTATGCAAATACATATCTACCTATTAAATCTGTCGTTGATTCTAGCACTAAAGTTGTGGGCACTAAGAGCTATATGGTTTTAATCTTCTATCTAATCTATATCAATATCTATTTTAATTTAAATATCTCCATATTATCTTAATTTACATCTTATCAAAAGCGTTTTACTCAAAATATTAATGATTTTTTAGAAACAAAAAACTGAAAGGATATAAGCGACACGCTAAGATAGCCCATGTTAGCTCTTATAGCCCGCAAAATAAAATTGTTAATTAAATAAGAAGCATAAGGGTGTTAAAAGACCGCCAACTAGAGATGCAAATAGAAAAAAAACAATTTGTTTTTTTTTCAAAACTTTGAAAAAAAAAAAAAAAAAAAAAACATGGTACTGTAGTTTTTCTTCTAAATTTGTATTTTTTTCAGAAAAGGTGTTATTCATTAAATGAAATGGAATAAATAATTAAAATGTTAGTTTTATTTTAGTAGGTTCTTTACACACTTAGTAAATAATTAACCCGCAAAACAACCAAGCAATAATAGTCAATATTCTAACAACCATATAAACTACCGGAGAAACTCCAACGAAGTCTCTCGCTCTCGCGAGCATTGCGTTCGGTTACTTTCGCGCGCGATTGGTACAGTCGGCCACAGTCTCAGATACCCCTTTTTGTTCGATTGGCGCCCTTATGCCGCGCGCGGTAAGAGCTGCCATGGGGTATCTGAGATTGTGGCCGACCGTACTACAGATTATAGTGGAGGAAAGTAGTCCTTGACTTCAACAATATAAGGTTTAGATATCATACAGCTAACACGGAATAATACACCGTGGAATTTTAGTGGTTTTAAAGCCGAAGGTATTTAGTTGCACTCGTGATTCTGAGCCGAATTCCAAAATTTTGCTTCAAAACGAGCGAAAAAAAAAACACTTCCCAATACAAACGGCTATCGCCAATCGACACCATTTGTATGGAGAAGTGAATTTTTTTTTCGCGCGTTTTAAAGAATAAAGAATAAAGAATAATTTATTTCTCAGAAAATTTTTACATTGGTATTTGCACAAAAAACGTTTTAAGTAATTTATCAATCACAATTTATTAGCATCTGTCGCTGCACTAGGTTTATAGCCTGTGTTGCAGCGATCAGCGCCCACTCCTCTATTTATCTAAATTAAAACGTATGGTTATCTAATAGAAGTATTTTAAAAAGTAATTTCAGTTGGGTTAAAACATAAATGTAATTGATTTATAATATGGGTCCAAGATGCCTGAAATAAATAATTTATTATTATTATTATTATAAAACATATTAATGAAGAACGTGTGTGAAAAAGACCTCTCTTTGTGTGGTGTATGTAAGTGTGTGTGTGTGTGAGAGAGAGAGGGTGTGTGTGTATGTGTGTGTGTATGTATGTGTGCAGTACCAAAGAAGCTCAGAAAACCTTACCAGTTATTAATAAAATAAAAGGCTATTTTTTAAATTTACAATATTTCTCTACTTCACTATAAGAAGCATATTTTCAGTACCATCATAATCTAGTTTCAGGAGCCAATTTGTGGTTTCAATTTTACATTTAGTTTTTGGGAGACTGTAGATATTTATTTGTTTGTTTATTTTGTTGTAAAGGAAAGGGCCACAAAAAGGTAGAAACCGTTTTGGAATGGAATTTTGTAATTTGGCTCAGAATCACCAGTGCAACAAAATACCTTCGGCTTTAAAACCACTAAAATTCCACGGTGTATAAGACCTTACTTACTCTAGCCTAGCTAGCTCTGCGTTCAAAGTCTTGGATATGGAACGTAACAGAGAAAGTAATTTTCGAATATGACACCTATATTCCTACAAATAAAGAGCTTTGTATTGTCCTTGACAACTTTGACCTCTTCTTTCGGTCGTTCATACCATTGGTCAGAGTCAGATTTATATCTAAGAGTGGAGAGAAGAAAGTATGAAAAAAAACGTCCCCCTGAAAAAATACCGTTTTTTTTTCACGTTTTTTTCAATGTTTTTTTTTCACTTCGACCCGAAAGCCACGCATACTAGACACCAAAACAAAGTACTTTTTCGATAAATTATTGCTGGGAAATGATTTTGGTTTTTTAGGTTATAATTTTGGAAAATATTTTATCACGCAATGAACGAGTAACGCACAGATGTCATATTGCGCAAGCGTAGGTATCAGATTATGTTACTTAAGCTTGAAGTGCTGATGCTTAGAATACATTGTGGGTTGCAAATTGACGTCGTTTTTTGTAAGAAATATTCATAATTTTGATATGGCTTCTTGAGAAGGTATGTTAAGAAATAGATACCTACCTACTGAATACATTTCTGCAAAAAAAAAAGTTTTGAAAAGTCCGACTTGAATCTCATTATTTCGGAAAACGTTGATTTCCAGGCATAGTTGGGCAAAAATGTTCTTTATGATGAGGAAAATACGTGGTTTTTCGCTTTGTTGGCGGTCTTTTAACACCCTGTATATCATATCGCTTACCGTAGGCACATTTATGAATTAAGTAGAAAAACGTTCATAGAATTTGAGATCGCAACTTACCGTCCAAATTCGCAGGAAAGACGAGCTTGATACGGATTTCCTCACAATGTGTTTCTTCACGGTAAGAATAGGTACATGCCACTACAGAGATTCAAACTGGGATTTGTTTTTTTAGATCGAGTACCTAAGTAGGACCGAAACACTTTTTGCCACTTAGTCAAATTGTATGTCACTTCCACTAATGAATACCACATTTAATCAACCTTTATTTAAATAGAAGACTCTCAAACGCGGACAATTAATAATATGAATCATTTATACAATTTTTACCGATCGAGAAAAGAAGGAGGGCAAAGATTTCAGCTGTAGGTAAGACAGTAACTTTTTTTGGTCATCTGTTTTCTTGAAATTCAAAATTTTCACAGTTTTTTACATTTTGTAGCTAAACTGAGCTATTTGTGTTCGATTATTGTGTTCTGGTCTACGAAGGAGTAGCACTGCCCAAAAAACTTGTCGTAGACCAGAACACATAATCGGCTGAATTATTGTTGTTCTGTTATTTACAATAATGAAAATAATACTGTTGAATTGAATTGATTGAAACTGATTGAAAATCGCTGAACAAAAATAGCTCAGTTTAGCTACAAAATGTAAAAAACAGTAATAATATTGAATTTTCCGCCACGTTGCTATCGTCCACCCTTAATTCATATCTACGTATTTGGCATCTAGGTCTTCTACACTAAAAGTAAGAAATGTCTACGGTTAGATTTTTCCGTAACCAAAAAGAAGATTTGTTTCTTTTTGTGGCGATAGATTTCGACTCCCCGGATTAAACACCTGTTATGTATACCTGTTACGATAAATAAATAAATGTATGACGCGTTTAACTTACTTAGTTCTAAAAGTGTGATCAGTCATTTCATATTTATTATCTATGGTATTATGCCTATCTATTAGTAACCTTTTGTCTAACAATGGTATTATGCCTATCTATTAGGTAGTTACCTTTTGTCGGTCGGTTCTCGTTCTTACGTTGCGTGTGCTATATTAGTTATTTATGTTTTATTTTTTCGCGTTTATTGGAATGTTTAGGGATTAACACACTTTAAATTCTGCAAACATGACTGTATTGGGGCTAAAAAACTGACAAGGTAAAATAAGATCGGGATAGCAAATATTTAGTAAATAGTAAATATTTATTATAGTGAAATGTTTATTTGATTAAATCGAGAGCATAGATTAGAAATAATAGTTACCAGAGCTACTATTTCAGCATTACATTCTTTAAACATAATCATTTTTTATCAAATCGGCAGCCTTTTCTCCTATCATCATTGCTGGAGCATTCGTGTTACCACTTGGTAGCGATGGCATAATACTAGCATCAACCACTCTTAGGTTTTCTACACCAAAGACTTTAAGCTTCTCATTTACAACTTTCCCCATAGCACAAGTGGCCACAGGATGATATACGGTTGTCGCCATTTGTTCGACATAACATTTCCAGTACTCCTCACTAAGATATTCAAACGTATCACATTCTGGTAGATTTAACTTATATAGAGAAGATTCAACGCTTTTGAAATAAGTTGTGTCAACCAGTTGCAATAGTTTTTGAAATGCCAAAATATAGGTTTGAATATCTTCTTTGTTTGAAACATATCCATTTTGTATTTCAGGAGCTCCATCTAAATCTTTTACCAATAATGTTCCTTTAGACTTCTCATGTAAAATTATGGTCCATATTATAAAACTTTCCTTCTGGGTGTTGGCGTCTATTGCTGATAGAACCACATCGTCGTTGTAATTAAGAGACCCATTCATTCCACCATTTATTAGTAATGAGAAATTCTGCTTTACATAATGTGTTATCACTTGAATTTCAGGCCGAGTATCACCATCAAGATCTATAAACCCGGTTAATATCGGGAATGGTAGACTGTCGGGTGAAATATTATAGTTTGTATCATACAATGTTTCATTTCCAGTGATAATAAACGGTACATTCACATGATCCAGAAAATCTACACCCACTGGTAAATCTACAACTGGTTCTACCCCAAGAGCTTCCATTGCATCTGTAGGACCAATACCTGATGCAATAAGCAACTTTGGTGTATTGATGGCTCCAGCTGAAGCAATCACTTCTTTATCAGCGTAAAGTTTTATTCTTTCACCTTCAATTTCAATTTCTACTCCAGTGACTTTTCTGTTTTCGATCAATATTCTTTTTGCTTCAGCGTTTTTCAAAACAAATAAGTTAGCTTTATCATTGACATCATATAAAAATGCTTGTGCGGTGCTGTATCTGATGCCTTTAGAGTGTGTGAAAAATTGTCTAGAAATACCCAATTGTTCTGGACCATTGTAGTCTAACAAAGTTTTGATACCAATTTCTGACATAGATTCCAGTAAAATATCCAGTTTTCTTTCAACTTGTTCATCGTACGTAAATCTGCTTATTTTAACTGGTCCAGTAGTATTGTGGTAAGCGGATAAAGTGCTATCACTAATTATAGCTTCGACTTCCATTCCCTCGGATTTAAGAAAGTAAGGGAAGACAGAGTCCCAATCCCATCCAGTGTAGCCTTCTTCAGCCCAGGAGTTGTAGTCCGCTGGATTTCCTCTGAAAATAAAAAAGTCACCAGTTGAATTAAATAACTACTACATGCAAAATAATAATAAATATAGAAGTTAAAAACTAAAACCCGACTACTAAAAGGCTTAAAACAAGACCTGTTTATCCTTAAAATACACTCATAGATAATTAATCGTAGTCGGAGGCCATCGGTTTATCAAATGCGAATGTGGTGTCCTCCGACTACGATTAATTATCTATGAGTGTATTTTAAGGATAAACAGGTCTTGTTTTAAGCCTTTTAGTAGTCGGGTTTTAGTTTTTAACTTCTATTTTTTTTTTGAGCTTTTTAGTAAGTCATTTTAGACAATCACCCAGAATAGAACCAAGAAGAGCAAAAAAAAAACACATTTTGGAATTTTTTGTTCTATTTGTTATGTTGACGCTACATGTGTTATACATTTTTGAAAAGGTCTTTTAAAGCACTTTCATTTGATACCCATGACGATGGTATCCGATAATTTTTATTTTTAGGTCCACCACTTTAGGGCGCAGCACAGCCGCCATCTTGGTTTTTCTCAAAATTAAACTATCCTATGTTACCTGGGTGATTAAGACGAATCCAACGACACCTCATTTGTTGAAATCGGCCGAGTAGTTTAGGCTCTGCGAGGGAACAGATGAACACACAAACATACATACATACATACATACATACATACATACATACATACATACGCTGCTAAAATCATAACCCTCCTTTTTGCTTCGCGTAGTCGGGTAAAAATTACTTCAATTGGTTCTTTTTGCTATTTTAACATCAACAATTTTATTACTAAACTGCTGCTGAAATTGAAATTGAAATTGAAATTGAAATTGAAATTGAAAAAATATTTATTTCGGGAATATCACAAAATAAAAACAAGCACAATAAGATTAAAATTAAAAATATTTACAAATTATCTTCCCGAAAATGGACCTAGCTCAGCTGTATGCCGTCTGAATTAGTATTCAGACGGCGCTGATTTTCAGCTAGCCCCATGCCACTGATTCATTTATACACATATTAATTAACTAGGTACATACACACATTTTTACAAACAGATATTAACCCAGGTGACGCATTCACGATTCTTCAATGGTTCAATTAATTAAGTAAATAAGATTAGCAATTATATTGATAATTCAACAAAAAAATTATAATATATTAATAATATTGGCGGTTACAACATTGCACGAAAAAATAAATGATATAGGCAGGTAGACACATTTTGTCGATACACTAATAATACAATTTTGTTATCGATCACGTTTGAATTAAGACCGTATTTTTAGCACACAGCAGGTTTCCAAACTCCTTTTGTAACTTTAGTAATCTTTGTTTGTATTTTAGTTTGAACGTTTGGACTGTAATTAATTTATCTCTTATTGGAGGAGGTAGGTCGTTCCATATTTTTGCACTTCTATAAGTAAAGCATCCTCTAAAACCTGCTAGGCTATGT
Organism: Zelleria hepariella; assembly: GCA_949319315.1. Taxonomy (NCBI): domain Eukaryota; kingdom Metazoa; phylum Arthropoda; class Insecta; order Lepidoptera; family Yponomeutidae; genus Zelleria; species Zelleria hepariella. Next base: position 15,039,802 of record OX439392.1, on the reverse strand, counting down.
TTAGGTACACATAACATATTCAAATCTGTCGATCTTGTGTGTATACAGTGAGCATCTCGTCTAAATTTAAGTTTCTTGTAGAGGTATTCAGGGGTCTTATTCCATACTACTTTGTGCGTGAGACAAGCCAAATGTAGCTCCCTTCTAGCTTCCATTTTCAATTTATTGTTTTCATTGAGGTAGGGGGTGATGTGCGTGCGCTTTGGGATTTTATAACAGAAACGCGCGCACGCATTCTGTACTCTCTGGATTGCCTCCACCGTTTTTCGTGATATTCTAGGACCATACACAGCACTGCAGTAGTTAAAAGGTGATAGAATTAGGAGCTCGACTAGTTTCTCTCACATCTACGCTATAATTTCGAATACCGTACAAAACCTTCAACTTAAAGAAAGCGTATCTGATCTTTTCCTGTACGTGTGATTGTATGTATGTCCGTGGAGGAGTTGCGTTCTCCATCTCCGAAGTTCTTCATTAGATCTTAACCATTTTTTCACAGGACCACAACCCTTTTATAAAAAAATAATCATAAAAATTGGTTCACCTAGAAAAATAAATCTGAGGTAACACCCATAAAAAAAATACGGGTCAAATTGAGTAACTCCTCCTTTTTAGGGTTCCGTACCCCTCAAGGGTAAAACGGAACCATAATATGATCAATCGTACGTGTGTCCATCTGTCACATTCAGAAACTACTGAACCGATTGAGTTGAAATTTGGTACACATTATGTAAGTCGGTGACCCAAACAAGAACGTGTAACGTAAATTAATTAATTTTAATCAGGGGGGCCACTTTTCGGTTGTAAATCAGAAAATAATAAAAAAATCTACTCGGCCAATTTTTATTTAATAAATACGGAAACAGCCTAAAGATTACAGGAAAACTAATATTGATAAGATGTTAATATAAGATGTTCATGTTGTATAAAATAAAAAAAAAATGATTGTTTGCGCATTAGTTCCTCTACTCAGCCAACAGATGGCGCTCCACAGTCCTTTATCATGATCGCGGTATAGTTTGGACTTTCGAGTAATGTATCATAGTAGACTTTGTATGAAAATCTTCATATTACACTGTAAGTGTTTTTTAAGTCTGTTACAAATGAGTACCCAAACCGATGTGTCAGATTCATATCTCTAATTTGAATCAAGTGGCACAAACATTCAATAACTAAGTTTGCTTTATCATTGACATCATCAAAAAATGCTTGCTATATTCCTATTTATCTACTCTTTTTGGATGCATCTAATATAACCATTTTCTCGCTCTGTGAGATGAAAAGTTGTGATTTTCGCACGGATGCAATATTATTTGCGTCTCATGCTTCTGAATACCTCTCTATTCTCAGGTTTTTTTACTTTGACCCACTATGCTCGTGGCTCATATTTGGAAACCTACGCAAGCTCCGTATTCAATAGAAACACTCGCTTGCAAGCAATCGTTTTGCATCTTTTCATAACAAATAAGTATTATATCCCACGAATCCCTTGACGATTTCCAACCTGGTTTGTTGATGGTAATGGAGGATGAATCAATTGCTTTACGACAGCATTGACTTTGGGTGTGGTATCCAACAGGTGATTATACGAGTATACAGGGAAACTGGACACTCACCTAACGTACATCATGGCGTTCAGACTTGAGCATCCTCCAAGCATCTTCCCCCTGGTCCACGCAGTACTTCCAGGACTTCTTTGAGCTTGACTCGTGTAGTTATCATTGATTGAATAGTAATCCCAGTCGTATTGCGTGTGGGGCATCTCGCCTATGCGTGCTGGTACCTGTTGATGACATTTAGCCCTATTACATAACTTCGAGCTTCTTGCGAGCGGCGGCGGTGGGTGGCCTGGTGGTAAAACAATGGACTCAGAAGCGAGAGACCCAGACTAATTTCCGGTGCAGGCATGTACCTATGTATGACTTTGTTTATTTTCATAGTTACATTCATGTTATGTAATCGTCGAACGAACATTCATACAAACAAACATACATACATACAAACACCGGATTGTGTAAGTAGACTCGGAGAACTTTTTGTGGTGAATTTCACTCGTGAACTGTGGAGGAAAACATCGTGAGGAAACCTGAGCGTCTGAGACATAAATTAGTTCGGTACATAATGCCCTAAACGCGAAAATCGCCAAACCGCAGTGGGCACGCGTGGTGATTAAGGCTGGAAGATAGCAGCGTGGCGGGAAACTCAAAATTTTCACAGTTTTTTACATGTTGTAGCTAAACTGAGCTATTTTTGTTTAGCGATTTTTCGTTCGCGGCAATAACATAGTATTTTTTTCATTATTGTAAACAACAGAACAACAATAATTCAGCCGATTATGTGTTCTGGTCTATGACAAGTTTTTTGGGCAGTTTCACTGCTTCGTAGACCAGAACACATAATCGGCTGAAACTGTAAACATTTTGAATTTCCCGCCACGATGCTATCGTCTACCCTTAAGCCCGAACTCTTTCTCTCTCTCTCTCTGAGAGACGGCCGTTGCCCAGCTAGTGGGATATCTCATGAACGGTGATAGTTGAACGAGCGAGTGAAGCGAGAGAAGTCCTCTCAGTCTACTTGATCAATCTGGCGATTGTATGTTTGTATGTATGTATGTTTGTATGTATGTATGAATATTCATTTGACGATAACTTGAGTAATTTTGAGAGAGATGGTAGTTGGAGCCGAAAAGTCCTGACATGGAGGCCGCGTACAGGAACGCGAAGTGTGGGCAGTCCAGCTGCACGATGGTCCGACGATATCAAAGCTACAACAGGCTTAAACTGGACCACAATAGCCACAGACCGACTTATATGGAAAAAACATGAAGGGGCAGCATGATACGTCCAGCAGCTGCTGCTGTGAACGATATAATTGCTGAAGAAGAAGAGAAGAAGACAACTTACCACACTAGCCTCAGGCGGGTCACCACCGGCCTCCACCAACAATACTTTCCACTCGCTCACTTCAGCCAGTCTTGACGCCAGAATGGTACCCGAAGACCCGGCTCCCACCACGATGAAGTCAAACCTGTCATTGTCTGAAAGAATAGTCAAATTATTGTGATAAAGTATTGCTCGTGCGTGATGTATCAAACAATGATGAACTTCAAGGCCCAGGCACTCTAGGGTCTGAGTGGTCACTTGATATATCTTGTGTGAGTGTAAGTGCCACTCGACGTTAAATTAATCGTATAAAATGAAGATGAAGATTTACTTATTGTTATTTGTTCATATTTAAAACGCACAACATTGAATGGACATTCACAAAATATTTTGTACACAATACCTCCTCGTCATCATAACATCCTCGCTGACCGTGAAGGAAAACATCGTGAGGAAACCTGAGCGTATGAGGCAATATACCCTCAACGCAAAAATCGCCAACCCGCATTGAACACGCGTGGTGATTAAGCTCGAACTCTCTCTCTGAGAGAAGGCCTTTGCCCAGCTAGTGGGACATAATACAATTGTACAGGCTACACCTTACTCTTACTTTTACATAACATCCTAAATGACCGGTCATAGCATCCTAAATGACCGGTCATAACATCCTAAATGACCGGCCATTATTACAAAGATTGATACAAGTCCAATTTATGTACCGCTATATGTATTGTGGGCCAACAAATGGAAAAAAGCATTACAGCTTGTTACAGCTTGATAATGCGGACGGCCTAAAAACTCTGACACCAGGCCGGCTAGGATAGCGGCGACACGAGTTTTATCTGCGCTTAAAAGTGGACGATTGCAACGTGGCGGGAAATTCAAAATTTTCACAGTTTTTTACATTTTGTAGCTAAACTGAGCTAGTTTTGTTCAGCGATTTATCGTTCGCGGCAATAAAACAGTATTCTTGTCATTATTGTAAACAACAGAATAAGTCAGCCGATTATGTGTTCTGGTCTACGAAGCAGTGGCACTGCCCAAAAAACTTGTCGTAGACCAGAACGCATAATCGGCTGAATTATTGTTGTTCTGTCGTTTACAATAATGAAAAAATACTTTACTCAAAAAAGCTCGTAATGTGGTCATTAATTCGACAACCTTCTTTGAGCAAAGGAGGACTTGCGGGCTACTTTGATTAGGCGCCAGAAAAGTTGTATGGAATTTCATTAATGTCGTGTTTTGCGGCCAGAAAAACTGTATGAAAATCCATTAATGTCGAGTTTTGTTTCAAAAATAGAACTCAAAAGTCAGGCACAAAAAGTATTTATTTAGAATTTGGCTGTTCGGGTGCCGGCAGTCTACAAATTGCATAGAAAAAAAAAGCGCGGCCATATTGTTTTCGCCGCTTCGCGCGTTGTTCGAAGTGATTTTTTCTGTGCGTGCTGTTTTTGTTGTAAATAAAAGTGAACTCTTCAAGCAACGAATCCTCCGATTCAATGTGTTTAACAACGCCGAACATAAAAAGGAAGCGAAAAAAGATATTTAAAGGTACCTATTGCCATCGAAGTCAAAGGAAAAATACAAGTTTATCTACGAAAAGTTTGCGGAATGAAAAATCAACAGAAAGTAAACTAAGACAAAAGGTAAGCTGGTTCTATTTAAATTACTCGAGTTGTTTGAGTAAAGCACTATACAAGCCTTAGTCTGCAATGAGTGCGCTTCTGGCCACGCTATGATGGCCTCGAGCTTAGCTTAGCTACGCTCTCGGCCGTCAAGCTTGGTCATCATTGCAGCCCTTGCTGTCCGCGCTATAAAGGCCTCGACCTTCGGTCTCGGCCTTCATTCCAGCTTGTCCATCAAGGGCTGCAATGCTGACCACGCTGCGAAGGCCTTGAGCTGCGCTACGCTGCGCTCTGTCGGCCATCAAAAGCGCGCCAGAAACGCACCCATTAAAGACCGCGGCAGTAATGTACTAATGTTATTGCCGCGAACGAAAAATCGAGTCCACGGAATGACAGTTGCTACAAAAGCTTTATCTGACAGTTGCATACTAGCAACTGTCATTCCGTGGACTCGATTTAAAAATTAGAGTTTAATGCACCGTCGACTTATGAAAATATAAAAGTTATATAAAGTTTGTTTACCTTTGACGTCAGCGTTGCCTGGCCATTGACCTCGGACGTTTAGACAGACTACTGTAGTCAATAGCAACAAATATTTTACAGAAAGTCTGAACATTTTTGTTCAAACGTTATTAAAAGCCAATAAATAGGATCTTTTTAAAATTAATAGTCGTCGTTTCACTGGTAAAGCGTCAAAACTGATTCGCAAATGTTTAAGCTATAATATGATTACATTATTTTTTCAGCTACTTATACCTTATAAATTATGTAATCATATATCTCGTGCATCTTACTTACTGCTTTACGATTAGTTATAACATGATAGAGGTATACAAACATTTACCTTATTAAATCTGTCGTTGATTCTAGCACTAAAGTTGTGGGCACTAAGAGCTATCTGGTTTTCATCTTCTATCTAATCTATATCAACATCTATTTTAATTTAAATATCTACATATTATCTTAATTTACATCTTATCAAGACCGTAGGGGTCGGCATGTACAATGATACAGTGTCCACACCAACCCAGTCCTGATCTAAAGAAAATTCCAAAAGTTTTTTTATAAAATAACTCACCCGGATGCGAATTAAAGTCCCCAAGAATGAATACAGACTCGACGTTGTTTTCCTCTATAATCGCACTTACTTTTATTGCTTTTATTGCTCTTAGTCGGCATGTATACATTAATCACTAAAGCACTACCCTGCATAGTAACCCGTATCGCCGCCAGTCGGGGGTTGCCACACGGAACTACGCTCACACACGGAAACACTGACTTTCTCCACAGCAAAGCTACTCCGCCAAAGGGTCCCCTTAGGATTCCTGCGCTCGCATCTATAGCCGAAGTACCCGTACTACAATGCAAATGTAACTTTGTAATCCTAAATGTATATTTATATGGGAATTATTTATGCATTTTGTATTTCGTAAATGGTTATTACGGTGTACTATGTCGGTGTAGCCGACTAGTTTCATAAAGTGTGCAGTGCTTACGAAAGTGTAAAAAGTTATTTATGCAGTTGGTGTATCTAGAAAACTGGACCGAAATTGCAAAATATTTTAGTTTTGCCTGGCCATCCAAAGAGGCAACGTCGCCTGCGTTCTGGGCTCACTGCCGCGGGACAGCGACCTGGGGCAGGTCTTTTACTTGTAAATATTATTTTTAGTTTAGTTTCTTTTAATTTTGCTTATTTTAATTTTATTTCACATATTTATAGTTTGTATTTAATTACGTTCTAATAAAACTTTTATACGTTTTTCCTCGATTTATACACTAAATACTTATTCTAAATATAATGGAATAAATCAGTGTATATAGGTATTTACATATAATTATGTTCAAAGGTAACTTGTAAAATGGTCAACTGAATGAAAAAGCCAAAATCCGTTGTTGGTACTCAAGAAGTAGAAGGTTCTTACTGGAAAGCAAAAAAGTAGGACTATCTACAAAAATAAATGAGATGCCATCAAAAACATAACTTGTAAAAAAAAACATGCCTCGCTGCTCAGTTCTTCTACCGTAAAAAGTTTTACTCAAAAAAGCTCGTAATGTGGTCATTAATTCGACAACCTTCTTTGAGCAAAGGAGGACTTGCAGGCTGCTTTAATTAGGCGCTAGAAAAGTTGTATGGAATTTCATTAATGTCGTGTTTTGCGGCCAGAAAAACTGTATGAAAATCCATTAATGTCGAGTTTTGTTTCAAAAATAGAACTCAAAAATCAGGCACAAAAAGTATTTATTTAGAATTTGGCTGTTTGGGTGCTGGCAGTCTACAAATTGCATAGAAAAAAAAAGCGCGGCCATATTGTTTTCGCCGCTTCGCGCGTTGTTCGAAGTGATTTTTTCTGTGCGTGCTATTTTTGTTGTAAATAAAAGTGAACACTTCAAGCAACGAATCCTCCGATTCAATGTGTTTAACAACGCCGAACATAAAAAGGAAGCGAAATAAGATATCCCACCAAAAACATTCTGTAAAAAACTGGCCAGGTCTCGATGGAGCTGCTTGTTTATCTCTAAAAAGTAATGAAATCTAGACAAAGTCGTGCCAAGTCTAAGGTCCCTTACTGCGATTTCTTTAGTATTACAGTTAATGTTGTGTGACTTGGTCGTTGAAGGGTACACAAGCGGTTCTGGCGTCAGATTGGTGCAATGGTGTCATGGAGCACCTGGCTTTGTACCCTTGTATACCCTACCCTATATGTCGATCTATAATAGTTTGGTTGGGCTCTTGTGTTTTCTAATCAGGGTCACCAGGTACTCCAGATCTTCGATTATCGTAGTTTTTAAAGTTTTCCCTTTATGTGGCCATTAAACCCTAACTCTGTACCAAATTTCAGCTCTCTGAGTTTATGGGAAGTACTAGTTCTATTAGGGCTCTTGTGTTTTCTAATCAGGGTCACCAGGTACTCCAGATCTTCGATTATCCTAGTTTTTATAGTTTTCCCTTTATGTGGCTATTAAACCCTAACTCTGTACCAAATTTCAGCTCTCTGAGTTTATGGGAAGTACTAGTTCTATTAGGGCTCTTGTGTTTTCTAATCAGGGTCACCAGGTACTCCAGATCTTCGATTATCCTAGTTTTTATAGTTTTTCCTTTATGTGACCATTAAACCCTAACTCTGTACCAAATTTCAGCTCTCTGAGTTTATGGGAAGTACTAGTTCTATTAGGGCTCTTGTGTTTTCTAATCAGGGTCACCAGGTACTCCAGATCTTCGATTATCCTAGTTTTTATAGTTTTTCCTTTATGTGACCATTAAACCCTAACTCTGTACCAAATTTCAGCTCTCTGAGTTTATGGGAAGTACTAGTTCTATTAGGGCTCTTGTGTTTTCTAATCAGGGTCACCAGGTACTCCAGATCTTCGATTATCCTAGTTTTTATAGTTTTCCCTTTATGTGACCATTAAAACCTAACTCTGTACCAAATTTCAGCTCTCTGAGTTTATGGGAAGTACTAGTTCTATTAGGGCTCTTGTGTTTTCTAATCAGGGTCACCAGGTACTCCAGATCTTCGATTATCCTAGTTTTTATAGTTTTCCCTTTATGTGGCCATTAAACCCTAACTCTGTACCAAATTTCAGCTCTCTGAGTTTATGGGAAGTACTAGTTCTATTATGATGATCATGAGTGAGTGAGTGAGTGAGTGAGTGAGTGAGTGAGTGAGTGTGTGTCATAAATACGAAACTTTGCTTTCGCTTAACTTCGGAACTAAATGACCTACAGACTTGAAATTTTGGATTTTAGGTATGTGATTATAGCTTACTAGATGACGAAAATTTCTGCGTTCTGGTCTTATCCAGAGGTTCTCAAATAGGGGCCTGAAAATGCGGCGAAATGGTTCCAGTAAAGGATGGTACGGCAGTGTTTGCTTCGCGCTCGACCTGGCGGGGGCACTGCCGTGCCCCCAGATTTAAAGGTACCCATTGCCACCGAAGTTAAAGGAAAAATACCTACAAGTTTATCTACGAAAAGTTTGCGGAATGGAAAATCAACAGAAAGTAAACTAAGACAAAAGGTAAGCTGGTTCTATTTAAATTACTCGCATTGTTTGAGTAAAGCACTATACAAGCCTTGGTCTGCAATGAGTGCGCTTCTGGCCACGCTATGATGGCCTCGAGCTTAGCTTAGCTACGCTCTCGGCCCTCAAGCTTGGTCATCATTGCAGCCCTTGCTGTCCGCGCTATAAAGGCCTCGACCTTCGGTCTCGGCCTTCATTCCAGCTTGTCCATCAAGGGCTGCAATGCTGACCACGCTGTGAAGGCCTTGAGCTGCGCTACGCTGCGCTCTGTCGGCCATCAAAAGCGCGCCAGAAACGCACCCATTAAAGACCGCGGCAGTAATGTACTATTGAGATCCATGTAATACCAAGTCGGTTAATTTATTCAGTCCCTATTGGGAATTGATTTTGGTTTTCTAGGTTATAATTTTGAAAAATATTTTGTCACGCAATGAACGAGTAACGCACAGAAGTCATATTGCGCAAGCGTAGGTATCAGATTATGTTACTTAAGCTTGAAGTGCTGATGTTTAGAATACATTGCGGGTTGCAATTTGACCTCATTTTTTGTAAGAAATATTCATAATTTTGATATGGCTTCTTGAGAAGGTATGTTAAAAAATAGACACTAAATACATTACTGCAAAAAAAAAGTTTTGAAAAGTCCAACTTTGAACCTCATTATTTCGGAAAACGTTGATTTCCCAGGCATAGTTCCTTGGGCAAAAATGTTCTTTATGATGAGGAAAATACGTGGTTTTTCCGCTTTGTTTGCGGTCTTTTAACACCTGTATATCATATCGCTTACCGCAGGCACATTTATGAATTAAGTAGAAAAACGTTCATAGAATTTGAGATCGCAACTTATCGTCCAAATTCGTAGAAAAGACGAGCCTGATACGAATTTCCTCACGATGTGTTTCTTCACAGTAAGAATAAGTACATGCCACTACAGAGAATCAAACTGGGATTTGTTGTTTTAGATCGAGTACCTAAGTAGGACCGAAACACTTTTTGCCACTTAGTCAAATTGTATGTCACTTCTCCAACATTTTATGAAACAATGGTACTTTGAAAATTAATAACCCAGGTGACTAACAGCCGATTTGGGCGCTGTTCATAGTTGTGATTTATTGACAAAGCATTTAATTTAACCAAGCATGAAATAAAGTTGGGTTTCCCGAGGGCAGATTAGCCAAAAATTTACTAATCAGTCGATCATTTTAACTTAACCATACGAGCTGTCAAATAGTTGACAAGGCGATTTGACATTTCAAAGGACCACGGGCACATTAGTATGAAGTCTGGGCCCACTGACAGTTGACACTTGATGAAATTTTTTACATTGTCCGACCTCAATAAACTTCATGTCAAATGAAAGCTCTTGAAGAGTACTTCAATTTATTCTATGGCAGCTTATTCGAAATCTAGCGCGAAAATGGTGTTTTGGGCACATTTGTCCCATTTTATGAAGATTGTCCGACCTCAATAAACTTCATGTCAAATTAAAGCTCTTGAAGAGTACTTCCATTTATTCTATGGCAGCTTAGTCAAAATCGAGCGCGAAAATGGTGTTTTGGGCATATTTGTCCCATTTTATGAAGATTGTCCGACCTCAATAAACTTCATGTCAAATGAAAGCTCTTGAAGAGTACTTTAATTTATTCTATGGCAGCTTTGTCAAAATCAAGCGCGAAAATGGTGTTTTGGGCATATTTGTCCCATTTTATGAAGATTGTCCGACCTCAATAAAACTCATGTCAAATGAAAGCTCTTGAAGAGTACTTCAATTTATTCTATGGCAGCTTAGTCGAAATCGAGCGCGAAAGTGGTGTTTTGGGGATGGGCATATTGGGCCCACTGACAGTTGACATTTTACATTGTCCGACCTCAATAAACTTTATGTCAAATGAAAGCTCTTGAAGAGTACTTTAATTTATTCATTGGTAGCTTAGTCAAAATCGAGCGCGAAAATGGTGTTTTGGGCATATTTGTCCCATTTTATGAAGATTGTCCGACCTCAATAAAACTCATGTCAAATGAAAGCTCTTGAAGAGTGCTTCAATTTATTCTATGGCAGCTTAGTCGAAATCGAGCGCGAAAGTGGTGTTTTGTGGATGGGCATATTGGGCCCACTGACAGTTGACATTTTACATTCTCCGACCTCAATAAACTTTATGTCAAATGAAAGCTCTTGAAGAGTACTTTAATTTATTCTTTGGCAGCTTAGTCAAAATCGAGCGCGAAAATGCTGTTTTGGGCATATTTGTCCCATTTTATGAAGATTATCCGACCTCAATAAAACTCATGTCAAATGAAAGCTCTTGAAGAGTACTTCAATTTATTCTATGGCAGCTTAGTCGAAATCGAGCGCGACAGTGGTGTTTTGGGGATGGGCATATTGGGCCCACTGACAGTTGACATTTTACATTGTCCGACCTCAATAAACTTTATGTCAAATGAAAGCTCTTGATGAGTACTTTAATTTATTCATTGGTAGCTTAGTCAAAATCGATCTTCGGTCAGATCAGAAAATCGGTCGGACAATCTTCATAAAATGGGACAAATATGCCCAAAACACCATTTTCGCGCTCGATTTTGACTAAGCTACCAATGAATAAATTAAAGTACTCTTCAAGAGCTTTCATTTGACATAAAGTTTATTGAGGTCGGACAATGTAAAATGTCAACTGTCAGTGGGCCCAATATGCCCATCCCCAAAACACCACTTTCGCGCTCGATTTCGACTAAGCTGCCATAGAATAAATTGAAGTACTCTTCAAGAGCTTTCATTTGACTTGAGTTTTATTGAGGTCGGATAATCTTCATAAAATGGGACAAATATGCCCAAAACAGCATTTTCGCGCTCGATTTTGACTAAGCTGCCAAAGAATAAATTAAAGTACTCTTCAAGAGCTTTCATTTGACATAAAGTTTATTGAGGTCGGAGAATGTAAAATGTCAACTGTCAGTGGGCCCAATATGCCCATCCACAAAACACCACTTTCGCGCTCGATTTCGACTAAGCTGCCATAGAATAAATTGAAGTACTCTTCAAGAGCTTTCATTTGACATGAAGTTTATTGAGGTCGGACAATCTTCATAAAATGGGACAAATGTGCCCAAAACACCATTTTCGCGCTCGATTTTGACTAAGCTGCCATAGAATAAATTGAAGTACTCTTCAAGAGCTTTCATTTGACATAAAGTTTATTGAGGTCGGACAATGTAAAATTTTTCATCAAGTGTCAACTGTCAGTGGGCCCAATGTGCCCATGGTCCTTTGATTTTGAAAAGTGATTATTTCTTAATCATTCGCCGGGAAACCCAAATACAGTTTGACATGTCGTTTGACGTTTCATTTGTTAATTGATTTGATCTGTTGATCAACTGAATTGATTGGCGCTCAGGAAACCCAAATCGTGCTTAATCGTAGTTTAATTTGATCGTAGCGATTAATAAATCTAATCAGCCCCCAAGAAACTGGCTGATGTTACTTTCGGCGAGGGCAATTTTAATTCATATCTACGTATTTGGCATCTAGGTCTTCTACTCTAAAAGTAAGACATGTCCACGGTTAGATTTTTCCGTAACCAAAAAGAAGATTTGTGTGGCTGAAGGGGTTTCTTTTTGTGTCGATAGATTTCCTGACTCCCCGGATTAAACACCTGTATGACACCTTTAACTTAGTTTTTAAAGTGTGATCAGTCATTTCATGTTATTATCTTATCAATAGTATTATGCCTATCTATTAGTTACCTCATGTCGGTCGGTTCTCGTTCTTACGTTGTGTGTGCTATAATATTATTTTATTTTTTCGCACTTATTGGAATGTTTAGGGATTAACACACTTTAAATTCTGCAAAAATGACTTGTATTAGGGCTAAAAAACTGACGAGGTAAAATAGGATTGGGATAGCAAATATTTAGATAATAATAAACATTATTATAGTGAAATGTTTATTTTATTACATCGAGAGCACAGATTAGAAATAATAGTTATCAGAGCTAATATTTCAGCATAATATTCTTTAAACATAATCATTCTTTATCAAATCGGCAGCTTTTTCTCCTATCATCATTGCTGGAGCATTCGTGTTACCACTTGGTAGCGATGGCATAATACTAGCATCAACCACTCTTAGGTTTTCTACACCAAAGACTTTAAGCTTCTCATTTACAACTTTCCCCATAGCACAAGTGGCCACAGGATGATATACGGTGGTCGCCATTTGTTTGACATAACATTCCCAGTACTCCTCACCAAGATATTCAAACGTATCACATTCTGGTAGATTTAACTTATATAGAGAAGATTCAACGCTTTTGAAATAAGTTGTGTCAACCAGTTGCAATAGTTTTTGAAATGCCAAAATATAGGTTTGAATATCTTCTTTGTTTGAAACATATCCATTTTGTATTTCAGGAGCTCCATCTAAATCTTTTACCAATAATGTTCCTTTAGACTTCTCATGTAAAATTATGGTCCATATTATAAAACTTTCTTTCTGGGTGTTGGCGTCTATTGCTGATAGAACCACATCGTCGTTGTAATTAAGAGACCCATTCATTCCACCATTTATAAGTAATGAGAAATTCTGCTTTACATAATGTGTTATCACTTGAATTTCAGGCCGAGTATCACCATCAAGATCTATAAACCCGGTTAATATCGGGAATGGTAGACCGTCGGGTGAAATATTATAGTTTGTATCGTACAATGTTTCATTTCCAGTGATAATAAACGGTACATTCACATGATCCAGAAAATCTACACCCACTGGTAAATCTACAACTGGTTCTACCCCAAGAGCTTCCATTGCATCTGTAGGACCAATACCTGATGCAATAAGCAACTTTGGTGTATTGATGGCTCCAGCTGAAGCAATCACTTCTTTATCAGCGTAAAGTTTTATTCTTTCACCTTCAATTTCAATTTCTACTCCAGTGACTTTTCTGTTTTCGATCAATATTCTTTTTGCTTCAGCGTTTTTCAAAACAAATAAGTTAGCTTTATCATTGACATCATATAAAAATGCTTGTGCGGTGCTGTATCTGATGCCTTTAGAATTCGTGAAAAATTGTCTAGAAATACCCAATTGTTCGGGACCATTGTAGTCTAACAAAGTTTTGATACCAATTTCTGACATAGATTCCAGTAAAATATCCAGTTTTCTTTCAACTTGTTCATCGTACGTAAATCTGCTTATTTTAACTGGTCCAGTAGTATTGTGGTAAGCGGATAAAGTGCTATCACTAATTATAGCTTCGACTTCCATTCCCTCGGATTTGAGAAAGTAAGGGAAGACAGAGTCCCAATCCCATCCAGTGTAGCCTTCTTCAGCCCAGGAGTTGTAGTCCGCTGGATTTCCTCTGAAAATAACAAAGTCACCAGTTGAATTAAATAACTACTACATGCAAAATTATGATAAAAAATAATTCAATTGGTTCTTTTTGCTATTTTAACATCTACAATTTTATTACTAAACTGCTGCTATCCGTGGAGGAGTTGCGTTCTCCATCTCCGAAGTTCTTCATTAGATCTTAACCATTTTTTCACAGGACCACAACCCTTTCAAATAAAAAATTAATCATAAATATCGGTTCACCTAGAAAAATAAATCTGAGGTAACACCCATAAAAAAATATACGGGTCTAATTGAGTAACTCCTCCTTTTTAGGGTTCCGTATCCCTCAAGGGTAAAACGGAACCATAATATGATCAATCGTACGTCTGTCCATACCATCGGTTCACCTAGAAAAATAAATCTGAGGTAACACCCATAAAAAAATATACGGGTCTAATTGAGTAACTCCTCTTTTTTAGGGTTCCGTACCCCTCAAGGGTAAAACGGAACCATAATATGATCAATCGTACGTCTGTCCATATTCTGTCACATTCAGAAACTACTGAACCGATTGAGTTGAAATTTGGTAGACATTATGTAAGTCGGTGACTCAAACAAGAACGTGCAACGTAAATAAATTAATTTTAATCAGGGGGGCCACTTTTCGGGTGTAAATCAGAAAATAAAAGAAAAAATCGAGTGGGCCAATTTTTATTGAATAAATACGGAAACAGCCTAAAGATTACAGGACAACTAATATTGATAAGATGTAAATATAAGAAGTTCATGTTGTATAAAATAAAATAGGCAAAAAAAATTTTTTTTGCGTAGCATTAGTTCCTCTACTCAGCCAACCGATGGCGCTCCACAGTCCTTTATCATGATCACGGTATAGTTTGGACTTTCGAGTAAATGTATCATAGTAGACTTTGTATGAAAATCTTCCTATTACACTGTAAGTGTTTTTTAAGTCTGTTACAAATGAGTACCCAAACCGATGTGTCAGATTCAGATCTCTAATTTGAATCAAGTGGCACAAACATTCTCAGGTTTTTTTACTTTGACCCACTATGCTCGTGGCTCATATTTGGAAACCTACGCAAGCTCCGTATTCAATAGAAACACTCGCTTGCAAGCAATCGTTTTGCATCTTTTCATAACAAATAAGTATTATATCCCACGAATCCCTTGACGATTTCCAACCTGGTTTGTTGATGGTTGAATCAATTGCTTTACGACAGCTTTGACTTTGGGTGTGGTATCCAACAGGTGATAATACGAGTATACAGGAAAACTGGACACTCACCTAACGTACATCATGGCGTTCAGACTTGAGCATCCTCCAAGCATCTTCCCCCTGGTCCACGCAGTACTTCCAGGACTTCTTTGAGCTTGACTCGTGTAGTTATCATTGATTGAATAGTAATCCCAGTCGTATTGCGTGTGGGGCATCTCGCCTATGCGTGCTGGTACCTGTTGATGACATTAGCCCTATTAAATAACTTCGAGCTTCTTGCGAGCGGCGGCGGTGGCCTGGTGGTAAAACAATGGACTCAGAAGCGAGAGACCCAGACTAATTTCCGGTGCAGGCATGTACCTATGTATGACTTTGTTTATTTTCATAGTTACATGAATATTATGTAATCGTCGAATGAACATTCATACATACAAACATACATACATTCAAACGCCGGATTGTTCATGTAGACTCGGAGAACTTTTTGTGGTGGATTTCACTCACGAACTGTGGAGGAAAACATCGTAGGGAAAGCTGAGCGTCTGAGACATAATACCCTAAACGCGAAAATCGTCTGAAACGGCCTTTGCCCAGCTAGTGGGATATCTCATAAACGGTGATAGTTGAACGAGCGAGCGAAGCGAGAGAAGTCCTCCGAGTCTACTTGAACAATCCGGCGATATATGAATGTATGTCTTGTCTAGTTTTAGTCATTTTGATTTTTATGTTTTGGTTTTTTTGTTGTTTTGAATGTTATGTTTTGAGTATTGTGTCGTTAATAAATGTTTTTTCTTTCTTTATTGTATGTTTGTATGTATGTATGTTTGTATGTATGTATGAATATTCATTTGACGATAACTTGAGTAATTTTGAGAGAGATGGTAGTTGGATCCGAAAAGTCCTGACATGGAGGCCCCGTACAGGAACGCGAAGTGTGGGCAGACCAGCTGCACGATGGTCCGACGATATCAAAGCTACAGCAGGCTTAAACTGGACCACAATAGCCACAGACCGACTTATATGGAAAAAACATGAAGGGGCATGTGGACGATATAAATGTTGAAGAAGAAGAGAAGAAGACAACTTACCACACTAGCCTCAGGCGGGTCACCACCGGCCTCCACCAACAATACTTTCCACTCGCTCACTTCAGCCAGTCTTGATGCCAGAATGGTACCCGAAGACCCTGCACCCACCACGATGAAGTCAAACCTGTAATTTTCTGAAAAAATTGTAAAATATGTGATAAAGTATTGCTCGTGCGTGATGTATCAAACAATGATGAACTTCAAGTCCCAGGCACTCTAGGGTCTGAGTGGTCACTTGATACCTATATCTTGTGTGAGTTTAGGTGCCACTGGACGCTATATAAATCATCTAAAAAGAAGATTTACTTATTTTTATTCATTCACATTCGTAACTCACGGAACTCAAACAACATTTAATTGACTTTCACAAAATATTTTGTACCCAGATCATAACGTCATAAAATTAAATGACCCGCCATATTATAAAGATCGATACAAATCCAATTTATGTACTATTATAAATGGGGGGTAAAAAAATGGAAAAGAGTATTATCGAGATCTATACAGGGTGTTAAAAGACCGCCAACAGACCCGAAAGC
This sequence comes from Zelleria hepariella, assembly GCA_949319315.1. Lineage (NCBI taxonomy): Eukaryota > Metazoa > Arthropoda > Insecta > Lepidoptera > Yponomeutidae > Zelleria > Zelleria hepariella. Next base: position 15,023,082 of record OX439392.1, on the reverse strand, counting down.
CACACATAAACACCAAAACATAGACATAGACACCAAGACATAGTACTTTTTCGATAAATTATTGTTAGGAAATTATTTTGGTTTTTCAGGTTATAATTTTGAAAAATATTTTATCACGCAATGGACGTGTAACGCACAGAAGTCATATTGCGCAATCGTAGGTATAAGTTTATGTTACTTAAGCTTGAAGTGCCGATGTTTAAAATACAAACTCAGAAAACTGAATTGTGATGTGGGTAATTTGTTGCGTACCTAAACGCGCTGGTTTTCTGGTTTGTTTACGTTTTTTTTTTTTGCTCTCTTACTCTCACTGCCCGTTCTGACTTGTTTACTTTTCGCAGCAGCCTCACCTTTTGTTATTACTTTATTTTATGTATTTCATTAATGCCTATTTTTATTATAATATTTACACATCAACATTACAACATTATACTGATTTTCTCTTGGACACACTAATCGAACACATCTTTTTTTTTCGCACAATTATATATATTTTTTTAACGCGCACATAATTATTATCTCACTATACCGTTTCCGACCGCAGTATGGTCCCGACTGAAAATCAGGTTGTAAGGAGCCTGCTTCTTGCAACGGCTTCTTGCAAAAAGGGGCTCAATACTTAAAACAAAATTATAATTAAAATATGAATGTATGTCTTGTCTAGTTTTAGTCGTTGTGATTTTTATGATTTGTTTTTTTTTTGTTGTTTTGAATGTTATGTTTTGAGTATTGTGTCGTTAATAAATGTTTTTTCTTCTTCTTCTTCTTCTTCTTCATTGCGGGTTACAATTTTAATGTCGTTGTTTTTAGGAAATATTCATAATTTTGATATAGCTTCTTGAGAAGGTATGTTAAGATCTAGATACTAAACACGATTCTGCAAAAAAAAGTTTTGCAAAGTCCGACTTTGAACCTCATTATCTCGGAAACCGTTGATTTCCCAGGCATAGTTCCTTGGGCAAAAATTTTCCTTATGATGAGGACAATACGCGATTTCCCACATTGTTGGCGGTCTTTTAACACCCTGTATAGCTTGGTTATGTGGGCGGACTAAAAGCTCTGACACCAGCCCGCCTAGGATGGCCGCGACGCGAGTTTCATCTACGCTTAACCAAAGATACTCGACACTCGTTCTGTCTATGCGAAGTCATGTTAGTGTCATGTCTGTCCGCAAAACGCGATTAAAGTCTACTTGTCACTTGTAGACTTGCTTTTGACACGCCCTAATTGCTTTTTACACAATGGAAAAAAGGTGCATCCGCAAGATAGAGAAGTCTACGTAATTTATCAGTCGTGTAGAGTAGCCATGTTAGCGTTTGCGACCATAAATAATCGATGTTTCCGACATATTTCACGTCGGAATCTTTTCGCGCCGTAAACGAAGTCGCGTTGCTCATCCCTGCCAGTCTATGGCCCGGTTTCTGAATTGAGAATTTTACTAAGTAAATACTTAGCTATCGTTCTGTCACATTCTTTCGTGAGAAATCCGCAGAGGCAGAACGATATTTAAGTGTTTGCTTAGCGAATTTCTCAAATAAGAAACCGGCAGTATACCTACTGGCAGGAGTGGCCATTACTGGCCACTATCTCATACGATAATTTACCTTATGCGGTACCCTTGAATTTTGATGTTTCCACTGATTCCGGGATCCGTGGAGACATCCATCTGATCCCGGGATCGGTGGATACAACTCCGACTGATGAACGTATAAAAGTTACGAAAAGTTAGCTTACCTTTAACTTCAGCGTTGCTTGGCCATTGACCTCGGACGTTAAGACAGACTACTGTAGTCAATAGAAATAAATATTTTAGGGAAAGTCTGAACATTGTGACTCAAACGTTATTAAAAGCCAGGACCTTTTTTCAGGACTGGTAAAGTGTCAAAACTGATTCGTAAATGTTTTATACCAGAAAAAAATATTTAATCATCAGTAACATGCATCTTACTTTCAATGATACAATGATAAGTATGCTTTACAATGATAGTTGAAACTAAAGACCACAAGAAGGCAAGTTAAATTGTACAAAAATAAAAGAGAGGAAAATGTCACTGTACAGCGCTTGTGGATTTCTCTGTGCTCTGTTTTGCTTGTCGATTAGTTATATCAACACCTCTCCAACAGGTTACCTAAACGTAATGAATATCACATTAAATCAGCCTCTATTTTATATAAAAGACCTAACATAGAAAATTTACTATATTAATCAACTAAGTAAATTTGTACTATTTTTACCGATCAAAACAAGAAGGATGGATTTCAGCTGTTAGTCAGTAAGTTTGTATGCTCATCTGTTTCCTTAACAATGGAACAATGGAACTTCGAAAATTAATAACTCAGGTGACTGAACTTTGTTTTCGGCGTATTGGCATTAGAATCTAGGTATTCTATACTAAAAGTAAGACCTGTCTATTGTCCACGGTTAGATTTTTCCATAACAACAAAAGAACATTTTGTTTTTTTATTTGTGTTGATAATATTCCTGACTTCCCGGAGTAAAAACAATAGAACCACCTGTATCACGCCTTTAACTTAGTGCTCAAGTGTGAAATCATATTATTAACATAACAATGAATCATGCCTACCTTTCTTTTAGTTACCTCTTGTCATTTCTCGTTCTTACGTTGTGCAATATTATTTTCATCTCCCATGCTCGGAAAGTACGCTGTTACTTTAAACATGCGATCGTAGAAAATCTTTTTTTAAACCATCTAATTTTTCACTCCATTGTGAAGAAGCAAAGAAGAAGGAAACTCATTTCACTAACCTCAATGTAGGTACCAATGTCTATTGTTTTTCTCGTATGGCTAACAAAATCATTTCAGCCGATTATGTGTTCTGGTCATCAACAAGTTTTCTGGGCAGTGCCACTGCTTCGTAGATCAGAACACATAATCGGCTGAATTATTAATTTTGTTGTTATGTTGTTTACAATAGGACCTAGTTATGCAGAAAACAGCCACCTCGCATTTTTTCCAAAAATGAGTTATGAATGCAGCAATACTAATTAATTTTGAGATGGCCATGTCGATATCTCACTTAACGGCGGGGATACAAGTTGCAAAATCACGCCAAAGACAGCCATTTGCACCTACAAATTATGTAAAAACAGCCATCATGGCGTAAAATGCAACCAATTTCAACATTATGCAAAAATTTTAAAACTTAAACTTTCGTGAGCACTGCACATTTTTCTATTAAATCACGGTTTACTCACTAGTGATTTGTCGGCTACACCGACAAATTACTAGTGAGTAAAACCGTGATTTAATACTCTGGCTGGGTCCATGGGAACCATTTGGGGAGCGCGCTACCTTGATAGTGCTTTGTGATGGTTACATCCTGCTAACTGCGTTTCGGTTTCAGCATGTGCAGATGTGAAGGCAGATCAGGTACTTGCACATGAGTAGGTGCACATGAGACCTATGTGAATGTACACAAGACTTAAAAAAAAAATGCGCCGACTTGTGTAAGTTTCAGGAATGGAAATACGTGACGCTTTTTCCAAGATTTTTGGATATATTTATTTGCATACTGGTAAAAAGTTCCAGAAGCCATTTTATAGCGGCTGGACTACCTGATTTTCAGATGTTGTTACACCAGCGAGGCTTGTATAGCCTTCTTCTCCCGAAAACGGTTCTCGGAAGGGTTAACCTCAGATTTTAGACATATTTCAATTTAAGGTTCATATTCCATTGCGTAGGTGCTTTTCCATCACCAAAAGGGGGCCGACTTTCTGTGTTATTTGGATGATATTTAAAAACTACAAAAAAGTATGATGTAGCCTGTACAGGTACGTGTTCCATAGAAGGGCAAAGTCATTCTCTCAGAGGAGCCAACCACGGATTGGCGATTTTCGCGTTGAGAGTTTCATGTCCTAGATGCTCAGGTATCCTCACGATGTTATCCTTCACAGATTGTAGCAATACCACTGCTACTACATTTTCACAAATTAACTTTGAAATAAATTAAAGTCAGCACATGCTCGTCGTAACGGGAATCAAACCTGGGTTTTTCACTTGCAAGTTTATTTTTTACCCCATGTTTTAATAAAATACCTTCTTGTTTAAAATATTAATAGATTTTTAAAATAGATTTCAGATTATACTAAAAAAAACCTCGTGTAAGATTTGAAAATATCTAAAATACTTATCTATTTATTTGAAACAAAACAAATCTCTCCTCTCCCTTAAGGTGCGGAACCCTAAAAACAAAAACACATATTGTGTAAAAAAACAGTAAGAATCTGTAAATTTTAAAACATTTTGTTCTTTTTGGCCCTTTAAAGGTCGGACAGAGTAATCTGTTCCAGTTTAGCACCCTTCGGGTACGGAACCCTAAAAATTAAAAGTATACCTATGTACAAAAAACAGTAACAATTTGTTCATTTTATTACACTTTTTAGTTTTCTCTAGCCCGTTAAAGATAGGACAGAGTAATAGGGTCCCGTTTGGCACCCATAGGGTTCAGAACCCTAAAATAAAAATACATGCAAGTAAGAATCTGTAAATTTTAAAACAATTTTAGTTCTTTTTAGCCCTTTAAAGGTCGGACAGAGTAATCGGTTCCAGTTTGGTACCCTTCGGGTACCGAATTATTTTCCCGATTTTATTTTTATCATAGTTCAGAAAAAAGCCAACTCATTGTGCCTGGTTTTGACTTTATTAGTTATTTCTACAGAAAAGGTATTTTTGTATAAAACAGCCACATCTAAAAACACAATTATTAGTATTAAACCCAACGATTCGCAGAACAGAGTGAAATAAAATTAAAAAAAAAATCTTAAAAAATCTTTAAAAAACAAGCCACCGATCTCAGCAAAAAGGCCACCGATCTCAGATAGTGTCTAAAATTATTATAAACAGTAATTACAGTGAATAATAAACGTTTTTTTTTTTCTAAATTTAAACGTCGCTCATGAACTGACACAGCTAAAAGGGGGCTAAATTACTCAAAACATTTCTATTAAACATCATAAAAATTATCAAAAAAATCATATCTTTATTTTCATAAAATCATTGTAAAAGATCAATTCCTAAGCTAAACATGCAAAATTATAGTCAACAAGCCTTTGCATCTATTTATACAGCGTCCAGTGGCACCTTCACTTACACTAGATGGGTGAAGAGACCAGTCGGCGCTGCAGTGTCTGGGACATTGTTTTAGATGGAGTAGGCTTGCCCAGCACCTATACCATCCTGACAGCTTGGTCGGCCTAGCCCACAAGAGAAGTCATTACGTGTGGAGCCAACTAAGTTGCGGGTTTCTTCACGATGTTTTTCCTCACATGAGCGAGTGGTTTTGCTACATCAAATTCACAAATTTATGTAACTTTGAAAAAAAAAAGTCATGATACATGCCTGCGCTGGGAATCGAACCTGGTTCTCTCGCATCGGCGACCAACGCTCTATTATATGTGTGACTGTAATAATTATACACTAAAATTGTCTGTCTATACGGATTTTGCTTTTTATTTGCGTGAAATTACATTGCCTTGAAAAAAAACAGTACCTTAATAGCTTAAATGAAGTCTAAACTTTAATCCATAGAAACAAACTGATACATTTTGAATTAGTCATAGCATCTCGTTCGGTTTGGTATCTAAAGAATCTGTGAAATTGATACAATATGTTGAAAACTTCTTTGAGATCCTTGGCTAATAACTGAGATCGGTGGCTTAAATACACCGATCTTAGGGCCACCGATCACAGAAATAACTAAAATGTAGCTATTTCTCTTAAACTATAGAAGCAATCGTATTTATTTTTAGGTCAATACCTACTCAGGGATATACGCATTCATGTACTTAGGACAATATAGAGTAGTCTCGTTTACTATACTAGCAAAACTAGCCACCACTTTCAGCTACCTTACCGAACCAAAGTTAAAAAAAGTCAAGAAGTTACGTAAAAGTTTAGGCATGAAAGATAGCGACACATACGAACCATTATAGTTGACAAGGACCATTTGACGATATTTTGCACCAGTAACTAGAAACTTGTCGCGTATTTAAGCTTGTATAAAAACATATTTTCGTTGCACGATTTAAACTTTGCTCGCCGCGTGACATTTCTAGGAATGTCTACAGACACAAGAGTTTTCATTCTATTAGAATGCTGGATATACGATTGGATAGAGGCACTCATTAGGCATTTAGAAAGGTATAAATTAGCATAGGAGTGGGTACATGAGTAAAACCACAAACAAAAACATACCAGGCGCATACGCGTGTGACATGCAAAATACTCGCAAAATCACCCATTTTTTGACGGCAATTTCCTGTATGAAATATTGATTTTATTTGATATGCCTCAATGGACCGTTAGTTAAGTAGACGATTAAGTGCTAATTTAGTACTGCGTGATGTATAGTTTAGTAGATACTAGGGTGTGACCAAAAAAATCGACCTCTCAAAGAATGACCCAATTATAAACTATTAAATAACTAAAAAGTTCATAAATAACCGAAGTGTTAGAAAAATGCTCATTTCTCGGTTTGTACTTTTTGGGAGATGGCTGCTTTCTGCAGAACTACGTCCTATAATGAAAAGAATACTATGTTATTGCCGCGAACGAAAAATCGCTGAACAAAAATAGCTCAGTTTAGCTACAAAATGTAAAAAACGGTGAAAATTTTTAATTTCCCGCCACGTTGCTATCGTCCAATTTTCGGTTTGAAAATTCCCGTATAGACCCATAACAATGTACTATTTCACTAGTGACTGCGAATCTCAACCAGCCAATAATACAACAAAAATAAATATTTATAACCGACTTACCTATACATATTTATTTTTAACCGAAGTTCGCACTAAAATAACAAAAATACCTAATTTGATTTATTTCATGGACTTAATAGCTGCAGAGTTGTTGACCAATCAACTTAATTTGTGGTACAAGGCTGGGAGCTTCGAGGCTGGTTGAGTAGACTCCGCTGATCACGAAAATACATGTCCCATTATGTGGCCGGTTGCGTCTGAAAGTTCGATTTTTTCACTTTCAAAGTGTAATTAATGTTTGGGTTGAGTTTTTTTTGCGGACAAAGCTGAGAGTTTCTAGCTTATTTAGACTTCACTGATTACGGAATCACTACAAATTAATAGTTGAGCGCGGCTGAAAGTTCGTTTTTTATAACCTAGAAAGTGTTTTGTTTGTGTAGGCAGGAAAATAGGAACGGACATACATACGTAATATATAAATACATAACTGTAAAAACATAACCCTCTTTTTGGGCGGTCAGGTTAATACGGGTTAATTATTATGAACTACTGGGGTAATTTTTGTATGATCGATTGTATAATGCAACCGAACATCATAAAGTGACGTTAAATCTTGAGAAACAACTTCCAGTTATTTATTATAATGCATTGTTTTAAATTTAATTGGCTCTGCTTATTGCTCCAAGTGAACTGTTAGCTGGTACAATGCTCGGCGTTCGTAATTTTTATTTTATATGTTTAATCGAACTATTGTTGACATCATATTTTGTGGAATCGGTGGTTTATCCACAAAGTGCTAATTTAATCGGTAAGTAGCGTGGCGGGAAAATAACTTTTTGCACAGATTTTTCAATTAACGCCTAACTGAATATTTTTATTATTTAGGCTGCCTATTCCGCAGGTTAGATAAAAATTACAGCTGCCAAAATGACTCACAAACTAAACAAATACCAGCTGTAAAATTGACGTTGCTTAAATCAAACAACTTCTTTCCATCCTATTACGATGTTACCATAATCGGCATAATTTTTTTTAACTTTTTTTTTTTGGGCGAATGTGAACGACTGGATACGTGCAAAAACGCTACATTTGACAGCTGGCAAAGTAATTTATTTATATTTGCGAAGTAAATATAAAATTATTGTGATATTATCCAGGTGGTGAAATATTCGACTTTATCATCGTGGGGGCTGGCTCAGCGGGTGGTGTGTTGGCAAACAGACTCTCTGAGGTCACAGAGTGGAATGTCTTGTTGGTGGAAGCTGGTGGAGACCCACCTCTATTGAGCCGTGTAAGTAATCAGCTGTTACCTACACAGGGTCTAGGCCTAAAAGTTGTTCAAATAAAAACACAAAATTATAAAATAAAATTAAATATTTAACTTTTTGAACGAGCGAGCGAAGCGAGCGAAGTTCTCCGAGTCTACTGGAACAATCCGGCGTTTGTATGTATGTATGTATGTTTGTATGTATGAATGTTCGTTCGACGATAACTTGAGTAAATTTGGTCGGATCGTTATGAAATTTGGTAGGCGAGTAAACGAAATTAAAAGAATTTTTAAATTCGAACATGATCCAAATCGGTCAAGGGATTGCCGAGATATAGGGTTATATAGTTTATATGCAAAGCGCGCGCGCCTGCGCGAATGGCGTAAGCAAAGTTACACATCTGTAACTGGGGTCGCGAGTTCATAGTTCGGAGCGAACCACTAGTTTTAACCTAGTTTTAACACATTCGCGAACATGAGTATGATGTAGCATACGTGACAATAAAAATAACAATAGACTACGTGAGAGTGTCCGCGAAAGTGTTAAAAGTAATCAAAAATAAACAACAAACCTCGGAAACAAAACCAAATCTGCCCGATATAGTACGGAAGCCGACCGCATGATCTTCACGTCACTTGATACAAAGATAAGCTCTATGGCTTCAAATAGAAAAAGTTACGCTGAGCTCGAATCAATCGGTCTTATTACTCTGAATTGGCCGAAAGGTCGAAAAAAAGGGCCACTTCCGGTGCAAAAAAACACCCGATTTTACGTGATCTGATACAAGAATCAGACTGGTGGCTTCAATTAGAACTTCTTTCGGAGAAGCAGAAAAACTAAGTCTGTCAGCTCTGGAGTGGCCGGAAGTACCTGACAGACGCTCTCAAAGATCCCGATTTTGCTCCAAATTTACGTGATCTGATACAAGAATATGACTGGTGGCTTCAATTAGAACTTCTTTCGGAGAAGCAGAAAAACCAAGTCTGTCAGCTCTGGAGTGGCCGGAAGTACCTGACAGACGCCCTCAAAGATCATGATTTTGCTCCAAAATTACGTGATCTGATACAAGAATGAGACTGGTGGCTTCAATTAGAACTTCTTCCGGAGAGGCAGAAAAACCAAGTCTGCCAGCGCTGGAGTGGCCGGAAGTACCCGACAGACGCCCTCAAAGATCATGATTTTGCTCCAAATTTACGTGATCTGATACAAGAATGAGACTGGTGGCTTCAAATAGCCCTTGATTAGCAGAAACAGAAAAACCAAGTCTGCCAACTCTGGAGTGGCCGGAAGTACCCGACAGACGGCCTCAAAGGTTGATGGGGACTACTACATTTACTTCATCTGGTACAAAAATTGAATAAGTTGCAAATGTTCATGTTTAAATAAAGGTTGTCTGGTAGATACACACTGGATCAGTCAGTTAATAGAGTGGAGACTCGGGCCTGGAAGTGTTCGCCAGAAGGATGTTACTTAGTGACCCGACCACAAGGATCGTTTTTGACATTCTCGGATAGAGATGGGCGGTGAGTAAATACTAAATAGTATTTAATGATTCGGTAAAGAAAATATGAATATTCATTCGTTTTTACTCGTTTTTACTGAGTATATACCCAAAAGCAAGAGTTAATACTTTTGTATGTACTTTTGTTGTTGGTTTACAAGGGCAGCACCATTAACCGTTAAAGCTACAGGCAAACTGTTGGAATAAAAGTCTTTGAATTGCGAACATATCATGAATGGCATTTACAGATTTTGAAAAATATACAGGGTGTTAAAAGACCGCCAACATAGCGGGAAACCACGTATTGTCCTCATCATATTGAACATTTTTGCCCAAGGAACTATGCCTGGGAAATCAACGGTTTCCGAGATAATGAGGTTCAAAGTCGGACTTTTCAAAACTTTTTTTTTGCAGATATGTATTCTGTATCTAGTTCTTAACATGTCTTCTCAAGAAGCCATGTCTAAATTATGAATATTTCTTACAAAAAAACGATGTTAATATTGCAACCCGCAATGTATTCTAAACATCGACACTTCAAGCTTAAGTAACTTAAACTTATACCTACGCTTGCGCAATATGACTTCTGTGCGTTACACGTCCATTGCGTGATAAAATATTTTTCAAAATTATAACCTAAAAAACCAAAATCATTTCCCAGCAATAATTTATCGAAAAAGTACTTTGTTTTGGTGTCTAGTATGCGTGGCTTTCGGGTCTGTTGGCGGTCTTTTAACACCCTGTATACAGGGTGCAAGTAAATTGGTAAATTTCACCAAACTTATTTTTTCGTGCCATATGATATTGTTTCTAGTAAATAAGGATCAAAAGCCATGGTCAAAACATTAGAAATATAAAAAAATCTAAATAAAACCATTTCCATTATACAGGTTGGCGCGTTGAGGCAGCACTATCAACCGTTATAGCTACAGAAAAACTGTCAGAAAATAAAGTCATCAGATTGCAAAAATATTACGAGTGGCATTTACAAATTTTGAAAATTATAGACAGGGTGCCAAAAAATTTGCGATTTTGACAACACTTTTTTTTCGTACACATTCGATTTTGTTCCTTGTAAGCATCAAAAATCATGGTGAAAATACTTGCAATAATAAAAAAAAAACATTTCCATTATAGAGGATAACGCGTTGAGGTAGCACCATTAACCGTTATAACTACAGAAAAACTGTCAGAAGAGAAAGTCATCGGATTGACTTAAAATTTATTGACATCTTTAAAAATTATTAACATTATTATAATTATACTGTTTAGCATTATGTACTTATAATATTTGCATGCCTTAAATAGGTTGGATGTGCTGAGCTTTTAAATATCAACTATTTTAACATCTGAAATGTAACTACCACTTTCAAAGCAATGTAAAAAATATTTATGCTGAAACCAGAGTGTAAAAAAAATCGGAGTGTGTGGACTTAGGTCTTTACAGAAATGACAGTCATCAATAAAGTGCCAACATATTAGATGTTCATCTGTCAATTTTGTGCTGGTTGTCTGTTCCTTGATCGAAAAGAAAAAATGAGAAAAATACCGTATGTGTGTCTTACAATGTGTTTTAGACAGGAAGTTCAGAAAAATGGTAAAAAACAATACAAATATTTAGCACCGTCCTGTTTTAAATTTTTTTTTCGATTGCATCGACCAGTGTAACTGAACCAAAGCAACAAGCACGCAAACTGGGATGCTTTATGCGCTTTCGTTCCGTGGTCGGTAAGGTACACGGCCACGTAACCCTGTCAAAACAGCCACGGCATTGTCTATTTGTACCGTTATAACTACAGAATAACTACAGTGTCTATTTCTATACACAATAGGTTTCATGGCCAGGCGGGCCTGTAACTTTAAACTTCTCTAACTTTGTCATTTCATTCAACCTACCTCAAAACTCACGAATACTCATATTCTTGAGTTTTGAGGTAGGTTGCAAGGACAGCCAGAACCGTTATAGCTACAGGAAAACTGTGAAAGAAGAAAATCATCGGAATGCGAAAATATTACGAATGGCATTTACAGATTTTGAAGAATATAGTTAGGTATAGGGTGCAAATTTTTTTTTTAACTTAAACTTTCGTGAGCACTGCACATTTTTCTATTAAATCACGGTTTGACTCACGTCGGTGTAGCCGACTAGTGAGTAAACCCGTGATTTAAGGCGCTGGACATAGTGATTTAGCCCGCGCGCAAAGAAAAATGCACAAAATCGATTCCTGTATCAAATGCACTAAAAAAAACAAAAATGTTCACATATCAAACCCTAGAATTAGTTGAGACCTATCTAACACAGCCAGTTTTGTGTTGATATCCATAACAGATTGCAAGATATTTTGCTTAAAAAAAAGTGCGCCGCCTTTTTTTTTTCAAGCAAAATATCTTCAAAACGTTTATTAATGTCAACACGAAACTGGCTGTTTTAGATAGGCCCCAACTAATTCTAGGGTTTGATATGTGAACATTTTCGATTTTTTTTGTGTACTTGATACAGGAATCGATGTTGTGCATTTTTCGTTGCGCGCGGGCGATTCACTATGCACAGCGCCTTAATAGAAAATTGCAAGAAACGTTGTTTTTTTGACATAATTATTTTTACGTGCCATTCAATTTTGTTTATTGTATTGATCAAAAGTTACTATCAGACCAGCCATGGTCAAAACACGCCAAGTGCGAGTTGAACTCACGCACCGAGGGTCCATGAAACCATTGTTTTATTGAATGGCTGCACGGAATCTTCGTTTCGTGAGTCCGGCTCGCACTTGGCCGTTTTTTATTTATATTGAAACATAGGATCGATACAAGCGATGCTCTATGTATAATCACAAACTCGCAAGAAAATGTAGAAACCATTCGTTTGGGTATTCCTACTTCAGCTTATTTAGCTCATCTTTTTTCCTTTGCTTGTCATTGATGTGGTATACAGACCTTATTGTTATTTACATGTATTAAAAATAAATCAGTTTATGTCGAACCATCTGACGTATTAGTACAGTCATAATGATTTTTACACTCCACACCCCTCGCGCCCTCTACCTGCTAAAGTAAGCATGTGCACCATCATCTACCTACACTATCTATACTAATCTACATCTGCACTATAATAATATTATAAAGAGGAAAGATTTGATTGTTTGTTTGTATTTAATAGGCTCCGAAACTACTGGACCGATTTTAAAAAATATTTTACCATTAGAAGCCGACATTATCCTTGATGAATATAGGTTACTTTTAAACGCGGGAAAATGCTTAATTTCTACGGTAAAACGGGTAATAGGACAACGGGTAGTAAGAATAATTATCCTTTTTTTACATTAACTTCTAAACGGCTGTACGACTGACAGTAAAAATCCTGACATCTGTCACTTGGACTTGTTACCTACTTGTTGAAAGTCTGTGTTTTTTTGTTTTGTTTTGGGATTTAACATTTTAGAACATAACACTGGGCTCATAACTTGGCCTGAAAGTGTTTTTACCCTTGGTGTACCTATCAATATCTTATTAATAATTTTTTTGTTACTCATTGTGTCCAAAAAATACATTCCGTACTACAGTCCCAAGTAATGGATTAAAGTGGACATAAAGTCCACAAAAATCCATCAATGGATCTTTTCAATGGATTTTCGTGGACAAAGGGCACTTAACCAGTAAACAAGATAGTGCGGGGGCCAAACCAAATCATTTTATACACATATAAAATTACAGTTAAATCTATGACTAGACAGAACAAAAAAATACCATTTTACGTGTTCCAAGTAGTCATACATGGATGTAGAACTAGGCGGTTTTTTTTTCTTAGTAGTCATACCTGTAGAACTAAGTGTAAGATACGAAGTATCTTTCATAGCCTGAACAGGTAAGATGGTGATACTGTACACCATACACCAAAATCCTGATCTTTGAGGGCGTCTGTCGGGTACTTCCGGCCACTCCAGAGCTGGCAGACTTAGTTTTTCTGTTTCTGCTAATCAAGGGCTATTTGAAGCCACCAGTCTCATTCTTGTATCAGATCACGTAAATTTGGAGCAAAATCATGATCTTTGAGGGCGTCTGTCGGGTACTTCCGGCCACTCCAGCGCTGGCAGACTTGGTTTTTCTGCCTCTCCGGAAGAAGTTTTAATTGAAGCCACCAGTCTCATTCTTGTATCAGATCACGTAATTTTGGAGCAAAATCATGATCTTTGAGGGCGTCTGTCAGGTACTTCCGGCCACTCCAGAGCTGACAGACTTGGTTTTTCTGCTTCTCCGAAAGAAGTTCTAATTGAAGCCACCAGTCATATTCTTGTATCAGATCACGTAAATTTGGAGCAAAATCGTGATCTTTGAGGGCGTCTGTCAGGTACTTCCGGCCACTCCAGAGCTGACAGACTTGGTTTTTCTGCTTCTCCGAAAGAAGTTCTAATTGAAGCCACCAGTCTCATTCTTGTATCAGATCAATTCAGAACACGTAAATTTGGCCTAAAACCTGATCTTTGAGGGCATCTGGCAGGTACTTCCGGCCACTATAGAGCTGGCAGACTTGGTTTTTCTGCTTCTGCGAATCGAGGGCTAATTGAAGCCACAAGTCACATTCTTGTATCAGATCACGTAAATTTTGAGTAAAATCATGATCTTTGAGAGCGTCTGTCGGGTACTTCCGGCCACTCCAGCGCTGGCAGACTTGGTTTTTCTGCCTCTCCGAAAGAAGTTCTAATTGAAGCCACCAGTCTCATTCTTGTATCAGATCACGTAAAATCGGGTGTTTTTTTGCACCGGAAGTGGCCCTTTTTTTCGACCTTTCGGCCAATTCAGAGTAATAAGACCGATTGATTCGAGCTCAGCGTAACTTTTTCTATTTGAAGCCATAGAGCTTATCTTTGTATCAAGTGACGTGAAGATCATGCGGTCGGCTTCCGTACTAATATGTTATAGACTATACCGTATACCAATAATTTATAATTATTAAGAAATGTTCAACTAGACTGATTTCTTGATAAGGCGAAAAATTAAACCTTATAAGCCTTTTAGGCGAAGCAAATTAACTACTTTTTTTAATTTTCTAAAGCACTAACCCGTGCTAGGGAACTTTACAAAGATTTTCAAATCCTGTCCCGAGCGAATTTTTTAACCTTATAAAAATCTTTATGAAGCAAATTAAATTAAAAAAAAGCGTTTTGAGGAATTAATTTCTAGAAAGCTGGATATCATTTTAATACCTTCAGTTGGTCCTAAATGCGTGTAATCCGAGTTTGCGCCGTCCCAGGAGGTGAGCTCAACTTTTGGGGGCCAAAAAACCGCGAAAGGGTATAGCAGGCTAAGGGAACAAGATTGGCTCACGAAAGCGGCTGATTTTTATGGTGGTGCACCGTGCATCACTGTTTTTTTTTAATTTGATTGACCTATTTGCTTATTGACGAGATTAAATTATTTTTCTGTCTAAACTTGTTGACCCGGTCCTGTAAAATACATTTTGGAATAGGTATTAAAATCGGTTAAAAAGTTGCTACATCTTACTTTTTAACAGACTTAAAAAAAGGAGGCGCTAATCAATGCAACCAGTTTCTTTTTTTATGAATGTTGCCTCAAAACCTTCTTCCACGTAAACAGATTTGAAGACTCTTTCTTTGTATTAGCCGAATGCACCGAACTAAATCCCATAGAATCTGCATTACGTATAAAATCACAATAAAAACTTGTCCCCACAGAAACAAAAGATATCAGCAATAGAACAATACGAAACATCATTTAGACCATACGACTAATATTCGAATGTTAAAAGGGGTAAATTTTTCATGTAGTCCCATAAAAAAATGATGAAGATCTGATGAAAAACTTCGGAGATGGAGAACGGAATTCCTCAACTGACAGCAACAGATCACTGGAGACACACTCACACAAATCAATCGGTGCAGTAAGATTAATAACAGTGTACCCTGAACCAATGAAGCGCTCACAGCATATTGGCAAAGTTAAGCAACAACGGTCGCGGTCAGTCCATGGATGGGTGACCGCTAGTGGCCATAATATCTGAGCGCTTCCGTGCTTCGCAAGGCACGTTAAACCGTTGGTCCCGGTTGTTGTTGATTAATAATAATCGTTAATCCATGTCAGAAACCCTTTGGGTGGCCTAAAAACTCTGACACCAGGGGTGGCCACTACCTCATACGATTACCTACCTACCCTACCAATGAAGTAAAATTTTTGTTTATTCAGGTGCCCGGTCTAGTAGGTCTTCTTCCTCACACGGAATACGACTACAATTACACGACAGTACCGGACCCTTACGTCAGTCAAGCGCAGCAAATACCCGGAGTGATCCAAATGGCTAGAGGACGCATGCTCGGGGGATGCTCTAGCAATAACTACATGGCGTATACGAGGTAGGTGAAATGGCTAGGGGATGTATGCTCGGGGGATGCTCTAAGAATAACTACATGGTGTATACGAGGTAGGTGAAATTGCTAGGGGATGTATGCTCGGGGGATGCTCTAACAATAACTACTTACATGGCGTATACGAGGTAGGTGAAATGGCTAGGGGATGTATGCTCCGGGGATGCTCTAAGAATAACTACATGGTGTATACGAGGTAGGTGAAATGGCTAGGGGATGTATGCTCGGGGGATGCTCTAAGAATAACTACATGGTGTATACGAGGTAGGTGAAATGGCTAGAGGACGTATGCTCGGGGGATGCTCTAGCAATAACTACATGGCGTATATGAGGTAGGTGAAATGGCTAGAGGACGTATGCTCGGGGGATGCTCTAGCTATAACTACATCGTGTATGAATACATGGTAGGTGAAAGTAACCCTATTTTTACTTTAACTTCTAAAATATTAAGAGATAGGAATATAATAATGTCATTAGGAATTAAACACGGATTTGAAGAATAAAATAATCTCATACACTAGCCGAAAATCAAACTAGGTAATTTTAACAACAAAAAATATTGATATTGATCGATTGATTGGGACCGCGAGAGATGGCGCGAGGGGAAAAAGGCCTATACCCAGCAGTGGGCAGCGGTGGGCTGATGATGATGATGATGATGATGATATTGATTGTAAGGTAGGTTCTTCCCATGTGGTCCCACATGCGAAGTATACATATTTTACGCTTTGAAACAATCACAGAATCGTCACAGAATGCAGTCGTTTTTTTCAGTTTTGTTTATTTTGTATTTTTATTGTTACAGAGGAAATCGAGAAGACTATAACAGCTGGGCCAGAGCCGGGTTTCGTGGTTGGGATTATAATTCCGTCCTCCCATACTTCTTGAAGAGTGAAAACTTTCAAAGCGTTACCGACGCTCCTCACTACCACAATAAATATGGACCTATGAAAGTGTCACAATTATTTTTTGATCCTGACACAGAATTGAAAACTGATTTGCATTTATTATCGTTCTCTCAAGTTGGTGTTAAGACCCACTGGGACCATAATGGACCCGAGCAGTTGGGGATGTCAAGGGGATTTTTTGCGCATTCTAAACCTCCTGGTTCCATAAGATCTAGTACAGCTGAAGAGTTTTTAGCACCAATAGGAGGTAGACGCAATCTTTATGTGTTGAAATATGCCTATGCTTTGAAAGTTCTTTTTAATTCAGACAAGCAAGCAATAGGTGTCAGAGTTTCAATGAACAATGAAACAATGAATTTTTATGCTTCAAAAGAAGTCATAGTTTCAGCTGGGGCAATAAATTCTCCAAAAATACTGGTGGCATCAGGAATTGGACCTGCACAGGTTCTTAACGCTTTGGAAATACCATTGATAGTCAATTTACCGGTGGGTGAGAATTTGCAAGATCACATTGAAGTACCAGTCTTTATAACTGCAGAAAAGAATCCTCCATTCGATGGAAAATCTTATCCAGAAGTTTTAGATTCCTTACCATTTGCGAATCTTTTGGGATTCATATCCTTATATGGAAGTCCTCGACCTGATATACAATTATTTACAGCATACTTCAATGCATCAGTACCGACTTTAGCCGCTTTATACACACAAGCATTCACGTACAACGATGAGATCATAAATTCTATCACAGAGGCAAACAATAATACGAGAATCTTCGCACTTAACTTTTATTTGCTTCACGAAAAATCTCGAGGAGTTGTTAAAATAAGAGGAGTTGAAGAAAACGATGATCCTGAAATTCATCTAAGATATTTCTCCAACCCCGAGGATGTAGCTACAGTCCGAGATGCGATGAAAAAACTTTTGAATGTCATTAACACACCTTACTTTAGAAGTGTAGACTCGAGCATGGTAAAACTAAATATACCTGAATGTGATCAGTATCACAAGTACCTAACTGAAGCTTATTGGGATTGCTATATTAGACAAATGGCCGCCTCTGTGTACCATCCCGCCAGTACTTGTTCAATGGGTATGGTTGTCGATGAAAACCTTAAAGTATTTGGTGTAACAAAGTTGAGGGTTGTAGATGCTAGTGTAATGCCTTGGATTCCAAGTGGCAATTTAAATACACCAACTATGATGATTGGAGAGCGAGCTTCTGATCTTATCAAGAAGGATCACGGGGTCGCCAGTTATTTTAGTAACTTCGTCCCATCAACGTAACTGGATATTTCAAATAACTGTTTCCAGTATCCTTGATCTCTCATTCCAAAATGAATTTACTATTATATACTTCATTTTATTAAGGTATGGGGTTTAACTTTGTTTTGATACACGGTTATGGATCATTTAAGTATTTTGCTGTATATTAAAGAGTAATCAATAACACCATACCAAAAGAAGGAAAAGATTATGAATTTACTTTATTTCCGTAGCACTTCAGTTTCAATCGTCTCAAAAATTATGACTTACTTACTTTGTTTTAGCAATTTAATTCAAGTTCAACGCTGGATTGTTCAACTAGACTCGCTCGTTCATCGGCTGTCCCATGACAAAATAAAGCAAGTAAATATGCAGATTGACTTATGCCCGTTTTCACCAACCAACGCTAATTTTAAAAGACCTTTTAACGAAAATTATCTGCGCCTCTGAAAGTCTAGGGGTCGTGGATGAAGGACCATACGAATTCCACTCACAAGCGTTATGAGTTGAGTGTGTATGATCCTTCATCCATGACCCATAGACTTGCAGAGGTGCAGATAACTTTCGTTAAAAGGCCTTTTAAAATTAGGGGGGTTGGTGAAAACGGGCATTAGAACTTTACTTAAGATGAACTTAAAAAATATATTTTTAGGTGGCATCTAGAACAGTACCTATAAACTGAAAATATGGGACCGCTAGAAAGAAAAAATTAACTTGAATATCGTTGGGTATTAACGTTGTCTATTATGTACATAAACTAGGTACACATTCAAAGACACACATACTACGTATGAGTAAACAATAAAAACTATTCGATCATAATTGATATCTTTATTTGGAAATAAACTATTATAGTGTGGACACTTATTTTTAATTTAATATTATTTATTATAATGAATATTAAAATATATTTAAAATTTAATTCCTAATTTTAGTGTCTATGGATGTAATATCTGAAATAAATAAATTAAATTGAAGTTTTCAGAAAATCAACAATTTTTTTAAGACTTACATCGTCAAGCATGTGACGCGAAGAAATTAGATTGAAAATGGAACCAAAAAAGTGGTAAAAAATCGCAAAAACGGCAGGAGCACTATGCACCTAATAATAAGGCTACTTTTCGCCCACTTCTTTGTCGACCAACAAAAAGAGCCATTAGTAAACGACCCGAAACGTCTACGGCCATCCCATTCACTTAAATCTTCATCCATCTCACTTCATCTCGAAGAGGTTTCCTATTAAAATGTGGAACAAAAACTGGAGAGGCCGAGAGCGTTTCAATTCAATTTCATTAGGTAATTTTTCACTTTAGGGAGTTCAGTCAGCTGCGCTACGATAATATTCTTTCTCGTTTTCGGTTTTTATGTTGAATGTTTGTTTAATAAAAATTAACTCCACCTTAACAATAGATAAAAACAAAACAACTGACAATGGTCAGGCGACACCCGCTTTTATATTGTGTAAGCATTTATTCAGTGTAAACTGTATCTATGGTCTATTTCAGATTCATGGAATCATGATTACCTACCAACTTAAATAAGTATAACTGTTTTTTACACGATTATGTTGAGTCCAATGAAATAACATTCGATTTTAACATTAATAAAAAGAAGCACAATGCGATCTGAAAAAAAAATGCGATCTATAGAGCCGTTTTCAGAAATACACAAAGCAGATGGCGTAGAAGAACCGGAATACGTCTGCCAAAATTAATCTGTGCTAAGCGAAATTTGACAGCCGTAGGTATTCTGGTTCCTCAATGGCCAAGCCTGTAGTCACCACCTATGAAATGCTTTGTGAATTTGTGCTGAAAACGGCTCATTAATTGCGTAGCCAGTTAGTATATTAATCGATATAATTCGTCGGATTCCTTACTCGTCGTATTCCAGATTCGTCGTATTCCAGATCTGTCGTACTCCAGATTCGCCGTAATACCTACGTACAGTTGAGCAGGCACTTAGTAGGTAATTCATTCGGTTAATTATATGCAACGCGCCCCTGAACAGACCTAAAATGCCTTATAAGGTACATTCCCAGAGTTCAAAATTAAATGTCGCTATCTATCGGCTGTAGACACATAGATACACACGTTGGCCATCGAGACAAACCCTTGACATCAAGCTGTGTTCTCAAACGTCTAGGTATCGGCAGCAAGATTTTCCAACAGGGGCCCGTGTCTGTAACGCACTGGTTCCTCGATAGGCTCTGTTCGCTAATTGTGTCCACCCTCGAACACAAGAGGGTGCGCAGCCACTCGACCGGGGTGATCGAGCGGCCGCGATTAAAGTAGGATGAAATATGGTTTGCTCCTTCCGATCGGGCCCCGCGGTTTCTCCCGGCGAACGCAAACTAACTAGGGGCTAAGCGAATATGAACAGCAATGCAACACTCACCGAAAAGCAGGCACGGCAGGAAAAAACAGTGAGCATAACGGTGTATGAGAATGATGAAAGTGAGTGAGATGGGGCGGGAAAGTAAACACAAATACACAGATTACAATAATAATAATACGAAATGGGTCATAGTGGGACGAATATCAATTAATATAGAGAAATGCAGCGAATAACAAATTAAAATAAATGGGCAAAATTATTTCATGTGCGACAATGAGGCGGGAAAAATGCATCTGTCAAAAATTAAAAAGCTCGAAGGTCATAAAAAATAACAAAAGAAAAAGCGTTCCGAAATTTTGAAGTAAAATTAAAAGTGGCCAGTACTCGGCAATGCAGTGAGGTCACACTACCGAACAGGCTCCCAGTTGTAGGCTTCAATTACGATTCATTAATTTTGTCTGTCCTTTTAATGTTTTTCTGGTACAGCAAGGAATATTCTGAGTAAATTTTACAACAGGTTAGTTTGCTGGTTGTGGGAGAAATGTAGAGAGTGATAGAGTCAATGTAGAGTCGATTCAATCCATGTAGAGTGGATTCAATCTAGAGTCGATTCAACCAATGCAGAGTCGATTCAATCAATGTAGAGTGATAGAGTCCGTATAGAGGTGATAAAGAGTTCATTAATCAATGAAGAGTTCACAGACTCTACGACTCTACATAGAGCTTAGACATAGGTCCAAGTTCGATACCCAGTTGAACAATCACATATCTGCCACTTACCACAAGGTGTGCGAGTTGACCCCTAGTGTTTTTCCGGAGTGTCAACTCGCACTAGTGCGAGATTTTTTGCGTGCGAGTTGTCACCCAAGCCAGAAAAACGAGGATTAGATATCTGGTATTGTCCTTCAACCTTCAACCTATCGAGACGCTATAGCGTTACAGACTTAAGCCCTCGGCAGCGCTGGCCTGTCCAAACCAACTAGAGACAAACCCTCGATGTAACACAGTGGACAAGAGTATATAGTCATCTGTTTCATTCGGTGACCCGAGGCTCCGTTCTATTCTCACCACCCCTCAGATCACTAAAAACGTCTATTTAAACCTACCTTCCTTCCCTTGTCAGTACACAATAGAACAGTGTTAGAGTTTGAACGGAGGATTGTAGTGCGGGCATTCTTGAGATATATTTGTACCTGTAAAAGCAATGACGTCATGACCTCATTTTGTAGTTTTACACTGCTTAGAACACAAATTGGATCCCAAGCAATGACCACAGACAACTTAATCGGAGAGTGGTGCGATTTCACAAAGGATAATAATGTAATTCCTTCATGGAACACGCTATGAGATGCATGCTGTAGTTGGTTTGCATTTAACAGGGTGTTCTATGTAGGAATTACCTTCTTTAATTTCACAAAGATCACAAAATATCTGCATAGCTGGAGAGCCGGTGAACATTCGATTTATTTTGTCGTACACGGCTGGGAGCTTCTAAGCTGGTTATTAAGAGGAAACACGGGTAACCACTGCTCCATAGGTACAAAAAGAGAGATCTATTTCCTCCCTGGATAATTATTTTAGAAAAAAATATGTTTATGCCTTTCAATTTATATTTACCTCTGCCATGTCCCTATGTTTTCCTTTTTTTATTATTATTTTTTTTTTAATACATTTTATTTAAATTATTACAATAAGAAAAAAAGGAAAACATAGGGACATGGCAGATGTACATTATACAGGGTGTTAAAAGACCGCCAGCAGACCCGAAAGCCACGCATTCTAGACACCAAAACAAAGTAATTTTTCGATGAATTATTGCTGGGAAATGATTTTGGTTTTTTAGGTTATAATTTTGAAAAATATTTTATCGCGCTATGGACGTGTAACGCACAGAAGTCATATTGCGCAAGCGTAGGTATAAGTTTATGTTACTTAAGCTTGAAGTGCCGATGTTTACAATACATTGCGGGTTGCATTTTTAAAGTCGTTTTTTGTAAGAAATATTCATAATTTTGATATGGCTTCTTGAGAAGGTATGTTATGAACTAGATACTGAATACATTTCTGCAAAAAAAAAGTTTTGAAAAGTCCGACTTTGAACCCCATTATCTCGGAAACCGTTGATTTCCCAGGCATAGTTCCTTGGGCAAAAATGTTCATTATGATGAGGACAATACATGGTTTCCCGCTTTGTTGGCGGTCTTTTAACACCCTGTATAAATTGAATGGCATAAACATATTTTTCTAAAATACGAGTAATTATCCAGGGAGGAAGCAGGTCTCCCTTTTTGTATGGAGCAGCGGTTACCCGCGTTTCGTCTTAGGACTCCACTGATAACGAAAATTCATATTGTTTACAAAACAAGATTATCAAGAGAAATTCCCTTTTTGGCACAAAATACCGATGTAATTTGTCTTCTTGTAATTCGTCTTTATTACATACTGTTGGGTTCCTTGTGGTTGTGGCAGTATCCAGGGGTCTGAATCTGTAACGCAATGGTGCCTCTACAGCCCGCCATTGTAGGCTTCAATTACTTACGATTTATTAATGCTGTCTGTCCTTTTAATGTTTTACTACAAGGTGCACTCTAAGTCGATAGCGGAACTTTGAGTGGGCTATCTACTTATCAATACAAACAACTTGTACTAGGTGGCGAAAAAAATGGAGTGAAAAAAAATATCAGCTGTTCTATACAAAAGGTCGACTCAGTACTGCGCCAAATGTATGAAACAGCTGATATTTTTTTCGGTCTATTTTTGTCGCTACCTAGAACAAGTTGTTTGTATTGATGAGTAGACAGCCTACTTAAAGTTCCGCTATCGACTTAGAGTGCACCCTGTAGTACAGCAAAGAATATTCTGATTCTAATAAAATTCTAGAGGATTAGTTCGCTGAATGTAGGAGAAAAACAAGGAAAATCCTGGCAGGTTTTACCTATAACTGTCACGTCATTACTCCGTTTTTCAGTACCTATCTATAATCTAAGGGACTATGTAGTGTGAGTGAAGGTGCCACTAGACGCTACATTAATCATTTTATTACGTAAATAAAAAGGCCAGAGTAATTTAATACACCTAAGTTATGACAATAAAATATTGCGACATGGATTTTATCATTTTTATTATTAGATATACTTACTCAATATACATATATGTATACATTTTTATTGTTACAATGCTAAAAACCTTTTTTTATTATTTAATCATGACTATTAAAAAAGTTCAAAAGAATAGATGTCAACAATGAAAAGAATGGGCCAAAAATGGTCAATGCCAAAAAGGGAACAAATGTTATCAACAGAGATATTTTCATTCCCTATTTTGACCAAAAATTATGACGCTAGACCAGAGTGATCTAAGTGTTCTTTTTCTATGCTATTGAGGTAATAAACGTAGTTTTGGAAAAAAATACACCTACATTACTCTGGTTCTACCGTCGTTCACTGTTAATTTTCTTCAGCGATTCCGGCAGTAGCCGGCCACCCAGTTGGGTTCCTTGTGGCAGTATCCGGAACAGCATATCCCCTGGCTGCCATTGGGTTGACACCCGTCGTAGTTCTTGATGCAGGCCAAGACTTCGCTCGGGAACACCGCAGCCATCACCACGAAGATGGCAATCAGGATTATCAGGTTAAGTTTCATTTTGAATATGTTGAGAAAACTTCCGGCTCTTCTAAGGAACTTGGTAGTAGTAGAGTACTGGTTAGGTACTCGATGCAAATGACTGAAGGTAACCAGCTTTTATACTCAGCGAATCTCTTATTTCCTTCACTAGTTTTCCTTGTATGGGGTAACATGAGAAGTTCAATGGACACAGGGCACTGACTCTGATAAATTATGTTTTAATCGCTAAGCTTCTTTTTTTCTACTCATACAACGTGTTACAAAACATCCTAACTCTTTTTACACGGTGTAACCTAGTGGTCAGCAAAATGTCAAATCTGTAAAAAAAAGTTGAAAAAAACAATTTTTATTTCATAACCTCAAAATTGAAAAATAATCTAAACTTTTTTGTTTTTGGTATTAGCTCAAATTTTAAAATATGTTTGTGTGTGTAGGCGCATTTACATAGCTTTAAGTTGTTAAAACATTGTGAAAGTCAATGAAAACAATATTTATAAAATACTTTTCTCCCGCCACAGCGTACACATTTTATTAAATTATAAATCAACGGAACGTCATAGAGCAAAAAAATAATTTTGATTGTGATCCCTATCACCGGGTACTATTACACTGTAAAAAGAGTTAGGTACTTTTGTTACACCTTGTATATATATATTTTTTTAAAGCGAGTAATCCATCAGAGTCAGTGCCTTGGGTCCATCAAACCTCGCGCGTTACCTCATACGAGGAAAACTGGCGATGAAATAGAAGATTCACAATAAAAGCTAAGTTCTTGATAACGTGAGAGGTTCGATGGACCCAAGGCTTGACTCTGATATATTACACATTTTGTTAAGTGTAGCTTAAGGCGCGGTGCATAGTGAATAGCCCGCGCGCAAAGAAAAATGCACAAAATCGATTCCTGTATCAAATACACAAAAAAAAACGAAAATGTTCACATATCAAACCCTACAATTAGGCGAGACTATCTAACACAGCCAGTTTCGTGTTGATATAGGAATCGATTTTGTGCATTTTTCTTTGCGCGCGTGTGATTCACTATGCACAGCGCCTTAACCGCCTCGCTCGTTTTGGTATAGATCTATACAATCCAAGTTCACTAATGAGTACCTATATTGTGAAAAAAATAAGTTTAGCGATAAAAACAGTGCATTTGTCCTAGACTGCTGTGCAATGTTCTTATCAAAGAATGTAATCTATCAGAGTCGGTGCACTGTGTCCATCGAACCCCTCATACGGGGAAAACTGGCGATGATAATAAAAGATTCGCAGAATATAAAAGCCGGTTACCTCCAGTCATTTGCATCAAGTACCTAACAAGTGCGCTACTACTAGAAAGTTTCTGTGAAGAGCCGAATATTTTTTCAACGAAATCGAAATGAAATTCAACCTGATAGTTCTGATCGCCATCTTTGTGATGGTGGCTGCGGTGTTCCCGAGCAAAGTTCTGGCCTGCATCCAGAACTACGATCGGTGTCAACCCGATGGCAGCACGGAGGTATGCTGTTCTGGATGCTGCCACACGGAACCTAACTGGGAGGCCGGCTACTGCCGACAAATTTTTTCGCCTGACAACCCCAGTCCGGACAGCTGTTAGCTCCATCAAATAATTAATGTTTTTTACTATTTTAAAGTTTTTATTATATCTTAAACTGGGTAATTGACGTAGAATAATAATGTGCATCTATGACGAATAAAAACAAGTGTAAAATAAACTATTTGGAGGATAATAATTCTCGAACTTAAGTCAAGCAAGGAACTATGCGACAAGCTACTCCAAGAAAGGGAAGAGAGTGAACTGGAAATACAGAAACAAAACCAGAAGATTTCACAACTTAACCAATTGGTATTACTTCGGCTCATAGACGCCCTGAGGGTACTGGATTTTTTTTACGCCAATCAAGCGGTTAAAGAAGAACTCAGCGTGATGGACATCCATTGCCAAGATCTCACTGCTCAGCGAGACGAACTACAAAGAGTGTCACAGTGTTCACGATATGGCCCTACACAAAATTCACTCCCTAGAACAAAGTAAGTAAATAAACACTTACATAGAAGCTGTTAGTTTGAAAGGCGTTCTAGTGAAGAAATATTGTATAAGTTATAAGTAAGTGTGCAACCGCGACTGTGTCGTGTGTAAATGTACTGTATTTAAAGTTAAGTTAAATAAAGAATTTTGAAAAACAAACTCCCTAGAACACCAGCTTGCCGAGTCCCACGAGCAGTCACAACACCAGCGAGGAAAACGCACAAAAAGAAAGTGTCAATACTTTATCTTTGCATAATGAGATTATGGGTGACACTAGCATACCAATAATTGTTGACCATACAAATCCGCCAGTGAAAAATCCTACACTATTCAGAAAAGCAACAGTATGAATAGCGCAACAAAGTTAAAGAAGTACATAAAAACCAATAAGTTCGTACTTTTAGTAGGTCCAAAAACTAGTTAAGAAAAATAGGAAGAGTCTCAAAAACATTCCACAAGTACAACAAGCTCAACAAGTAGCTGACTACCAGAAGGAGCAGTAGATTACTATGAGCATCAAATACTAGAAATAACATGTAAGTAGGCACGCAAATGTACAAATAGATTACAATGACTGCATCTCATCGATGAACGGGTTGATTGCAATAAGTAAAGACAAACTGCAACTGGTTGAGTCCAACCTGAATCTCAACAATGATGCCTCCGAGGACCGATCATCACTGTCGTCCCTGCCACCAACGTGCGACCTGTCTGGAGGTCCAGCCTCTCTACAGACCAGCTGAACCCCGTCGAGACACAAGGCTTCGAGCTGAATAAATGAACTTATGTGTATTAAATTACTCTGGAGTTTGCATATATTATTATGTAATTAAATTATTAATGTAGAATCCCGTGGCACCTCCACTCATACTAGGTCTATACCCTTAGATGCTGAAAAAGACTGGAAAGCGAAGAAATTACGTGACAGTTAGAAAACCTATCAAGAGCTACGACGGGTGTCAACCCGATAGCAGTCAGGGAAACTGCTATTCCCCAGCTGTTCCGGATACTGTCACAATACAAGGAATACAACTGGGTGGTTGGCTACTGCCGAAATCGCTGATGTTTAAGGGTGGACGATAGCAACGTGGCGGGAGATTCAAAATGTTCACAGTTTTTTTTACATTTTGTAGCTAAACTGAGCTATTTTTGTTCAGCGATTTTTCGTTCGCGGCAATAACATAGTATTCTTTTCATTATTGTAAACAACCTAACAACAATAATTCAGCCGATTATGTGTTCTGGTCTACGACAAGTTTTTTGGGCAGTGCCACTGCTTCGTAGACCAGAACACATAATATACATGAATTTTTTGGCTCAACAAGGGAAGGAACTTTTTAATGTTTGTTCCCTTTTTGGCACTGGCCGTTTTTTGGCCATTTTTATCCCATTTATATTAGCAAATATTTTTTAAATGTTTGTTTTTTTATACAGGGCGTCCCACGGCTATGCCACATGGAGGGAAAGTACCTTAAATATTGTAGATGGAACATTTTACTGAAAGAAGACATTATTTTAATTTTAAAAACAATTTAAACTACATTCATAGATATTTAAATAATTACATGGTTGAAACGGGAATCGAACCCGTTACATGAGAAAAAAAAATTACCCTGTAGTTTTATCATACCGATCGAAAAGCTTCATGATAAGGATTATTTTTTGCTAAATAACATAGTGTCAGAAATAAAAGGAAGACCATGAATTTTAAGATTTACCTGGTATTATGCAACAAATCGAGCCGTATCCTGAGCCGAAAGACGTGTAAAATGTGTCCATCGCAACGCGGCTGGCTGATTATAAAGAAATAATTCAAAAATGTGTTTCATTTTCATACTTTTATTCTTTTGTTACTGTGATTTTCATTGATAAATTGATTAATGTTGTATTAAAAATTTTAAAATTCATGGTCTTCCTTTTATTTCTGACACTATGTTATTTAGCAAAAAATAATCCTTATGATGAAGCCTTTCGATCGGTATGATAAAACTACAGGGTAACTAGTGGTTCGCCCCGAACTATGAACTCGCGACCCCATATAAACTTAATAATAATAATAACCCCCGTGTGGTTCCCGGAAGGTACAGAATTGGACCAACTCATTTCTTCCCGTGGGTGTCGTAAAAGGCGACTAAGGGAATGGAGGGACCATTATGGTTCCTCCACCGCAGGGCAGCTTGTGGGGAGCTGTTGGTATCTACGATTTTTCAGGTTTCTCGACGCCAAAGAAAACCAAATTTTTCTGTCTAGCATTTTTTTCTAGATAGTACAGTCTTTGCTCTTGATTTTCCACTCGTTTTTCAAGATTTTCAGATTTTTCTTCTAGCATTTTTAGTTTTTCGCCAAACATTCTTTGAATGTTTTCTGTAACTTGTTCGCCGCTTTTTCTTATGGATTTTTTGTAGTTTATCTAGTATTTCTTCCATTTTAAGTTTTGTATTTGGACTCTCTTGTAGTTTTGAAGTAAAGCGACCTCTATTGTTGAGCATAAGGACTTTTTGGTTTATAATTTTGAACACTAGATGGCTCTGATAATTATTTTTGTCACGCCCTCTGTTAGGAAATAGAATAACAATATAATATATATTTTTTTAAATAGATGGCGCTTTTTTGAATTTTCTAATCTGGTGTACTTTGGATTTTTGGTTATTTTTGGATTTATTGGATTAAAATAGAGTTCTGGTTACGGATTATTTTGCGACCCGTAACAGTTTATTTTTATTGTTTCCACTGAGTTTTACGTCCGATATCCACAATATTGTTTCCAAACAGAATTTGTATTTATAGTTCACTTTTGTTTGTTTTTATCACTGCTTTCACTGTTTACTGATTAGATTTACGTTTTTATCACTTTTAAAATCACTTTTTAGCACTATTTTAATGTTACTGAGAGGCAGCAGTGGCGCCCTCTCTCATCCTATATAAACTTAACAACCCCATATCTCGGCAACCCCTCGACCGATTTGGCTCATGTTCGAACTTAAAAATTCTTTTAATTTCATTTACCTTCCTACCAAATTTCATGACGATCCGACAAAAATTACTCAAGTTATCGTCGAACGAACATTCATACCTACAAACATACAAACATACAAGCATACAAACATACAAACATACATACATACATACATACATACATACATACAAACGCCGGATTGTTCCAGTAGACTCGGAGAACTTCGCTCGCTCGTTCAATTATTTTTCTCATGTAACGGGTTCGATTCCCGGTTCAACCATGTAATTATTTAAATATCTATGAATGCAGTTTAAATTGTTTTTTAAATTAAAATAATGTCTTCTTTCAGTAAAATGTTCCATCTACAATATTTAAGGTACTTTCCCTCCATGTGGCATAGCCGTGGGACGCCCTGTATAGTTTATGTTAGGATGATAAGTTTATAACAATAAAAAATATATAAAGTATAATCCTGATTGCAAGGGATTAAAAATACTCACTCGAGCTAAAAATTGTTTTCCTCCCGAGGTGAACACTACTTATAACTACTGTGAGAAAAAAAGCGAATGGAGCTTACGAATAATTATTAATAGGTACCTACTTTCATTGTCACTTCTTGAGGAAACAACAATTTTTTTCATGATACTGTGAAATCCTAAAAAAACAAACAATAATTACGAACGAAGACGGAATACATCATTGACTTTATTTTTTCATGCTTATTTTTTATTTAGCTTGCGCGTGGTTTACACAAGGACTTTGTTAATTAAATACCGATATACAAATATTTTTTACTACAAAATTTTTTTGTTCGAAAGTCCGTTATTGGCTTAATCTTATATTTAGACAATATTGAGAAACCAATTTAAATATTTTTTATTTTGGTCCAGTAGTTTTGTTTTTATGCGCTAAAATGTTTTGTTCCTATGACCGCCAACAGTATGCAGACCGTCGCGTGACATCATAAAAACGTATCTTTGAAACTTTGTAAAATCCAAACTACTGAAACAAAATAAAAAATATTGAAATTAATTTCTCAATATTGTCTAAAGATAAGATTAAGGGTAGACGATAGCAAGGTGGCGGGAAATTCAAAATTTTCACAGACTTTTACATTTTGTAGCTAAACTGAACTATTTTTGTTCAGCGATTTTTCGTTCGCGAGAATAAAACCGTATTCTTTTCATTATTGTAAACAACAGAACAACAATAATTCAGCCGATTATGTGTTCTGGTCTACGACAAGTTTTTTGGGCACTACCACTGCTTCGTAGACCAGAACACATAATCGGCTGAATTATTGTTATTCTGTTGTTTACAATAATGAAAAGAATACGGTTTTATTCTCGCGAACGAAAAATCGCTGAACAAAAATAGCTCAGTTTAGCTACAAAATGTAAAAAACTGTGAAAATTTTGAATTTCCCGCCACACTACTATCGTCTACCCTTAATATGATTTATTACAAATAATCATTCTTAATAATATCAGCAGCTCTTTCGGCAATCATGATAACTGGTGCGTTAGGATTACCACTCGGCATAGACGGCATCACACTAGCGTCAATTACTCTAAGGTTCTTTACACCAAAGACTTTAAGGTTTTCATCAACCACTTTCCCCATAGAACATGTACAAGCTGGATGGTATATTGATACTATCATCTGTGCTATGTAGCAATCCCAATATGCATCAGAAAAGTATATAAACTTGTCACATTCAGGCAAATTTAGTTTCACAATAGAAGAGCTTAAACTTTTAAAATATGTAGTATTTGTGATATTTAGGAGCCTTTTGATACCTAGCCTAAGCGTAACAACGTCTTTGTAATTAGATAGATACCCCATGTCTATTTCTGGCTGGTCTGATTCTTTGATTCCTGTAATTTTGACTCGACCTCTTGATCTTTCATGCAACAGAACTATGTGAACGACGAACAATTTACTTTTCTTATTCGCGTCTGTAATAGAAGTGACAATTGCATTGTTATAATTAAATGTGACCTTATAAAAAGGTTCTGTAATAGGTGATGAATTATTAAAATAAGCTGTTACAATTTGTATGTCAGGTTGAGGATTTCCATATAAAGATACAAATCCGTCTAGAGTTGAAAATGGCACAGAATCCAAAATAGGTGGAGGGACTTCACCTTTAACTTTTGAAGCTGGCTTTTCAGTAAATACAACCGGTAATATAGGGTGGTCTTGTAAATTATGTCCTACTGGTAAATCAGCAACGATTGGTATATCCAAATCTACAAGATTATCTTCAGACCCAACGCCAGAAGCTACAAGTAATTTTGGCGTATTTATGACACCTGTCGAAGCTATGACTTCTTTCGAAGCATAAAATATAAATTCACTGTTATCAATTGAAGCTTTAACACCAACAGCTTGATTACACTTGTTGAAAATAACTTTTAAAACGTAAGCATGTTTGTGAACAAACAAATTTTTCCTATCCCTAATAGGAGCTAAAAATACTTCTGCTGTACTAGATCTTATACCAGGAGGTATTGAATGTGTCATAAAAGCTCTAGATACTCCCAATTGTGTTGGCCCATTATAATCTTCAATGTTCTTTATACCTATTTTAGAAAATGATTGTAAATGTGAGGTTACTGCCTTTTCAGTGTCGTTATCAAATATGTGTTGTGAAACTTTTAAAGGTCCTTGGGTATTGTGGTAAGGATTGCGATTAGAAGTATTGTTTTGAAAATTTTCACTCTTCAAGAAGTAAGGAAAGACACTGTCCCAATCCCAGCCATCGAACCCTGACTTAGCCCAGCCATCGTAGTCAGCTGGATTTCCCCTGGAATAAAGTAATTCAATAAGTAGAAATAGACATCAAATACCTTTTGATACCTACATTATGAGACTGGTGTTTTAATTATTTTTACATGTCCTAATACCCTCCCGTTTATTTCTTACTTCTTTCTGTCCTAACTGAAATGTATTCACAAAGTTTAACAGTTTAAAACAGTGAGGTATCACCGCAGTGGAAGTAAGTCATTGGCAAAAATAACTACTGATGGCGGAAAATTTGGCATGTATGAACCCTGAGGTTATCAGTATAGCCGACGGCTTACCTAACATAAGCCATGAAATTGTTACTAGAGCATCCTCCAAGCATCTTTCCTCTAGTCATCTCGATAACACCAGGATCGTTCTGCCCCAAGCTAGCGCAGGGATCTTTTACTGTCGTATAGTTCCAGTCAAACTCCGTGCGAGGTAGCAAGCCAACGAGCCCTGGGATCTGAAAAAAACACAATGATTCTTATATACTCGTACTCGAAAGCTAAACACGCAATGGCCAAGAGTTAGCAATGATTTAATGCACTTTTGTGGTTTAGCCACATCACATCTGCGTGATTTATGAATTGGTGCCCTAATTATCGCGTTAACACTCAGCTGGAGCTGGAGCATAAACTAGTTTTTTCACACCAGGGAATAGGCGGAGATACCAAGCGCTGAACATCAATTTCGCTTGGCATGGAACAGAAAAGAATAAGAGCTAACGGCTAAACTCCATAAGTTGAGGGGCTCGCCAAGAAAAAGCTGTTGGGCGAGGGTTGTGTGATGATGATGCGTTCCGAATGAAGAAAGGACTCACCCGGCTGGCCTCAGGGGGATCCCCACCAGCTTCTAGTAGCAACACCCTCCACTCGGCAATCTCGGACAGCCGGCTAGCCAGCACGGCACCCGCGGACCCGGCTCCCGAAATGATAAAGTCGAACTTCTCGCCATCTGATTGGAGGTTGAAGGTTTTGATGATTATTACTTGAGCGAGGTTCACACACAAAAGAAAGAAATTGTAAACATGTCAGTCTCGGCCTTCATTCCAGGGGCCTTAGCCTGTAACACAATGGCGTATCAATGGCGTCCTAGGTAGAAGGACAAAACCGGGATTTTTTCGTTGCTCTTCTACAACCAGCGAACTAATCCTCTAGAACAGCCATACTCAAAGTGTGGTTCCGCCATACCCCTGTAGGGGTTCCGCAAGAATTTAGAAAAGTTCTTCGGGTAAATACTTCTCAAATATATTAGTAACATTTTAGAGTGCACAAATACACAAGAAAAGAAATAAATAATGATAAATTAAAGAATACACTTTTAAAAAACATTGTTTTATTGTAGGGTTCCGTCAAGTATTTCGCTTTCCAAAAGGGTTCCGTCACCAAAAAATATTGAGAACCGCTGCTCTAGAATTAGACTCATAATATTATTTGCTGTAATACAAAAACAATAAGGGACCGACACTGGACCGACAGCATTAACCCACTTGTTACTGAAACTATCAAACACATGGGATTCAAATGGTTTTTCTGTATGTTTATAAGAAAGCATTATAAAGCATATAAAAAATAAGTAAAAAAATATGGGTCATCAGGAAAAGCTGGAAAATGCGGGGTGTTACAACGGCCCGTCGTAACCAGCGGAGGTATATTTGCATACAAAATCAAACTAACATTTCTTATGACAATAATTGAGGAAATGTTATTTTTTTAATAGTACATTACTGCCGCGATCTGTAATGAGTGCGTTTCTGGCGCGCTTTTGATGGCCGACAGAGCGCAGCGTAGCGCAGCTCAAGGCCCTCACAATGCGGTCAGCATTGCAGCCCTTGATGGACAAGCTGAAATGAAGGCCGAGACCGAAGGTCGAGGCCTTTATAGCGCGGCCAGCAAGGGCTGCAATGATGACCAAACTTGAGGGCCGAGAGCGTAGCTAAGCTAAGCTCGAGGCAATCATAGCGTGGCCAGAAGCGCACTCATTGCAGACCAAGGCTTGTATAGTGCTTTACTCAAACAATGCGAGTAATTAAAATATTAATTAGAATAGTAATTAACATAGTAATTTAATTAGCTTACCATTTGTCGTAGATTAAGTACTTTTTGTCGATTTTCCATTCCGCAAACTTTTTGTTGGTAAGCTTGCTTGTATTTTTCTTTTGACTTCGGTGGCAATAAATTTCCAATTACTAATTTCGCTTGATTTTGAATGTCCGGCGGTGTTAAACACATTAAATCCGAGGATTCGTCGCTTTGAGAGTTCACTTTTTCAACAAAAACACAGAAAAAAATCACTTCGAACAACGCGCGAAAAGTCGAAAACAATATGGCCGCTCTTTTTTTTTCTGTGCAATGTGTCGACTGCCAGTACCCATACAGCCTAATTCTAAATAAATACTTTTTGCACCTGATGTTTGAGTTCTATTTATGAAACAAAACTCGACATTAATGTTTTTCTGGCCGCAAAACACAAGACATTAATGAAATTCCATACAACTTTTCTGGCGCCTAATCCAAGTAGCCCGCAAGTCCGACTTTGCTCAAAGAAGGTTGTCGAATTAATGTCCACATTACGAGCTTTTTTGAGTAAAGAAAATTACAATTATTTATTGTAAAATTACTTTTACATGGTAGTTTTTAAAACATGCTGTAGGATGAAGATAAATCAAACATTTTATGCATATAAAGTCGTTTTTTTTTTAAGATAATATATCTTAGCTGGGTTTCTTTATATTTCACTATAATGATCCTTTCCGTCGAAACAGTCGATACGCTAAGAAGAAGTCGCGATAATTTCTTGGAGTAGGCAGAACATGTACCAGGTTTTTTTGTATATAAGTTAGTGTAGGTACCACACCAGGAGTTCTATAATATCTTCGCCAAACATGCAGTGATAGGATTGTATATTTATGGGCCCTACCATACTTTGCCATCCAGGAAAACTTTGTGGATTGCGGCGGTTCCTCCAGGAATAAGTTTGATCTCTTGGAACGCTTGGCATCGTCATAGGATAGGGAGAAGTACGATCAGTAGGAGGCTCGCGCACTTGCTTGCCGTTCATTGTCAGGTTCAGTAGCGGAACTATGCCCATGAATAGCTGTGCCTGGCATGGCGGTAGGCTGGATATCTACACGCTTTCTCTTGGCTAATGTTGACAATGGTGTATCTTCTTCACTTTCATCACTGTTTATGTGAGGAAAAGTAACCTCGGCTAACACACGTAATTGAGAACCTGGGAGATTTTGCAAAGTGCCGCACTCTTCATCGCCAGGATCCTCATCAGTTACGTCAGCATTTGCATTTTCCGGGGGTAGAATCGTAATCGTACTCGGTATGATTACATAATCATCATCCAAGGCATAATTTTCAAGCTCTTGCAATAGTTGGTTCAAATTCAAAGGTCTAGGCAAGCGGTATCTAAAATCCATATATTAGTAAAATTTGATGTTTGTATTACTACGGGGCGTTTTAGCGCCCATTGACTTTGATATTGAAAAATTACATTAAAATACATAAAAATCTATGTTTTTCTACTGTGCCTGTTTGAAGTACATAATAAAGTGTACAAAAGTGGCAATGTAAGTATGTGAATAACAAAAACTTTTCGTAAACACTTACCTTTTTGAGGACATATTTAGTAACTCGAGCACCACACGTACTAAATCATAATTATTCTTATACCTATGTTTCCTAATGCAATAACAGTTAAGTTTTACAATAAAACAATACTTCAAGCAGCAACGAACGTAGAATGTCAGATTCTACTACACGAAAAAATATCGAAATTGTGAAGGTAGAATCCTGCTATTTTTTCGGGCGTTGTAAAGGTCCGTAGTAACAAGTGGGTTAATAAATCGTAATTGAAACCGCCAACCGGGAGCCCATTTTGGCACCATTGCGTTGCAGGCTAAGGCCCCAGCTTGTCCATCAAGGGCTGCAATGCTAACCGCGCTCTGATGGCCTTGAGCTGCGCTGCGCTGCGTTCTGTCGACCATCAAATGCGCGCCAGAAACGCACCTATTACAGAACGCGGCAGGTAATGTACTTGAGCTATTGCATCGACCTGCAACCTGTTATGGCAATGCCTTTTATAACCTATTTTCAGAACGTCGTCGCGTCGTCGCGTCGTGACCAGACCAACTGGCATTTTCTCAAGCTTTTCGTACAAGCTGGCTTTTTCCCAGACTTTCTCCGCAACCTTTAATTACTACTCGCGGTCACCAATATGAAAATGTACATTTTAAGCGTAAAAATGTCCTCGCAATATTTATTTTGTATTAGTTCGGCGATCGATAGTGCTAACTTTATAGTTTTGAAACTCCAGACCGGCTGACTCTACAGCCTATTTCAAAAGTCCTTTCATACAGAAAGCAGTCAATGAACTCATCAATACAAGCAACTTTTACTATGGGGTCAAATTCCGAAACTCGGAAAAAATACATCTGTTCCATACAGTAAAATTCGATACCCACTGCACCAAATGTATGGAACAGCACATACTCGTAGTTTATTTTTTAGATTTCGCTCTTGGTCTCACAGTAAAAGTAACTTATATTAATGAGAGGACCTTTCTGTAATACCATGTATCGTCGGCCACAGTCACAGATACCCCATCGTAGCTCTTACCACGCACGGAATAAGGGCGCCAATCGAACAAAAAGGGGTATCCTAGCGTTTGGCCAACTGTATCTAGGTATACCCAATATTAGTGTTGTAGAAAATTTGAGATTTGTAGGAATCTATACTTATAATAAAACTCTAGCGAAGTCAATTCTGTACATTGAATATTTTTAGAAAAAAACTAGCAGGGGTTACTAAGTAAACTATACTGAATACAAAAATGCAAAAAAATCGGTCTATGTCTGTCTGTCTGTCTGTCTGTCTGTCTGTGTGTTACCTCATCACGCGAATACCGCTGAATAGTTTTCAGTCAAATTTAGGACCGTGATAGTTCCTAGCTCTGGGCATAATCTAGGCTATCCAATGTTCAGAATACATTGCGGGTTACAATTTTAACTTCGTTTTTTATAAGAAATATTCATAATTTTGATATAGCTTCTTGAGAAGATATGTTAATAACGTCACACTGAACACATTTCTGAAAAAAAAAACATAAAAAAAACAGAAAAAAAAAGTCCGACTTGGAACCTCATTATCTCGGAAACCGTTGATTTCCTAGGCATAGTTCCTCGGGCAAAAATGTTTGTTATGATGAGGAGTGAGGACTATACAGGGTAATAAAAAACCGCGAACAGACCCGAAAGCCACGCATACTAGACACCAAAACAAACTACTTTTTTGATAAATTATTGCTGGGAAATGATTCTTTAGGTTACAATTTTGAAAAATATTTTATCACGCAATGGACGTGTAACGCACAGAAGTCATATTGCGCAAGTGTAGGGATAAGTTTATGTTACTTAAACTTGAAGTGCCGATGTTTAGAATACATTGCGGGTTCCAATTTAAACGTCGTTTTTTGTAAGAAATATTCATAATTTTTTATATGGCTTCTTGAGAAGATATGTTAAGAACTAAA
Organism: Zelleria hepariella; assembly: GCA_949319315.1. Taxonomy (NCBI): domain Eukaryota; kingdom Metazoa; phylum Arthropoda; class Insecta; order Lepidoptera; family Yponomeutidae; genus Zelleria; species Zelleria hepariella. Next base: position 14,985,776 of record OX439392.1, on the reverse strand, counting down.
AACTGAATACATTTCTGCAAAAAAAAAAAGTTTTGAATAGCCGGACTTTGAACCTTATTATCTCGGAAACCGTTGATTTTCCAGGCATAGTTCCTTGAGCAAAAATGTTCATTATGATGAGGACAATACGTGGTTTCCCGCTTTGTTGGCGGTCTTTTAACACCGCTCGGTATTCAATACAAGCACTCGCCGCAAACAATAATTTTGCATTCTTGCATAACAAATAACTATTGTTTACCGTTGAGCGGGATAGACAGAGTTATTAGCCGTATGCTTTGCTTGCTGGCTTAGCATGAGAATGAGTAAGACCTTATCTATGGGCTTATAACTTTATCTATCCCACTCTACCTCGAGGGAGATACATATAAACCCCTTTACTTCCTAAGCAATTCTTATGCTAAGCTTCCTGGTATCTTATCACAGGCGATACCTTAATGTAAACAATCCATATTTATTATTAAATTTATGAATGTATTGTTTAGATTAGGGGTTTTATTCTATTTTATTCTATTGCTTTCTTTTGAGCCCCGCTACCGCAAGTTAAGAAATAATAACTATTAAATTAAAATACCCCCGACATTTTAGCTTCAAATAAGCATATTTAATAAATAGCTGAACCAATTTTGACAAAACCTAACTCAGAACATTCGCTAGAAAACCTGCTTTCAAATTAAAAAAAAAAAACCTAAAGCTTCCAAATCGTTCACCCATTTAATAGCTACGGTGCCACAGACAGACACACCCTCATAAACACATACCTATACAGACACACTTACAAAGCTGTCAAACTTATAACACCCCTCTTTTTTGGTCGGGGGTTAAAAAAAACCTTCCTTTTGAGTTTTCCTCCACAGTCGAATTTAAATTAAATGTCAAATGTGTAAAAACGCATACGAAGTCGCGGGCACAACTAGTTTAGCTATAAATAGCATCATTATTTTCTGGTACTTCATCATCATCATCAGCCTGTAGATAGGCCAGGTACTAGAGAATGAAAGTGGACTGTAATTTGTAAGATGGTATAATAAATAGGTCGCTCTAGGTACAAGATTCGAAAGTAAGTAGTGTGTTGTCCCGCGGCACCGCCTGCCTCGCGGGCCCTTCCCCGCGCCTCCCCGCAGCCGCCGCCGACGTCTTTGTGTGGGAACAGCCTGATAACACTTACTGTTGAGTAAAGGCTTCATCATGCTCACTTAATTATGAATAGTTATAATAATAATAATAATAATAAATCGTTTATTTCAACCATTACACGGTCATATTGGGCGAGATACAAATGGTGAATTAAATTACTAACTTAATAAAATAAAGTATGTAAAATTATATAAAATTGAATTCCATGTTAAAGTGTTATTTAACTGTAAAAATATAAAGATGTCATGAAAATTAAAATTTAAAAATAAAAAAATAAAATTAAAATGATATATAACAAAAATGTTAACAATAAAATCAAAACTCTACTAAAATTATAATAAAATGAAATTAAAATCAAAATATTAAAATAAATTACAAACAAACATAGAATTCAATAATGATTAATATTCAATTACCAATTTAGATCTAACATTTTCACACAATGTGTGGATGAGCGGACTGTCAGGCCGATCCGCGAATAGGCTCAAGATGGTGTTGCCGCTACCGCGCAGCCTGAGAAGCAACGAGGCGCACTTCTTCCTCCACACGGCGTGGAAACCGTCCACTCGTGCCTCAGCGAACATCGATGACGCACTGCACCAGCGCGGCAGCCGCAGCACCGCCCTGAACGCGTTATTGAATTGGACCCGCAAGGCCCTGAAAGCCCGCTTCGTATAACTGAACCACAGAGCACCCGAGTACAGCGATGTACAAAAAGCTTTAAAGAGTGTGATTTTTACTGCATTTGTACATCGGGTAAATCTGCGAGCCAGCATATTCGCACGGACTGAGTTATAGGTTACGTAATTACAGAGAAGGGTGGCGGTCAGTGGGAAGACCAGTAGCTCGATGGACGGATGACATTGTTGTGTCGGCGGAGGGTCCATGGATGCGGATGGCGAGGGACCGTGAGAGGCGGCGCGAGGGGAAAAAGGCCTAACCAACCAGTGGGCAGAGGTGGGCTGATGATGATGACGTAATTACTTAACCAGACTTTAATTACGTATCGTTATATAATTTTTTTTATTGCTCATTTGAATAAAGAAGCAATTTATTAAATCAGGAGGTCTACCGGCTAAAACGAAGACGATTACCATTAGCGAAAATCGAAGTTCGATTTATGAAAAATTAACTGGGTGGCAATAAAATTAACTGGTTGGCAGAACATTTTTCAAAATTAGAACTTCGATTTTCGCCAATGGTAATCGGCTTCGTCTTATCCGGTAGACCCCCGTTAAAATAATAAAAGAAAACCTTTTAATTTAGCGTTTTGCGGCCATTGAGTAGTTTTCACTGCGGGACTCAATAAAAACACTAAACACAAGATAATACATTTAATTTTGATGCCAAGCATTGTTTTCAGTATCACTTCACATGGATTAATGAACTGCGACGTAAATGCGCTGAGGCGTAACATCGTATTTAAATAAATTAAACTAGGTTCCATAGCGGGCGCACAAATTGTGTTAAAAAAACATTTTGTGGCAATTTTACCATTGCGAGATCGACGATCAAAATATGCTATTCTGCATAAGTCTGGTGAGATCGACGGTCAAATGTTATTCTGCATAAGTTTGGTGAGATCTGGAATCCCGGGCGCTTTACCGCTAATCCTGAAGCTGTGAAATATTTCACTTTGTTATAATAATACAAGGTGTTACAAAAGTACCCTGTAAAATGAGTTAGGATGTTAAATCTGTAAAAAAAAGTTGAAAAAAACATATTTTATTTTATAACCTCAAAATTGAAATTTTTTCATAACTTTCTCAAATTTAAAAATATGTCTGTGTGTTTAGGTGCATTAACATAGCTTTGAGTTGTTAAAACATTGTGAAAGTAAATGAAAACAATTAAAAAAAAATACTTTTTTTCCGCCACATCGTTCACATTTTATTAATTTAAAAATTAACGGAAGGTCATAGAGCAAAAAAAATATTTAGGTTGTGATCCCTATCACCAGGTGCTATTACCCTGTAAAAAGAGTTAGCTACTTTTGTAACACCTTGTATATTAACCTAATTGAGAAATAGGCTACTTGCGGCTCACGCGAGTGCAAAGCTTGTTGTTTGTACCTAATTGTTTAATAAGTTAAACGAACTAAACTTAAAAAACCGACCTACTGCAAAAAAAAAAAATCTACTTCACCGATTCCAAGTGATCTGCTGCTGCTGTCCTATTTTACAACTTAAACTTTTGTAAGCACTGCACAATGCACATTGATTTTGAGACATATTGATTTAACGATTTCACTTACTTAGGCCCTTAATATCAATCACAGTTTAAACCAAAAAAGGTAGTTTAAACCCTATCTGTTGATTAATTTTCATACAAAATGCGAGGTTTAATCTATGGTCTGAGTTTAAATAAATTATGATTGATATTACGGGCCTTAGGAGCTGTCCGCGCGGGTGCATCGTCAACGAGCCCGCAGTGAGCGGATAAACGCCGCGACGAACGCGTCGTCCGTCCCTCCTCCATGACTTAGTACCGTAAGATGAATCACAGTTTAAACTAAGACCTTAGACTAGTGGTTCGCCCCGAACTATGAACTCCAGACCCCAAATAAACTTAATAATAATAAAGGCGTAGGGATGTGACGACCCCATCGCCCACCAGTGTGACAGCTAGCAGTAGGTGTCACATTGGCGCAGTCAGTCTTCGCAGGGCAGCTTGTGGCGGGCTGATGGTGAATTAGCGGCACCACGAACCTGAGATCCTCGGAGAGTCGATCAGGCCCCTCGTCTTCGGCTTACCTTTACTGGTTGGCCGAAGTGGATTTCAAGAGGGGCCGCAGGACTCTCACCTCTGGCTTGCCTTAGCCGGCCGTCCAGAGTGGGGCGTTAGAGCTATATGCTCGCAGGGTGGAAGTGAAAGATGCATAAGACGCGAGTTGGCACTGTGACTGTAGCTACCACACTACAGTGACTGGGTAGAAAGCGGCGCACACCTCTCGACACCCTGAGCTGCTCACAACGATGTTGCCGCCTTGCTGTCCAGGGCTAGGCCTAATAAGCGGCGGCATATTTAGGTGGCCTGAGCGGCAAGTCATACGTCTGCCAATGATGAACCCCTTGAGACATTTTCCGTGGCAGACGTCAATAGTCGTCTCAACCCATAACCCCGCACTCCAATCCATTTATCCTGACTCTCCCATAGCCCAGATTTTTCTTTTCTGTTATTTTGCAATAGTCCTTGAATCTGACGGAGATTGTCTCTGGGTAGATTCTTGTATTTATCCAGAGATAAGATCCGGCAGATACACCTATCACATTTAGAGTAAATGGTATTTAAAAGGCCTCTGTGCTGTTGGCTTCGGCCCCATGCAAGCCTCAAAGGACCGGGTCCTCATGGACCCGTGAATCTGAAAAGTATACCAACATAATAATAAGGGTATGATTTAAGCTATCATCAATTTATTAAGTTTTGAATGTTATAAAAAATAAGGTTTGTCCGTAAAATCTCCGTGCTAACAGCAATCTCTTCCAGGCAACCACTGACGGAGAAATTGCTAAAGAGATGAGAGACGGGTAGTCGGTGCAATTATGAATATTCTAATTTATGACAAAAAAAACACTACTTAGAAGTAATCATAAACATGCATAGATCATACACGATCATCATCATTGGCGTTTGCGTCCATTACGGACGATTTACTGCGTGTCTATTGATTGGAGCACTTTTTAAAGTGACTATACAGTCCGATTTGGGAGCGGCAGGCCCTACCGCACACCGAGCACACATGGGACCCCCCTGCTGATGGGTTGATGGGCCCTTGGTGCCTCCTGGCTCTTTTGTCGGCCAGTACGGAGCACCATGCTTTATCGCAGGTCTTGCGTCCATCCCTGATTTTATCCCTCCAGGCATCTCTATCCACAGCAAGCGTATCCCTCTTGTGGTCAATCCCGAAAGCCGCCATGTCACGCTTGACGCAATCTTTAAACCGCAGCAGTGGCCTGCCAACACGCCTCTTGGCGTGCGCTACTTCGCCAAGCATGACAGCTCTCGGCAAACGAGCAGAGTCCATGCGTTGCACATGCCCCAGCCACCGCAAGCGTCGCTCCTTGAGCAGGGCTGTGAGGCTGGGCAGCTGTGCTCGCTCGAGGACCCTCTCGTTTGTGACCCTGTCCTCCCATGTAATGCCTAAGATGTTCCGCAGGCAGCGCACGCGTTTATCCGACGCTCTTGTTTTGCGTATGATGTCCAGGTTTCAGCTCCGTACAAGAGTATGCTCAAGATGCATGCCTGATACACGATCATCTTGGTCTTCGTAGTGAGATGTTTATTGCCCCATACTCTTGTTACTGAGCTTCTCAAACATTGAGGCCGCCCTGCCGATGCGGGTGTCGATCTCCACGTCAAGTGAAAGATTGCTCGACACATGCGACCCCATGTAGCAAAACTTTTCGACCACATCCAGTAGTATCACTGGTTTTTCCGCGGACCCCTGGGGTAGAACGACGGTTTTCTTGGCGTTAATGGACATGGAGAACAGGGCACATGCTTGGGAGAACTTATCCATAGTAGACTGGAGTTCCTGTGGGGAGCTTGCTGTGAAGGCTGCGTCGTCGGCAAACATTAGGCTATCGACGTACAGGTCTGCGCATTTTTGCTTAGACCTGAGGAGAGAGAGGTCGAATAGTCTCCCGTCAGCTCTTGTATGCAGGTGAATGCCCTGTTGGTCGTCTCTTTTGGTCAAGCTCAGTAACTTTGGAGGACACCCAATTTTCTCAAGCGCTATATAAAGTCCCTCCCTGCTCACCGTGTCGAAAGCCTTGTTAAGGTCAACAAACGCGATAAACAGGGGTGTGTTCTGCTCGCGACATTTCTCCTGCACTTGACGCAGTGTAAATATCATGTCAACTGTGGAACGTTTGGCTCGGAATCCACACTGGGCCTCAGGTTATATACGGTCTGCAAGCTTCTGTAATTTTGCCAGGGCCACCCGGCCGAACAGCTTGCCCACAATGCTCAGAAGGGATATTCCACGAAACGAGTTGCAATCGCCGCGGTCTCCTTTCCCTTTATACAAGGTGACAATATTTGCATCCCGCATATCCTGAGGCACGCGACCCGCTTCCCAGCATTTCCCAAGCAGATTGTGCAGGATAGGTACTAAGTACTTGATTTTTAAAATCTCAGCATGGGTGCCATTGCTGCCTGGACTTTTGCCTAACTTAAGTTGCGAAATAGCAGTCCTCAGCTCCTGAACAGAGGGTAGATCATCTAACTCGCTCCAAGTGGCCAGTTTTGGGATCAAATCCGCAGCTTCTGGAGATATGTCGACTGGGAGTGCGTAGAGTTTGGTGTAATGTTCCACCCAGCGCTCTAGTTGACGACGGCTGTCTGTTATGACCGTGCCGGAGGCTGTCTTTTTCGGAACAGGCCCGAGGACCCGCTTAATGCCTGAATAGACCCCGCTGAAATTACCAGTGTTTGCGCACGCTTGGATACCCCTGCAGAGATCCTGCCAGTACGCGTTGGTAAAATATCGTACGCTACGCTGGAGGGCTGACTTCGCACAGCTTAGTTCCTCGCGCGTGGATGACGATGGGTTGAGGTGGTGGTTTAAGGCTGTTAGATGTTTGGTATCGAGCAAAGGTTGTAGGTGCTCGATATTTTCAGCGAAGCAGTCCTGCGTCTTTGTTCTCTTATAACCAAAAACCTTGCCAGCTGTGTCCGTAAGAAGCACTTTTACGCGGTTCCAATAGTCATCCAGAGGCAAACCTCTCTCCCATGTGCGAACCGTCGAGTGCACTTCGTCTGCAAAGGCTTCCACCATCTCACCAACTCTGGTTTTGGGAAGATCAAGTTTCTTCTTAACTGGTGGTTTCGATGCGTGTATGCGCTTTGCTACTATAAAGACACGTGACACCACGAGGGAGTGATCTGTGTTACAGTCGGCACTTTGAAAGGATCGTGTGTTGTGGGTGTTGCGGAGGTCATTTTTTCTGGTAATGATCAGGTCTAACTGATGCCAGTGACCTGATCGGGGGTGACGCCAAGATACCTTGTGAGAGGGCTTGCCTTTAAAATAAGTATTTGTAACGCACAGAAGATGTCGGGAACAAATTTCTAACAGCCGTTGGCCGTTTTCATTTAGTTTGCCAATACCATGGTTACCAAAACTTTCGGGCCACGCTGAGGCATCCTGACCAACCCGGGCGTTGAAATCACCTAGGATGTACAGGTGGTCGCTGGAGCGAACAGCTCGCACTGTACACAAATATAAAATATAAATATATATGTATAATTGAACGAGCGAGCGAAGTTTTCCGAGTCTACTGGAACAATCCGGCGTTTATATGTATGTATGTATGTTTGTATGTATGTTTGTATGTTTGTATGTTTGTATGTATGAATGTTCGTTCAACGATAACTTGAGTAAATTTGGTCGGATCGTTATAAAATTTGGTAGGCGGGTAAATGAAATTAAAAGAATTTTTAAGTTTGAACATGAGCCAAATCGGTCGAGGGTTTGACGAGATATTGGGTTGTACAGTTTATATGCAAAGCGCGCGCGCGCCTGGGTGAATGGCATAAGCAAAGTTACACATCTTTTACTGGGATCGCGAGTTCAAAGTTCGTGGCGAACCACTAGTATTGTACATACACATAAACATAAATAATATATTACTTATACGTATAGCTTAAAGTGAGAAAGGAATATTTACTGGACCACACGGGAAGTAGGTATAACAGTTTTTTTTGTTTTTTTCTAAAGCACTAACCCGTGCTATGGAATATTTTAAACATTTATAATAAGTCATGGCATCGACAGTTACTTGACTCGGTAGAGTGCCTGCACGGTATGCGAGAGGTTGCGGGTTTAAGTCCTTTCCCGAGTGATTTTTTTCAACTTATTATAAATGTTTTAAAAAAATCATTAAAATCGGTTCACCTGGAAAAAAGTACTGAGGTAACAAACATATAAAAAAACATACGGGTCGATCCTCATTTTTTTAAGTCGATCAAGAAGGTGCAGTTAAAGTTTAAGTTCAAAAATATTTCACTTGGATCGTTAATTCGCAATATTTTCCCGTTATAATATTAGATTTTTTTAAATTGCCAATTTTCAACAATAAGTTTTCCTGTTTTATATTTCGTGTAACCAAACTGGTTTGACAATAATGATTTGTCATTGTCGGTTTCATTGCATTCGAAGGCAAACACCGCTATCTCGTAGACACGGCCTCAAAAGTGAACAAATTGATACTAAGTAATTACATGTTTATTTGCCTGGCTTGCGCGTCAGACAGTCAGCTTCAGCCACTATTTTTTATTGTTTTCTTGATACTCCATGGTCCAACGATAGCAGCGAGGCGAGAATTTTTTTTTCAAGTTTTTCTAAAATTTTGAAGTTAAATTGAGCTATTTTTGTTCAGCGATTTTTTAGTTCGCGGCAATAACATAGTATTCTTTTCATTATTGTAAACAACAGAACAACAATAATTCTGCCGATTTTGTGTTTTGGTCTTCAACGAGTTTTTTGGACAGTGCCACTGCTTTGTTGACCAGAACACATAATCGGCCGAATTATTTTTGTTCTGTTGTTCACAATAATGAAAATAATACTAACATTTTATTTTATTTTCAGTTTGTTTCTAATATTATTTGTATGAAGTGAGTAATCATTACAACTTTACAACACTAATGAAGGGCATTGAACCCGCTCATTTTCCGATAAGAGTGCGATGGGTGATTAATCCACCATTATTAGTTGCAGATTACAAGTTACAGCCGTATCAATGAGCCGTTTTCAGCACAAATTCACAAAGCATTTCATAGGCGTGGCCATAGAAAAAGCGGAATACGGCCGTCAAAAATTAATCTGTGCTAAGCAAAATTTGACAGCCGTATTCCGGTTCTTCTATGGCCACGCCTGTAGCCATCTATGAAATGCTTTGTGAATTTGCGCTGAAAACGGCTCATTACAGGAGGTAGGTATTGAAATGCATTTTCAATATACCTAAGTACACAAAATTATAAAAGGATAAGTACTGTTTTTCAAAACTCATTGTTGTTGCATTAATTAGCGGTACTTACAATACGAATTAAAAATAAGTACGCTGTTGCACGTATTTATAACTGATCTTTAATCATAGATTACAATATCATAAAGCAAGCGGTATATTATCTACCTTGACAACTAATTTAACTTGAAAGTACCTAATCTGATTATTTTAATAACTATGAATGTGTTGTAGGCAGAGGTAGCCTTGTAGGTATAATCTTTAATTATAATATTTTGTTGTAAGTACACAATTTTGGAATTCTATTTATATTATATTACCATAGATAATATCTATCTAGGTACATATTTGTAATTTTAGTTTTTTTGGCATCTACAGGGTGCACCCTAATTCGATAGCGGAACTTTAAGTAAGCTGTCTACTGATAAATACAAACAACATCTACAAGGTGGCGAAAAAAATGGAGCAGTATTTCAGCTGTTTTACAACGTGTTACAAAAGATACTAACTCTTTTTACAGGGTGTAACCTGCTGGTCAACATAATGACAAATCTGCAACAAAAAGTTGAAAAACACAACTTTTTTTTTATAACCTCAAAGTTGTAAAATTTTCAAAACTTTTTTGTTTTTCGATTTAGCTCCAATTAAAAAATATGGTTGTTTGCTTAGCTGTATTTTAATAGCTTCAGGCTGTTAAAACATAGTGAAAGTCTATGGAAACAGTATTTTAAAAATACTTTTCTCCCGTCACAGCGCTTACATTTTAATTATTTAAAAATCAACGGAACGTCATAGAGCTAAAAAAATATTTAGGTTGTGATCTCTATCACCGGGTGCTATTACCCTGTAAAAAGAGTTAGCATCTTTTGTAACACCTTGTATACATTTGGCGCAGTACTGAGTCGACCTTTTGTACTAAGTGGCAAAAAAATTGCGAAATAAATATCAGCTGTTCCATAACAACTGATATTTATTTCGCAATTTTTTTTTGCCTCTTAGTACATGTTGTTTGTATTGATCAGTAGACAGCCTACTTAAAGTTCCGCTTTCGACTTAAAGTGCACCCTGTAGAGATGGAACGGCCACCAGTAGACGATTTCATAAAAGTGACAATGACAATTATTGAGGAGGTTAGGAACAAAAGGTGTCATTTACGTATTTGGATTTTTTCGTTTTTTTTTTGCTAAGCGTTTTAATACCCTGAATTCTATCATAATAATTATGCCATAATCAACTTCAAAATGCGACTAGTTTCGTAGAAAAATCAACCTCAACAGCTGCATCCGGTACAAAAGTGTCATTTTTATTCGACCACAACATTACAGTGATCAAGACTGTATTATCAAAAGGGTCGTTTTCTTACTAAATACGTCCGACGTTGGTATAGTCGTATCAAAATGGGTAGATGCTGACAAGATTGATCGATTTAGTATACTTCTAAAAGGTGACATCTTACAACTCTATTGAATCAAATGGTAACATTTTGTCGGCGCCCGTGACTTTGAAACGCACCCGCGGGACGAACGCGGGGCGCGCGGGGGGATAGCTTTTGACAGCTGTCACACACATCTAATTTTCAAACGCAAGAATTACGCTGCCTTTCTTGTTTGTACAATATTTTTATTTCAATTAAATCTATTGTAATCAATCAGAAACAAGCAATCTATTCTTATGTTCGCCTGCACATATTTACTTACTGTGCGCTACACTATACGATCAAAAGGTGTCATTTGATAAATACTTTATTAACTGTTGGCTTTATTTAAACGTCTCCATAAATACTTTTAAATACCTTAAAATCTAGCTACTAACTGACACATATAATGTATAACAAAATTACAAAATAATTGCATAGATCAAGATTAATTTTCTCAATTTACTCAGAAACAGAAAAAGTGTAAATGACACCTTTTGTTCCTAACCTTCTCAATTTATTAGCTATGTACCTACATTCGATGTACATTGCGGAGCCAATTAGGCAAGAGAAATGTTACAAAAAAGGTAACGTTACTTACGAACCGTCTTCTCAATGAACATCGAATTATTATTGTCATTATGAATTTATTGTAGTTTGATGTAATGGCCCACTGTGTTAAAATCTGGGGGCACGGCAGTGCCCCCGCCAGGTCGAGCGCGAAGCAAACACTGCCGTACCATCCTTTACTGGAACCATTTTGCCGCATTTTCAGGCCCCTATTTGAGAACTTCTGGATAAGACCAGAACGCAGAAATTTTCGTCATCTAGTAAGCTATAATCACATACTTAAAATCCAAAATTTCAAGTCTGTAGGTCATTTAGTTCCGAAGTTAAGCGAAAGAAATTTCGCATTTATGACACACACTCACTCACTCACTCACTCACTCACTCACTCACTCATGATCATCATAATAGAACTAGTACTTCCCATAAACTCAGAGAGCTGAAATTTGGTACAGAGTTAGGGTTTAATGGCCACATAAAGGGAAAACTATAAAAACTAGGATAATCGAAGATCTGGAGTACCTGGTGACCCTGATTAGAAAACACAAGAGCCCAACCAAACTATTATAGATCGACATATACCGCCCTTACAAAAAATATACAACTTGGTGGGCCGCTTCATTTGATGTCAAAAATCGAAGGTCTGAAGTATCTGATGAAGAACCCTCAGCTGGTTTCAGCTGTATAAGAGATTATCGTAATGCCTCCTTCTACTCTTGGTACATAAAAATATCGACTGTCATTGCAGAAATCCAGCGTAGTGGGACATATCTTCAAATTTAATCTAGCCTATAGCGTCCTACTGCTGGGCGAATGCCTCCCCTTCTGCTTTTAATACGCATATAATTAAATTTAAAGGAAATCTCTGGATAAGACTAGACTGGCTTTTATACTTATACTTACAATTTTACAAGAAGAAATAGTCAAACGATTAACTTTATTCAACTCGAACATTACACAAATAAAAAAACTGTTTCCAATAAGAAAATCTAATGAAATAAATCAATATGCCCACATTTCTACAAAAAGAAGTGAAATCCCACCAAAAACATTCTGTAAAAAACTAGTCAGGTCTCCCTTCAACGGCCAAGTCACACAACATTAACTATAATACTAAAGAAATCGCAGTAAGGAACCTTAGACTAGGCACGACTATGTCTAGATTTCATTACTTTTTAGCAGCGAGCTTTTTAGAGATAAACAAGCAGCTCCATCGAGACCTGGCTAGTTTTTTACAGAATGTTTTTGGTGGGATAGATCCTTACTCTTTTTTAAAGTTGTAAATCTCTGGTTAACAGGATGTAAATGTAAAAGGTGGCAAAAGAAAAAGTTATGGAAGGTCTCCTAAGAAGGTTTTCCTGTAACTTAATGGTTAAGGTACCTGCCCTTACTGCCCCGTCTCAAAAATGCACCCTGTATCCACCCTGAAAAAGCGTGCCACCACCACCCGGCGCGCCACCGGCCGCCATCCTCGCTTCCCGCGTGTAAGTTTGATCAGCGCCGGGATGTGGACAGGAAATAGAATTTCCTTCTAACACAAAGCGCCCGTTCCCATCCGCCCTCCGTGCTGTACAGGAGATGTCTTTTACAGGCGGTAATTTCAGTTTTTTTTGTTCCTTTACGTACCGGACTTGTTTACTACGTGTTTGCGTTTTTACTTTTTTAGCAATGACTTGTGCAGCGTAGAAATTGGAGTAACTCCGATGTGGCCACTAGAGATTTAAGATCTTGTGTTCTACCCTAACTCACGCATTCGAGGCTTCAATCTTTCCCGAAAATACAGGTGCCGAACTTCGCACACGGACTAACACAGGGGGTCTACCGGCTAAGACGAAGCCGATTACCATTGGCGAAAATCGAAGTTCGATTTTTGAAAAATGTACCTACTGCCAACCAGTTCATTTTACTGCCACCCAGTTCATTCTTCATGAATCGAACTTCGATTTTCGCCAATGGTAATCGGCTTCGTCTTAGCCGGTTGACCCCCTGCTTCTTCGGAGAGGTGCAGAGCATGATCCACATCACCGATGGGTCTGTTCGGTTAGGAGACTGGCTTCTCATCTCGCTGATAATCATGCCACAGGTTTTCAGTGTCAACTATCTAAAAACTAAGGCCTTTGCATCTACGTAATGAGATGATTTATACAGCGTCCAGTGGCACCTTCACTCACACTAGATGGGTGAAGAGACCACTCGGTGCTGCAGTGCCTGGGACATTGTTTTAGATGGAGTAGGTTTGCCCGACTTCGAGCGCAAAGTGTTGAGGAAAATCTTTGGTCCTGTGAGAGAACCAGATGGCACATATCGCTCTCGAATGAACCATGAGCTGGATGCGCTTATGGAGCGAGAAACCATCGTCAGGTTCTGTAAGTCGCAGCGTCTTAGATGGGCCGGTCACCTGGAGATAATGCCAGACACCAGAGCCGCAAAGGTAATGAGCAAATGGAAACCACAGCAGAAGAGACCAAGAGGCAGGCCCAAAAAACGTTGGATTGACTGCATAGAAGAAGACCTCAGGAAGATGGGCAAATACACCAACTGGCGAAAAGAGGCAAGGGCCAGAGACAAATGGAGATCTACTGTGGAGGAGGCCAAGACCTACAAAGGGTTGTAGCGCCAAAGGAAGTAAGTAAGGTTTGCCCGACACCTAAACCATCCTGACAGCTTAGTCGACCTAGCCCACAGGAAAGACAGGTCAATACGTGTGGAGCCAACTGAGCCGCGGTATCAACTATCTAACTAAAGCTATAAATTCCAAGCTACACGCCAGACAGCATCGGCGCTACAGTGCTTCAAGTTTGGTATTGGTACGCAGATGTGTTTCAATAGATTCAGCGTTGTAGGAGATAACTAAAATGAACAAAAATAAGAAAATACGACTTCACTGGTATTTATTGAACGAGCGAGCGAAGCGAGCGAAGTTCTCCGAGTCTACTGGAACAATCCGGCGTTTGTATGTATGTATGTATGTTTGTATGTATGAATGTTCGTTCGACGATAACTTGAGTAAATTTGGTCGGATCGTTATGAAATTTGGCAGGCGGGTAAATGAGGCAAGGAGAATTTTTAAGTTTGAACATGAGCCAAATCGGTCGAGGAGTTGCTGAAATATAGGGTCGCAAGTTCATAGTTCGGGGCGAACCACTAGTAGTGTTACTATAAACATGTATAAGTATACGTATTGTACATACATACAAACATACATACATACATATGTTACCGGCCAAAACCGATTTAAGGATAAACTAGTTTCGCCTAGGCCAAACTAGTTTATCCGAACGTCGTATGGATAAACCGGTATGTCCTAGGCCAAACTAGTCTAGCCGAAGCTCGTGAGGAGAACCCAGTTTAGCCTAGGCCAATCTCTAGTATAGCAAGAATATGTAAGCTTCAAGATAAACTAGTATGGCCTAGTCCGAGCTGATATTGACGAATGATTAGGTATGAATGTTACCATATCTCGTAAACTAAGAGGTTTAGCGCAAAAATAATGAAATTTTCGAACCCCTTAATAACCCCGGAACCAAGCCTTTTACTTCTATGCGTGTTCTAAAAACCGACATACAGGGTGTTAAACATACATGGTATTCCTGAAAGTGTGACAGACAGTCGAAAAAGATTTAAAACAAAGGTCAGGTCAGTAGGTTTGGTTAGCGACACACTGACAGTCATACCTATTTTTTTTCGCCACCTAGAGTACAAGTTGTTTGTAGTGATTAGTAGACAGTCTACTTAAAGTTCCAGTATCGACTTAGAGTGCACCCTGTAGTTTGGCCTAGGCGAAACTAGTTTGTCCTTAAATCGGGTTTGGCCGGTAACACATACATACAAACATACAAACGCCGGATTGTTCCAGTAGACTCGGAGAACTTCGCTCGCTTCGCTCGCTCGTTCAATAAACTTATCAACCTAAGCAATAAAAAGAAAACATAATAACTAGTGGTTCGCCCCGAACTATGAACTCGCGACCCCATATCTCAGCAACCCCTCGACCGATTTGGCTCATGTTCGAACTTAAAAATTCTCTTGGCCTCATTTACCTGCCTACCAAATTTCATGACGATCCGACTCAATTTACTCAAGTTATCGTCGAACGAACATTCATACATACATACATACATACATACATACATACATACATACATACATACATACATACATACATACATACATACATACATACATACATACATACATACATACATACAAACGCTGGATTGTTCCAGTAAACTCGGAGAACTTCGCTCGCTTTGCTCGCTCGTTCAATCACTTGTAAACATTTTAAAAGCAAAAATATCACTGTTAATAATTTTTTCTCAGTGGTTTCGGCAGTAGCCGGCCATTCCTTGTGACAGTATCTGGAACAGCAGTTCCCCTGGGGCTTACTACGCCTTGCTGGCTGCCATCGCGTTGACACCCGTTGCAGTTCCAAAATGACAATTAAACATTGTGACATGTTTTTTTTTTTCCATCACTAGATTACAATAACTACTCAATACAATTACTAAATTTTTATTGTTACAATATTAAAAACCTTTAAATACAGTACTTATTAATGACCATTGAAACATTTCAAAATAATATAATTAGGTTATCAATGGAAAGAAGGGGCTAAAAAACGATCAATGGAAAGAAGGGGCTAAAAAAGGGGCTAAAAAACGGCCACTGCCAAAAAGGGAACAAATATTATGTACAGAGATAATTTTCATTCCCTATTTTGACAAAAATAAAAATTCACTGTTAAATTCATGCTGGACGGCACATGCCCTCATTCCAGTGGGATTCCTTGTGGCAGTTTCCGGAACAGCATACCCCAGTGCTGCCATCGGGTTGACACCCTACGTAGTCGTAGTTCTCGATGCAGGCTAGGACTTTGCTCGGAAACACCGCAGCCATCACCACAAAGATGGCGATCAGGATTATCAGGTTGAGTTTCATCTTGATTTATTTGAGATAACTTCAGCTCTTCACAGAAACTTGTTAGTAGCAGCGTACTTGTGAGGCACTTGATGCAAATGACTGAAGGTAACCAGCTTTTATACTCTGCAAATCTTCTTCGTCATCAGTTTTCCACGTATAAGGGGTTCGATGGTCACAGGGCACCGACTCTGATAGATTAAGTACATTCTTTGATAAGAAAATTGCGCAGCAATCTAGGGCATTTGCTCTGTTTTTATCGCCAAGCTTCTTTCTTTTCACAATCTAGCAGAGATAATGCACTGATCAGTGAACTTGGATGTTAAAGATACAGGCCTCGCCTGGCTAGGGGATCCTGGTAGACTAAACGCCTAATTTGGGGATTGCCATTAAACTTCTTATTTTTATTTTTACTCTACCTTCTTTTATTGTGTAGGTATCTCTTTAATATGCAATTTGT
This sequence comes from Zelleria hepariella, assembly GCA_949319315.1. Lineage (NCBI taxonomy): Eukaryota > Metazoa > Arthropoda > Insecta > Lepidoptera > Yponomeutidae > Zelleria > Zelleria hepariella. The sequence continues at coordinate 14,969,314 of OX439392.1, read as the reverse complement.
AAACTGTGTCCTTTTTACCCGACTACGCGAAGCAAAAAGGAGGGTTATGATTTTAGCAGCGTATGTATGTATGGTCATGTTTTGGGCCTTTTAGTAGTCGGGTTTTAGTTTTTAACTTAATTTTTTTAATAAATGTTGTTTTACTTTACTTACAAAGATCCCCATATAGATAAAGATTTAGCTAAGTAGATCTTCATAATCAATCGATATTTCACGGCCAAGTGCCTAAAGCCGTTGACCAGCTGCTGCACAATACAATAGATGCAAAATAGAAGTTAAAAACTAAAACCCGACTACTAAAAGGCTTAAAACAAGACCTGTTTATCCTTAAAATAGACTCATAGATAATTAATCGTAGTCGGAGGCCATCGGTTTATCAAATGCGAATGTGGTGTCCTCCGACTACGATTAATTATCTATGAGTCTATTTTAAGGATAAACAGGTCTTGTTTTAAGCCTTTTAGTAGTCGGGTTTTAGTTTTTAACTTCTATTTTTTTTTTGAGCTTTTTAGTAAGTCATTTTGGACGATCACCCAGAATAGAACCAAGAAGGGCAAAAAAAAAACACATTTTGGAATTTCTTGTTCTATTTGTTATGTTGACGCTACATGTGTTGTACATTTTTGAAAAGGTCTTTTAAAGCCCTTTCATTTGATACCCATGAAGATGGTATCCGATAATTTTTATTTTTAGGTCCACCACTTTAGGGCGCAGCACAGCCGCCATCTTGGTTTTTTTCAAAATTAAACTATCCTATGTTACCTGGGTGATTAAGACGAATCCAACGATACCTCATTTGTTGAAATCGGCCGAGTAGTTTAGGCTCTGCGAGGGAACAGATGAACACACAAACATACATACATACATACATACATACATACATACATACATACATACATACATACATACATACATACATACGCTGCTAAAATCATAACCCTCCTTTTTGCTTCGCGTAGTCGGGTAAAAACCAGTTCGCTAATCGGCCTCAGTCACCTACTACGCTCGCTAGCCTTCGATCAAGGATAAAACTAGATGCAACATAGAACTCTGAAATGTGTCTGGAAAAATAGATGCCCAAATTGCCTTTGGGAGCTTATTTGCCCGTAGTCCACGCAATTAAAGTAAAACTGTACACTAATGCGATATGGTTGACATTCGAATATTAGACGTATGGTCGAAATGATGTTTCGTATTGTTCTATTCCTGATATCTTTTGTTTCTGTGGGGACAAGTTGTTATTGTGATTTTATACGTTATGCGGATTCTATGAGATTTAGTTCGGTGTCGCTAGAATAGTAAACAACTATCGGCCATTTTAATTGCCTTTGTCTTGCTGCGACGCAATAGCACGCCCTATTTCCAAGGTTATTTTATTTATAATAGCTTTTCTTCTAAATCCTAAGTATAGTCCGTTTCCAGGGCCCATTTTTTAACCTTTGGGCGGATCACAGAAATAAACAAAATTTTTTTTGCCAAAGGTTTGTTGAATTTTTGACAAGTTTACTACGAACTGGCACATTAATGAGCGATGAGGTTTAGTAATTATTAAACAATTATGTTAAGGTGAAACGACACCAAAGTGGCAGAAATAAAAAACAGGTTGGTATGGGTATACATTAACACGTTGACGGACACTGACTGCATTCGACGTCCTCAACACTTTATGAAAAAATACACAACGTCGAATGCAGTCCCTACTCTTGACCTAATTATTTCTACAACGCTCCATGCAGTCCTGTTTTACCTAGAGTTTGTATGAAGATCATCTTGTTGTGCTTTATTGGGTCAGATTTCAAAGTTCTATGTGCCCCACGAGGACTATTTTTCACACTTGTAAATGACTCGCACACAAACGCAAAAAGAGTGCACTCACACGCGCACAACGGTTTACGACGTCGTGTTTTCTTTACTGCGCCTAGGCAGTGTGCCGGCATGTGCGCCAGTGAGTAGTCCCGTCACCCAAGATGCCCAAGAAGATCCTGATGGGGATGGAGATTATGCTTCCGACGGTAACTATGAGCCAGAATAGATATGAGTCTGATAGCTCCAACACGTGCGTTGATGAGGATACATACGGAGTGCTAGACTAAGTCCACCTACACTATCTACCTCAACATCTGATAAAAAAAAAGTATTTACCAAACTGTGCAATCACAAAAGTCTTTGGTCGAACTGTCTCCGAATACGGTTTCTGCTACATACTCGTCGCCTTCTACATCTGGCCAACAAAATAAGACTAACTGCCGGTTTCTGAATTGAGAAATTCGCTAAGCAAATGGGTAAGTATCTTCCTGTCTCTGCAGATTTCTCACAAAAGAGAGTCACAGAACGATAGTAAAGTATTTGCTTAGCAAAATTCTCAATTCAGAAACCGGGCCTCAGTCTCCACGAAGAGCCCTGTATGGTGAGTTTACGAGCATGCCTGACGACCAACTTGAACAGAAGAAACTGTGTTTTGTTCTGTTTATAACAATTTATGTTCGCATTTGATTATAAATAGATGAAAGAGGTTGAAACTTATTTTATTTTCGGTATATGTAGACGTCATAAGCACTGATTTCTTTTGACAACTGCTTACCACATTAGACTGGGATTGCAGTTGTGTCGTTTTTAAGATAGTTTTTTTGATCGAGAAAAATCACAACTGCATTTACATCGGACGTCAATGGCAGTTGTGCATCATAATCATATTTACAGTAGCAATATTAGATCTCACAACGGCATTATACGTCGGACGTTTATGACAGTTGTGTCTTAGAATAATCCGGCTTCTCAATTATAATTATGCACAACTGCAATAACCGTAGCTTCAACTCCCATACAATATGTTAGTGCTTTTTTATGGGTTTCACCGTTTCTATAGTGTCCGTCAACGTGTTAAGTATATTAAACAGGGATGTCACGTTCAACAGTGTCACAATCGTTTTCTGATGATGAGGATGTGCGATTGTACACACTTGCGCAGAAATCCCCACCAGTTTCGTCGAGCGCTCATAACTCGTGACGCGAAAAATCGACTGTCATTGCAAAAATCCAGCGTAGTGTGACACATCTTCATTTAATCTAGCATAGCGTCCCACTAGTGGTTCGCTCCGAACTATGAACTCGCGACCTCAGTTACACATGTATAACTTTGCTTGCGGCATTCGCGCAGGCGCGCGCGCGCTTTGCATTTAAACTATACAACCCCATATCTCGGCAACCCAAAGACCGATTTGGCTCATGTTTGAACTTAAAAATTCTTTTAATTTAGTTTACCCGCCTACCAAATTTCATAACGATCCGACCTTTACTCAAGTCATCGTTGAACAAACATTCATACATACAAATATACAAACATACATACATACAAACGCCGGATTGTTCCAGCAGACTCGGAGAACTTCACTCGCTTCGTTCGCTCGTTCAACAAGAAGTAGTCGGACGATTAACTTTATTCTACTCGAACATTACACAAATTAAAAAACTGTGTCAAATAAGAAAATCTAATAAAATTAATCAATATGCCCTCGTTTCTACAAAAAGAAGTGAAATCCCACCAAAAACATTCTGTAAAAAACTAGCCAGGTCTCGATAGATCTGCTTGTTTATATCTAAAAAAGTAATGAAATCTAGACAAAGTCGTGCCAAGTCTAAGGTTCCATACTGCGATTTATTTATTATTATAGTTAATGTTGTGAGACTTGGCTGTTGAAGGGTACACAAGAGTACAAAACCAGGTGCTACATGACACCATTGCACCAATCTGTCGCCAGAACCGCTTGTGTTGTTCAACGGCCAAGTCTCACAATATTAACTATAATAATAAAGAAATCGCAGTAAGGAACCTTAGACTTGGCACGACTTTGTCTAGATTTCATTACTTTTTTAGAGATAAACAAGCAGATCCATCGAGACCTGGCTAGTTTTATACAGAATGTTTTTGGTGGGATGAAGTTTACTTAAAAACAATGACTTTAAAATAAAATATAACTCAAAAACGGTGCATTTCTCGGCATAAAGTTACAGAACTTTTTTGCTCTCCACGGCAGTATCCGTAACAGCAGTTCCCCTGGCTGGTTCCCCCATCATCATAGTTTTTGATGCAGGCCAAATCTATACTTATAATTAAACTCTAGTTGAATATTTTTAGAAAAAAACTTTAGAAGACATTTTATTTCAATCTCTTTACATTTATTTTGGTTGATTCGCTCCAACCAAAATAAATGTATTCCATAGCTAATAATAATTTTTTTGGTGATAGATAATTTATCTGAGACTGTAAAGTATAAAAAATATTGCTGAAAAAACAAAAGAAAAATAAGTTAAAAAATTAAATCGAATGCTAGGTAATTTTTTTCAAAAAAACCTTTTAAGCCTCATAACTTCTAAACGACAAAAAATGGCTGAACATACATGGGGGTGATTCGAGTAGCCCTTGGTGTCAGCTATCTAGATTTTCTCGCTTGACGTCTATGTTTGGGCCACCCTGTATGTGGTCTCCCACTATGTTGGCGGTCTTTTTATTTAACACCGCTCAGTATTCAATACAAGCACTCGCCGCAAACAATAATTTTGCATTCTTGCATAACAAATAACTATTGTTTACCGTTGAGCGGGATAGACAGAGTTATTAGCTGAATGATTTGCTTGCTGGCTTAGCATGAGAATGAGTAAGACCTTATCTATGGGCTTATAACTTTATCTATCCCACTCTACGTCGAGGGAGATACTTATAAACCCCGTTACTACCTAAGCAATTCTTATGCTAAGCTTCCTGGTATCTTATCACGGGCGATACATTAAGTAAACAATACATATTTATTATTAAATTTATAAATGTATTGTTTAGATTAGGGTTTTTATTCTATTGCTTTCTTTTGAGCCCTGCTACCGCAAGATAAGAAATAATAACTATTAAATTAAAATACCCCCGACATTTTAGCTTCAAATAAGCATATTTAATAAATAGCTGAACCAATTTTGACAAAACATAACAAAAAAAATTCGCTAGAAAACCTGCTTTCAAATAAAAAAAAACCCTAAAGCTTCCAAATCGTTCACCCATTTAAGAGCTACGGTGCCACAGACAGACACATCCTCATAAACACATACCTACACAGACACAGTCACAAAGCTGTCAAACTTATAACACCCCTCTTTTTTGGTCGGGGGTTAAAAAAACCTTCCTTTTGAGTTTTCCTCCACAGTCGAATTTAAATTAAATGTCAAATGTGTAAAAACGCATACGCAGTCGCGGGCACAACTAGTATGACAATAAAACATTAACACATAGATTTTATAATTTTTATTATTAGATAATACCTATCTACTCAATATACTTAAACCTATTTTTTATTATTATAATGTTAAAAGCCTTAAAAAAGACAATGTTGAATCATGACTATAATATAATGGATGTTATCAATGGAAAGAAGAGGCCAAAAACCGCCAATGGCAAAAAGGGAACAAACGTCAACAGAGATAATTTTAATTCCCTATTTTGACAAAAAAAAATGTCACTGTTAATTATTATGATTATCTTTAGGGGTTTTGGCAGATGCCGACATTCCAGTGGGTTTGCTTGTGGCAGTATCCGGTACAGTTACAGTAGTGGGGACTGTTATTGGGTTGTCTTCTTCGTCCGCGGCGTTCCCTCCACATCCCAGAACTTCACTCGGGAACACCGCAGCCGCCACCACGAAGACGGCGATCAGGATTATCAGGTTGAGTTTCATCTTGATTTCTTTGAGATAATTTCAGCTCTTCATAGAAACTTGTTAGTAGTTGCGTACCTGCGAGGCACTTGATGCAAATGACTGAAGGTAACCAGCTTTTATACACTGCGAATCTTCTATTTCGTCACCAGTTTTCCACGTATAAGGGGTTCGATGGTCACAGGGCACCGACTCTGATAGATTACATTCTTTGATAAGAAAATTGTGCAGCAAAATGCAAATGCACTGTTTTATCGCTATGATTCAAAATTGCGCAGCAAATTCACTGTTTTTATCGCCAAGTTTCTTTTTTTGCAATCTCTTTGCTTATAATCCATCAGAGTCAGTGCCTTGGGTCCATCGAACCTTTCACGTTATCAAGAACCACGAGGGGTGTCAACCCGATGGCAGCCAGGTGCCGCAACGAACCCAACTGGGTGGCCGGCTACTACCGAAATAGCTGAAAAAAATCAACAGTGACAGTTTTGGCCAAAAGGGAATACCTAAATATTTTCTCTCTGGGTACTTTTTTTTCCGAAATTGCGAAAGAAAATTAATACTTATTAGTATTTTCTAGCACTAAAGGACCATTAGTTTTATCTCTTTTGATATTTTTTTGCTAAAAGCATGCGTAACGTTTTGGCTTCATTTTAGTTATTAATTTGACTGTTTTTCAAATTTTCATTTCAAATATTATTTTTTTTCAGTTTAAATTTATTTTTTGAAATAATAATATTATAGTTTTATTAGAATAACAACATTTTTTTAAAAGGACAAGTATGTTATTTTTCATAATAAATCTTATTATAATATTTTACATACCACCAAATCACCTTTTTACTTAGAAGAAAATTAGGATTTTCGTTAATAATCCCAAGTAAATATTTTTAGGTAAGGACCACCATTTTTTTCATCCTCTTTGTTTTGCTACCTTTTACCTTGTTTTGGGTCAAAAGGCAGAACGGAACCATTATAACGATCAATCGTGCCTCTGTCTGGCTGTCCAGCTAATCTTACGACCGCGCCCGCCCAAAATAATGCTTTCGTGGTCAGCTGAGACGAAATAAGTAGCCTAGAAGCTCCCAGCCTTGGACGAGAAAATAAATCTATTTGTCAGGAGCTCCCCGCGGCTAAAATACCCCCTTGGATAACGCATGCATGATGTGTAGACAATCTCATTGGCAAGACTGATTGCGAAATAAACAAAACAGAGCTCAGGCAGACTATCTA